>OZ012706.1:4766257-5990010 GCA_963942595.1 Cylloceria caligata | reverse complement strand
ACGGAGCTTTAGTCAGTTCGCTTGAAAAATATTTCAGTTATTGCATTCACGGAAATTTTTGAGCATACAACAAATCTTATAACATGTTAACTACATTAACGATTGCAACAAAAATCACGATGAATAACTTGGATATAATATTTCAACACAATCCAGAAAATGTTGTTATTGAATCCCGCACAGACAAAAAAGTCCTGGAAACAATAGTTTTCGTAAATCTCTCCCGAACTCCATGCTGAACTCTTTTCAAAATCCCAGCAGGACTCGAAAATCTTTCCTGTATTCCATCTCGGACTCTTTTCCAAATTCCCAGTGGGGACTCGAAAATCTTTTCCGTACATCATCCAGAACTCTTTTAAAAAATCCCAGCGGAACTTTGATGAAAACAAAGCTCCCTCTCAGAGGAACGAAAATAAAACAACGAAGCATATTTTCTTAATGAAAATTATTCCAAGCTCCTATTACAATATCTAATGGCATACAAACTTTTATATCTATTACCGAAAATTGGGGAATGAGGGAGAATGCGAATATAAAATGATAATATTGATGCAACTGAAATTAGGTGAGGTACCATCTAAATGTTTTCCAGATTGCAAATCACGCGAATCAATTCTTCCAAAATCTTTTCTAGGGGTGAAAGAAAGAGGCGGTAGGATTCAATTATTTCGATTTTATTTTATTACGAAGCTAGAACAACTCTTATTTCAATATATCTGCAAGATCTTAAGTAAAAAAATGCGACCAGCAATACTCCAGCTTTCACTATGATAAATTACAAACAATTGTATTTCCTGTGTCTCTTCTTTCGCCTTTGCGTAAGATGATTAGAGCATAACAAGTAAATAGTGATATTGCAGCTCTTAAATTTAGTGGAAACTGTTAGTACGGAGAGCAAAGAGAGAATGGCGTTTCTCGTTTTCTCCATTAATGGGGTTGCTGTAAATTGCAGGAATAAAGGTAGAGATGATAGGAAGAATGACGCAGATCCACGATGTAGACGCGACGTATTCTAGAATGGGCTCTGGCTGTGTTCTTCGGAGCTAGTTGCAATGGGCGCGCCCTCTGCCTCGTTGGAGCGTCAGTCGCGCACTAATTCAAACGATTCAGTGCAATTTTGAGTTCAACGTAGGTGGCGTAGCGAAGGGAACGGTGGAAGCACGCGAGCAGAGTCGGAAGTTCGAGAGAAATTGCGGAAATTACTTTATGCATTCGTAACAAGGCGCGAAGTCGAGCTCGCGCTTAGGGAAGTAGAGATATAGGTAATGAAACCCAAGGAGGGCGTGGGACCTTGTACCAACGACACGTTAACGGGTGTTTTTTGTATTCCATGGGAATGTAAGCTCCTACCGTAACTACGACTTTCACCATCCGATTTTCTTTCGCGCTTTCTTTAAACTTTACGTAACTTCTATGATTGTTGAAACTATATGAGACGGCACACCAGGTCTTTCGTAGCTGGATAATTTGTGCTATAATCTGTTGGTTGGAATCGTATGACTGATTCACGCTTTAGCAATGTACCAATTACTAACAGAATGCAGTTGCTTTCGTAGCTGAATAATTTGTACGGTGCTTTGGGTTGGTTGGAATCATTTTACTTGTTTCTGTCACGTTCATTGTATAAATAATTTACGCTTTAGCAATGTACTCATTACTAATAGAATGTTGCTGCTTTCTGTATGAAAACCAGAGAAAACTCGTAGCTGTTTGTGTCGTACGACATGTCTATAGAAAATACAACTCATATAAGTAACTCAGTGCACCGTCATATAATAATTATTGCAATACTAACTGGAGAAGTTAGCGAGTCATGGGATTTTATAAATTGACAACCTTTTCATTTAATTTAAAAAATGGTTCAACTAGGTTCATAGTAAAAAAAGCAAATATACAATGCCAAATCCCTCATTTTACAAATCATAAATCTCTGAATATTCATAGGAAAATATCTATCTTTCTGCTGCCTAATTCATTAACATGAAATTATTCAACGGACGTAAATAGTTTATGAAGTGTATTAGAGTATTAACCATTATGGTATTACCATCCTAACATATCAGTTAAAGTAAGGTCATAAGGATTCAACATATTAGTTCGAAGTTAATTTACTATTTGTTGGTGTTATTATTTTGTTATTGTTTTTTTAAGTCATTTAAATATGCGAAATGTATATTAGTTAGCTATGCCACTATATAATAATGAATAATAATTCAGTATTAGAAAATATACGTAATAACAGCTTACCTCGCATTTTACGAATCCTTTATTTTTTTTAGATGCATCCAACTGAATTTTTTTAAAAGCCCGTCCATAGCAAACGAGTTTTAAAGTTTATCATGCGAATGTAAGCTGACGACGTAGGTAGCACATCGGGGGTCCTGTGGATTGACTCGTGGGAGTACGTATACATGCAATAATCATTATGTACAGTATATGTACATAGTCATTGTATATATACATAGTAGTAGATTTTACGAAAGCATAGAGACGAAGTATCCCAGTGCTCTCACTCATTCGCCTAGTTGTGTATGTGCTCTGGCGTCCGGGGATAATACCTTAATCCCACGACAACGTAGAGCTTTGCGTCGTGGAGCGCCCGATTGGCCAAGTGCTCTGGATGCTTGTGTTCTAAATAACGCTCGGAGCGTTCGGTAACGCACGCGTCGGCAAATTAGAGGGGACACGTGGGAAGTGAGAGTGTACAGGCAACCTATTCTCCTCTTGGAACGGATTTTTCTTTGAATTTTTTAAATCGACTTGGTAATTCGCTGAACTTTCATAATAGGATAACGAGAATTATCCGAAAATCCTTCGAAAATTATTTATCGAATTGGGATCTCTTTTACTTTTTATTACACAGACTACGCATTTATCACATGAAAAATAAAACGTACAAATTTGACTTTCTCATAGATGGAGTGACGTTAAATCTTTCGATTGAATAAAAAATGTAGTATAATTAAAAATTTCGTTAACCCCTAAATCGATTCCCAATAAATTCAAGAGTAAGTATCATTGTAACCTAGCGAATTTTTATACCAAATTTCCGTATGATCGATGAAAATTTACAAAATTTAGATTGAAAATAGTTTTCTTCGAGAAATTACATAAATTTACGATTCCATAAAATCTTAACTCCTTGATCAAATCATGACAAACTCAATAACGAACAATCTTGTCACCTGACTTATTCTTGTAGAAAGTTTTAGCATTATAGCTTAATGTTTACGAAAATTAGATACACACCCTTCGTTTCAAAAAATTCAAACAAATATAAAATGAGACACCGGTTACCGATTTGAATAGCACTTTATTTCCAAACAAATAATTAGACAATTATCTTGAAACTTACGATAGCTAGAGGGCTTACAGACATTTTCACGCTGTGAGTTATTATACAAATTATAATAAATAAAGAGGTCGTGTAGTATATAAAAAGGGGATAATACGCAATACAGTCGCCTTCTCTGACATACATTCATACATACATACATACATACATACATACATACATACATACATACATACATACATACATACATACATACATACATATATACATACACGTTGCGCACGTCCCGGCATTTTTTCTAAATGTGTTTTCTGAACGTTTTGAAACATTTTGAATACGTTGACATGAAAATGGCGAAAAAAAAGTTTGCCGTCATAACTTTTTCTATGAAGAACAAAGCAATATATATAATACAACTATCTTGTTCAGCAAAACATTCTGACTTCATACGCTCGACTCAACTGAGCCATATTCGATGCAATTCCTTTACTCGTAAGTGGATGGTCTCTGAAAAGCATTCTGGAAAGTATGAAAGTATATACTATTGGGTGAAGTATAGAATCGATTCTCTCTTCTAAATCCGCCCGTTTCTTATTCCACAGCGTTGATTTTGAGTAGATACGAAACTTTCATTGTTTTCTCGTGAAAGCGTTTCGAAACAAAGGGACATAGCAGACTCGATATTGGAAACTATACAATAAATTTAGGTTGCATTTTGTGTGGAACGTTGAATGTTACCATAGTTCTGGTCTAAAGGACGTGAAGAATTTATTTAGTTTCTGCGTCAAGAGTAGTCCGTTGATCTCTCAACGAGATTAATGCAAAGCATTTTTTGCATAATCGCAAGCAGCGATATAAAGCATTTTATGTTTATTAAAGTTTTGTGAAATTCGTGATAAGTAAAAGCATTAAATTATTTAAGTTTTTTTTTATAAATCATTAAATTCAAGTATAATTTGAAACGTTACAGTGACACCATAACATTACACTCCCTCTTTAGACATTCCTGTCCCACTCTGCTTCGCATTTCACCTAAATGAATGGTTCGCAGCTTAACGAGCTATGCTGATTATTCGTTTGTTATTGTTCAACCGCACAACCAGTCTTTCAACAATGACTTATTCTCCCTCTTCAGAGGTTGGTCGCATGGTTGCATCAGAATGTACGCCAGAAGTGTGTATAGTTATTCGTACAGCTTTAACTACGCGCCGGAGCTCACTTTCACTGTCGACAAACGAATGGCTGCTGCTGCTGCTGCTAATTTACCAGTCGAAAAAACGGAAGAATTCATTTGTTTTATTACGCGAGAGACCTTTACCGCCCTTCTACGTCTTTCGAGAATAAATTTAATGGATTTTTCTTTGTATTATCCCCGGAGGATAGTAAAAATTTCGGACACCTGCTCAGCTGGGTCATCTGGAAAAGAGAAGTCTCGAGGATTTTCTTCCAATTCTTAAAATTCCCTTGGAGTACGTGATAGCTAGATGTTACCTTTCCCAATGGTACACGAAGTCCGAAAGAGTGAGAAACGCTCCGAGATTACTCTTCGTACGTTGACCTCGAGGTTTTTTATGTTTATCTCTGATTATTTGCTCTTTCGTACTTTTCGCCCACATGGGACTGAGCGCGATGTTCCACTGGCATGAGCATTGTCAAATATACGGTGGCACGTAACAACGATACGAATATATCTAGATATATCTGGCACTGAGCGTGTTACGAGAAAGATATATAATGTCTTTACGTCGGGATATCATATGAACGAATGCGAGACGAGTAAGTGATGAGAAAGGTGAAAAAACCGAATCTTTTCCTGGTTCGGACACGACCAAAAGTAGTTTTTTTATTAGAAGTGATGGTCGTAATGCAAGTCAGTTGTTTTATTTGTTCGCCGCCGTAAATAAGAAGTATTTAAGATTTACCTCATTTTAAAAATCTATTTTATATTTATTTATTGTACAGAAAATACTTATAAATTGAGCAAAAAGTCATGTCGTTGATATCAAACATTTTTTTAAATGGATCTACAAAGAACAAACGCATCAGTATCAAAAGCATAAAATTGATGTTAGTCCGAGTTAAAAAAAAATGTAAAACGGTTAACCAATCAATAAAATCAAGCTACTTACACGATCCTAGACTTATGGTTCATTTATGATTGACTTAAGGTTAATTCGCCACGACGCAGGTAAATTTGTCGTGAATTTATCGCATACTTTCCATTAATCCTCTCGACACGGGTAGATTGATGGGAAGTCTGCAGCAAATTCACGACAAATCTATCTGCTTCCCCTAGGCAATGTAACTTAAATCTACCACAAGTGAACCATCCGTGTAGGATCATGCCAGCGGGTTAATTTTATAGTTTGATCAACCGTACATCAACCATTGATTGACCCTAGATTTAATTTTGACTCAGGAGTTTACAAATTTGCTATTAAAATTAAAACAAAAACGATGTTTTGTCAGCAAAATTCCTATGACATTGGTGATTTATTTTTCTTTAAGAATTACTTGCAACGTTTACCTCATAAAGATATAATTTTCCGAAAGCATTGCTACCTTAGTAGAACTTGGAGATAGTACGCATTAAATATAATGCACCGAAGTACTTGTGATATAGCGAGTGATACATTTTAATGATACTGGTATTATAGGGTATATCTTCCAAGAAAGGAAAGTTCTTGCTGCACTTGGTGGAGCATAATGGTACTTTATGAAAAGCAGATCCCAGTGATTAGGGTCTAATTGCTCAGCGCGGTAACTGCAGTAATAAAGTACATCCAGTGTGATATTACAGCATTGCTGTTGCATCAAAGAAAATATTTCACTAGTAGTAACGGCAGTGATGCCAGACTGCAAGTGAGTACAGTACGTAATAACCAGACGGCATTTAACTGCGGTGAGGAATTGACGCGTGAACGAAGATTGTAGTGTCATTGACGTGACTCGTTTTCCACTCGTTCTACTTTGCTCTGTCTCGTTCTGTCTGATGTCGTCTTCCTCCTTCTTCGCCACGAAAAGCTCGGAAGTAGTACTGCATATTTGATATCCCACGCTGAAGGAGAAGGGACCGAGTAGCTGCTGCTGCTGCTGCTCAATACCACCCCCGTCGCTTCCTCAGGCGCATCCTTTCAGCCGGCAAGTTTCCGGGTATTAGCATAGTAAACATGGATTTACGTTATGTCCGCTACTAGCCCGTCCCGTTCTACTAGGTAGAGCTGTCGCTAGCGAGAAGCACTATACCGTACACCGATGTTGCCTCCCCTGCTCGACTGGCAAGTTTCTCTTCGTGGGTTTAGACGTTTACCCACTTCGAGCACTTAAGCGAAACTCCGCGCTCGCATCGTTGTCCTCTCTGTTCACCTCTGCTCAATATTATTATTTTTCTTAATAAAACTTTGGAATTAGGCGATCATGAATCAATAGAGTGAGACTGCAATATTTTTATGTCAATATATATTTCTTTAATTGTTATTACATGAAATTAAATAAATAATCTTTTGATTGATCATAGAAAAAGGTGTTTCCGTGAAAAAATGTTCTCGATATTTTCATGTCAGAGTATTTAAAAAATCCTAAAACGTTGAGAAATCGTATTTAGAGAAAATTTTTGTGCGTATATACTAGGTGTACCGGTTAATAATGGGGATTTTTTCAATAGATCGAGTTACACGTATGTTGATATATTTGGGATTTGATATGTATGCTATTTTGTTGTATCGACAACAAGCTACGAAACTTCATATGTGAAATTTTCTGAAGTTGTTAACGTCATAGATATTTTTACGCTTAACAATGTCGAATTTCGTGGCAACGACAGAGCATTTGCTGGAAGTTTCAATTTGTTACTTTATTTTTAAGAAAAGTGCTGCTGAAAATTATTCCATATTTCGGAAAGCTTATGGTAAACATACTTCGTGTGAAAATACTCGTGAACGCAAGTTTAAACGCTTTAAAGGTAATGATTTCGATGTAAAAGATAAAGAAGGTCCAGGTCAACCGAAAAAAATTGAAGACCAACAATTACAAGCAATATTGAATGACGATGCGTGTCAAATTGAAAAACAATTTGCAGACGAATTAAACGTTGCTCATCAGATAATTTCCGATTGTTTACAAGCAATGGGAAAGATTTTAAAATAAGGAAAATGGGTGCCACGTCAACTGAACGAAAGACGAATGAAAAACCGAAAAGTCATCGGTAAAATGTTGCTTCAACGGCACGAAAGAAAGTCTTTTTTGCATCGAATTGTGACCGGCGATGAAAAGTGGATTTATTTTGAGAATCCCAAACGCAACAACTCATAGGTTGATCCAGGTCAATTATCAACATCGACCGCAAGGCCAAATCGTTTCGAAAAGAAGACAATGCTCTGCGTTCAGTGGGATCAGAAAGTTGTGGTGTATTATGAGCTTCTAAAATCAGGTGAAAACGTTAATACTAATCGTTACCGATGACAAATAATCAATTTGAACCACGCTTTGATCGTAAAATAACAAGAATGAACCAGAAGACACGGCAAAGTAATTTTGCTTCGTGATAACGCACCGTCGCACATTTCAAAAGCAGTTAAACACACGTTAAAAGATTTTGCCTGCGACGTATTAACCCACCCGCCGTATTCACCGGACCTTGTTCCTTCTGATTACCACTTGTTCCGATCGATGGCACATGCACTTTCCGAACAGCACTTCAAAACGTACGAAGAAGTGAAAAATTGGGTCTCTGAATGGTTTGCCTGAAAACAAGAAAAGTTCTATTGGAACGGTATCCACAAATTACCCGAAAGATGAGGGAAATGTGTATCTAGCGATGGACATTACTTTTAATAAAGCACTTTTGATGTATTTCTTGAAATTATCGTGTTTTCTTTGATAACAAAATCCACATTATTAACCGGTACACGTAGTATGTGGTGTGTGGGTGTGTGTGTGAGGAGCTTGCAAAATTGCAAAGGATATATCTCGAGAAGGGGTTACTCGATTATCCTGAAACTTTGCACACAGGTCGATTGGCAATCCCTATCAGTTTTCTGCAATATTCGCCCAAATCGCAAACGGGTGTCTCATTATACGGTTGTTTGAATTTTGAGAAAAAAAAGGAGGTACGATCTCTAGCTTTCGTAAATTTATAGCTATCGAATTAAAACTTTCTAGAAGAATAGGCCAGCGGACAAGGTTGTTCGATATTGAGTTTAGCACGAATCGATCAATACGTTTAGACTTAACAGAATCATACATTTTTGTAATTTTCCGAAAAAAATCTATACGTAATCCCCGTATAGGAGAATCCGTGGATTGGCGAGAATCCTGAGGAAGCAATGTGAAAATTTTAAATTTATTTGTTATATTATTGACAAGAAATATAAAAAGTTACGAAAAATTTGAGAAAGGGAATATACGAATAAAAAGGTAAGCTCCAAAGGATTATCGTAGACGTCTTGCCTATGATACGACATCTATTCAAGTTTACGTTCGAGCTGTTGTCGAGCTTGCGAATAGATATTGCAGTGACGAAGGATGAACGCACTTTCGTCTACCTCTCGGATTACATATCTCGCATATATCCGATTATCCGAACCCCTTTCTTGGTAAACGTTCGATTGACTAAACGGTGAAAAGAAAAAAATTGAGGATAGCTGCAAAGCGTAGTGACTGAACGAGAAAAAAAAAGCTGGAGCAGGAAGAAGAAGATAAAGTAGAAGGATAGCGCACACCCCGGGTTACGACACGATAGCTTCGACGGTATTATGCAAATGGGATAACGCGATTAAGAGCTTAAACTCTGCGGCGTATAGGACATTGGACTATAGAGTTGGTTTCTGATATATAAGTGAGTTCAATACAGATTTTGTCCGATATCTTGTTTTCTCAGTAGAATTAGAAAACTACCGATAAAGTCCAATTGGAATCTGAAACTATAATGGTAACTTATGATACTGCTACAATCGACAGCCTGAATGAAAAAAATTCGTTCAGCCACTCACTTAAACAACAAATTCCGTATTATATATATTTTTAAGTGTAAATATCTTATTACAATTCACTTATATTGTCTGTCATTAAGGTTACATCTGTGCAAGGGAGATAGGAACAAAAGTTTCGAACAAATCCAATTTCAAAACTTTTGCGATTTCAGAAAAAAAAATAATAAATTACAATAAACAATTAGAAGCAACATAGCCTGAAGCTTTTCTCTTCTCCAAAATCTCAATCGTTTCCAGATGGAAATTGTCTCATACTTTTTGTCAGTAAAACAAACATTCCGTATACCCCTAAATATTACACTCATAATATAAAAATGCAATGAGCTCAACTACAACGGAAAATTGGTTTGATTCGATGCAAATTGACACGAATCGAAATCATATAAGTTTCTTACGAGACGATGGAGCAAGTAGTAAGGATTTTATACTTAACCAATCGTTAATATATTACAATTAGTGCTGTGGTTGTATCATCATCCGTTCCAACGTCCAACGCCCATACCTCCCTCTAACGGTGGTTTCAATAGTCGTGCGATAAAACAAGATGGCAGTAAAAATCCTCGACACTGAGGCTCTGCGATAGTTCTATCTCTTTCATAGTCATTGAGGTTACAGCTACTCTTAAGAGTGTTGTACATCGAGCTCGATACCAAGAAATAATGTGGTTAACCCCTTGCCGTACCATTTAGCTCGACGAATTCCGGGCCCAAGAGGTCGGAGACGACACGCGCTAAACAGGCCAGAGTGATGCTCGAGAATAGTTAAACTAAACAGGTAAAAACTGAACGTCGATTGTTAGTGGCTAAAATCATTCCACGAGTCTAACTCGCGTTGTTTAAGTTTGGCCCGCTCTTCAGTTCACGAGTGTCGCTCGTGATATTCATGTTTGGTACAAAATTTGTATCACGAGTCAGACTCGTTAAAGTACGGTGAGGGGTTAAAGACGATTGTATGCGTATTTATATTTATCCTACAAGTCCCCTGGGCATCAGATACCTCGCAGTTATGAAACGTACATCTGCAGAGTGCGCATGGCACGTACTTATACGAGTTATCTTAATGAGGAATGAATTATAGTCGACCAGCGAGACCCTATAGCTACTACGGCAAACAAACAAAACAGAAATTTCCTTCATTATTCGTGAAAATGTCTCGCACAGCTGCCAATTTCTGTAGACATCACTGCAGAAATACCTAAGGCGGTTAACGCAATCAATAATTTCTTTTCGTATATACGTACATAAAAACTACAAAGATTTGTAGAGGATATTTTTACATCTTAATTATACAGAATATGCTCCTTTTTACACTTGCTGGTTACAATTGTATTGTTTGTTAAGTATCTTTGAGATAATTGAAATAAATTTATTAGAATTCTAATGAATTATTTATTTATTTATTTATTTAGGTAATTACAGGAGTCGTGTACGTACAATCGGTTGCAACGTGCTAATATATTTTAGGATAATTGTACGGATCGAAATAACAAAATCAAAGAAACTTTTTAGTTTGACAAAGCTCTTCGTCGCGTTACGTTTTTAATAATAAATTTAGAATTGACATGAGCTTTATTGGTTCAATCATTAAACGATTTCTTTTCTATTTCAACAATAAAATTATCGCCTAATCAATTTAGCTTATTTATGAAATTTCATTTTATCGTATCATGACTTTTATTTTCTATTTTAATATATAATTGTCGAATGTAAACAAGTAGAACACTGCGATCGTTACTAAGATACTGACGTATAGCGATGTGGTTTATTTTATCGTTGTAAGCACACTCCTTACCAAAAATTACTGTTTTCTTCCTTCCTTTACATAACCGCGAATAGTATAGCGTTAAGAGCTTCGGACCTTTTCTCGCGAAGGACATGAGAAAAGGAGTAGGGCGTAGCGTGAACAAACTCTCGTTACCGCGAACATATAGTTGAGTGCACTCCGCGGTAGCTCGGAGGCCAAAGTACCAAAGTATATACGAAAGTTTCGTTTGCACGCTGTGCTTTTCGTGCTCTCGAGACTAGCTACGGCCTGCTGTGGTGCAGTCAAGTACACTTTTGTTTTAATCCCGAGTTTCCGGTCGGTCCATTCTTGTCATCATTATCCACCTCTGACTCTGAACTCTCCGAAGGAAATGTATCATGACTTATAACACACATGAAAGAGTGTGGTGACACTCACTCACATGTACTTTGGGCAACGATAATTCACTTGGAAAGTTTTATTAAAAATTTTTGGTAAATCAGTTTGATCCAGAAGAACGCAGAAATAATTATAAAACATGTTCTGGGTTAACTTAGCAACGAGACTTGTCCGGTATGCACAGAAAAAATTAATTAATTTAAACAAATACCTTGAACGTAAAATTAGCTTGAGTTACAAAAAGTCACTGTAAATATTTTTTTTAATTATTCAAAGAACATTTTTTCGTGATATTTTCGTGAAATACATACAACAATCATGGGGTATCATGGGGTATCATAGGGTAATTAGTTATATGGCAATTATGAGCAACGTCGGCTTACACTTTTATACTCGTACACTTTTTCCCAAGAACAAGCTACGCCTTTCATCCTTTTCTTTATATTGTTAAATAAAAAGGAAAATGTGTTATTAAGCTTATTTTGTTTTTTGAAAGATATTTTATTATAGTTTACCGATTAAAATGATTACGGTTCAGAATGATTCATTAGTAAACACAATTATTTCTCTATCCAATATCGATTTTATTAATCGAGTAGAACATTTGGAACAAATTACGGTTACAACCTGGACAGGGCAGATAAAACTTTTAAACGGGACTTAGCATTGTTTTATTTGCATCAGATTTAACGCTACAGATCTTTTACTCAGATTGCCAACGCCATTTTCACCGAAACAATATAATTATTTCAAATAAAATTCTTCAAATAAGTGACACGATACATTAAACCATCGACAATGTACGACATTCAAATTGTTGTATCTAAAAAGTTTTAAATATTGTCGAAATAAAAAAAAATTCTAATCAACATTTACGATATCAAAACTTTTGTTTTTATCATAAACAATTATTTTATCGTTAATACGATTAATATGATTGAGAGAATTTCGAATATTTCTTTTTACAATATTCGTTTTTCATAAAAATCTATCTCGAGATAAAAGCTTAATTAGTGATAATGTGACATTGACAGCGACATGGCATGTCCGATGCATGTAAAACAACCGAATTTTGACATAATTTATCTCCGGATTGTGTGAGATGATTATTCTAAAATTATTAAGTGATTTAGATCCTGTTGCCAATCTATTCGAATTTCAGAACAATCAGTCACAAGGGGTTCTACCTTAAGCCGCGCACCGAAGGAGGTCTTGAAGCTGCGCATAATAAAATAAGGATGCAAAGTAGAAAGCTCATTGTTTCCTCATGATTTTTCATTTTTCACCAAGCCACGTCTAGGGGGAAATATACGTTGATCAATTTTGACTTGCTCACAGAGAAAGTTGTGTAAAAAATAGAAAATAATCGTTGTTTTAAAAATGATAGAATCTAAGGTTTCAAAAAATTTTATTGACGAATTAAATAATAACTGCAGCATTAATTAAAATTCAAACGCCTCTATCACTTTCCACCAAATCTGGATCCAAATATGTATTTGTAGTGAAAAGATCATTTAAAGTGATATCGTTACATGTATTTCCGAAAGTTTACGAGAGGTTTCGAAGTACCTGGTCCGTCTTTCGATCACTTACCTCCTTTTCGTAAGTAAGAACACTCTCTCTCTCGGACAGTCGTCGTGTCGACAAATCATTAGTTCCGATCGACGTACCATATAACTCGTCACAATTCTATTTCTTGTCTCGTCAACCGATATATTTCTATGCGATCACCCCCGTATTTCTTTTGTAATTTTGACGGGATGTCTGTAAGCATTAAAACTCACGACAAAACTCAGATCTGATGTTCGATAGATATCGAATTCAACCGACGAGAAAATACTCAATGTTAAGTATACATTTTATATATGATTTTCTCAATTTTGACATACATTTTGTGAAATTTGTTGTAACGAATATGAGAGAGTGGAGAAATCGATGATTGATTTTGAGAAGCAAAGTTATCGACGGCAGTGGAACATTTAGTAAATTTTTATCAAATGAATGAGTATCTGATTAGTTGATAATAATAATTGCATCGACTTTACTAAACTCAATGTGACGATACCTCGAACGATCTCTGAATGTAAGGTGCACGAATATATGATTTCCATTAAATGTTGCATATTCGTTACGTCGCATTATAATTTAATTATTTTCCATCTCCAGTTAAAACTTAATAAATTTCTATAAAACCAGCATTTTTCCATCGATCTTGATCAAATTGAATATGAATCAACGCTAAATACAAGTTCGTTCCTGTAAAAAATTTGGATTCAACCGATCATAGTTGATGTGAGTTAGAGTGACAACATGAACTTTTCGAATAATTCAAAATCTTCTAGAATCTGAATGTCTTTATAGATCCGACTCAAATTCGATACCGATCGTCCTGCAACAATACCGTATTCGTAAACAAAAACTATTTAGTTTCAATGACAAAAATTTGCGACTTATCCCAACAAGTTGGTTGGGCCAACGAATACCTTGGTTGGATCAACAAATAAGTTTGTTCACCCAACTATTATTAGATTTCTGAAACCAATGATTAGTTGCTGGAATCAATATTTTGATCTCTCCGCACATACTAAGATTAGAAGTAAGTATTGAGTCATATTTTTTAATGCCTCGTTTAAAATTTAAGAACGTACGAATGTGAAGTTTCAATGCCGCGCGGGCACCAGCTCATGGAGCGTACTTCCGACGTATGTGAAAGGCTTGATTAGGACAAAAATGAAAAATGCACCGATCACAACCAGATCCATTTGACGTATGAAACTCCATATGTATACGAGATGAAATGTCGTGGTCACTGTGTTATTATCTTCTACCTCTACAGCTGCATACCTAAGTCTTGTTGGATTCTCGGAGGAATGTCTAACGAAAATACGCAGTGCTCCGGTACTCTAACCCCTTTTCCGCGCTGTACCATTTCTACTGCAGGTTGGACATTATAGCTACTAAGCTTTGCAACCGACTTTCGAGAGCGCAAGTACATGTCACAAATGGAGTTCCACATGCACGTGCCCAAAGCTCTTTGCGATTAAAAGCGACTGCGCTATATTCATTATGCCGTTGCGCAGCTCCAGCATGCTCAGTGCTCACACTACATGCACATTATACATGTATCATGGAAATTCAGACCCCCTAGAACAATTAGTATTCTCTCTCCTACATTTTTGCCACACTTTTATCTTTCCTCCCCTTTGCCTCTTTTACCCTATTCGCCCCTCTCGTTCACTCTCTATATGTTCTCACCTCCGCATACACAGCCCAATGCTGAATGAGCGAATGGAATGGAAATTAAGAAAGAACTATAAAACTTAAATTCATATGGATAAACTTTTAGTTTGGAGATACCAAACATTTTTTAAATATTGCAAGGAATACTGAATATATTTTTAAAATATTTGTTCCACTCATCGGAGTCCTTTCTCTCTTACGAATTTCGCCTTCCCCCTAATTGCATCCGTGAGCTGACTTATACCTTTAACTATATTTCGTTAACACGCGAATACAGGAAACTGCGAGTCACCCGCGTCATATACAGTCAGCTATTTTTCCGTAGAAATCACATCCCGCTCCATAATTTGATGTACCAACCAGCGTACGGCTAAACAGTAATTCGATTAATAGCAAAACGTGATACAGAGAAGCGAAGTCGTAATGCTATCATACACCACGACCAGTTAAAGTACGGAAGTAAGAGGTTAACCTCTTTGAGATGTACGACGAGTATTAAAAAGAATTTAATAATCGATGATGGTATTTCATAATAATATTTCTACCTCATGGTACGTGCCTTGTCAGTATCATAAACAGGATAAAAAATTGCAAACAATATCAATGATAGAGAGTCGAATTATACGTTGATGATTCGAACGAACGTTGCTTATTCCAATTGAATAATTTTGTTTGTCATTGTAGCGCCCCAATAATAATTTTGGCAATCGTTCAGCTTCCATAGAAACGCAATGAATTTATTGATATTAACTCATCCATTATGTCACTATCGTCACGTAAAAATAACTCGTCGACGTGGACGTTATTTTGATGGCACACGATGACTTGACATTTTCGCCATCCGCAGTGCCCATTTCCCACTGGCGCTGTAACGGAGTTACAAATAGTTTAATACCTTATCCTTCGTTAGTGGAGTTGGTACGGCAGAGAAGCTAGGTATGTAGAAAGGGATCCGCCGGCACGAGAGAAAGCCTGATCCTCTTTCGAGCGGTTGAGCGGTGAGCCGGAAAGTTTCCTGAAAGCGCTATCCGTCGCGGACGAGAGAAATAACCGTGGAGAGCGTCGAACAGAGTTGTGTTGCGCGTAGTCCGGAAAAGTTTGATGGTGGTATCCCTCAATTGAAAATGGACTTGAGCTATTTAGGGAATTTCGCAAACTTCCTTAATGTATGCTGTTATGCTTTTTTGCATTCTACGGGTAACTGACTAATGGTCCGATAATTTATTCGGCACTATAGATTTAGTTTGTATATAAATAAATATCCCGATGCACCATTATTCGCTTAGCAAGCCTCAACTAAATTTTTGATTCGGATAAAAGCGAGTCTAATACACGAACGCTCAGTCCAGAAGAGAAAAAGAAAGAGAAAGCACAAGGATAAGTATGAGCAAGCATATAGGATAAATAGAAAGTGGCGTGTCATATGCCCGAGCAAAGTACAACGCAGTGAACACCACTGTCCAACTACGTCTCAGAGAAGATTATGACATCGAGGGAGCACGTACGAAGAGAGAGAGGGACATCCTTAAATCCGAGGACTACGCCCTCGTACTACGCACTTTCCGATAACATATGGACAGCTTCTCTGGGACGTCTAGTTTTTTTTTATTGCCGGATGTCTCCTTTCTTGATGATCTTGCAAACTGCATCAAGGTATTTAACGATTCAATCATTATCGCCCTGTCTCCTCAGCCCTGTTAGCTCCGCTCTCGCTGCAGCAAGTCGACCCCGTTGTTTAGCTGTTTGACTATTTTTGAGTCGAACAAGTTGACCTACCAGTTTTAACTTCTGATGATTCTATAGCATATGCAAAGCACTGTAACTTAATGAAATTCAGAAAGGTCGAAGATTACGAAATGTCGTGGTAGCGGCATTTAGGAACGTCCACATCGACGAGTTATTTTTACATGACGATAGTGATATAATGAATGAGTTAATATCAAAACATTGATTGCGTTCATATGGATGCTGAACGATTGCCAAAATTATTATTGGGGCCCTGCAATGACAAACAAAATGATTCGATTGCAATAAGCAATGTTCGTTCGAATCATCGACGTATAATTCGACTGTCTAGCTTTAATATTATTTGCAATTTTTTTATCCTTTTTATGATACTGACAAGGCACATACCATAAGGTAGAAATATTATTATGAAATACCGTCAGCTAAACAGAACTAATTCTTGTACAGCGCATCTATCTCATTGATACATCTATAGACGATCAAGAATGTTCATAATGTTCCGAAGACCATTGTGTTCTGGGCCTTTAGCAACATAGAATATAACATTAATTGCTTTACGGTTTGTGCCCTCCAGGTTACCGAGGATACTCCCATCGAGAAGCCCCACAGCTACACCAAGTTTCGTTAACTCGGCCTTTATTGTTTCCACTGAAGACTGAAAAGACTCGACTTTCTTATCAGTCACTTCTAAGCTGTTTGAGAATATTTCAGTAAATTTCTCGAGGGACGCTCCGAGGAGTTGCTGCTCAATCCCTTTACTGACTTGCCCTGTTCGAGATTTTGCGTTTGAATTTCGTCAACCGTAGTCTTCTTAACACGTAGTCTTTAATAGTCTCGGTTAGCGCGAAATTTTCTATTTAAATTTTACTGAAAAAAGTAACGAGTGCTGAATTCAAGTAATTATTTGTAAGGGCAATGCTCAGCTGAATATCATTTGGCGATGGTACGAGTGGTGAAGGAACCATAAGGCGTGTGTCGTAGCAGCGGGAATAATCCCCACTCCTCCCCCCTCTTCATGCCACCGTTTGTAACCTTCGAGAATCTGTCAGCATAAGAGTTATCGTACAAAATACCACAAATGGGGCAGGCAACCGATTTATCACGCAGAGAGCCTTTTTCGCAGGCTCTGCAGACGATAGGTTCATCATTCGGAAGTTACACGAGCTTCGAGCTCGAAGCGCTTAGCTTAATGTTCATTGATATATAAGTGACCGGTGTGGGCACGGTACAGTCGAAAGAGGCTTAAGAGACGATGTGGAAGTCGATGGCCCCGATGTATGCTTATCACGCGATGTAAAGGTACGCGCTAGGCGGCATTGCTGATATCGAAGAGTTTTAGTTGGTTTCACAACTTTATACAATTATGAGAATAAGGGAACCTCTTTTCTACGTTTGTAGTTGTAAATTAGTTTAAAATTGTTATGGGTGCATTTCAACTGTAAGATAAAGTTTGATTGTGAGAAATCAACTCAAAATCATCTCAAATTCATGGAAATAAAAAATAGAGAAACACGAAGACACGAAGAAAACAAATTATATGAATTATATTAGACTTTCAGGATTTAAATTATATACCGGGTGGTCGATTTATGTAAAGACATCGAAATATCTCGAAAAATAAGCATCGTACAAACAATGTCCCGGATTAAAAGTTAATATTGTGGAGACACTTTACTCGTCCTAAATTAAGTCGCGCCTGCCACCCCTTTTTTATGGCGGGGGAGGGGGGGGGGGTATAACTTAAAAATCTTAAATAAAAAACCCGATTGTTTATTGCAGATTCGGATTCTACGCTACAAAATACTTAGGTTTTGTCTGAAACTTTTTCTTAATTCGTGATAGATGGCGCTGTAATCGCAAAAAAAATAAGACTTTTCGCAATTGTCAAGAAATACACATCCGATTGAAAAATAAAAAAGGACGTGTTCAATATTCTTTAAAAAGCTAAATTTTATTTAAATTATTTTCTCATCATCATAGTAGGGATATCATTTTCTAGAATTTCTTTCACGCTATAATTCTTTGTCATAAAGCAAAAACCGAGTTAATTAAATACAAATAAATCTATGAATTTGCTGTTTATTTTAATTTCGCGATAATTAAAAAGATAATTAAGAGATAAATTAGAAAACATTCCAAGTTTTAAATTTATACTATTCAAAATTCTTAATCGCAAAAATTATAAAGTTTTCAAATTCAACATTCCTGATTTTATTTTTCGATTGCAAGTGTAAACGTCAACAAACGAATTGTTACATATTATTAATTGCAAACGCGATATACGTGTTGTAATCAACAGTGCAGATACCAAACATAAAACCACACAGTGTGAACACACAAAGGCTTTTCTGATATTCAATTCATGCAAGACGTCGTCGTGTCGGGTTTTGTACTCTTTCTTCGTTCTTCTTCAAAAGGGCGGTCTCACCGTTACTAAAATAATACAGTCACGCGTTTCCACTGAGGGAGTATAAATACATTATGGTGCTTCCGCACGCTGTCCCTAGCAGATTGGGAGAAAAAAAAAGAAGTAGGTAGAGGGTGGAAAGAACGACGTCATTTTCTATTCCACGTGCTAACGTGCCCACAAGACTTAAAGGCTCTTGCAAGAACTCATAGGGCAGTCGCTATTAAAGCGTCTCTTTCGGTTTTTCCAACTTTATCCATCTTATTCCATCTAACCCTCCGGCTTGTTCATTCTCCAGCAATAAAGCTCGTGCAATAGCGAAAGTCTTCTCGGGAATGAACAAAATGATGATAAGCGATCCGTCACCCTATTTTTCATCAAGACGACGAATAATTTACATGTCAAGCATGCTAAGCAAAGCATCCAATAAAATATATCGTGTTTTGCATGATTCATATTTGCGTGGAATAACAATATTCGTTCTCAGTTGACGGTGCTCTTCCTATATTCTGCGAACGTCAGACGTCAGTGCGAGAAAAAAATAGTTCAATAAACTGTTGTCATTTGCGTGAAGAGCAAAGTAAAAGAAAAAGTTAAACGGAAGAAAATTTATTTGATCTGCATAGTTAAAAATATTGTAAAATATAAAAAAAAAAATGTTTTTATTGACATTATTATGAAAATAATAACTAGACGTATAATGACGAATTTCGTGTACTTACTATTTTTCAAGTTCATAAGCCGTAATTTTAATTAAAAGTTATCGGAAGTTAAAATTATAAAATTTATAATATTATATTTATTTTTAATTTTTGTACATTTTGTTACTAATATCAATGATAAAAAATCCTCGTGGATTTTCATAGAAAGTACATTATCGTGAACAATTGTCATTTTTTGCTCCCTGATACAAAAAGCTTTGATTAGACGATATAATTTTTTTTCAAATCTTTGTGCTCAAAATGTTTCAAATGGTTGGAATATCAGAATTAAATAATATCTCAACGGACGTGTGTTTGTGTTTATCAGACCTATACAATTGAAGCGTCCATAATTCAAGAACCCATTGGTCTTTATGGAGCTGAAATTTCACAGCTGTTTAACCCTTTGAGTCACACCGCCCGAAACCATCCCAGAATAGGACTATCAAGGGCAGAGTAGAGGTAACGCGTTCTTCTTGTGACTTATAAAGGGTTAAGAGGGGTAAACTTTTTACATTTTCTCTCATTGTACTTTAACTGAACGCAGTGTTACACATTTTACGTTGCTTTGAATTTTGTTAAGCGTGTCTGTTAATGCTTCAACTTGTGTAATTTATATAGTATCGAGCTAAATATTTCTACACGAATAGCCTAATATGGGCAGATAATTGGTATTTAATTTAGTAAAAATCCTCGTAACCGTTTAATTAACAAGTATGTACATATATTTAAGAGGCTAAAAGGACTACTAGGATGGAATATGGTGATAGACAATTCACTAGTTTTTCGAGACTGAGTTTATCAAATTTAACGAAAAATTATAATAAAGATCGTGAGTCTACAAAATATTGAAAGAGATTGAAAAGGTTTGTACAAATGTTTAATATTACCAGGATCGAATATGACGACAAATGATTCAGGTGTATTATCAAAATGCCGAGTCTCCAAAATCACATATTTTGTGTAAGTAACGTGGTATTTGCATTATTTAAAAAATGCTGGAAATATAGAACTTTGCATATTGGTTAATTATTGTTTTCTACCTTCGATCGACATTGCGACAGATGAAAAATAATGCGGAGGCAATATCAAGGTTCAAGTTTGCAGGCTTGTTTCAAGAAATATGTGAATATTCAAGTCTGCAACTATATTTTATGTACTGTCTGGAATAATATTCGTACTAATTTATTTGTATTTTCTCTCTTTACTGTCATAGCTGGATTAGCAGATATCGACGAAAAATTAGTACAAAATAATTGAAGGGAGGTTCATTTGTGCATGAGATTAGAATTGAAGAAAGAGAGAGAGAGAGAGAGAGAAAAGGAAGAGAAAGGAAAAAAAAATCAAAGTCCAGAGTATCGGTAAAGTTTTACAGTTGAGGGAGGTTCATCGTATATGCGCGAGTTTGACTGAGCAGCGAGCCGCCTCGTCGCTCTTAAAAACATTCGGTACGCCCGAACGCCCACGAACGTTCGCTCTTTCAAAGGCCAAAACGGCAGATTGGTTTCACGCTAGATCGGCCGATATTGAACCGAATCGATATTCAAGTCGAGCGTGCGGCTACTGCTGGCTGAAGGATAGAAAGAGAATGATTCAAGGGCTACGACACAAAGTGGACGAACGCCAGGAAAAAGAGACGGTCTCTCTACGTTGACGAGAGAGAATCGACCGGCGGGACCTTGCTTTCTCTCTTATCCCCCTCAATTCATTCGTAATTGACCTTTTCTACTTTCCCTGAAAATTTTTCACACCAACCGTTGCTTCGATAAAACGAGTATTCGCCACTCCATAAGGAGGAAAGAAAATATTTCGAATAATAAACGAGGACTTATAATTCAAAATAATTTCTCTTCGAATTAACTTACATTTGTCGCAGTGATAATATTCTTATCACATGATAATTTCATAATTAGCTCATAAATCAATTATTATATTTTCGCTAGGTGTACCGGTTAATAATGCAGATTTTATGATCAAAGAAAACACGATAATATCAAGAGAAACATAAAAAATGCTTTATTCAAAGTTAAGTCCATCGCTAGCTGCACATTTCCCCCATGTTTCAGATAATTTGTGGATATCGTTTCAATAGAACTTTTCTTGTTTTCGGGCAAACTATACAAATACCCAATTTTACATTTTTTTCGTACGTTTTGAAGTACTGTTCGGAAAGTGCGTGGGCCATCGATCGAAACAAGGGATAATTCGAAGGAGCAAAGTCCGATCAATACGTCGAGTGGTTTAATACTTTCCAGGCAAAATCTTTTAACGTGTGTAACTGCTTTTAAAGTGTGCGACGGTGCGTTATCACGAAGCAAAATTACTTTATCGTGTCTTCTGGTTGTTTTACGATCAAAGCGTGGTTCAAGTTCATTATTTGTTTTCCGGTAGCGATCAGTATTAACGTTTTTACCTGATTTTAAAAGCTCATAATACACCACACCTTCCTGATCCCACCGAACGCAGAGCATTGTCTTCTTACCGAAGTGATTTGGCTTTACGGTCGATGTTGATGATTGATCTGGATCAACCCATAATTTTCTGCATTTGGGATTCTCAAAATAAATCCAATTTTCATCGCTAGTCACAATTCGACGCAAATGATCTTCTTTCGTGCCGTTGAAGCAACATTTTACCGATGACTTTTCGGTTTTTCATTTGTCTTTCGTTCAGTTGACGTGGCACCCATTTTCCTTCCTCTAAAATCTTTTCCATTGCTTGTAAACGATCGGAATTTATTTGTTGAGCAACGTTTAATCTATCTGCAAATTGTTTTTGAGTTTGGCACGCATCTTCATCCCATACCGCTTGTAATTGGTCTTCAAACTTTTTCGGTTGACCCTAGAACATTCTTTGTCTTTCAGATCGAAATCATCACTTTTAAACCGTTTAAACCAGCGTTCACGAGTATTTTGAGATGGAGCTTATTCACCATAAGCTTTCCGAAGTAATAAATTTAAACTTCCTGCAAATGCTCCTTTTTTTGGCACGAAATTCGATATTTTTAAGCGTAAAAATATCTAGGACGTTGACACCTTCAGAAAATTTCACATATCAAGTTTTGAAACTTGTTGTCAATACAACAAAATACCATACATATCAAATCGTAAATATATATCAACATACGTCTAACCCCATCTATTGAAAAAAATCCTCATTTTAAACCGGTTAACCTAGTAGTATGTCCGTAAATATGAAAAATATTTACAACTACAAGTTAGCTACGTTTATTCCTTCCGATTGCTTAAAGATTCCACCTTTTTCCAGGATAATCATTAGAATTATAAATAAAATATTACTTCGTTGCTTTGACAAATCTCTCGTCGGTCTATAATCGACTCCCTTCGCTTTTTTTTTTTCATCAGGCCATTCCCCATTCTATTCCACGAAAATTCGTTGCAATAAAATCTCAATCTGTCTGCTCCAAATATAGTTTCCAAGGTATTCCAGCAGCTGCGACATAATTAATTTATGCAATAAATATCACCTCCACTTTTCAACAAATTGTTCGAGCTTTCGATATTCTCGTTCTCTCAATCTCTTTCGCACCGAATCTCGCAGTCTATTCCAAGTGAATATTATGCGTCTGCATATACATTCAGTGTTCACTTGTTTTCTTCCGAAAGGTTCATTGTATACATCGGCGGTACCAACTGCAATCCCTCCTTTGAACGAAAGTCATGTACATCCGCATAGCGAGATACTATTATTATACACTTGGAGAGAGTGTATACGGACTAGTGATCAGTTTCCCAGTCGAGATATACTATTCACATATATATCCGACAGCTTTAACAAGTATGCGCGTTCTCCGAAGCGCGTCGAAACGAATTACAAATAACCGCGTGTACATGAGATAGCCAAGAGAGAATGTAAGGGAAAAGTGTGAGTGCTATGCGGCTTGGGATGCTGTGCGATACAACCCCAATTCCAGAGGAGAATCAATTCGACTCCGAATTCTATATAGAATCGTTCTATATATGGCAAAATGGTTGGTAAGCTTGTACCGGTACTGCGCTGCTGAGTAGAGTTACGTTTAACGTGGGGTTGGAACGAGAGCACGGGACCGAGGTCACTCCCAAAGCGAGCGGGTATACGCGAGCGGGAAATTTAATTAAGCTGAACGAAAATTAATTGTTGGAAAAACCGTAGAGGGATAAGGGAAGGGAGGGGGATGAGAAACACGAAGAGGAGGAAAGGGTAAAACGGAGAGGGGATATCGCTACAACGCGCTCCTCTCAAAAGGGGGATGAAAGGAAGAGTCGACGCTAGCCGGGAATGGAATACGTGCTGCCGCTGATGCTACTTGCTCGTCCCACTGGTTTCTATCTATAAGTATCACAGGGTGTATGTGCGAAATGGTAGGTAAGGGGTGAGGGCTTACCGAGACTAGCCAAAGTGTAGGGAAACGTCCGCGTTACGAGGTGAGGACGATCTAGAAACGACCACGCACTCATTCTCCAGTTTCACTCGCTATGTTCTAGCTCAGTTTCTACTCTTCACCCCTTTTCTTCCGCACCCCTATCTACCAACAGTTATTCCCATGGCGTATCAGCCTCTCTTTCTCGTTCGCACTTGAAGCCTCGTTGAGAAAACTCCGCGCACGGCTGTAGGCGTACTTTACAATCAGCAATTTAGCGTTGCTACAGCCGTTAAGGGTCACAGTCGCGGTGTGTGCGTCCAGCGCGAGGATTTTATCGGTTCCCTGTGGAAACTAGACGACTGCGACGAGGTTGCGGGTTCTCTCAAGCTCACGTTGTTGCGGAACTGGTAGTAGTGGTATTGGTGAGAGGTCAGGGGTTTTCGCGTTTTTCTCGAAACTACTTTCGTTCGCTTCGCTGCGTCAGTTTGTCTGCACGTAAGCTTCGCGGTAGTAGCACGTGTGCTTGATGCAAGCTCGCGGTAATCCGGATGCTGTGTTGACTGAATATGCACCGGCGATTTAGAAATTATTTGACGCTCGTAATTCGCATCATTCAAGGTGTGACGACGTTTATTTCAATATAAAATAAAAAATGTCACGCTGCGAATGAAATGCTGTTTAATTCTAAACCGTTCTATGTTCGGGGTATTTTCGTTGTTAAACATTGTTGCGAATCGTTATCGCATTCGGAAGAATATTTATGAGAATTTTTCTGCGTTATTATTGTCCTGGTGCTGCGACTTCTCTCTGAGAATAATTGACAATTGAAATTTCCGTGCCTTGAGCGTTTCATAGTAAAGGTATCGTAACACACCCCCAGTGACCATGGGCGTTCCGATGAATAATCGATTGCTAGTTTGTATGTACGATCACTCTTCCCCCCCCCCCACTTGCCCACCTCACCCTTGGCAACAAACGACATATGCCCTCGTGAGCTCCGTGATCCAACTTTACATATACATATACATATGTATCTGTGCAAGAGAATAGAGGTACAAGGAATAGAAAATTGAGATATAGAGATGCTGCATCGTACAAACGATACGTCATCGATCAATATATATTCTCTATGAATAATGCATCAACAAAGCCGATCGTTAACGACGAATTGCCCGTTGATGCCTCACTACGTTCGCGTAATTTTATGCGGCCTTGCCGGGTCAGTGAACGGGGAAAGTCGAATAAATCATAGTTCTGCATAGTGTAGACAGAAGCTTCGGAAAGCTTTCCTGTATTTTTCTTCTTATTCCAGCATTATATATAACTATTGATTTTCCTCTCTAACCATGAAAAAAATTAACTCAGGAAAATATACAATAAAACTTTCCTCCGGTGTTTGCATATTTTTTGTAAGTGTGATTACGACTTGTCGGATATATCTTTATTCAGTAGAAAAGTCGGGGCTATGTATATATATTATAGCAACAGATAGCTGACAGGATATTGAAGCTGAAACTAAAAACTTTTGATTCAGTAATCTTTAAAGTTCTCTATATAGAAGCTCATGGAAGATCTAATAAATTTTTAGTAGGCTCACAAACGATGTTGACTCAGTATATTTTTCCTTGTTTTTAACATTTTTATTACAAGGAATAGCGGAAAGTGAAATAATATTGGTCACGCTTGTTATAAAAATTTACAATTGATATAAAAATTATTTTATTTTATTTTATCTTGTTTTATTTATTTTTCCATTAGATCTATAATTAACTTGAAAAATAACATTTAGTTTTAGGTTATTTTCTATGCAGGAAACTGTCCAAAATTTTGTAAACTTAATACCAAACTTTCACTTTTTCTGGATGACCTTTTCGTGATTAAACAATTTCATTGTTTTTCCAATGCTAGCTTGCACGTTGGTCTCGAGATCTTGATGTACTTTAAAAGTCCCAAAACGTTGGGAAAGTATATTTAGAAACAAGTGTCCGCTCGTCCGTGAGTGTGAGTTTGTGCGAAGGGCTTGCAAATATGCAAAAACTCCGAATACGGATCGGTCCACAATCCTCGTCGGTTTATTGCAATTTACGCCCAAATTGCTAGCGGGTCTCTCGTGTTGTCGTTGTTTGAATTTTTCGAAAAAAGGCTGTACGCTCTCTAACTTTTAAAAATGTTTAGCTATCGAGTTAAAACTTTCTACAAGAATATTTCAGGGGACAAGGTTGTTCGATATTGACTTTGGCAGGAATCGATCAAGGCGTTCAGATTTTATAAAATACCTCTTCCTTAATGAGAAAGCCAAAATTAAGATAACCATTACCCGTACAGAAGATTCTGTCGGTTGGCGTGAATCATGAGGAAGCAATGTGCAGATTTTAAATTAGCATGCCTTGATAATTATTGATGATTAAACATTTTTTTTACGTGTAAATTTTGTATCAACAACATTGATCTATCGAAGATTAATGTACTGTTGATTGTTTAAATGTTAGTATACATTGAAAGATTTTCCTTGGCATTATTTAGCATTGTTTAATTGAGAAAAGTATGTTTGTAACAGAAATAAACGAATTATCCGTTCGGTAACCTTCATTAACCTGAGCTTCCTTTCCAAAGTATTTTATAATGAGAACTCATTCTCAGTCTAATAATACAGCAACACAGCAGTTGTCTTATTAGCAAGCAATTCTTGCTTCTTACGATTGAACACTCTTGGGAAAAGGAACAGAATAATGTATATGTGTTCGAGAATAAAGTTTATTATCAATATTTCTCTGTCATTCGTTTGTTACGTTTCATCCGTTTTCTCATCCTCGACATCCCAAAAACTCAGCTTTTGTGATACTAGTAACCGGAATTAAATTTTTTCTTTTACCGGACGAGCGTTCCACGAGAATTATGATAGTACGGTTGTGATTTATTTCCATGAGTTTGCCTTGAGGAATTTGCAGGATATTCAGACATTTTTTTTTTTCATGCTTAAACGACGCTCGTTGTCCTCGTCATCGTACCACGTACAACTTCTATCCAGACATCGCGTTACGTTCGTGAAAACAAAATAAAAAGTGTCGCACCCATACTCAGACACATTGACATAAAAAGAGAGGGAAATTCGCAATCAAAACAGGTGGTGAAGCTTTCAGCCAGCAGTGAGACCGTAGCTAGGACCAACAGCCCTCTCGTCCCTTCGCCAACGAAATAAAATCAAAGCCGCTCAGGGGACTTCCCGCATGCAAATAGAAATAGTTTTGGACGCTCCGGGCTTGACTACCGAGCAAAAGTTGTGTAAATTGATTACTGAATTATTTATTGGCCGCAGTGTACCTCGTCGCGCCAACCCTCGTTCCCTTTTATCTCTGTCGACGACCGCCGCAGGAACAGCTATCCCTCTTCTATACTCTGCTTTCTTTCGCTTAATTTTCTTTATCACTTTTTTTTTTTAATGTACCGTGATCCCCGTATACCTTGTCGAAAATAGCCGACAGATTCACCGCGACTAACAGCAAGAGGAATTCCTGAAGCGAAAATAATTTCTTCCACACGAAAAAAAAAAAAAAAAAAAACTTTACGGTTTAGTTACTTTTTGGCATATTTTCGGGTTAAAATTGGACAGATCTTGAACAGAAAATGTCAAAATCGAATGAACTTTTTATTTCTCACGCTTGTTTTTTGAAACACTTTTTTTCTTTAAATATATTGTCAAGATATTAAAGTTGCCACTTCAAATCGTATGCAGAAGTGTGCGTAACTAAATATAAACTAAAAATCATTTTTAAAAATGTGATTTATGAACGAAAATGAGAAACGTGCAAAATTTATTTAACCCGAATTCTAGCAATGTGCGTAACTTTCGTCAGCCAATATTTACAGATGGAATATGAAGTTTTTCTATCCGTTCAATTTATGAAACATGAATGCAGATATTTCCGACGAACACAATTTAATCGAACATCACAAGGGATACGATTGCAACGATGGGTATCGAGTGAATGTACGAAAATTAATTTTCACAGAGTGCACGTATTACGATAATAAATATTGATAGACGAATTTGGTGCGTCAAGAAGTGGCTGCATCGATCGTACGGGGAACAATTGCTGGCATTCAATGTTTCACTTCATTAAAACGAAATAGCACGAAGTTTTAGCATTTTTTCGAATTAATATTGTTGCGTTTGCCGCACCTGATAAAAAAGTTAAAGGATGAACGGAATAACGTTACGCTTAATTCAGTAAAAGAATGGGGAAAAATGTATTTCCGTTGTTAACAAATGAACAGGAATTACTGGCCACTCGAATAGATAAAATAATACGAATCAGTTCAACTGTGATGCAAAATTGATGGTTCGGACGGAGAATAGAAAGCTTTTTCACGTTTCTACCGCTCACAGTTATTTCGTTCCATTAGACTTTTGAAATTATTCTACACTCAACATTTGTAGTGGTCGCTATTACCGTGCGCATAAGTGTTTATATAACAAACGTTTAGCCTGCACACTCTTCTCGTAGCTTCCCGGGCCAGTGGTAGTAGCAGCATTTGTTGTATAAAGTTGGAATTCCGCAGTGGCATAAGCATTGAATGCATGCCGATTGGTCGTGTACCGACGACACACGAGAGCAAGTTCTGACGGTTTAATGCAGGTTATATATTTGTCCTACTAATTAAATGCTACTGGCTCATGAAATTTTCTGTTCTGCGGTCGAAGTGTATCATGTTGGTAACGCCGACGGTGAATACCCAAACCACAAGTGTAATGCCTGGAGGTTGCTGTCTGCCTGGATCCCCAAAATTAAACGAGTCAACGTCTACCACGCATGCATACGCATTGAAATTATTTATATCGTTGCACAACACTGTACCAGGCACATCGGACTAATTATACGAGCATTACATATTTACACGTGGATTATCAAGTATCGAATAATCGTATGAAAATGTATTGAAAGTAACCAATAACTGGGTTGAAATAATTGTGAATAATCAATCGTGTAGTTATTTTTTTAGAGCAAAAAACCTAGAATTAAAAAAAATTTATTTCCAGTTGAGCAGAGAAATGAATATTTGTTAGACGTTTAGTTGCTGAAAAGTTTTTATTTTTTAAAAATAAAATCCAAATCTATTGTGCATACTTGTAATTCGGAGATTTTCATGGAAACTCTGAGCCGTGTGGAGTAGGAAGAAAGCTCGCATATATAGTGACAGCCGGAATACAGGGAATTTAAAACATAAAATATTTCCTATTGTTTGAGGATAGAGAATGAGAAAAAGGTGAAAAGGGGAAAGGGAAGTAGAAGGTAGTACAGAAGGCCGGAAGAGAAACTACCCCGCGTTGGAAGGGAGGGGAGTCGCCGGTACAGTCAAGTCAGGGCAGTCCAGAGCCCACGTTCGGCAACTCCCAGTTCATCACACTCTCACGGGTTCCCGCAACGTTCGAAATATTTAAATGCTCCAGCTACTTTATTCGCGAGCAACGGCAAGTCCCGTGCACGGTTGTGTTTCGGTCTGGCCTGCTCTCTCGGGATATACTTCTATCCGGGATAAAGAAACGGACCAGGGAATGGCCGATAAAAACGTGACAAACGTCTCGAGCCATTCAGCCGCCTCGCGTTGTTTTCCATAGACCCCAAATCCTTCTCTCTCTCTCTCTCTCTCTCTCTCGCTCTCTACCATCCGTTGGTACATTTCATTTTCTTTATAAACTATGTGGATATAATTTTTCGAAAAATCTCTGTTCACCCTCGATGAATTGTGATACGGGAAAGTCGATGTCAGGAAAAATATCTGGTGACCCAGTTTTCTGTTGCAAAGAAAGGAGAACTGACGTATTCGTGCTTTTAGACACACACACACACACACACACACACACACACACACACACACACACACACACACACACACACACACACACACACACACACACACACACACACACACACACACAAAATATATATATAGTATGAAATCCGGAGAAGAAATCCATTTTCATTAGCGCAAACTTCCATTGTTCCATGGCAATTAATTAACCGTGAAACTACCCGTCATGAAGAGGCATAACCCGTGCAATATCACACGAGTTAAGGCGATGAAACAATTTTTATATTCGGCACACTGACTCGTATCATATATCTCTTTAAGAAAGAGAGGAGAGGGTGTGCGCGCAAGCGAGCTTTCATTCTTTCTTCCGCTCAGTCGACTGCTCGGCTGCGTGCACGGACCGTTACTTCGGCAAATTAAATCTTAAATTAATTGTCGAGCAAACTCGAGGCGCTCAAGTGCCAAGGGGATTTCAAGATATATACTTTCTACCTGTCCTCTATAGGTATCACGTTAAGAAAGATACAGCCACGGTGTACCTGAGAAATCTATTTAACTGGTTTGAATCTTAACGAGCGATTTACCGCAGTGCCCAGACCGAAAGAAGAGAAAGAAGATGCTAACGTTGGTCACGAGAATTTTACTGCAAAGAGTGGAATACACCGTTCGTAGCTCAACTTTCAACAGCAAACTTTTTACGTTCATTAAAGAAATTATAAATTCAATTGTACGATGCGGTACACATGGAAAGTTATCCAAGGGAACTCGAACGGGGAGTACGGCCGTACGTACGCAATCGCAATCCGTGACTTTAAATTAACATTTTAGTATTACGTAGAATAATTTTAATCTACTTTTACCGCTATCAAATTTTTTGAACCTCGCGTCACGAAATACGAGACATGATTTGCATAAAACAAATCGCTGGTCTTACGTTCGATAACCAATCGAATATATTTGAGAATACCTTTTCGATTTGATTGTTGTAACTCATGCGCGGCAAAGCGTATGTCGAAATTTGTTATCGCAACTATGTTTTTTCAGTGACTGTCGGAAAAAGTAAATTGTCAAATTACCTTACTGGTTATTTTTTGTTGAATGTTTTTAAAAATTGTTTACTAAGGCCGTACACGTTACGGGAAAAGTATAGAAGGTTGACAAAACTAAAACTGTGCGTGGAAACATAGCATCGAAGTTGTACGTTTTTGCGGTGCTTGCACGAGTGGTCTCCGAGTTTACTAAAAAAATATCCATTGTCATCGCAACTCTGTAATTGATAGAGGCCTAGCGAAGTTGCTATCGTCCCTCGTTTCCCTTCGCTCATCCGCTCGTCGAACGCGTAGTTACTCGCCGAACTAACTCGGCCTCTCTCAATGCCATTTTTGTTTCCTCGTTATTGCAAGCATTGGCAATAACGAGGAAAGAAAAACGTTTGATGTTTTTCCAATGAATTTTCCGCACTCGTGGCAGTTCGTCCGGTGTTGCTGACGGACAAGTGCACTATGAAACTATCACCCTCGATATAATCGTGTTCTCGTTCATTCGTTCCCTAAAATACAGCTTCCTGCGTGTGCACGGTTTCGCCACAAAAGCCTAAACGCTGGTTGTATTGTAAATAAAATCTACCGCACAATAAAAATCATGGGATGTGGAGGATATTCAAAATATATTCCCCAGCGAAATTATTTCCAACGTTTATAAAAGAAAAACTGCGAGTTATATCGTACACATCGTGATTACTGATATTGTTAGTAACCAAAAAGACAACATATTTTGTAAAGGTTTCGCTGTAGTGCCGGATGAAAAGAAAATATATTAAAATGGCAGAAGTCAGTAATATTTAAAGAAGTTTTATATTTTTTAGGATAAATGCAACTATACTAGTTACATTATTACTTGCACACGAATTAAGGTCGCACTGATATTAATACAGAACTGAAGAAGCTTTTTAGACTATGAGTTTATACGTGAATAAAGTTTAGCAAGCTGGAGCAATTCGTTAAACCTTTTGCGAGCGATGAAATTAATTTAAACAAAAATTTATTCCGGCTGCGTGGCGTTAGATCAGGGCCATTTCAGGTATCAGTGAGGAACGCATGGTCAGGTTTACCACAGATCTCGACCGGACTTGGGTCATATCTGATATCAGTAAATCCTGTCTGAATGAGCTTGCTTTATATAAATTCCGCTTCCTCCGTGGTGTAAAGTTGATCGTGTGAAAGTTTGAACGTCTGTTTTATATTTGTCACGTTACGTTTTGACGCTGTTACTTTCGGTGAGTATTTCGATCAAATGTTGTTACTATCAAAGATGTTTACAATGGATATGTGAACATCTTGAGGTGTAATAAAAAGTCAGTGTACGGATTTCAACGAGAGATCCGCTGTTATAATTATTACGGTGAACACTTTAACACTGTAGCGAGCTTTTCGTCATTTTCCCCATATGTGCAGTTTATATTTGTTATCACGAATGTGTGTACGTTCGAAGAGTGCTCAATGGATGGCGCGTAACGCGTTCGATTCGATGTATTCTACGACAGGTGGCAGGTCCGTCGAACGAGACTAAATGGATTCGAGCATGGTGACGATAGTGCTAGAAACAGATCAAATGGAAAAATCCTTCCAGCAAAGAGTAACAGCAGCATGCATAGCAACGTTATATTCGTTGCTCTTGATTCCTCTACGAAATCAAATAAATCCCTTTGAATGCAGCTTGTAACGAAGCCCATTAGTTACACACTCAAGAGCTCCGTGGATTTCTTTGTTCCGGATTTACTATCCGTCCTCCACTACCTCTGTCTCTCCCTCTTCTTCTCGTTTCCAATCTCTCGTTTACAATTCGCAGCCCTCGTGATCATAGTGCATCGCACTGAGCTTTTGATCACTATCGAACTATATACAACGACGCCCCTCTATCTCGAATAGCCAACGTTTGGTCTCGCTCGATGAACGGATTGATTGCCGTGGGCTACCGCAAACGCGTAAGCGCTGCTTTGTCCGGAATCATCAAGCTAAGCCCTTTAATAACATCGCGAACCTGCTGATTTATATTCATTTACATGTATACCACATGTACATAAAATGGAGGCGGTGTACTCTGATTCGTTGTTTCGTTAAATAGATTAATATAACAGGTTAATTTGTCGTAATATTACCGAAGCCATTAAGCGCATTTAACTCTGGTTTAATGGCTGATTATTAAGAGAATTGCATGGATAAATGAAGATTTAATATGGCACAAGCTATATACATTATATTTCCAGGAATAGTGTGTTTTCGTGGCTATGAATGAGACGAAATTTACACTAGCCCCGAGAGTTCCTCGAAGATGTTCAACCCTGTGCCGTTCAGATACACGAACCCGTCGTCTTGCTTCTCGAGAGAGTGACCCACGAACGTTATTATGGATGTTCTCTGTTCCACAAGAAACTTTATCAATTTTCCAGGCATATCAGAACTTTATCATGGAAATTAAATATACATGGTATCTATTATGTTTATGTAAAATGCATATAAATTTTTTTTCAAAACTACCGTTCAACTTTTCTTGGTAAAATAAAGTTTCCAAAATGTCGTTGATAACTTAAAGGATATTATTAATTTTTTTTACTTTTATTTTAGTATTTATGTAACAACAAGACACATTCAATGATATTTTATGGACAACATACGTCAAATTTTTATTCTATTGGCATTAAACAAATAAGTCTGCCGAGTGGTAACTTTGCAAATATCTTTTTTATTATTTTCCGCTTTTCACAAAGCAACCTATATGAGAAATTATATAGATTGATTTTGTCTTTCTCGTAGAGAAAACTTTGAAAATGTTGTACAAAAAAAGGAGAAAGTCATTTGCAAACGTTTCACATTGCACTACAAATGTGCAACGGAGCGATTAAACATTTTTTGAAATAATGAAAAATAAATAACATTTGCGATGGTTATCATTATTATTATTATATTCGTTATTATTATGCGCCTTAATATTCTTTTTGGCACATGCGCACATATGTAATCTAGCTATTTTGTTCTAATCGTGATTTCTTCATGTTTGGAACATTTTGAACACGTTGATACGGAAATCGTGAAAATCATTATTTTCACGACGACGAAGCTTCGCTATGAGGAAGCAGAAATGGAATATACCGATAGGATCATCAAGGAGAATTGAGTAGAGTGTGCAACAGCGAGAAGATTGCATATTATTGATTGGACGGAATTATTAAGGTGAACCTAGATTCCCTGATACGCGTGAATCTAATTTGTCACCAATCTCAACATTCGAGTACCTTCATTCAACATATGTACCTTATCCTTCTATCCGTATTAATTTCTCACTCTCTTTTCTCGTATATGAGGAGCTGAGCTTTAGTGTAGATCCTCCAAGGCAGGGTTAGATTATATGCTTCGGGGTTTTAATACCGGCATAAATATTCGAGTTAACCGCGACGATAGTCCCGCGGGAAAACTGAGGGATGTAGTAGCAGAGGCACCGACACGATAATTCGGAAGGTTCATTTCGGTAGCATCCATTACCGGATGAGAGCAACTGAGCGACCAGTTCTCTCTGCCATCTTGCATGAGAAGAGCTCTCTCTTTCTCTCTTTAACATTTGCGAAGATTACGCGGTATGCGCATGCCCAGCCAAACTCATGAAAACTTTGAGCCCCCCCCCCCCCGGAAGTACATTAGAAGGTTGCCGGTCCTCCAGACAAACCCGAACCCTCTTCCAAGCTTCTTCATCTGTGTACCTCCAGTTTTTTTTTCTCCTCACGAGAGTCGCTATTGCTGTCAATCGTAGAACCACGTTGGGTACATCCAAATAAAAACAGAATAATGTTTATTTCCACAAGGAAATATGACTTTGGTTTGGTCAGCATAATCAATCTCAGAATTTATTGAGAGAGCCTAGATTTTCTTCTCGTAAATAAATAAAACGGTTCAAAGTTGCGTGATCGCCGAGTTACCGAATCCATCTAATGAAATGTTTGTTCATTGTAAAATTTTGATTGATAACGTGACTTAAACGGGTAGAAAAATGTTGAACTATAATTTTAGTTTGTATTGTCAAATTGGTTTTTAGATTTGTAATAAATTCTGTACTTGCGAAATTCTATGTTTTCGATGAATTGGATGTTTTCACGCATTGTTTCCGCATTTTCAACTCACCTGAAACACAAGAAAAAGTATTTTTTGTTATATTTCGTTTCATATATATCAATATAGCATATACTTTTCTGACAGATATTATATTTTGGAATGTCTTATATAAATGTTCATTAGCATGCTAGAAATATTTTAATGAATTATTTCGTTCTAGGATAAAGTAAATGGTAGAGTAATTTTATAGTCGTGTTGCACGGAGAAAAATTGTGAGTTGTCACTCACTTTGGCATCACAAAACTAACAATAGATGGATGAATCAACTTATTTATTGGACCAACCAATTCGTTGGATCAACCAGAATGACCCGTTGGTTCGCCCAACTATTATTATTATTTTCTTTACGGTGATCCACTTTTTATCTTAACTATGTTTAATTCATTTAAAAAAAAAAAAACAATAAAATTTTCTGAACGTTGAAAAAATGTTTGAAAATTGGTAGCGATAATCGTAGCTCGTTATCCTAGATGTCAGGACATCTCAATAGATCTCTTCCGACAATTGTAGCGAAACAAGAGTAGCGCGATGTACCGATGCGGGGTTAATAACAACCAGCGGGAAAGGTTCCGTCAGACGTTTCGTCCCCGAGTATATTTATGGTCGGCTGTCAAGATGTTGGATTATACGTGGAGCGAAGGACGGGCGTTTTCTCGATATAATTCATCGCGGTACAACTTTTAATTTCCATAAAACCATTTTGCGCTGGTACAACTTTAAGGAGCCCCTGGTGCTTTACCTCTCCTGGATTCCAGTCAGTGTAAGTATACGTCCCGTGCTCGGGCCTATTTCCGACTCGAGGGCTACGGTGGAAATTCAAATTTCATCCGTTATCTAGTTGGCTCGTGGCCGCGACCATGATATTAATTTTTACTTCAGTTTGGCTCTCTGAAATAGAGACTGGTGGTAGCAGTGGTGGTAGAGGTAGTGGCGTCTTAATTTTGCGGCTTTCAGAAGAAGGCTGCAAGGCAGCCAGCTAGAAGCCGAGACCTCAACGAAAAGCGCAAAGAGTATAAAAATGATCTCGTCTTCAACGTGGCTTGAGTGTTGAGAAAAATAAGAAACTGCTTGAGGAAAAGCTTAGCAAGGGAGTACGGATAAAGGGGTCAGAGAAACTGGTACGTCGAGCGAATAAGGAAACTACGGTCCGACGGCGTTTTAAGAGAGTCAGCTCCGAGCTCACCTCTTTTTTTTATTTAACTACGGTTAAGGTAATTTTTTTAATGTGTCCCACGCGACCTAGAAGGAAGTTCAACGTGAACCCTTGGAAGGATCGAGACCTTTACGGTTTTCCTTTCCTTCCTACATCCTATACCTTCCTAGTTGCTTGCCTGCTGGAAAATGTCCGAGAGCTCGCAACGTCATGGATTTTTCTTAATCAATTTTCAACCCTCCACCCTCATTCACCCTACTTCGCTTACCCACAATATATACGGTATATACGTTGTCTCAATTTCCCGCTTGAGCTAAACCGTGTTTTAATTAAAATTTAAGGTAACAGTATGAAAAACGATTGACCATTCACGAAAGAGTGACTTTTTACTAAAAAATAATAGTGATGCCTATGCTTACATTACAACAAAAAAAAAAACGACGTTTTACAGAGAGAAAAAGATTGATAAAAAATGTTTCACCAATTTTTATTTCTAGACCAACAGTTTGAAGTATGCTGCTGATGAATGTAGCGTCCGTATATTGTGATCGCACCCATGCAAACATTGGCAATTGATTCAACTTTTGGCCAGTAACTGTATCCGATATTGAAGCACTGGGTCAATGTACGCGATGATTTGTTATTTATCTCATTTTTAATTGACTCATTATCGGTTGACTTGAAATGTCTGCAATCACGAGTAAGAATAATATATACGGTTGATCAATCAATAAAGTCAATCTACTAGCACGATCTTAAAATTATGATTCTCTTGTGACAGACATCCGTTTAATTTCTCGATCTCCCATCAATCTCCTCGACACGGGTAGATTCGTCGTGATTTTTAATACATTAATTAATTCCGTGTTAAAGATTGTAGTAACATAATTTATTTCCGAATTGTAAATGTATCACGATTTTCTCATAAGTTGAATTATATTATGTTCTTTCGGGTATTATTTTCATGGAGTATCGTTGCTGCATTAAAACAATCCATAACTGTACCCGTAGCGACATTTACTATCGTCGGATACGATAAATAATTCGCAATAGTACCAGACGCATGTGTAAGATGAACCACAATATATGGAACAAGTGGAAACAATTGCAGTAACGGAAGTATCAAACGTTTACAAAAAATATTTATTACGATACAGAAATAAAATATTTCTGTATCGTTTTAGTATTAAATGAAGCAATGATTACTTTGGTACGGCAATAGTCCAAGTCTCAATACTTAGACTATCGAGTTTACGATTCTCGTCGAGAATCATTAATTCATAAAAGTACAGGAGAGCATGCTTTCCCTCGAGAATTTTTTTCTCGTAAGTTTACTTAACCCAATGAGCTCTACCTCTCTTTCCATGAATCCTTCTCACATGGCGATCTCTCGCGTAAAAGGATAACGTACTTCAAGATAACGGATTAGCCGTAAAAGACTCGAAACATTTGCAGTCCTCTGTGTGGTTTACCGTGCTGTGGCTGGTAGCAGATCTGCTTTCTACTCTGTTACCAAAGTTTTCCCATGGGCTCCCGGTACTGCGAGACCATGAGAAGTTAGATAAGTGTATATGTGTCCTTGTCCTCGTTGTCGACTGTACAGTCGGACGTATCTCCTTTCGCAGAGCCACAAAACACTGAACTCTCACACACATTGTATCTCAGAGTTAAGTCGGAATCAGTGTTTAGTGCTTTTAAATCAAGTCCTTTCGCTGCTGTTGCTGCTTTTCTCCGAGTCCAGCGGGTGGCTAGACGCGCCCACCCAGTCATGTTAGTACTTTTCAACCCCTCCAGTGTCTTTCCATACCCAGGATGACTCTGTTTCACTTACTTTGTTCCATCTCTCGTACTCCTGACCCGAACCCAGCATTCTTCATGCCCGTTCTTTCTTATCTACGGTCTGAACCTTATTTGCTTTTATTATTCTTTATTTGTTTGTCGTCAGCTACCAGCATCATTGCTTCTTATACAAACAATCACGTACCCAGTAAGACTCAGAACTGTATATTCACGATAACGATTGTAAGGCGTTCCGTTCGTTCTACAGAGAAGGGTCTTTACTTTCATGAAAGTACAACCATCTGTCCTTAACGAATTCGCAATATCGTTAAATAATATCGTTTTTTCTTTCAGTGCGAATGATACTTTTAAATGATGGGTGATCCATTGCCATTGGTACAGCGATATGAATGATCGAAGATGTATCAACAAAATATATTTAACTTGTTAGTTCAATGGCAGACGCGAGAAGGTAACGTAACGTAACTGTTAAAAAGTAAACGATCGATTTAATAAACACAATCTTTTTACAATTGCACATGCACCAGTGCTTCCGCTAACAGCAAACGCAAACATTCACGAGAATATGCAAATATAAATATACACATAGATCATAGAACGGACGGATGCGAGAGCCAGAAAGCTTTCGAATATTTATATGCCGAGCGTGTCCTGTTACTCTTTGATCGGACGATGTGACACCAAGGGAAGGATGGCGAGGTCCGGGCGTTGTTATTTATGGCGCGTTTTATTTAATGGCTTCATGTATATCAGTCGAGATCGATATTTCCATTAACACGGTGGAATTGCCTACTTCGCGATACGGTCCGTAATTACAAATACTTTTAGATTCATTCTATCGGACCGACTGTCAACTTAACATTCAAAGAAAAATTAAAAATATCAAACCAATGAATGTAATGCATTAATGTAATGTAAAGTAAATTAACGAAAACACTGACATATACATAGTTACCGTGTATGGGACTGTGACCAATTAATTGTGATAATGTATATGTACAATGATTGACATTATGAGAATTAATAAACCAGGTGATTATAGAAATGATTCTAAGAACGACGGATTTCAAAGAAAAATAGGAAATACATTGAGATTTATTGCCAAACATTAATCATCAATCTGGCATCTATGTGTGTACATGATCCATGTTGGTGTCTGATTGATATCACGAAATGGTAAATAATTAGATTATAATACGACGTGAATAATTTTCAACATTGCAAAGGAAATTATAAATTCGTGCACGTTACAGATCATGGAGTGTTCATGATATTCTTAAATTGCATTCAATAAAGTCGAGGCATAATTATTATCCACTAATCGTATACACATCCATTCATCCGATAAAACTATCCAATAAAAATGCAGTGATTATTGATAAGAATATCTCTCACATTGAGACAATGAGTGGTGGGAATAAAGTACCTATCGTGTAGAATGTCGTTAAGATTAGAAAAGCCTCGACGAATCATTATTAACATACCCGCAGTGGTGGAAATAATTTTAGACATTTCTGATTTATGTTCGACAATCAGTTTCAATGCATTTCCTAATCTCCTTGAAAACTCATTATCGCTAACAGAGTTTCTTCGATCAATAAATTTAAAAAAAATAATAAAATGAACAAATTCATTAACAATGTCTGTTGATTTTACTACTCTCTCATACTCCATAAAACTGATTCCACAAAATTGATGTCGAAATTAAGAAAATCATATATGGATTTTATACTTAACATTGAGTATTTTCTCGTCGGTTGAATTCAACGTCCATTTAGCACCAGATCTGGATTTGTCGTGAGTTTTAATGTTTATAGATATCCCGTCGAAATTAGAAAAAGCATACAGGGGTGATCACATAGAAATATATACGTCAATGAGACCATAAATAAACTGCTCATTAGTTATACGTGTAACGGAACTAATGAGTTGTCGTCGCAATGACTGTCGGAGAGAGAGAGAGAGAGAGAGAGAGAGAGAGAGAGAGAGAGAGAGAGAGAGAGAGAGAGGGGAGACAGGCCAGATACCTCGGCACATCTCGTGAAATTTCGGAAAGTTATATCAGCGACGTCAACTCCAAACGATCTTTTCATTACATCTTGTTTGTTAGATGAGATAACTCATTTGAATTGTGCACAAAAGTAACTACGTGCACGATATCGAAAGCTGATTAAAACGACGAGTAAGTGACTTCATTTATATTGCGATATATAAATGAAGAAACTTACTCGTCGTTCGAGATTTCGTGAGATGTATTTTATAGCGAGGGATAACGTTGGAAAGTTATACGATTCAGGAAATGATGAAATACTCGGTAACTATATAATTAAGTTTTCGAAAATTTGCAACTTATAAAGGAGCTTGACAGGTCGTAAAGAAGCGACCATGTACCCGTAAGCTCGAAATGTAAACTCAGGAAGAGATTCTTAAGGCAGCGAAAACCGCCCCTCATATATCGATCGATCGCCTTAAATTTATGTTCCAGCACTACCCGACATACACTATAAAGTCTGGTCGAAGGGATATAAATTTGGTTGCGGAAGGGACGGCGCCAGGTTCGCGGGCGTGAAACTCCAGGATCTACGTACGACCCCAAAGGAACTCCAGCGGCTTGGAGAAGGAGCAATTTTCCAGCATCGAACACTACGAACTGGCCATCGTTCTGGTTTAACTGTTCAAAGTTGAATTGCGTACGGTATCACAACCATGAGTCGAATTTCTATTCAGTTCAACATGCTTCTCCGACGAATTGAAGGGGCAGTTGAAAATCATAAAAAGCAAATTATGGCGGTCACGAAACTCAATAAAAAGCATATACAGGGTGTCCAATTTAAAGAAATATGCTCAAATATATCGAAAACAAAGAATTTAAATAAAAAATGTTCATCAACAAAAGTTGATGTACTATACGAAGAGGGCTCATCGGATCAGCATATCAGTTCTTGGGTCCGGGGCCTCTGCTGGGTACATTGAGGCCCAGCTTTTGGTTTTTAAATGGAACTCCCTATTTTATGTTGCATTTTTTCTTTCTCGTTAAAAAATGAATAAGTTTTACTCCGATTTATTTTTCGTTTCTCGTCTTCGAACAGGCCCAAAACGTTATTCACAGTTTTCCCGTGAAAAGAGAGACGATACGTTAACATTTTGCGAAGAAATTAAAAACCGAACACCTCAATTAACAAGTGGACATGACTCACAAATCTAGATGAAATCAGCCTTTTTCAGGGCTACACGATGTACGAAATCTGAACGAGCAACCTCTCCGTACATCGGGTAACGCTAATGTTCTTAAGCGCTTAGCAATGCTTAAAAAACAATGCAAACGAACGCTTAAAAACTCTTCAATAACAATTAATCGTAGAACTCGTGTTCATTTTTAATTGACAAAGTGGCAAAGACGTATCGCCACTCTTTCTATGGGAAAACTTTAAATAATGTTTTGGGTCTCTTCGAAGACGAAAAACGAAAAGTTCTCGGAGTAAACCTTACTCATTTTTTAACAAGAAATAAAAATGCAATAAAAAATTGTTGGTTCCATCTGGGTTTTGATGGGCCCAGTAGAGGCCCCGGATCAAAAAATTTATACGGTCGTCCGATGTCCTTCTTCTTATACCAAAAGTTTATTAAATTCTTAGTTTTCCATATATTTGAGCATATTTAAAAAAATGGGACATCCTGTGTAATACAAGCAAAGATGCAAAAGTAACGAGGCAATTAATTACCTTAACGATTACAGAAATTACGAAATAAATCTTGCCGAATATCGTCAAAATTGCATTCTATGTGTTCTCCACGTTCGCTCTATTGCTCTCAGTATTATTCCATCGGAGTGTTCTGAACGTTACAAGGCGCGCGCAGAATGTTCCTGCTCAATTGAAAAAACTCTATCTCGAACAATTTGTCACAGTGGTCGCTCGTGGTGCCATTATTGTTTATTTCCACTACACATATGTACGCCGCATGCGGTATAAACCACAGAATAGGGGAACATCCCTTTCAGATAGAAAGGGTGTGAGAAGTCAATGCATGACAATTCAACTATCCCATTGCGATACTGGCAGAGGTACACGCACGAATTAGTATTCATCCCGCCCAGTAGTAATACTCCCATCGCATATAATGTTCTGTCATGCTTAATAAATGAAGAAAAACAGATCAATTAAGATAGCGTCAATATAGAAGAGATATATATCTGAGTAGACATTACAGTCGTGAAATTTATAATCAATATTGCACACCGATATTGTAGAATTATCTACTCGTCGATTTGTTTCGTCCCATGATGAAATCTCTACTTGTACTGCTGAAGTGCAGGGGAGATGTGGTTTCTACATTGGTGCGATGTCACTCCGGATAGCTAGAACAAGGTAGAGCAAAATAGAACATAGAACCAGAGAGGCGAAGATACGTGCGAGACTATAGCGCTACGCAACTAGATTTGCATATATAGAGCTATCCGGCAAGGTTTCCATTAACTCTAGTGGAATGGATCCTCCTCCCCCCCCCCCGGCATACAAGGAACATCATGGCACGGGTTCTGGCCGGTCTTGAAGATGGTTATACTTCTGAGACCATCCCGGGGGCGACCCTCTGTGCTGTTGCCGACATATCCACCGACATCACCACAACTATGGACGCCCAGTAGCCCCTCGAGGTATCCGTCCCAGGAATTTCGTTAATACGCTGAGTGAATCCAGCATGCTTCTAGCTCTTCCTGGATCCAACGAATGCTTTCGGTTTGTCACGCTAGATCAAATCTTGGAGGGAAACAAAAGAAATTTGTTACTTTGGCACAAAACTGCAACACATAGTCGTTCCAAGTCTCTTTATTGGAAAATATAAACGAATGTTTGCGTATAGACGAAGAAGCAACCGTAGGATCTTCTAATACGAATTGTGGATTATTTATTTTTATCTATTTTATTTATTTATTTTAAAAAGAAGCTATTTTACATAATTTATTTCAATTTTTTTACATTCTAAACATTTTTATTAAAATAAATAAAAGTCTATTAGGTTGATATATATAAATATATTTAAAACAATTTAATAAATTTTGTTCATTTTTAATAAAACTTTTTTCTAGGTGTATAGAAAAATATTGCAGGTAATGAAATTATCGAAATAAATGTGAGATTGTGTGTGTTTCTTTATATATGAGACCCGTTACGGTACTGATAAGAATAAAAAAACAAGTAACAAAGCTATGCAAATTTCATTTGAATACTTTTTTTCCTTGTATCTCCGTGCTACATGGAAATTGCTTGTTTTTACATAAAAGTCTTGCAATTTTATAAATTCAACTCTATTTTAATTAATAAGACTGCTATCTACTGCGATTGATGCGAAACGCTTTGAAAAATATAAAAAAATTATTTTTTGCTTCTTCATCGATTACAACACATGAATGTTTCAATCGATGCTTGTATTTGATTTGCAAGAGGCCACGAGGTTATATACTGGTTATAAAGTTGTTACGATAGCGTGAATAAACAGAGGTTGAAGATTCTCTGTGATTAAATTCTTTGTCGATGCCCTCCGAGAGAGACCCGGAATTACGAGTTTCTCTGACCAAGATTTACATAAGTGGGTGGTTGAATCACATATACAACCACACATCAAACTACCCCACTACCAGAAACTAGGTGAGACCTTTATTTCACACATTTCTTGTAAAGACGCCAGTGACAGCGGCTGTGGAGGGTGTTTGTGGTTCATGAACTATCCATACACACGTACCCTCTCTCGTCCTTTGGCTCTAAACTTCGTTCTTCTATCTTTCAGAGGTTGTTTATCTCGTATGTGTAAGGGTGGTTAAAGATTTTCAAGCAGTGTACCATAATTTACATCGCACTCTCGTTCCCAACAGCTAACCCGATTCAGTCTTAAACAATGTCTACCGTCACTATCCACCCCTATTTTCTATTCACCTACTTTCGGTCAACTTTGCGTTCGGTTTTACGATCTCGTCCAGGGTTTCTCATCTTCTATCTGCCAGGATGCAATGTTGATTTGCTTTGTATGTATTTTTGTGTGTAGAGTGTCCGCTAGTCGAGACACCCTACGACGCCGTACGCTTCAATTACGAGCGTAAAGCCAACCTCTCATCTCCACCAACGATTCCTTTCCCGCTTATCCGCGATGCCATGATAGTCGAGAAGATCAAAGTGGAAATCTTGTATTGCGACGATGTCGACGAGACAAGGATGACGACAGAGTTTCACGAGACGCTGAACCGGGGAGCTCAATTCTTCGTTCATAATTTCCGTCGCCAACTACGTAAACCCATCTTGTACAGCTGTTTCACTGAGCGCGGTGGAGTGTCAAGGAGCACTAGACCTGTTTCTTAAATCACGCCTTATGCCCTTTTTGTACTTATTTTCCTTCTATATTGAACCGCTTCCCGTATTGTACTGTCCCAGGGAATAGCCGATCAATTTCCGGAAAATCATACTATCTACAAAGGCGCCGGGGGTGAGATGTCTCCGGAGACTCTCTAGTATCGACAGTGGCATAAAAGAAACCACTACTACTCCTCTCAGTCAACCGCAGCCGGAAACTGGCAAAGGACTTCCGGAAAGCGCGAGATTGTTCGTGATGTTGGGAACGATGCGATTGCTTGGGATCTATGTGAGATTTTTATCGTGGTGAAAAAGTGAAAAATGGTTTGGTCGATTGGCGTCAAGAGACCTGGACATAAGAAGAGCATGGACTTGAAACGAAAAAGAAAATGTCACTGCGACGTGATGCTCACGACTTGTAAGGAATTTGACATTTATTCCCTCAAAAATATAACTTATGGAACACGGATTAAGAAAATAGACCATACGATCCGTCACGCTTTCTCGATGGAAGATAATTTTGCTATCGGTGGTGCATGGCAACTGATAACGCGAATAAAAATAATAATGGACGGTACACATACTCGAGTTCGAGCGGAGCTCGCTCTTTTGCTTCCGAGATTCATTTGTGATACCATTATCAACGTCTTCGTAAGAATAGTTAATGATTTTATTCTTTCAATATTTTATTTACATAAATAAAACATTTTTTTTCAAAGTCTTTTTAAATATAGTTCTTAACGATCGATAGTTTTTCAAAATTGTCAATTGTTTTTTTTTTTTATCAATGTCTATTTCTATTGTAATCAACAGGTCGATTGTATTTGAAATTATATTCATTTTTCATTTTATTTCATACTCCTAAGGTGATTAGGGTTATAATGATGACAGAAGGGAGATGATGCATCTATATATTTCCGGTCGATTTATTCCGTGTGACAACATGGATTCTGAACCATTAATGTTCGCGTCGTAAGTTCAGCCTGATTTACAGACCTCGTGAACAATGTTGCGGAATTTTATTTCATTTTTTTTCCCCTCTTTCATTATAAACAGATTCTTGAATAGCCTACGGTGTTAAATCAAACCAGCGTTTGTTACCGGGGCAATAACATTCTCCGGCATGAGGAAAGTTACGTCGTAAAACTGAATGTAAACTTCGATTCCTCTTACGCAACCCGTCTCTGTACATATTATCGCTGCAGACGTTTTCTCTTTTATTGTGTTCGGATAATCTGAATGCAACATACGGGCAGAATTTGTAGGATCTTGTGGCCACGATTTCATCCAAATGTCTTCGACTTACTTCAATTTCTTACGAAAGATGCAGCTTGTATCTTCGTGTAAAACGTATTATAGACATAAATTAATAAATTAAGTTATTACCATCAATATGCCAGCTATCCAAGTAACCTACATACGAGATAGATGAGAACAAAAGTAAGCACGGAATATCCGTAAAAAAAGTGTCTGTGCAAATATAGCCATACAATTTAAGATTTCGCATCATTCATATATTTCATAACTCTCTGAGAGTAAGAAAAAGTTTACGTTTACTATTGCTCGTGAAGAATTTTATGGACGAAACGAAGAACAAGTAGCTGAGTACAGGTTATGGTCGTTGGTACTTTCGAAACGGACGATAACCAGTGGCAGTCTCGTCGAGTAAGCGCACCGTTAAACTCAGGTTTAGTTAAAAGGGTTTGAGAACAAAAGGGCATGTACACGGGTACCAGAAGATCATATCTTGGAAATCTGATTGAAAAGACCAGACGAAGTGATTTGTATTTCCTATACGAAGAGTTATTCTTGGAATTTTCTTTGGACCGGCTATAAAAATCCAAAAATACTTTCAAATAGGATGGATCGTCATACGAGCTATTTCAATTTCCGCCGATCGAATGGCATCAGCTATGTACACAATGATCGTATCTTTTTTTTTAGTTGAGAATAGAAACATAAAAACAAGAAGTAGCGGGGCAGAGTCTTTTTGTGAAAAATAAGGGAAAGAAAACTGATCAAGTTCTTGCTATCGGAAAAGCGTCGAGGGATATTCTGATTTGAGGAAAAAGTGAGTCAATCGCGTGGCGGAACACGTTCGGTCTGATAGACGCAAAAAGAGGGCAATCATAAAGGACAGAACTTCCGATAAATATCGGTCGTGATGCGATGCGGGGTGATCGGCCGCGACGGATTACTTAACCTCGACGAACAGGAGATATAGTTTTTCTCCTAGCGTCTTTTCTAGATCGATCAATTGACTGCTACTACCAGTTTTTCACGTCTGTCCTTTCTCATAATATAGTTAGGCGACAAGTACTTTGCTTATTTCGATTTCACTCTTACGTTGTCGGCAAGTCTCCGATAACGTAAGAGCCCTGCCTCCCATCTCATCTTGGCGAACGTTATTATAGATTTAAAGGTGGAGGACCCGTGAACAGAGAAACTTCAGGCATTCTCGATCCGTCGCAGTAATAATTGATGTACCGATCTATCATTTTTGTTCTTCGATGGGAATTAGCGGAAGAATTTATTACGCTGTCTCCAATGTACAAACATTTTCGTGAACGTTTCTGCTTTTTTTAAAATATTATTGTGATGCGCGAGATCAAGAATTACTCAAACCAGACATTTTTTTATTACTCAATGGATCATTTTATATCTCTCTTTATTATAAAAATATCACGCCGCCGCCGCCGCCGTTTAGAAGAATCGAGCCCCTCTCAAACTTACCTGAACTTACCCGATGGGGTGGAGGAGGGGGGGGTTGTCTTCCACGGGGGTTGATGCGCGAAGCGCGCAGGGGGCAAAGCCCCTCTAGTATGCAATAAATATTAAAAATGTAATCAATGTAATAATGTAAACCTGAGTCAAAATGATAAATAGTAGCAAATCACGATTCCATAACTATATAAATCGTGAAGACAAGATAAAACATTTATACCGATTGTCCAGCAGGTTTGGGAAATATACTGTAGTGAGATAAAACTAGTTTATGACATAAAAAATGTCTAAGTTGTAATAAATGAGAGAGCAAGCAAAGCAATTTGTTCATATTTACCATCTAACTAGGATACAAAGTATAAACTTGCACATTATTCAACATTTTTGACAAAGTTATCTCTATGAGGAAGTATGGCGTTCGAGTTTGGCTTCCTCATAGAGAACGATTTGTTAACGTGTAAAGATTTTCGTGTTAACTTACTCAAAATGATTCAAAACATAAAACTGATTTTAAAAAAACGTCCGCACGCGCGTGCGTGTGTGTACGGGTATCGAGGTGCAAAAAGGCTGCAACTTTTTTTTCCAATGACGTCGGTGCTAGGCATAGTTTTGCTATAAAATAACATTCTGCTACAATCATTTCTGATATAAAATAATATTTAAATCATACGAGCCTACGATGCTTTATTTATTTTTTGTGTTCTTCTCATTCTCGTCGAAACGGCAAAGAGGGTACGAGTGAGATGCGAGTGAACTACGAAACGCCGGGTGCAATGTCTAAATGCTAGTACTCTACATAGAACAAACCATTGCGCTGTGCCGTCTGTCCCATATAAATCTCTTGCACATAATCTGCACCAGCCTCTGTTTCTGGCAGGTGCAGAAGACCGAGGGAGAGAACGAGAGAGCTAGAAAGGGTCAGAGTGAAACTTGCACCAAAGTTGTTCGTGCTTTCAGCTTGCTGCCCAGCTCGAACATGGTTCCAGTCGACGTGGTTCCTAAAATGAATCCTCGAGTCTGGACCACCTAATTTGTCGGTAATCATCGAAGCGGACATCCACGTGGCTGTTTTCGAAATGTTCGACTCGTCGGTGTGAGACGGAAACATAGCACGAGTACGAGAAAATGGAGGAGCAAATCAAAGTTCGTAGAATAGTAACAAACACAGGCGTAGCTTCTATATTTAAAGCAAAATCCGCTGCAGTATATCGTGGCTTATCGGCGTCGATTTATACGGGGCTTCAGCATTGTGTGAACAACGATCATAATAATTGAACTGTTATAGAAACCAGTTTCGTGGCTGCAATCGTTACTAGTGATTCAACTTGGGAACAGTCCGAGTTTTAATTTCTGATTCTCCGTTGATCCGGAAATCCTTTTGATAAATGCGTCAAGTCTGTCGACTAAATACAAATCTGATCCCAGAAGACTCTCAAAATGAAAAAAATTAGATATTTAGAGTGAATGAAGGTTTACAGAAGTGTCAAACCTAATGTAATTCTTATAATGAATGAAAGAAGTTCTACACCCTCCATTGTTCCTGTCACGGATCCTACAAAACACTTGTAATTATCAATCGAATCAGTATGGAAATTGATAATACATTTTAGAAAGTATCTTTCACTACGAAGCGTTATACAATAAAGTTAAATAAATGTCTCTGTAGGTCAAACGGATATTAAAACCAGTATCGGTATGTACAAAGGATTGTACGTCGCGAAGAACGAACGAAGGCTAAAAGTTTCGTCTCCTAATTGATGGTCAGCATATCGTTTTGATTTTAATTGTTATCACTCAAGTGTGGAGTAAAATTGATTGTATAAAATTGGCTGTTAACTAGTTATGACGATTACATCGTAACACAGTCAATTTGTATAGACAACGTACCGTTAATTAATGGCATTCACTAATTTTACTTAAAAATTCATACAAATAAGAAAATAATTTGAATACGCTTAATCTCGTTTACAAAATCCAGGCTCCTCTGCATAAAATCGGTATGCACATTAGCGTTTTCTTCACATTCTTCGACGAATATTAGCCACTATACACGAGATATTTCGTCAGTGCTCCCGAGAGCGATGAAAATTCAGTTCTATGGCGAATTCTGCTGGTACGAACGACGCACACAGCGTAGCGTAACATTGCAGACGGTGCAGCGACGTTGCGGAGAAGGAAAGTTGGCGCCGGCTTCAGCAACCATCCGCTCGACGGGTTGACAGAATTCGTAGCAACCACGGCTACGTTCTACCTCTTTGCCCTCTCACCCACTATTGGTGTGAGTTTCTGGTATGCTGCGGTATTAGAATTTGCAGCTTACTCGCAACGAAGCTGGGCGTCACGATGGCGACGCACATACCCTAGTTGGTGTGCTACAATGAAGCTATAATGTACGGGGTGTGCCAACGGGAATAACGGTAACGAAAGACAAATTATTCGTACAACATCCTCTTTTAAGTTTAAGTAACACATATATTCTACTCCCCACCCGCGGTTGGCCAGGTCAGCATTTTGATACTGTAATGTTCCTTTTACATCAAGAGTGTCGAACATTGCTGGGCCAAATGAAATAGGATCCCACTACGGAACTAATAAACACAGTGGGATATCTTATTTCCTTTTCCATAAAATATTCAGTATCCTTGAGTTTATAATGCCAACTGCGGTATGACATTTCGCCTTAGAAGGGACATTTTGAGAACGTCGTTCCACTGCTCTTTCGTCATTCTGATTGGTTGTCGTTTTATTCTTGATAACGTCACGGGATATAAAAAGAAATATACGTAGTTACGAATTTTTATCAATAGAATAAGAACGGAAACACGCGCCAGGTTCGTCGTTATAGCTTTACCGTGTTATTATTCAATGCTCTCCGTGCAGATCATGCAGAAGACAGATTTACAACATGTGAGAGACAGAACACGGGGTCAAAATGAATTTGTATGGAACCTGGCGAGGTCTTCGAGTTGACTCAACAGGTGCGGAATTAACTACATGATTAGTACTTAATTATAAATTGCAGTAGATCTGCAGTGCGGGTTTCGAACTGCCGTGTGTAAGTACATATACACACGGTAGGGATGTGCACACTTACACACGTTGAATATTTTAGAAGGTTCTCGACGATGATGTTATCACCAATATCCACAGCCAGTGGTTAGGATAATGAAGGAATTCTCAGAATTTCACGGGATAAACAATTCCAAGAATTGTCAGGGAGATTAAAGGGACCGAGTCAGGTCAAAATCGCTGATATTCGTCGATTAATACGCAACTTGAATAGTTGCCGATGTTAGAAGAAAAAATATACATCGTTTACTCCGCAAACAAATAATATTTTGCCTTGCGGCAGAAGTATTTAGTTATTGCAGGTAGCCCAGAATAAATTTATGTTTTTTTTTTAAAACTCTTTGTAGATTAATGGAAGAATCGATAGTTCAGAAAATCTTAAAAAGTTGTTAGTTACGTCTAAGATGTTCCCTTCTGACATAAATGTAGTTTGTTTCTTAATATTGGTAAAGGTGTAATTTATGAAGAGAATTTTAAAGACAACAGTATTGGTGTAAGAATTTTAAAGAGAATTGAACAGATGTGAATTATCGATTCCTCAAGAATCAACCGCGTTTGTCGCATAAACAATTTCTTGACAACGAAGAATATTGTTGTACTGCGAAAATCCTAATCAAATAACGAAAATGAGGATCGTTCGAACGAGATTCAACAAATAGAATCTTGAAGCCTGTTTCGCCATCTTTTTCCAAGCAATGATAACGAAAGATCTGAACGATGATCTCTTCAAAAAAATAGTGCAACGGTCGTATCAGAATTATCTGTTCATGCTCTGTCTCGACGGACAATATAATCCAATTAAATTCATTGAATTGTTGTATTCCAGATTCCATAAATGACATGCTATAAATAAAAGGTACACACGGTATACTTGTCACTGAGTTTATTTAAAAAATCTAGATTTGTTGTTACACAAGGAAGAAAATGTCGAGAAAAATAAATATAATCATAGAATATTCATGTGTTTTTGTTTATTGAATAGAAACAACAATGTTACAAGTTACATTGTGGTTTAAGGAACCAATTCTTTAGAAGTTTGATATTTTTTGTAGAATTATTATGCAGTTAAATGATGTGGTCATGAAGCGTCGACTATGGACTCGTTACTGAACTTACGCAGTTACGTGCTTTCCTATATCTTTAAAAGTTATAATACGAGTATTGAGAGACTCTCTTATGACAGTTTTTTTTGTTATTTCATCTTCTTCGAAGCTTTGAAACTGGTAATACGTGCGTGTAGTAGAATTGTTCGAAGGATTACGCTTGTTCTTTTATACACTACCAAAATGCTATTTACCACATCACTTATATTTTCAATTTATCGAAAGATTTTTTCTTCGTTGACATAGGTTGGCTTATGTTAAAGAAATATCTACTATCCGCATGTCAAGAAGCGTATCGTTGAAATTGATCACCAGCGATGCTGTAGCTGTTTTTCGAATGTATGTGTTTGAAATCATCGTTGTTACAGTGGTTGTGCGTAAAAATATTTGATAATAAATTGAAATCTAAGTTATTTTAGATACTATTGAATTGCCAAGACAATTGTCAACATTTTTATGACTTTGTAAAGATACGTGTTAAATTCTGTCATTTTATTGCGAAACCATTTGAGGCCATTTTACTATTTTTTTTTATCTCAGTGCTGTACATTCAGGTTTTTTTAATTGTACTTTGGGAATGAAATTTTCACGAGTTCGTTGTTTATAATATTCCGGTACCTTTATAATTCTAGGAATTATTTATCCCGAAAAATTCTTGAATTCCCCTTGGCCCTTCTTTTACACAAAGCTACGGAAATTCCATAAAAATACATCGGCTTTACTCGGACACTACGTAAAGAAGTTTCATTATATTTTTTCTCTTTATCCAATGAATACAAAAGCTGTGATTATAATTTCGAATAAATAAAATATATTTATTGCACACGAAAGAGATTTATATATTTGCAATACAGTGCGACACACGCAGCTTTGATTAACTTTCAAGTGACTTTGCCTGCCTGGCATTTGGTAAAGGAGACATCGTTTCACTTTTTGTTAGTTTTTTTTATGATGACAATGATTTATCGTTCTCGCGATATAAGGGCGAGCTCGCTGCAGGTTCATTTCGATAATAAAACTTATAGTAGCCAATCCTAGTCCAATTCCAAGAATTACGAATGCGAAGCTCAATTGCTTTAGAGTCAAGATTTTGGCTTTCTTGTTTTCGTTTTTATTGTTCTGGGACTCGTAAAAACGACGTTGTTGTGCCGTCACGTACTCATAAAAATATTGCATCTGGTAACTTTCTACTATTCTCATGAGGATCGTATTGACTCTCTGTTCGAGGGGCCAATCTGGCCGAATTGGTAAAGCTCCATGAACCGGCGCCAGTATATCGCTCGAAATGTGTAAGTTAAATTTAATCGCATCATCCATAGCAGCAAGCGCAGGTTTTACGCAAGCAGCTTTTGGATCACGCAGCACATACTCCGTACAATTAACATTTTTTATTCCAACGTAGCGATTCTCAAAGATTGAATCATTGAAATACAAACTATACATTGTAGATCCATAAATCGTATAATCAAGTTCGGCAAGATCCTTCATAGTATTGACATTGCGAAGAGGCACTTCATTTGTCAGCAACGAAGCCAATTGTCCCTGGTAGATTCCCTGCATCGTTAGCGCAAATAAAAACAGGCATCCCATGTAGATCCTCGGTGCTACTTTTCTGGGTATCTTCGGAAGAGATGAGTTGCAAATAATACGAAGAGTACTCAAATTTGCTACCATTACAGGCTCACGCACAAAATATTTGAAGAATAAGACAGTAATTAAGCAAACCAGGCACAGACAGAGTCGTGAGCTGCCATCGATGACGGAGCGCATTTTGCTTAGTTGAGATTTATAACCGCTGTGCTGAGTTAAACATCGCAGTCCTACTTGTATTTGTGGATATGAAGTTGTCACGTTTCCGACACTCGTCAGATACCGGGTCGTAGTCGAGAAGTCACTCAATCCATTGGCTAGTTCGCTTAGGATCCCATTCAGATGTCCCTTGGCATCCACGTTACCTTTAGAATTATAAGAACTGTGCACCAGCACTTTAGGCGTTGCGTTAAGGGCAGAAAAAATGATTTTACACATGTAATCTTCGAATGTACCGACACAGACTCTGTCAGATTTGTCACGGTCATTACCGTAGGATGAATTTGTTACCGAGACCCGGATCTCGTAGCCACCCAAGTCGTTTGTCTTCTCAAAATTCAGTTCGTTGCAGACTCTTTCGCCCTCTCCATATTCTCGCACGAACAGAGTCCATGGATGATTATTCATTCCGCTGTAAATTTTATCAAGTTGCCAAGGGTCAGGTGCTTGACTCGTGTAAGGATTAAAAGTGTAAATCAATCGTCCCTTTGTCCGATGGTAGCACAAAAATATAGCATTGAGTATATTCATTTCCCATGCTGCCATCAACACTTCAAAGGCGTTGCTGCATCCTTGATCTGACAGCGGTAAGTCGAGTATGAGAAAGGCAGCCATATGATTCCACCATATCGAAGCCTTGATTTTGCTGAGGGTCTTTGTAATAGTCGATGAAGAGGCTACTACCACGAAGGTCTGTAACTTGTATCGAGCTTGCGGATGAACTGGACCATTCTTCACAATCTTTGAATTATCACTGATCAACGCTATAGGATAGTTTCCATTGGACCACAGTGTCTTACTGATAATTCCCGTCGAATTTCCAGCAAGTCCCACTGCGGTTTGACGATCCCCGTAACATGACTCCAAGATACGTACCTGTAAATCACCGATTCGTCAGCATCATACTTTCTATTTGGATCTGTAGTATGCTTTTCAAAAATAAATAATTTACCACTGCTTCGATGAGCTCCGATTTCTGGGCTTGGGGTATCTTGATGGCAAATCTCGCGAAACACGAAGTCACGAAGAATGCCGAAAGAACAAGTCTTTTAGAGAAGTACATGGCTACTCTGTGTATATCAAGAGGAAGCTTGTCATTGTTACACGTTCAACGTCAAACCATCAACTGAAAACTGAATGCTGTTCTCGCATAAGGCGACGGGATGCAGTTTTTTTCTAATTTCAGAAAGTGCCGATGGTCTTCCTGAGTATGAAAACCAATAAGAGTCGTAAATTGTATTGGTAATAACCCAATTAGGTACCTGGCTGTTTGTTTCGATTCGTATGCAGGATAGAGTAGTTTTTACTTTTACCCCTTAATCATAAACCGCAGGTTAATCATTAGTTTTTCGAAGCATTCACCATGGAAACATGTTAAGGGTAACCATATTTTTATTTAGGTCAAGCGAAGTGGCTATGGAATACGTGGAAGTGTAGGTTCCATAAAAGATAAACACGTGGCGTTGAGATAAGCGTCAACGATATATTTATTGAATTTCAGGTCTGTATGTTTATAAAAGTTGGTCTGCTCGTTGCCATGGTACAGGCTTCGATCGTTATTCGCTTAAATTATCGCGAGTTAAAATTGTTATTCCTTTAATTTCGCACGCGTATTTTTTCTCGAAGAATGGCGGCTCACAGTCTCTACTAGGCGTCTCCTTGTCTTTCTTTCATCTACCACGTCTTTTGCATGTCTTCTTTCGTTCACGACTCCCTTAACTCCGAGAAGACGGAAATTTTCCGCTCGACTCATGCCCACCGAGTCAATCTTGCGCATTTCAATTGCTTACTCACGTATCATAGTTACATCTTTGTTAATTTGACAAGGCAAGTGATTGAAACACTCTATTTCAGTGTCACACATACACACCATCGACCAACTACTCTCTATTATTGCGGTAATGCTATTAGCCTGTATTTACACGTGTTATCAAGCATCTTAAGGCAAAGCCTCGTATTACCGGTCATATAAGCAAGGCCTCTCGCTCTGAATATGTAAAATAATAATAAACTAGGATGCACGAGTGCCCCAATTACATCGAACAAGTGTCGTTTCTCCATTGGTTGTTGTTCGAATGGTGGAGGAAAAGCTGACCATGATGATTGGTGGAGAAACCTTGAGGCTAGTGGTGGAGAGATCTGGGAATCTAGTGTCGCTTTTTGTTGATTGTACCGAATTCAGAAAAACCTCTTAAGTTCCAGATTAAATTGAGAATAGAGAAAATCTCTTTACGCATTACAAATCAATGAGGAACTATATATCGTCTATTAATTGCATGTTACTCCGTTCACATTTTTCGTTCCTCCAGTGTCACGAACGCTTTTCAGCTTTAAGCTCGCTCGGTTTCCAGCATAACCTAATATTGTAATACTGATACAAAAGTACAATATCAAGTAAGGACTTGTTTTAAAAATCGATAAATACACCAGGAACTATGTTACTGCGAAATACGGCAGGAGGGAGAACAACGCCAGTGACAAGTTACTTCAAAGAAATTCTTTAGGAGTCGTACCAGCGTTACTGTGTTCTACCGCGAAGTTCACGCCTACGGGGATGTATAGCAAAGCAAATACGCACTTGCTGAGTCACCATAACTTACGGGGCTACTGGAGTTGGGCGGGTTTTAACAAAAAGACGACAGAGAACGCGATATCGTGAGCTTGTGTGTAGTGAGAAACGGAAATCAGCTCATCGACGGGAGTGCAGCAAAGATAGACCAATCACGCTATGTACTGTTGGCGGAGAAACAGTACCCACGATATATCGGGGAAACAGTGATAAGGGCGTATTTAGCGATAATGCAATTAGTAGAAGGCTACACGAGTATTATCATAGACGACTTCAATTCTTAAAAATCCAATTTCAGCAATTGAAGTGAATTTGTTTAACGCTTCAATTTAATTTCCATATTACAAGGCGACAGTGCTAAAAGAAAAAATCGTCAAAAGTTCTTTTGGAAAGTACGACACAGCCGGAAATAACGAAATCCAGATCAGATCAAATGCGTACGGTATGCTACTAAGGCGGTTAAACCTTTAAAATTCCATCATTGACACTCTTTAAAATTCTCGTGTGAGCGTTGATATTCAACTTGAGTTCCTTCCCGCGTGTTGAATATTTTTTAGCAGCGGTTAAATTCGTACTTTTAATTGGCATCATATTTTACCAATAAGCATAATCCCTCCGGACGATCGACTTTTCGTTGATTACTGATACTCGAGTTGGTCCGAGCATCACAATCATCAAAGTTTTGCAAAATTTAATAAAATTTGTGCACGGTAAAATACGTTAATATAAATAATACAATAACTTTTACGACTTTTAAGCATCGGCGTTTACTCAGTAAATACATAACTCATTTCACGAGAATGTAAAAGTTTTTAAAATTTGTTAGAAATCGTGAAAGAGTAACACAACGAAAAGTGTACAAGGATATAAAAAAAAAGAAAGTATAGAATGAAAGATCACGGTTAAAGCTTGGCAAATCATAGCCACAAGCTCTCGGCACAATCTCGTGGCTTACGATATTGGACTTTTTCTATTTTAGGATTAGGTCGTGGTGGTGGAGGATGGTTGAAAGCGTGAGTTCCCAATACTTTCCGTTATGCCTGTTAAGTCTTACAGACGTTGGGCGTTTTCTACGTTCAACTGTTTTTCATTTTATATAAAACGTGCACGTACAGCAAGGTGAGAAGAGCACGCGAGAAGAAAACAAAGCTAGAGCAATGGCTTGAGAGTTCGAAGGAAAAATCGACTCTATTTTCACTTGTTCGGAATCCGTACAGTTAGTATAGTTACTTAAGCACAGGAAAAAGGACGATTATCATCGACGATTCTACATACATTTTGCCAGACACTGTATTTCGTACCATACTGATGCATCGCAACGTGAAAATTCTTAAATGGTATTCTCAAATAGTAGACACGAGGTTTGGAATGGATTCAAAATAAATTTCTGGTGGGATTTCATATAAAACTTAATCCCCGTGTCAACCAAGCGACTCTTTCTTATTCTATATATATAATTTCCGCCACTTTTATTCGCTGCATCTTTCTATTGGCACATCCGGCAGGAAGTTTTCTCAGTCTACAAATTATTATACGGAAAAATGTGAATGTCGGAAGAGGTATATACCAAGGCGAAAGCGATGGTGAAAAAAAAAACATGTCGTGTGAGCAGAAGGTTGGTAAATATAATTGTGAGACACGAAGCGAGTTTGCATATTGGTTCGTTTCCGACTGACTCGGTTAATAAACATAATCGTTATATACCGATCCGAGCACTCTCGTGGAATAAAAAAAAATTATTTTTCAAGCAACTTTCTGAATCTCAGGAAAATTCACTAAAGAACTCTCCGGGGTACGAACGTGCCGGACATGGAATTGTAAAGAGAAAGTGGACGACGGTCTCGTGGTGTGAACGCTCTGAATTTAGTGCAATTGTAAAATAAAAACGTAGGTAGAAATCATAAATCGGATGTAGGTACTTCTTTCATATGCAAATGCATGGAGCTAACAAAAGTGCACAGCGGTAGCGCTGTACCACGAGATTCTCTAGTCGTTCTTTCACACACGGCTTTCATTCTTTCATGTTCTACTTCTCGTGCTTTCTGTGGCTGAGCAGTGAATTCACCCGGCTTCTTCGGTTCTAGGTGTGCGGCTTATGTAGTCGGATCTACGAGAGCTAGATTTTATTTTAATGTTCACTCGTTTTATACGTACGAGTTCTCGTTGGGTTACCTGGAGAAAACTATCGAGCTACCAAAGTCCAACTTTCTGCTTTCCCGCACTTTTCACTGCCACCGCTTCCACCAATCCCGTCTCTTTCTGTTGCCCAACACTTTTTATCGCACTCCACTATCACACCCCTTCGAGTACCAGGGACTCGTTTTCTCGTTTTCTACCATGTACATTTTATTTTCCACTTAAGGACCATTCACATTTAAATCCGTTCGTCGAGTTAGAATTTACGGCTCGATGGAGGTTGCATCGTTCTGCATGCCCATTATAAAAGTATATGTAAAGCTGTTACCAACGTACCGGAGGAAAAAAATGCGTCTGGAGGGTAAAAGTGCACTTTTTTTTTACCATTATTCATCTTTAGCAACGAAATTCTTCGTTATACAAAAAAAAAAATTAAATAAAAGTGTTGATCATGCATATTTTCTTAATTATACATTTTTAAAATTGATTTAGTAGTTTAACTTACCGCTATCATTTAAGAAATTTATCTTTCTGCTTTTTCTATTCTTTCGTGAATAGGTAGAGGGAACCTTTGTCCCTGATGTATTATCACGAAACATTCAGTTGGCATTGAATTCTTGCCAGAGAAACCCGTAAAGCGCCATGAGCTGGCACGTGTATCTCTGTACAGACCCGAAGGGTCCGAAAATGTCTCATGCAGCGGCTGCTAAATACACGAGAAAGTCGAAGTCATTCGTCGGTAAATGGCTGCAGTGATAAAAGGAGACAAAAACAGTCGATGACTTACCGGAACGTGGCGCGATAGGAAAAGTGTCCCCTAAAGTAAAAAAACAAATCGAGAACTTGTTTTCGTGGAAACCATGGTTTATCATTGCGTCAAGGACCAGCAAAATTGAAAGAGTAGGATGTAGATATATCCGAACCCATCACCGTGCTGATGATATCAAATGGCGCAGTTCAGTGAAAAAACCTTTGTTAGGTGAAAATCACGTGACGAAGCGACTCGCTTGGGCGAAGGACAATATCGACCGAGATCGGAGGAACGTAATTTTCACGGAATAAGCTTTTGTTTGGCGATATGTTATTGACCCACGAACTAGGTCAACCTCCACCAACAGGTTGATACACCAGATCGTTAAACACCCGGTACAATTGGATCTTTGGGGATGCTTTCAAATCTGAGTTTCGGAGCTTGTATCTGTTTACCTACAACCCGAATGCTCCGAAAATACTCGAGGTTTGTAAGAAATCTTTGTTACCGACAGCCGAACGGCGGTTCATCAAGAAAAACGAAGACTGGATCTTGCGGGAGGACAACGATTCCAAATACCGCAACAAGCTTTGCTCCGAGATGAAATAGCAGTCTGGCATCGTTATATTTGATTTGTCGTAGCAGTCGCCCGATGCAAATCCGATTGATAATGTGTGGGCATATATCAAGCATAAGCTTCGTGTAAAAAAAGTGTTCACTTTGAAGCAGGTTACACGAGAAATTCGTCGCATTTCGAGATCCTTACCGAATGATTACGCCGTTAACTTAGTCGAAAGCATGCATCGGAGATACCAACCAATTATCGACACTGATAACTCGATACATTATTGATACAATATCTTCTTTGTTCCGATCGAGTACATCGTACCCACATATTTAAAACTTTTCAAAAATAAATATTTATGCAAAACAATCCAAACACACTCTTACTTGACTGACGTATAACAAACATAATATTACGATAGTAATATACAATTTACGTCTTCTAAAGGATGGAACGAAAGGAAACGAACGATATCACGGCGGGTGAAACGTTTAATCGATCCTGAGGGAAGAGTGAAAGAGTATCCGTATCTCTAGTTAGAAATGGAATATAAAATATACACAAGTAAAAGGACATTATAGGTAACAGAAGGTAGCGAAGGTACATATATAAGCCTACACAATCGAGCTGTATGCAGATGGTAGCCGATTTTTTATTTGCCTTCATCTTCTGGAAGGCCCTTAACTTCCTCTCGTGAAACTTGTTCACCTTTTATTGCAGAAAGACCGTGGTGGAAAAGTAGGTTTAATTAACCGTATAGTTCTACTTTCGTGGTTATATAGTACAGTTTCGAGAGGAATATCGATGTTTCGGGAGTATCAGAGATTCTGGCCGGGGGTTGCATTAGCAAATGATTGGACATGCCGCAGTGCAAAATGTATTCATAAAACTTTCATAACAATCAGAGAGGACGAACCTTCGTAACGATAAAATAAAATATGCCTCACGATTCTGGATCCAATTACAGTTCCTTTCGCCGTATAATGATGTAAGGTGTTCAGGGATTTCTTCTTGTCTTATCCAATACTTTATGCAAGAAGATTTAATGAAGAAGGAAAGACTGGTGGACACAACGGGATTGCATAAAAAAAATGTCCTTTGGATGAATAAATTTTTCGAGGAGTGAACGAAACGTGAATTTTGCTTATTACATGTGGATTAAACATGGTAATAAAATGTTATCGTGATTCCTCAATATTCTATTGTTAAGTCTGGTCTTTTCCTTAATATTTTTAAATTGAGAATTGTTGATTCATATTTTCGTTAATTACTAAAAAAATTCAATAAAATTTGAAAATGATTTTTCAAATCTATTTTTTTCAGGACATCTGGTTTAAAAATCCAGGGTATCAAAGGATTGGTTAAGATTGGTTTTTTTAAAAATCCAGTGTGTTAAATGATTGGTCAGTCAGTATTGGTAAAGTTTTGATTAGTCTTGATCTATTTGGTGTTAATTTAAAAAAATGTTACCGTGTTAAATTCACACAAGCGATTGTGTTTTAATCATCAGGCCACACCTTAAAATTTCAAAAATATCAATATTTGGATAGAGTAGATAATAATGAATAAATGATCAGCAATCAATACAGAGTTATGTCACAAATATAATCCAAAAATATCATTGAATTTCATCAATCTATTTTCAAGTAAAACGCGTTGTAAGTTTTGAGGTTACAACGTAAATTGACACCAGCTACTGAACACCAGCCATTGACACCAGTCGTCATTGTGATTTCGTATAAACATCACGCGACGGTTAATTAAAACACCGTATTTTTAACAATGTATATCGCAATAACAGAACCATTTATTGCAACTGGGTATGTACCTTTGTTAAAATTATTTTCAACCAAATAATTCATTTAATATTAAAATGTGTAACAAAGAATTGTTACTATTTTTGTCACCAATATTAACAGTGTTGAATGGTCGCTTCGATAAAACAGTGGAAGGTCCGAGTCTATAGGTTGTTTCCATACATCGCTACAAGACGATATGAACGAAGAGTGTTCGAAGCATGGAAGGTGCATACTAGGTACGTACCCGCGCTACCACTTCAGGCCAAAGTACATCTTAGAGTGAAACTCTTTCGCCTATCTCACGGGTTATACTCAAGAAAGATAGGACCTGGAGCGCCCAGGCGCGAACGCTGTCGGATCCAGTGTTATTCCTTTTTTCATGGGTATGCTTCACGCTCTACATAAGAATCTACGTGTTCCACCACTCACACCATACATAATATCCGAGTCGCAGCTCTCCGACAATCTCACGTATCTATACCGATTCCGTTATGTATATGTGTCCGACGTGCATGGCCGATAAGGTTCCTGGAGATCCTTTGCCCTATATTACTCCGTCTTTTACGTGCACACACAGTATATACATATGGATATATATAATATATATATATATATATAGATTCTAAAATATATTTCATATACACTACATACAGTATATTCCGGTACATGAATATGTGTATATATATTGTTCATATATATACACACAGTAGAATGAAGAATATTCTGTACGGAGGCCTGAAGTATGCTCGAAAGTAGTGGAAAGTACCTCATATATATACCGCGGTAAGCGATATGGATACGCCAATGTTATTTCCCTGGAATTTTTCCATAGCATACACTGAGGGCACATAGTTTTTGCCTCCATTTATTCGTGTCACCCATCACACACTTCGCAGCACGATTTAACAAGAATCGCGAGGTACGGTGACGGTACGAATAGTTTTAGGTAGATTTGCCTGTCTGTCTCGATGTCATACAAAATGTGTAGGTAGAAATAGCTCGAGGTACGATGATAAGAGTATTTCAATTCGTCATATGTGCCTACACTGCTACGAGTTATGCTTGAGTTCGCACGATATAAAATACATACAGCGAAGTACCTATATACGAGACGGTCAATAAGGAGTACTACTTACAAGTTCAACGTCGTTTGCGTTAAGCAATCCGAAAAAAACGCCCGGATTTGTGGCGAAACAATTCATGGCTTTTGCTTAAACCTGCTCACACTTCATTACTTGTTCGTGATTTTTTGGCCAAAAACAACACTGTAATGATGCATCAGCCTCCATATTCACCAGACATGGCTCCGCGTGACTTTTTTCTGTTCCCAAAAATGAAGAGAACCTCAAAGGACCGTCGTGTTGCAAGCATGGATGAGATTAAAAATGCATCGCTGAGAGAGTTAAAAGCAATCCCAAAGAACGAGTTCCAGAAGTGTTTTGGGAATTGGAAAAAGCGTCGGCATAAGTTTATAATATCTAATGGGGACTATTTTAAAGGAGACAAAATTGTTGTGGACGAATAAATAAAATTCTTTCAAAAAATTGAAAATTCCCGTTATTTTTTTAACACACCTCTGTCACCTATGTCGTGCTTATTTATTAACGAGCGTGGTAGATTATACAGTTCGAGTCTTTGTATGTAGATTGACTTATATTCTTATATAATTTTAGAATGTTTCTCGTACGAGGTACGAGTAGATACGATGAAAATTAATAAAATTCTTTCAGGATGCAATTTCATTGCTTCAACCTCCAGAAAAACCATCAGGAAAATTCTTTCTTTAATTTCATATCCAGCATGGGAATCCAATTGCAACGACGTAATTTATGATACTGAATAATCATACAAATCTGTACAGCCAGTATTAACGGCCAGTATTAACAAGAAAATATTAATTACGATACTTAAATATATTTTTGAAAAAAAAACTAAAGATACCCAATATACGAATTGTAAGAAAACTATTAAGAATCATCAAATTCTTGAATGGATATTCACTACTTTAGATCGCAATCGGTATACTTTATAAAAGCCAGAAATTTTCAGCGCTATTTTCTCAGAAACTTGACGGTGTTCATGTTGAAAGTCTGTCTCATGAAATTTGTATTTTCCTTATACTTGGACGCTATTCCAATCTCGATTGGAAAAAGTCTCGTAGTAAGGGTTTTTAGTAGAAAATGCAAGCAAATGAAGTTTTGATCTTCAGGGTGTGGCCGCGGTGGGTCTTTCTGCGGTGAAACGGAATGGCAATGACCACTTTAAACCGAAACGACAGAACCGAAGTTAGCTTTCAAGCGCTTCCAGGTTTACGGTTCGATATGCTTGGCCACACTCTTTTAAAAATTATACATGGGACCTCGTCCTATCCGAACCATAATGAATTCATAACGAAAAATCAAGTATATTTCTTCGTGTTTTAAAGATAACGGCATGGTCACTGGGTGCTTCACACTGACGCACGGTAACTGCGGCTTCTCGTTGAAGACTCTGAGCGAAGCATCATTTATTTTTTAAGCTCGCCAAGCTTGGACATACGCGTAGGGATAAAGTACGTGAAAAACGACGTCACCCCCGGGAAATGGTCAATACTTCCACCAGATGGAATTTGCACGTATCCGGGAAAAGGTAAGGGCAGCTCAACCTGTCTCACTTCACAGACCTCGTATACCTAGTGAGAACGACGACGACAACGACACGACGACGACGAAGTTCCGGGCGTGCACACGCATACGGGATATTTCAACTCAAATCGACTACTAATTATTTTGATCTTTACTCAAAAGCTTAAGTAAGATGATATATATATAATTCTTTGTAGAAGTAGTGACCGCTTTTATTAAATGTTGGATGAGTACTTTACCGCAAAATACTCATTATCTAATATATAATACTTTTATAAAAGTTGTGACCGCTTTGATTGAATATTAGATGCGTAGTTTGCCGCAAAGTACTCTAATCTAATATCTATATACAATATGTATATTTCTATAGCCAAAATATATATATGCATTCTATTTCATAGAACATATATATCCCCAACTTAATTAGCACGTAACAGAACGACAAGTTCAATCGTATTACAATTTTTTCGCAATTAAAATAGCGATATTTCAACATGTTGACAATGCGATTCTTATTTCTCTAGCTACTGCGTTCCTACTACCTTTATTTTTAAAAATTACGTGGTTAATCGTAATTTTAAACATTACAGAAGAGAACATTCCTAGTGATTCCTCATTTTTTTTCAACCGCTGTTATCAGAGCGATCAGAGCGTATGTTAATTATTTTTGCCTTTGCCAAAAAACTCTGTATACTGCGGATCAAAAGAACAAAGAAACAATATTCACCTTTCTGCAATCTTTTTGATTTAAATATTTCAAGTAATTAGATATCTTTGTAACATTAATTAATTTTTATTTAAATTCGACCAAATTGTACACCATTAATCATTCAATGTTATTCTATTTGTTTTCAAAATATCAATTCGATAGTTCAAAATGAGAAGGAGCTAGGACGCGAGCAGAGATTTTTCAAAAAATTAGAAATTCTATAAAATTTGAATCTTTTGACGGATTCACTCCAAATTTAATTCCAAACGCTGTTTAACGATAAACCACTTTATGCCCTATATCTAAAAAACTTCGCGATCTAGATCCTTAATAACCCAAATCACACATACACACATAAATTCAACCAGATGTTTATTTCTAAATTTTTTTTTTTGACGTTTTTTTTTTTGCCATTTCGAGTATTTTGATGACAATCTCGAAATGTTTGTTTTTCATCATAGCAAAGCTTTTACTTTGAGGAAACTACGAAAATTCAAGAGCGGAGGGTGCGCTGCTATAAAAAAAAATGACAAAAAAATCGGGTGTGGGTGAAAGTTAGACGATTAGAAGTGAAATCTCCTGTATATACATAAATAGCGATATAGTCAAGGAAACACACGCGCGTCGCGTTACTGGACGAAATTTAATCCGGCGCCAGCTGGAATATTTAGTAGACTCTTACTGTAAATGGGCTGCCCACGCGAAACCAAAATGCTGCTCCGTGTGAAGGCAGTCCTGGTAAGGGCAATAGTACAGTCTATAGTGGTAGTAGAACCAGCAGCGACAGCAAACACCGGCAAGCTAGAGATCCTGCTGCTGGTTGTGAGGCTAACGTGGCTAGACAATCTCCAATCTCGAGTTTAAACGTCCTTGCCAGCTAGAGCAGTACCTCTCGCCTCTGCTTCGTGGCACGCCGAGCTTTTCCCGCAACCGCCATAAATAGGCCAGCAGCCAGCACGGCTACAAATTTAAGTCGCATAGGGTGAGGGATAGTGCGAGCTTGAAAAAGTAAAAAGAAAGAGAGAGAGGCGACTGATCACATTTTTCCGCAAGCATCGTACATACAGCTTCCCCTAACAGCAGCTAGGTGCTTGTCAGCTTTATAAAAAGCGATATTAATCTCTTTTTAACCTTTCTCTGTCTCATTTCCAGGACTCTTGTCACGTAGCAACTTTTTATTTTAATCTAATTTCATTTTTTTTACAAAATGTACATCGAAATTCGTAACATCTGTATGTGTGGTATGCAACAGATTAAATAAGAATGATAATTTTTGTATATTTTTAGGTTACAACTTGAATAAAAAATTTGAAACGACTGATCGAATTTATAAAAAATAACAACAACGTTTAACAATGAACTCTTGTCATGAGATTTTCACGTGATTATTAAGGTAAGGAAACTTCGATGAAATTCTATTTGTCAACAACAAGAACAAAATATACTCATGTAAATATATACATGTATACGTATGTAGTATCGGTATACCAGTGGAGTAATCGTATATGAAGATTTTACGAGATAAAAGTGCCGGTGAAACTCTCTCGGCGTATATAACTGTTAGAGGTACGTTGGCTATCGTGCGACGTGGATCTTCTTTCGCTTTAACTCCTTTTATCTCACTTTCTTTGTTCGTACCTCGATTTGCGCGCATCCGTGAAAACTTTTGCTGTTTAAAAGCCCCGCGCGACGTGGTGGCGACAGCAGTGCGAATGTGCGGGGATAAATTTTTCTCGTTCTCTCTCTCTTCTCCTTACAGCTTCTCTCCCCTTCATCCCTACTATCTTGCATCGCATTTTATTCCAGAGAGTAAAGTTGGCTGTTCCGAGTCAACTGTGTATTCGGTCGTAGCTCCTCTGTTGTTACTGCGGCTGCTGCAAGAGGCAGCGAGATCGTTCTCCGACTCTGTTTCATCTCTTTCATGTGACAGAAGGTCGCAAAATTGATCAAGTTCACCATTTCCAATGATTTGTTTTCACCAACGAGCTCCAGCTGACTATAAGACTGCGTTAGGATGAAAGTTAACACTAACGTACGATGTCGTGCCTGTGTACGTTGTATCCTTGGTACGATTTTCGTCTAGCAGTAGTAAACACCGAGTGAGGTCAGACAAAGAGTACCAGAAGCTATAGCAATCACGCTTGCTGCTTGGCTAAAGGAAACATTTGCACTAAAATAAAATAGATATAGTTTCAATGGTATAAAGTGGAAACACGTGAAGGTGAGTGAAAACGGTATACTTTGTTGAAAATACTTCTTCGCACAGAGCGATGAAAATCTGGTAGAGAATTGTTTAAGATCGCGGGGCAACGGATTCTTTCTCGCTGGGCGACAAAAGATTTAGCAACCAGGTAATTCGCGAACGCGAAAACTGGCAGAGTTCCATGCGGCTCGGTGAACTTAAAGCTCCTGCCGCTGTACCGCTGCTCATTCGTGGGTCTCTTTCGCTCTTACTCTGTCTCTTACTCGCTGTGTTCTGCCCGGACATTCTCGTACACTTTGTTAATCAAAGTCCTGCGGCCGGCTGGCGTGAAAAACCACCCGGACGGGCGACACGTAATGGAATTGCGTGCCGAAATGTGGGAACTTGGCCAAACGGCTGTCGTTCGCACAGAATGGGCAGGGTAGAGAGAATGGATCAGTGTGCACTAGCTGAACTATCGACGAAATTTTTCTTATTTTTTCGCTGTCGAAATAATCCATGAACATTTTTCCGATTCATCGTAACATAGAGGGAGCCATGATTTATAAATTTTTGTAATATCTCTATCTAGATCTATAGTGGCCGATGGTAAAATAAATATAAATTTCATTGAATCTATATATTTAGTCGATGGAATGAACTAAACATTTTTATTATTAAATATTTAGTTGATAAAAAAAGTATTACGTTCGATCGACTAGATATTTAGTTCGCCATCGAAAGCCGTGGATCTTGTTAATTTTATGATCGATGGATACCCCAAAGGAGCATAATTAATTGAAATTTTTTAATCGTAACAATCTTTTAAATTTTTTATCTGAAAGATATTTTTATCGTACAGCTTGTGTAAAAATAAATCATTAATGAACCGTTTAAATAAAAATTAAGAGAGAACTCGAATGAGGTACCTCTTGATTCTTCTTCTTCTCTTACGAACAAACTTTATTTTCGCATAAATTTACCAATTATTTCAGTCTAACGCAAAAGTTTTACAGAGTGTGCATAACTTGCAAGAGACTCGGAAAATTTCGAGAATGCGCAATCCGAGTAGAGTGGCTCAGGTTCTTTGATAGTTTTCTCATTAAAGTACATCGAATAGTTAGCTGACAGAGCTTCCATTGATGCATCATTTAGATTGTGGGTTATACGCAAGCGTATTGAAGTTAACTACAGAGAAATACGGAGTGGTATTAGTAAAGTATAAGTTTAACCTAAGAATGTGATCTACGAAGCACGATGAGTCTTAGTTTACCGTACTTTTGCTTCCCGATGATTTTTAATTTCCCGCTCGTGGAATATTCACATTTTCGTCGAACTAGTCATACAGTAGGCTTATCAGAAGGAGGGATGAGAGAGAGAGAGAGAGAGAGAGAGAGAGAGAGAGAGAGAGAGAGAGAGAGAGAGAGAGAGAGAGAGAGAGAGAGAGAGAGGTAAATCGATGCAAACGGATATAAAGCATTGTATACTGACTTATTGTTAATCGAGTTGCAATTTTTTTCGCTTCGATTCGACGGTGCCGCAGGGACGAAACTTTCACATGGATTATACAGACAGGCTATCGGGGATCATTTTATCATTTCCTACATGCTTCTCTATCTATCGGTATCTATTTACAAGTTTCAGGAATTCTTTTTGCATTGACATAACGTTGGCAAGTATGGCAACGAAGGGTATCTGGATCCTACCCTGGTGACCCTTGCTGCAGCCACATTCATGATGATAAATTCCTGCTTTGTAACTTTATATGAAACCGCAATCATGGAAAATAATATATTTGCCGAATAGTTTGTATTAATACAAGCGATCCACTAATTGATTATAATAAAGAATAACTATTCTTTGTTATAATCAATAAAAAGAATAATTTTTCTGTATTATAATCAGTTGAAAAGTCTTCTTTTACAATCTAATAGCTCCGTACCAATTTGAACCCGAACACACTATTATTTCTTTAAAGATGGACATACGTTAAAAAGATTAATCATTATCATACGTTTGAAAAATGAATTTAAATTCATCTCAGCATATAACTACATTTAGTTACTCACATATAACTCGCGAGTTAATTGTTAAACAAAAGAAATATGTTTAGAAGTTCGTTGTAAATTGTCTAACAGCCTCGTCTAATTTACAAAATGAAATTTAACGTCGTTATTTCCCTAAACTCTAGATTCTGTTTGTCACCTGCTAGTGTGATTCAGCCATAAATATCTTCTTTCTTTCCGTACTTTTAAAAACATTCCGTGAATTCTCTGGCCCAATTTGGATAAAATATTGTTTAAATGTAATAAATGAAATTAAACCAAGAGCAATCGAGAGTTGTATCAAAGTGGCTAAGGATTTTCAGAACCTTTCATCCTGCTCAAACTTTAATAGAACCGCGTGGAGGTTCGAGTGAGTAACACCATGCAGATCGAAGTTTATTCTTATCCTCTTTGCACTTTGATAGAAGTACGAGCTGATTCGAATGAGCAACGCCATGCAAATCTAGGTTTACTCTTTCGGTCGGTGACTCCTCCGGCATCGCGACGATCGCGGGTTTCGGTCGTCCAGATTGGAGTACGGTGTCGGGTCTGTGAATTTCCAGGCGGAGCACGTACCTCGCCGTTTTCATTTATTTAGCTAAGAAGATATGGCGTTACCCGAGATAGAGCTCGAGAAGCTTAGCTAGCTACCTAGCGAATTTTCTTCTTAACTCTCTTCTACATCCCTTTCACTCGGTTTCTCCCTCGACACTCCTCCATTTCCTTCCTCGTAGCTTCCACTATCGGTCTCGCTTGTCTCGCTTTATTTTTAGTGACTGTACTGACACAAACCACTGTATTACTACGAATATGACTATATACCTGAACTTGGAACCAAGAAACGAGAGCTCTCGAAAGTGCGAGCCCTCCAGGAGCTGTTTCGTTGAGTCCTTTGGGTTCTATGGCACAGTAGAAAATGTGGGATAATGAAGATCTCGAAGGGTAACTGTCGCCTCTTCTAATACGCTCGACTCGACTGCTTCGAGGATGAGAATCGGACTACAAACGAGTATTGGAAAGTCGCACTTCGAACTATTTTGGGAACAATACTTTTTGTTATCGGATATGCTTAGATGACTGCAATGCCATTTGTCCAATTTTCAAACCATTTTTCTTAGATGAAGATTCTGAAACTATTATTCTTTTTACAATATTGTCTACGGTAACCCTAAAAAAATCTGTTGCTTCGTTGTATTGAAGCTTCAAGATTATTTAGTTGTATATAAATTTAATTTTATGTTCGTATCGAATGTTTGAATTTTTAACAAAAATTAAGTTTCATTCAAAATTATCAGGAAATTATTGATTGTATATGGTCGCAAGTATTTTATTTGACAGATTTTGGGTATTTCAAAATCTACAAAATGTGGATATTTTCGTTGAAAATGATACATTTTGTTTATTTTTGCCCGAAAGATTGAAAATATATGAAACACGCGAAGCGCAACCCTGATGTTACATCGAGTAATAAACTAGAACGAGTCCCAATTGAATATCACATTACGATTTTTTTTTTATCACTTTATGGAAGATTCATGTTCCCCTAAGAGCATTAGCCAGTCTCGTCGATGGAATATAAGCAGCGATAATCGTGAATTGCAAATCCTCTCGGAATGTACGATGAAAAAGAATTGCAGCGACAGATAGAATGAGAAATCAGAGAGAAAGAGAAAGAGGAATAAAGCAAACACTATGACTTGGCCGATGGCGAATTGCCCACTAGCTACTCTTGCCGTCGTGCAGTATCGGAAAGCAGGAGTTAAGTAAGACGCGCGTCATGGCACCCGCGCCGTGTAGGCGAACAGAGTCCGAGCAATAAATCTTCACAGATAGCAAACGAAACGGCAAGGGGATGGTGGTTTCGTTTTCAGTTGGCTCTCTCGAGTCTCGTGATCCGGGGTTCCGAGGCGGTGGTTCTTGAAACACGTTGACTGAGTTGCAGCGGGAGAACCGGCGGCCGCCAACCGAAGCTCCCTGACCCCCGCCCTTCTCTTGTGTTACTTCTTAATGCGAACATCCGCCTTCCAACGTTTTATCCAACGCATCTTCTAACGTTCTAACCCCGAAAAAAATGCAATCGTATGCCAAGGATTCTCGTTATCGGCATTGCACTGGGTCACGTATATCTCTCGGACGCAGATATTCCTCGAATGAAACTGACGTGAGTTTTCGGAGTCGTTTTTGTATCATAAGTATGTGACAGCACCAGGTAGTCGAAGAGGAAAAAAAAAAAGAAAATAAGGTGAAAAAAGTGTAACAAGCCTCTCATCTCTTGATCTTTTGATCGTTCTGAAGTGAAAGAATCTTTTCGATTTCCACCCACGCTATCAAGCAGCTAGCTTTACCCTCCCTAAACATTTTCTCTTTGCCCACTTAAGATTCTGAAGTGTCGTTTCCTTTTGGTGATTTGTTCTCTCTTTACATTTTTTCTCTCACAGCCCCTCTGATATCTGTTGTCACCCGTCTTTCAGGATAAAAGATAAAAATATATAGAAACGCATATAGAAAGTTAAGGATTATATTGCCTTTGAAACGAAATTTCCAGTATTTCATATCGCATCGAAACGATTTCGCATTTAAGGACTCGAGATCCAAGAAAGAGCCGAACATCCCCCCCCCACGCCCCCCTCTGAGAATACCGTGCTAAAACACGGTACTCGATACACGATACAAAGCATAGTTTAAAATGAAATCCGTAACATAGGAAAACAACTTAAATCGTAAAAACTTAATTTAAAGCATATTCAAAACATCGAATAACATAAAAAATCACCAATCAAATATAAAAATCGATAATCAATAACTATAATAAGAAAAAACAGGAGAAAGCAAAAGTCAATTATATGATTCCGCAATTCATAAAGCATTTAAGCATTCAAAGTTATTCAGCCAAGTGTTTGTATATTCTTCTCTACCGCAAACGTTTTTCTACGCAATTTTAATGATTTTGTAACGATGCGAAAGCCTTATTTGATTTCTCTTTCGAATGAAATAAAGTTATAGTCAGCGCAATGGTTATCATCCTATTCAAGAATATTTGTGCCAAGACTGCAAAACTCGATTCATAGTTCACTGTTCAATTACATTAGAACTCACTTAGTTTGTAGAAAAAGTATGCTGAATTATTTACAATTTTCAAAATTATGCATTGTCTATTTGTTTACAAGGACGACTCAAAGTTACGTAGAAACGTCGAGGGAAACCAGACTACGACAATACAACGATTTTCTCTGTCAGACTGTATTCTATCAGAATAAAAACCTAGCATATCGAAAGAGATACTTTAATACAGCTTCTCTCTAAATTTGAGAATGATTGACAGTTTAATTTTTGAGATTCATCGGACAGACTAATGAACTTCAACGTTTGTCACTTTTTAGGTCTGTGGCGTGACAGACGTTTAACCCTCGGGCAACGACTTACGTGTTCGTTACAATCATTCTCCCGTTACCCTCTCGCCTCATTGTCACAAATATTCTTAATACAAATATCCTAGTGACAAGTAGAATAATATTAGGTTGGTAACGTAATTGATACAGCGCTTCCATTATTATCCACATCAATGTTTGCTAAACAAATAAATAAGTATCTACCTGTTGCTAATATAGAATTAACAAATATTAATATTAACATGAGTGAAAAAAATAATCGTGGATACTTTCTTTCGTATTTGGATGAAACTTCCTGTGTTCATCGTCGAGTGCCCGGCGCATGAGCCGAAGATTGAAATGTTTTGGAGTGCTTTAGTGGAAAGTGGTATGCAGAGCCAAAGGGACGCCCACTGTCGGTTCTACTAATACGTGCACACCCATAACTGCTAGGGCTTGCGCACGGCAACTGCAACTACTAATTGCAATGCCGGAAGTTGGTCGGTGTGCAATAAGTAAAGCGACGAGAGAGTATATCGCAAAAGAGTCCACAGTTAGAGAGACTCTTTCGTTTTCTGTAATACTACCATGCATTGTGCTCTTCTCTGTTCTGTTATACAGAACTAGTAACCAAAGAGTCTAAAAAGTACAACTCTTTTAGTCACCTTCTTCGAAGGCGACTCTAACAAGTTCTCCTTTATCTAATGTCCATTACGACTTGATTCCGATTCATCTCATTATGCTATATTATATCTCATCATCGCATTACGATTCCTTTGGACGTTTAATTTATTCAGAAAAGTTTATTCTCTCAAAAAATAGCTCGACCACATTTATTTTTGTGAAGCTTTTGTGAAGGACGGATTTCATTCAGTCGTTAGACGGAATGTAGAATGGAGGCACTTAGGAAAATGGAGCAATCTGTAAGCTACAAAGGGCCAATAAAAGCCGGTCGATATAGTACTTGTTTGACTCACTTGCTCTTGGATCGAGTCTATTGTGTACATGTTCAACAATCGTTAAAGCAATACCGTTACAAGAGTAAACCTATTAATGCGATCATGTTTTCATCATGGAAATAATTTGAGTTTATGTTTCGATATAACGTCTGAGTATCCATAGCCTCATTATATCACCCACCAGCCGAAGCGCAACTATACGAGTGTAGAAATGTCCACTTACCGCTTATGTTTCCCTACCTTCATTACTCTGGAGAATCATAACGTTTATCCTATTTAGCGAGTTTGTAGAAAAAAATTAACGATGTGCCCCCTTTTCCTCTTGCTATTCAAGAAAAAGTATGACAGGTTATATAAGAACGTGTAATACGAGTTGCAACAAAATTATTGTCGATCAATTGAGGGATCATTCCACAGTGAAACATTGTAAAATTGTTATTTCTTGCCTGTTACTTTTTTTTTATCGAATTAAATATCCAAAGTAATTCAAGTTTTACATTTTTACAAATACACATTTTGATAGCATAAAATATATTTATTGAATTTATTAATTTTTAAAATTTAATTTCAGATCGATTGATCGGATAGTTTTCTTGCAATCACCAACCACGGTTGAAAAAATGACTTTTTAGTTTCAATTTCTTGATAATACATCAAGAACTTTGCTATGGTGCAATCTACTCTACCATTACGGTTGGATTCATTTAACAGGGAAATTACCAGTTTCTCTTGCTTTACCTTGCATCCCTCGTTTGCCGACAAAGGACTAAAATTAAAGACCGTACCAAAGTGCGTTATTGGGTTAGCTCTGTAAACTTGTTAGGAACAACAGAAGAGGAAGGAGCGAGAGCTCGCCGTCGTCTCGCCAGGGCGTGAACCTGAACATTGATAAAGGCTGAAGTCACGGTTAATTCAAAAGTGCCGGAGTTTCGCCCCAGCTAAGGAAAGCTAATTTCTTGGGGTTGAAGCTTGTGTTTTCACTAAATAATATTTTTCTATCAACAGACTCTGGAATGGCTACGTGCGCGTCAACGTTTTTACGACGTAATTATTTAACGTATGCGTTAGCAAATATTAAAATTATGCTCGTAGATGTATTTGAACATTTCGTATATTGTAATACGTTAATAATTATGCGAGTAAGAGCTTCATAGATGGTTGAGTAACCAGACAACTGTAAACTCAGCTTTGCGTTATTACATACCTTTGTGTCGAATCATGAAATATTATATGTTTTCCATACATGAACCTGCAACATTCTCTACGCATATAAAGCAATGAACAGAGGCATACATATTACAAATGCAAATGATAATAACGCTGTATGCTCAAAAATTCGTGCGGGAATTAATTTTCGTGTGGAAATTTTGCAAGTGTAGTGATTCCGTAATTAATAATTAAATCATTGTTCGCTCTAGTGAATTATACGAAGAAGTCAACGTGGGGTATGAGTGTAACGAGGATGTTTTCTTTCTCTTTCTTCCGTATGAAAATCAGCATACATTTTATCTATTGCTTTGTGCAGCTACGGAATGATTATAATTACATGTAATTTAACAAATCTTTGTTGAATTCACTGTCATCGACAAAAATTTGTTGAATTCTCTGTAATCAATGAAGTTTCATTGAATTCGGTTACGAATTAATAGAATTCTTGATATTTTAATAAAAGTAACGAGTACTTTAATTGCAAATTTGGAATTTTCATCAATTGTATTTGATTTTTTTAATAAAATTACGAAGCAATCCCTTCACCGTTGTGATTGTTGATAACGAGTGTTGCCGTTCATAATGACATTAAGCTAATTCAAAAAAGCAATGACACGGCATCAAGTATCGATTAACAACAGTCAATGCCAATTAAAATCTGTACTCATGCATAAAATTGCATCGAGCATCAACGACCAACATAATTCATATCAAATCCGAGCGATTTAGCGCTGTAATATTTCCAATATACACGTGAACAGTCGCCTAGAGGTGATAGGTTTACGGCTCGAGGGCATCAACGTTATTACAATGTATATGAAACGTCCATTATCGTCTCGCGTTAGTCCGTTGTGTCTTGGGTGAGAGCAATGGGACTATTTCACGTGTTAAGGAAATTGGGCATCATTTATGACGTGGTACGATGATGCGATTGACGTTTGTCAGTCGCGCGCGTGCCACTCACCGAATGATCATAGTTTGACATATGTGCAACACACATACGTATAACGTGTCGGTAACCGTGTAGGTAGTTGTTCGGCACACGGACTGGTTTGTCAATTTAACGATAGTAGGCGAGTGATCGAGAGAGAGAGAACCAGACGAAGACTTCGACTGCAGCAAGATATCCGGAGTTCTAAACCCAATAGGCAGCCAGAGGCACCGTAAACTCGTGCCCAGCGACATTAATGGACCTGTGACCAGCAGCCTCGCAGTTGGATGGCGTTTGCACCACCCCTTCACCTGGAGATGACGAGTTGGCTACGCTGCGGTAGATCGAACGGAGCCGGTCGGTTCCACGCGCTATCGATGGTATTCCCGTTGACATTAATGTTCCCCTGGCAATACGTATCGATGGAATTTCAGTTTGAAGCGCGCGATCGAATTTCGATTGATTTTCAAGATAGCGGATCTCTGGATATTACAAAAAAGTCTACAGACATCGGTAACCGTTCCTTAAGATGCTTTTATCCGCCTACATTTAAAAACTGCGAACTCTATTATTATTTTCGTTCTTTTTCTAGCAATGCTTCCCTTGCGAGACTGCTAACTTGATGCCCAGAGAGCACCGTTAAGGCAAGAAGAACACGTTCGTATCACGTTACCAATTATACCGCTTCTCGCCACCTATAAATAAGTAGCGGTTACAGTTACGCAGTTACAGTACAACTCCTTACATTACTGGTACTGGGATAGTAACACTGGAGTTCTCCTCGCATTACCTTCGTCCTTTTCGTCTGGCTATCCTCGTGTTATTCTAGTTCTCGTACAGGCACATCTATAGTACCGTGCCTATAGTGTTCTACGTGCAATTTCTAGTACCAAAACCCTTCTCTCGCTCCACGCAACTCAACCCCTTCCCACTGGTGGGTGTATAATTACCAGAGATATATTGCGTTTAACTACGGCTGTTGACCGAGTATGTGGAATAACTCGAGTGTCGGATAACCAGCGTGTGCGAGAGCACCGGAGACGGGCTTATTAACATGCCGCTCCGTGGAGTACCGCGAATGCTCTCAACTGTGCATCCACCTCTGTCTATACCCGGTGGCCTCTCGCAGCTTGCGAACGATCGGGGTGGGCTAACCAGCCTTTCCCCGCCTATTCTCAATTCAGAAATTCATTATGCCACAACGAAGCATTAATTTAATACAATGTTGTATTATAACGATATAGTACGTGAAACATTTTTGGTCATTATAATGTTGGGGCAGCAAGGATATAAAACAGGTCAACTCGATTGTTATGACTTTTATCATCGGTCGTTCCTTGTTATTATCATGGAAATTTCGTGTAATATCATAAGAGGAAATCCGTTTCTGGTGCGTATTCAATTTAAAACAGAAATTCGCGTCATAACGATGATGAACGGAAGATGCGAGTTTTTATATTTCTTATTATTTATATTTCTCTCTCAACTTTTAGCAACGAATGAAAATATTTAAAAGTTCTATCTTTTGCGCAATGATAGTTGAAGAAATTTATATATTTTATTTAAATAAAGGAAGTCATACGGAATCTTTTACGAATTTCGTTTTGCGTATGCTGTAAATATTTTCTTTTTAATAATAAATGTAATTGTAGAGAGTGCATTTATGAATTAACTCGGTTATTATATTTAATACACAAATATTATGTAATATTAACGAAACGATAAATTTAACACGTTGAAAAGGTAGTGTTTAATATACAAGTACCTTCATATTACTTCATAATTATATATTAAATTTAATATACTATTTTATGCATAAGTGCTTACTATACAAGTACATGAATTTATGAAAATATTTTTAACAATCTACTCAACGATTTCTATAAATCATAATTCGTCTAAAATATTTTACTTTCATAATCAAGGAGCATATTCATATCCTGTCAGTATCGAAAGCCTTTGTTATCATTACCCAGAGAATTTTTTAATCATAATACTTGCATTAAAAAATAGTATCTTCGTAAATGACTGATAACACCGAATTCCTACTTAAATATGCGCTGAAAGGAATATTAATTTTTTATTAAACCGATTTTTTTAAATCGTTTTTTTATCGGATTAGTCTCAAAGACTGAAAGTATCTACTGCAGAAGGATTAAGGGGAAACTTTTAAATGTATACGATTATTAAATGTCTAGATCCTACGAGATTGACACCGTGGGTCAAATATATATCGTGGCGGTACTAAAAGCCTTTGTTATAATTTTCCAGAGAATGTTTTAATCATAATACTAACATTAAAAAAAAGTATCTTCGTAAATGACTGATAACACCGAATTCCTACTTAAATATGCGCTGAAAGGAATATTAATTTTTTATTAAACCGATTTTTTTAAATCGTTTTTTTATCGGATTAGTCTCAAAGACTGAAAGTATCTACTGCAGGAGGATTAAGGGGAAACTTTTAAATGTATACGATTATTAAATGTCTAGATCCTACGAGGTTGACACACCCTGGGTCAAATATATATCCTGGCGGTACTAAAAGCCTTTGTTATCATTGTCCAGAGAATGTTTTAATCATAATACTAACATTAAAAAAAAGTATCTTCGTAAATAACTGACAACACCGAATTTCTACTTAAATATGCGCTGAAAGGAATATTAATTTTTTTATGAAACCGATTTCTTTGAATTGTTTTTTATCGGGTTAGTCGTAAAGACTGAAAGTATCTATTGCAGTAGGATTAAGGGGCAACTTTTAAATGTATACGATTATTAGACGTCTAGGTTCTGAGAGGTTGCCACCGTTCACGGGTGGTTTTTAACGAACCGTCTCCTTACCTGTACTTACGACTTAGTTGGTTATAGCAAGTATTCCATGTATACTTCGACTTTAATTTAAAGGTACTTAGTTTCACGACTTTACCCTCACTGCTACTGTATAATATATAGCGAAAAACTATTAAGAGGTAAGGCGAATGCTACCGAGCGAGAGACGTTGCAGAGCGACTGCACGGCTCACACCATCTGGACAACCACAGGACCGAGAACACGCAGTGCCTCTTTATTAAGAAACGGCGACGGCCAGTTCACTGGCCATATAACGATATAAGAAAAACTATTATGAAGCCGTTCACCGCACTTCTGCTTTATGAATACCGTCGACTACGCGAAGTTTTGCGATAACGTCAAATTCTTACCTTGTACTATGCCGGTATGAGGTGAGAAGGTTAGGTATAAGTACGAATATTGTAATAAATAGCCGGTGGATGTTGCAAATTCTTTTACGTCTTGCTAAAAGTTTCATAATACTTGTTGAAAAAATTTTGTGAACTCGTGTGGAAATAAAGTGTCGAATACAGCGACTGCTGGCGTTCCGTATGATGCAAGAAGTTCGTGGTAAGGGAACATGGGCTACAGTGGGACAATTTTATTATAATGACAGGCGTCGATAATCAATTATCAATATTCCCATAATCATTTTAATTATTTCGTTTAATATTTAATGTACGTTTAAGTTCAAGATATTTTCCAGATATTTTCCACTGTGTCCCACCGGTGGTGTACAGTGGGACAGGACGTCGTGTATAACGTGACATATCGTCGAAAGCTGCATTATAATTGTTGCTTATGAGTACAAAGAAAGAAAGAATACCTTTTTGTTGTATGAACAATCGAAATAGAACTTTGTACAAAGTGTTTTTATCGAATTTTTCTATGAATTCGATCATTTTATCCTGTCTGTTCCTTTATGATAAAATATTTTTATGAAATCCGGGACACATACGGATAGGCAGTTGAATCACATTTTTATAAAGAAATTGTTAATGATCTATATTCTTTTGTGTTATCCACTTATCGTGTAACCAAAATGCTATTTTTATCTTTTCATATATGTTACACTGTACCCCAGAAATTATTGTCCTATTTGTACCCCACTAGCTCTTATCACATTATTTATATGACTATCGTTGATCTGCAATATAATTGATGCTTGGCATAGATAACAATCGTAGCCCTATACCACAATACTTGACTTGCAATCAGAAATTCATGCTTATCGTAATGAATCTCGAAAAAAAAAAACAAAAATGAATCTTCTTAATCACTCGAACTATTTTATTGGAATGATATTATCACATTCTCTATATTTTTGCTGTCTGACTAGAATCATTTTTGCGTACACGGAAAGAAGAATATAGGAATGGTTTCTATACTTACTTTGATAATTGAGGAATATCCTTCAATTGTAACATTTAGTATAGAAAGTGTATATTCCACTTTTCACTATTATATTCTCCGAGTATAAGATTGAAGTTACAGATATTTTTTATGGGATTTTTGCTTTAAATCGTTCGTCAGTTTTCGAGATAAATTAACTGGTCCACTGTGGCTCGTGTCCCACTGTACCTTCCCCCCTCCATTTTATCGTATATTTTCATTTTGAGTTCACGAGTACGTACGAAGAAAAGCACACGTCTGGATTGTTATCCCTGATTGCTGGTCCGGGTTCGTGAAAAAAGATTTCCAACGCGGTACAGCGTACACACGCGGAGCTTGCAATGTACAAGTTGTGTTATGCGTCGTAGCAGCGGTTCTCATCGGATGCGCGTCTCGAAATTCCCACTTCGTTTTGTCGAGTGTAAAGTTACTCGCCTGAAGATTTAAATGTACGTTTCGTATTCGTCGTGTAATCTTACAATATTGTCACTTTCAGTGAGAGTTACATTCAAATGTTGTCACTTTTATTATTATAATATTTGTCACGTGAAAAATCATTGCAATATACCTCGAGCAAAAATTGTATGTGCAATTTCATTGGATAAATTCAATTGATTTTGCGTAGTAATTATCTGCGATAGGGGGAGGGCGAAGGTGGGTTGATATCTAATTAACCTTTTCATGAGTGACAAGGCTATTATTGTTGCAGCTTAACATTTTATTAGCCTCATACCAGGATACAAATGAAGCTTCCTATCTGTTCATCAGTGGAAATTGTTCTTGACGCGCGCAATCTACAGTATTATTTCTTTATTTCCTTGTACTTGACCTATTTTTGCTTGCATTCTTTTTTATCTTTCAAGCTAGCGAGTATACAGCACCGGGTAATTTCTATCATCAAGAGAATCGAGCTTCTCACGCTCGTAAAAAGAAATGCAGTCCCTCTAAAGCAATGCACACTAGAGCGTCGCTGAGTACAAATCTACCGGTTTTATCACAAGTTACGTTGTTCCTGTGTAAAGGGGAAAGGAGGGATTGCTCAGAGCAGAAATGCCCACGCTTATTGCTTGGCTTGCGGTTCATGGTACCGAGGTCTTCGCACGGATTGGAAGTGACGCACGTAGTCGTGAGTGTCCGAGAGAAAGCAAAACAAGAAAAACAAATGCAGGAAGAAGAAGAAGAAGAAGAAGAAGGAACAAGTATAAAGCTGTGAAATTTAAGATGCTAGCACGAAGCGTTGATGCTACGTGGCGATTGTGCTCCTGTCGACGATGCAGCCAGAATGAATACCGGCGAGGATTCTTTTCATCGAAAAGGAAAACAAGAAGAAGAATAACAAGAAAAATGTAATAAAAAATTATGCGACCCTTGTAACTTCCACATTGCAAGTACACACCTTCCGTTTTATTGCACAAATTTCTCAATTCCGGAAACAGCCAATTACACCGAGCGGTACCTACCGGCTGTTAATTAATATTGCTCTCTCGGTTTTTCTCGAGTCTTTGGATCCCAGAGATTCCCGGTGGTTGTGCCACCACTCCAGAATGTACGCTGTCCTCGATATTCCGGGAGATACCATCCGACGTACTTAGAACGCAACCACCGATGCGTACCTCTGCTTGAGGATTCCAAAAATGTCGATATGGCACCCACGCAACCACGAATGTCATCCATCAAAGGGGCAGACGTCGGGGTTTATCGCAATTTCAATTTGCGAATTGCACGTTTCTCCTTTTTGTACTAAGCTTTTCCAGCTGGATACAATAGGACCTTTTTTTTTTACTAATCTCTGAACGTAACACTGACATTTTATTATATTATACGTAGCTGTATTAGATCTCCAATGTTTCAGAGCTTAATTTACTCACTTGGTATTACTCTCAGCCGACATGCGCGTAGGAACAGAGAATTATATATCCTAATTCAAATTACAAATCATAAAATCCTTCTGTGAATTTTTTCAAATTAATATTTATTTATTTTATATAATTCTTTGTTTTTTAGTCTGTATCATGAGGGACACGCTTCGCGTTTCCGAATCATGAGTCATTTTTATAAATTTCTCAATGAATTATAAGGAAGGAATGAAACACTTGAAAATAACATGTCGTTTCACATTTTTTATTCAAGATTTTCTATTTTAGAGATAGTGTATATTGCATTCATTGTCAGCGTACATAAATATTTTGTTTAGGTAGCATTACATTCAACACGTTTCTTTCCTGAAGTACGTTTTGTAACAAGTATTTATGATTTGTAGTACTGCCGCTCACTTTTACGGCGATTTTTACGAAACTGGCTATCTATTTATATAAAACGTATCACACAAATATCAAGAGACCAATTTATGAGTATAATTGCATCATGAAATATAGGAATCAATTCTATATTTTGCTTCCTCATAGAGGCAGCTGCTTTCATGAAGAAAAATGTTCTCGAGATTTTCATTTCAGAGTTCTTAAAAAATTCCCAAAATGTCGAGAGATCGTATTTAGAAAAAATCTCCGTATGTATGTATATGTGATAAGCTTGCAAAATTGCAATAGATATATCTCCAGACTGGGTTACTCGATCATTCCGAAATGTTGTACACGAATCGGATCGCAATCCCCGTCAGTTTGCTGCAATTTTCGCCTAAATCGTTAACGAGCGTCTTATTTCATGGTTGTTTGAATTAAAAAAAAAAAAGCATGTACGCTCTCTAGCTTTCGTAAATTTTAAACTACCGAGATAAAACTTTCTACGAGAATAGGCTAGGGGACAAGATTCGATTTGTTCGATATTGAGTTTGGCTGAAATCGATCGAGGCGTTCAGATTTTATCGAACCATGAATTTATTTAGATTATCGAAGAAAAATTATTTTTCCCCTAACTTCCGTAAATTTTTAACAATCAAACTGAAAAGTGGCGTTCAAATTGGTTTGGGAATAAGGATATTTGGTCTTGAATTTGGTGAGAATCTATGGAGGGGTTAAAACTTTATAAAATTTCCAATTTAACCTGATTATCAATTTTATAAAAAATTTTAATAACACTTTCTCTATGAGAAAATGGCTTTTTTCTTTTGGCTATTGACATAACCATTACATTTAACATTTGGCATTAACCACTATATAGCAGAAGCCACAGGGATTATTATGGATAACAACGTAATTACAGATTCTCTTTACATATAGCGAGCATGTACTCAGAAGTCAGGGTTTCGCCTTACGTGTTCAACATAAAAAGGAAACATACATTTTCGAGATATATTATGTATTCCCTTTGTGATAATATCCCGTGATTGTGCGCTGTCCCTGTATTCCTATTTCACAAACGGATATGATCACTATCTGTTAGCTGATTCAACACGATTGCCTAGGTTATCGTCATCTTCGTATCTCGAATAGCTAAAGAGTAGACAGCATGTAGCGACAAAGCTGTTACAATAGTACAGTACATCACTGCTGATTATATCGTTTGATACGGAATCGCTTATGTACCAGTGAAACCTGACCAGTGATTACAATATTCGTACCTGTGTTCTACGCTACTGATTTACTGCTCCTAAATGATTGAAAATAACCAAAATGCATCGTACTTTTACACTCGAATACAATTAAGTGATTTATAATCTTGAAAGTGAGAATACGAGATGAAAAGTTAAACAATCAGTTTTAATTCATTTATATCTGACAAAAGAATCAGTAATGTTCAAAGAGGCCCATTACAATGGAAACAAGGTGTGTAAAGTTGAAATTTTTACATTGCCTGCTCGTGATTCTCGCCAACCCACTAAAAATTTTTAATAAATTGCAAATTTTATAAAGTTTAAACCCCTTCATCGATTCTCACCAGATTCAAGCCCGAATATTCTTGTACCCTAGCCAATTTGTATGCCAAGTTTCAGTTTGATGGATGAAAATTTACAAAAGATAGATAAGAAGTAGTGTTTTTTTTTTCAAAAATTTACAAAAATTCATGATTCTCAAACTCAATACCGAACAACCTAATCCCTTGGCCTATTCTTGTAGAACGTTTCAACTCGATAGCTAAACATTTACGAAAACTAGAGAGTGCACCCCCTTTTTCGAAAAATTCAAATAACCATAAAATGAGACACCCGTTAGCTATTTTGGTGAAAATTGCAGCAAACTGACGGGGATTGCGACTTGATAATTTTACAATCACACACATACACACACGCGCACGCAGGCACGCACGGATATTTTTTCTAAATATGTTCTCTCGAAGTTTTGGAACTTTCCAAGTATCCTGACATGAAAATCTCGAGAAAATTTTTTTTCACGAAAACATAGCTTCCTCTATGAGGAAAAAATATACTTTAAACGGTCACGTAAATTCTGTTTTAAGTGACTCTAAACACACTATTGATAATATAATTGATGTAGTCTCTCGGTGTGTACTCCAGTATGGCAGTTTTTTTCACAATGGATTATTCACCATTAAAACATAAAAAAGTTTCTCCTACATGACACGGAGTAAGACGAATTTTTTATATCAGTTTCGCGTATCCAGCACTGAGAATTATTTTAAATCATCGCAGTAATATCGTTTATGGTATTATCCACGAATAATGCTCTAAATTCTGCGTATAGGAATGATTTGCCGCATATGTTTAACGAAATTCCGATTTTACTACGAAATTTCGCTATTTATAGTGTGACAATCCTGTCAAGTACTTCGTCCATTTTTGCAATCCTATCTACGAGAATATATCATATTATAGCGTATACCTATACCAAAAGGATAATACGTGCTTATCGTTTTAAGTTGTACCTTACATGTTCTATCTGTTATGATCACTCCTAGATGCTATGTAATTTCGTCTTGAATATAATCTCAATGAAGTGCCATTGCCTATCTGGCTGAGGCTGGAGAATGTAATTCGTATCCTGCGGGCGTAAGACGCGAAGACGTCAGCGTGTCTATTACGTGAGAATAATGTAGCAGGTTGAATCCTAGTTAAAGGTAGATGCAGTGAAATGTCGTAGTGTTGTTGATTTCACTCGTGTCTTTTGAACAATATGTATTTTATATATAAATAGAAATTTTAAAAAAATCAAAACTTACAAATTTCTTCTACCAACTTCACCTCTCTACGGAGAATTACGTTTATCAGTTTTGATTTTCTCGTAGAGAAAACTTTGTGTACTGTGGTCAATTTGAAAGAAGTAGTTTTCAATTTTTAATTCACCTTGTTACACTCATGATTTTATCGCGCAATCTCACATTTTATCTTCTTCTTGTTTCGAAGTTATGAATAATTTTCTAAAAATTGTTTCGTCGAATAAAAATACTTATTTTTGCATTTTACTTTGACAATAAACCCTAAACGTATCCAATTTTTATGATGTTCGAACCCTTCTACCTGTATAATCTATGTTTTTGTAGAAAATTTTAGTTAAATTCGTTATAGTTGACGCGAATAAGAGCGACAACGTTACTTTGTCGAAAAATTAATGTAAAATCTTGACTTCTTTACAGTTTATGCTCAAATTCAAAAGCAATCGTCCATGAAGATTACTTAATTTGTAAGAATTTATATATTCCGTAAGTAAAACATTTTAAGCAGCTAGAGCGCTTACAGATATTATTCGAGAAATTCCGAATTTTAGCCCTGTAGCTCAAGCGATCATCGAGTTATTGACATTCGAATTTTCGAAAGGACCATTACATAGTTACATACTGTACGCGTCATTGGTGTCTGGTTAATGACTAACATATCCAACATTTAAATCACAAGGAAATGTGATTCAGGTACATGTACATACCTCGTGTGACGTATAACAAGAATGTAATATTCGGGCTTCCACCTCCGTAAATCAGGCAACAAACGCAAGTTTATTTTTATTTTACAAGTCAAGATGAACCAAGCTGAGACTTCATCATAAATAAAATGGAACCAACCCAAAGTAAAGTTTAAACGGAACTCGTGAATTTTTGTAGGCGCGTAAAATTGACAAACTAGATTCAGCGACGAGAGGGAACGATGGCGGAAATGTGGAGCCGTAGGTTGTGGTAAAGAGGATCGGGATTATGGCCCGATAAATAACATACTCCTGTGAAATCTCAATGAAACGCGAGCTTCGATATCCTCCTCAGAATGAACGAGAGCGAAACGAAATAAGTTTACATTATCGGAATAATTCGCGAGATCTAGCGAGAAGGCATCGATAAAATCTACTAACACGTCGCATGCGTAACAGCACACGCGTATGTTACGAATGGATCGGTGGTCACACGAAGCACCTCGTAACGCAAGATTTCTCGAGACGTTCGAACCTTTAAATATAAATCTTGAATGACTCACCAAAGTTGATCATGGTAGTTCAAGGAGGATGAACACTGTATCTACAAAATACACTAAAACCTATGCACTTGCAGTCCGGACACATTCACCGTGAGCAACTCGCGAACAAAAAAAAAAAATTATTCGAATATAGTACCTACGAGAGAGAAGCCCAAGAACTCTGTATCGAATATACGCGATCGCGAGAGCCGTAATACTAAAAGTAACCAAGAGCCAGGAGAAATCTGTCAACACGGGAGCGTGATTCTTTACTCGAGTCACCTTACTAGTGTCTCGAAGAAGATTAACTGTCTTACGAGAGTCTAACATTGTTATCATTTCTAATCATATGAAATCCTTACGAAAATGTACTATTTACGAAAAACTAACAATTTATCTTTCAGATCTAAACTCACTTAGTAAACCATACCAGAGCGTAACTTCAGATCTATATTCACTTGGTAAACCATACCAAAACGTAACTTCAGATTTATACTCACTTCGTAAACCATACCAGAGCGTAACTGGAGTGGCGACTTCAGAGAATCAGAAAATTGAAAAGGTTATAAAGAAAACAGATATAACCCGGAAAAAGTGGAATATATTAGGAACAATCGATGGATTCGTCGAGTTTATCGATAAAATAAATATTCTTACTATTTGTTAACATTTTTTTTACTTACTTTTGTAACTTTATTACTAAATTGTATATTTAAGAATGTTGCGTTAAGGTATGATATGTACAATGTAACCTGAAAAGGGGTCCAGATAGCATACGACACAAGAGCAAGAGGTGATACCCACACTGAGAAAATAATTTCTTTAGTGTAAACAAATGTAGTGTTGGATATTGCAAAATAAATATTTAGTTATTACCAAATTTTAATTGAGCTAAATAACATTAGTTTTGGTCAAATAAAGCCAGAAAACATTTGCAAACAATTGAAAAATTTAATATGAATCGACTCTAATTTAGTTATAACAATTAAACATTTTGTTTATATTAAATAAATTATTTTCTCAGTGTACGGTACTCTCAGGTGTTATGTAGATGCGCCTCATCAGCACACACACACGGAGAGACTACAATAGGGGCAAAAAAAAACAAAAATGATTAATTAATTATTGTCATAATTTTCAACTGTTGCCTACGAATTTTTTTCAATTCTTTCGTTTTCCAGGGAAAACGAAACGCGTTGTTTGAATGATAAGCAGGGATAAACGGGAGAAGATAAGCTCGCCCCAAAAATATTCTTAGCGTCAAGTGTTTACTTTTCTTCAGAGCGAGCATACACCTACACGAAGAGAAGAATACAGGAGTCGGCGTAAAAATTAAGGGACATTCTGGCAGTTTAGCGATTTTTTCCACGCGTATCTATGATGTTACTCTGCGTATGGGAATATGCAATTTGTAGGTAATAGCATTTTTCTTATGGTATGAAAAAAATTGCCAGACTACCGGAATATCCCTCATTGTTACACTGAGTATAAAAACCATTTATATATTCTTCTTGACGTATATGTTCATATTTTAATGCCTCTTTCATCTGTTTTCTCTTTTAATCGGCTTGCCATTGCAGCGAATTTCTTTTATCTAATCAATGACAAAGGTCTCAAACGTATAGTGGATATGCAAACAATTAGAACTAAATTATTCCATGTGTGAAACTTGGGCTTTTCACAGAGATCCTACCATTATTATATATGCTACTAATGTATAGTGTAACAGCTTATAGAGCAATGACAGAGTTCCTTCGAAAGCTGTGGAACTTTCTCAGTGGTAGAGACTATCCAGGTGCCACCGCTCATGGCAATAGGGCGATGAAAGGATGGGTTGAAGGGTTTAATTTCGTGGTGGGTCAAATACGGTTTCTCATAGCCTCGACAGCGTTTCAACTAGACCGCACTTATTCCGCTCATACTGTTGCTGGATCTACATACGCTAGATAGAGATTTTAGGGATGCTTCTAATTAAAATTGGAACGGGCGTGTAACGGTATACAGTGCGAACGACGGAACCGCCGGTATACCGAGAATCGTTCACATCTACAACCGTGAACCGAGAGAATAGAGAGATAAATAGATATAGAGACATACACATAATAGTGTACAACCAAATTGATGCTGCTGCTGCTGCTGCTGCTGCGTGCATGCGTAGCGCAAATGCGAAAACGCTAATGGACCAGAATCAGGATTGTTGCACGCTGATTGATTGATGAATGCTGTTCAGAACAGCACACGAAGGTGTGGGAAAAGGGCACAGCGATGGAGAGGAAACAGAGGGGAAGTTTGAAAGGCGATGCTAGCTGGCCGTAGATTCACCAGCCGCGGGTAGGACGTGGTTGACAATCGACGCCGCGACACCGCAACAGGACGAAACGCTCACTTGTATACATCCTGCACTCCTGCAAACCAACATCCGTGCTCGTCGTTTGAGAGCGCCATCCTATATCTTTTTGGTTTCCTTGTCTGTCATCACTCGCTCAGTGATTTTGTCGATAAACAGCAGCCAGGCTGCACACCGATATGCATTGGTACTTGTTTTGAATGTCAGCGTTCGATCAAACAGAGAAAGTGGGAAACTTAAATTCTTGCTACATTCGAGTAGACATTTTTGTTAATTTCGTTTATAATATATTTATTGATAATTATTATTAATTATCGTGATATTTATTGTCATTAAATAAACTTAAATAACCTGTAATACAAATAATATAGATTATTGCTTAGTTAATTTTTTATATATTTAAATACAAAACAATAATTAAGTATACGTGAAAAATAATCGAATTTTTCTGCTGAATCATTCGTCTTAAATATATGAGACGACAGTTTTTTTTCCGTGGGAAGTGATCAAGATCAAAACGATGCAGGGACGAATGACATCGACTTATACGCTGACTTGCCATACACGCAAATAAGTGTCAAGATACATTGCACCTTTACCAGACCTTACGTTGCTTGCAACAACTTCATATAGCACAAGCTCGATTTCTGATTTAGAGCTCTGAGCGTCGAAGAGGCTTCTGCGTGCCTTTTCCATTCAGACTGTATATCTATCCGGAACGAACGCCAAGCAAATATAACCCAGGGGCTCTGAGATGGGTTAACGAAATATTTGCAAATCAGCATTGCTGTGCTTTACCACAGCATGGAGATCACAAAAAACATTGGAGAGAAAGGGATCTAGATGTGAGATATACTATATCGCTTCTGCCTTTCTCATTTTGACTTTGTGCGCGTATGCATTTGTGTCATTCTCTACATCTCGTATCTGCACACGTCTACTTTAAATTCAATATTGCCCTATAACTCAGAGAAGAAGGTTGCGAGTGCCTTATCGACTCCATGCAGGGTGGGAGATAGTATTCGCAAAATCCCGAAGTGAGAAACACACACGACACACTCTCGCCAACCCATCTCCATCCGGCTCTTGATCTCGTTTCTCCACTCTTACACTCTTATATCTTTCGTTCTGCGGTACACTCTCTTAAATCCTGATATTGTACTCGTAGGCACGTACGCTGCCTGATCGCAAAACCGGCGCTGCGATGAGGTGAAGGACGGGGATCATGCGCGAGGGAGGATAAGAGGAAAGAAAAAGAATAAGTGTGATAAGAAACGACGAAAATGTGTGCCGTATGTAGAGAGCCACGAGTTGTAGTGGATCAGGAAAATGAAATCGTAGATAAAAATATGTCGTGTGTTGTATATGGGTGAGTTATTGTAAGGTGTAAGTGTGATAAGGGAAGAAAAGTGGCACTTTATGGACGTATGTACGCGTTTCAAGCGATGTATGGAATATATCGAGTGAAATACTATGTTATGCCTATTAGAGGGTGTTCAAAAAAAGTTACTTGCGTTCCCAGAGCATTCGACATTTGGGCTTGATGTGTAATAAATATTCATTAAAGAAAAACGCAGTAGATCAATACTTGGAGGTTGCTCAAACGATTTTTGTCAATTTCATTCAGTTAACCTGTAAAGAATACATCTATCTGTCTCAAGTTCGAACAATTCAGGGAATATACGATAAAAAGTATGGAGCTAAAACTTTATACAGAAATAGACAAACGTGAAATAATTTTCTGTATAAAATTTAATGAGAATCGGTAAAGGGATCTAGATTTTATGATGATTTGAATTTTTTAGATAAAAATATTAACTCCTATCAAGATATTTTTGGCATCGAATGTCACGGTTTATCTTCTTCGGTGTCCTCTCTGATTTTTTAAAGGTTCATTCAAAAATCTATGATATTATACGCCAAACCGTAATATTTTATTGGATTGGTTAATTACAATCCTCCGTACAACCGTACTTTTGTGTGAAAATCTTCGACTGAAAATGCTATTTTTCCAATAGAAGGTAAATAATTGTTTATTATATTTTAAAGTTGTTGGACATTGTGTAGTTTCCTCTATAAATCATTTTGAGTACCGAATGGCTGTTTGAAACTAAAATTTATCTGTGACACATACATAAAATGAGGACTTACAAAAGTACATGTGACGATTATTGGGATTATTGAAAAATGAAAAGTCATTTAACTAGAGAGCATTTTAAGAAACGTCCAATCTGCTTTATTTCAAGAAAACCCATTATTCTTGATTTACCGCGAATTACAAATTGAAAAAAATTAAATAAATAATTCTTAACGTTAGTAACGTTTGGTAATAATTTTCCTAAATTCTCTTCAGTATGCGTAGTCTTTAATTGTTTTGAAGGACAATAGAACCTCAAGGATATCGTGAAATACTAAGAATTAAATTTCAACCAGTGTTTGCGATGATTCCACTGCCAATAGAACCAAATGCAATTGGTAATCAAATATTACGTTGCCGGAATATACGTGACCCTTTGAGAGGTGCCATTCATGGCACAGTGCAGTGTATAATGGTACCTGGCATTACGTTGCTACCAGAGATCCTCAGCTTCTAAGCTCCATTGCAGGAAGAGAGATTCAGTCAGAGTGGTAGTGAAGGAAAGACCGGAGGCGGAGATAGGGTCAAGTCGAAGTGGCTCCTTGCCGTCTACGACTCTTCGAGTGTCTCGTCGAGTGTTCTTCACGATGACCAATTCGAGCTAGCGGAGAAACTCAAGCTCTTGCCCTGTTCCTGCTTTCTGCAAGCTTGTTCTATACATACCACTCACTCTATTCCCTTGGCTGCCAGTCCGTTTCTTGGATACATACTATAGATATACTTTATTACATTCTCTGCAAGTTATTATACCACACAAGTTCTCTGCTGGTTTCTCTGTGACCATGCTCCTACTTCACTGGAAATATAAGGGAGGTTAGACAGTAGGCTGCCCTTCAACACGATAACCGACGTAACATTACGGACGTAACATACAAGCATTTCGTCGTTAGTTATTTCTCCTGTGTCATAATATATACCCCGAGGACCTATGTGACCACGATCTACGACAAAAAGTTAAGACTTGTTGGACAAAATTTTCGGAGAGTTATGATACTCGTGTAAACTCATTACAAGGATCATTCATCGTATTGTTGGGCCACGGAATTATTCGCTGATGATTCCCTTTAAAACAGGAAACAAAATATACTCTCTCTATCGCCTGATCGCCACCGAGGCCACCGAGGAATGCTGAAATAGCGCGAGGTGACTTGCCTGGCGATCCACGATAGGCTAACGCAAATAATGCAACTCAACAATTTACGGTAAAAAAAAAAAAAAAACAATTCCAGCCAAAGAACACGCACCTCGTTGATTATTGGTACAATTGTCGGTGGCTGGGACATTCACCGTATACTTTGCTCAGTGTATACATCGCGTTAAAGATTGGTCAAGGGTCTGTACATCCTTTATTTCTACCATGTTTTCTTTCTCTCTGCTTGGTGAACCATTGGTAACCTCTGTTCACTATTTATGTCTTACATCTGCTACGTTAATCAGGATTAATGATACGTCATGTTCAGGAATTGGTATTCAAAAGGGATGCAATGGCAAGAGCCATTTCCCTTCTTTTCTATCCTATTTTCTTTTTTTTTATTTCCTCATGATGTATTACGTTTTATATTACTTTTTTCTTCGACATTTCATTTGTATGGTTTTTATATTGATCATATTAGATTATTTCACATAGTTTCTACAGCTTTTTACAAACCCTTCCCTGTTCCAATTTCAATTTCACTCCCGTCCGGCTACAGCCGCATTCTCTATTGTATCGCATTCGCCAGGGCCCATAAAAACTGCCGACAACATGTAGCCGATACAGCTGGTGCCTACGTATTACTCTGGTAATAATATAAATAATGTCTAGTACGACCACCAGGTGTGCTTACGTGTAACAATCGTTAAATATGGACGATGGCTACGTCAAATTAAAAAGAAAAAGGAAGAGAAATTAACTAGATTTTCACTCGATAATATTTGTCACGGTTCAATAAAAATGATGACGAAGACTTTACATTCGAAGTCTTAATTTTATATATAATTTTTATTCTCTGTCTTACTGTACATTAATTCTTTCCCGCTTTATATTGTATTGTTAGACGATTTTTTATTATTTCAATAAACGATATTAATATTATTTCAATAAACGATATTATGAATTATTTCACAAATGCGATGTATATAGATTTAAACTTATATTAGTATAACGTGTGTGAATCGGTGGCTCTTTCTATTATTTTCTGGGGCTCGTTGAACTCTCAAAGATTCCTCTTTTCAAAACGCAAAAGGCTCTTGAATGACCAGACCCGATCAGGAATATTCAACACTAGGTCCTCGCTGGTTCTAAAATATCAAAGTCGTGTATATACAGAATAGTAGATAATTATTTCATCTGTCGAGCTCGCCGTCCACAGAGAGAAAGAGAGCGAGGCCACTTTTTTTCGCTCGTATCCCCTGAGCCTATTTTCTTTTTGGAGCGCACTGCGCAGGTCACACCGATACAATTGATTCCTGATCCTCAAATATCGAATCTCAAACTTTAAAAGTTCGCTTACATAGGCCAGCACCAGCTCTCAATGATTCAATGTACGAGCCAATGCGTGGCTAGATAGTTATCAATCCAGCGATAAGAACCGCGCGGGAGAAACCTTCAAAGTCAAAAACCGACTAACTCATCACTGAGAGGTGTTGGACATGTATTCATTAAAGGTGACGTTCGAACCACCGGAATTACAGAAAAGTGGAAAAAAAGTTAATTGTTGTTGGCCGAGAATCAAATACGCATTCACGGCATGCGATTTCGAATTTGATCCTCTGAATCACTGCTCTCATCATTTGACATATATTTTTTTATTGTTATTGTTTATTTACTATTATAATTGGAATTTATTATGTTCATAGATTTCTCATTATTGTCCCGCGTAATAACTGTTAATAAATTTGGCATTTGTTGAAAATCTTATATGCAGGAATACTTATACAAAATAATAGACAAGTGAACAAATTTTTCTAATAGTAACGATCACAGCGTTTTTAAACGTAGGCGCGATGTGCACGTTTGAATTTGTATCCACTTTTTCATCTTTATCAAAACTTTTCCGACTCTCATTCACATGTTCACCTCTTTGTCGAACCAACGTAACAGAATAGAAACGGATAAGACCTTGTAGCACCTCTGTAGTGGTTCTACTGCTATTTAAATACATTGAAGTGTACTCGAGGTCAGGTCCAGAATTTCGGCTACTGTATAGTTTTTCGGGTGGATTCATCTACATACCCTATATGTAAACTTTATACTACGCCATATATCTAGGTCTCGTGGGCTGCGATACTATGCTCACACACCTTTGATCCATGGAAATCGTAGTTGACGTTTAGCCTCATGGCGAATAAAACGCGTTCGCTACGTTCGTTGAATGTTCATCGACCCAGGAATATATTTGGCTGTGCTAGTACAGAAGCAGAGAAGGGATCGCACTGTGACAGGGATTCGAATTCATTCTAGTGCATCCAGCACAACTACAATGTCTCTTCGGTGCTGCTGTTGCCTGACCCAATACCATATACCATCTGTGCACCGACAGAGTTGAAACTAGTAGTAGTAATAGTAGCATTTCAGCAGTGAATGTGACTCGAATCGTTGACATGGGACACTGCAAGGCCATCAAACGCATTCTTGTCGTAAACGAAAGCGCAAGCGCAGTCGGCGAATAGTGTGCAGCCTGTGGCGATTGCACAAAACTGGATACGGCGATAGCCTCAATGCGAATTCCATCGTGGTGCGAAATTGTCAAAGGCAAAAAGCATCGCAAGGATAATAAGGAATTAAAACTGTGCTGTTTGTCCTGCGTACGTATCGCGTCACAGACAATCACTCTAATAAGAACATCGTAAAGTTCAACCCTTACCCTTCTCATTCGCTCTGCCTTTACATCTTTTTTTTTTCATCTAGAAACGACGAATAAAAGAAAATCTAGCATAAGTATAATTCCACGATGGAATTGGGTGATGTCAGGAACAGGCAAAATGCTCGGTCGCAGATTGTTTATCGCAGTGTTTGAGCTCTTAAGATAAAAGAATAAGAACGCAGAGATGTTCATAGAACAGTTGGCAATGGATCTTCCTCCCTTACTTATTTTAACCTCGTGACTATCGTCTTTTTCTTCTCCTTTTTTTTTTACTTTATCTTTATTCCGTATAGAACGTTGAAGCTCGAACTACCTATATGCTATGCTACTGTACGATATTTCAGCGTGTCTGTTACGCATGAAAGTAGGTAAGGATCGTCAACGGGGGTACACGCGACGAGGAAGTACGCGGTGGGTAGAGAAAAACGAATGAGAAGAAGCTAGATGTTCAAGAACGAAAGATAGTATTGTATGTCGTACAGTAGCAGTAGCATAGTAAAAAGGAAATACGTAGATGGAGGAAGAACCCTGAGGCCGTAAAAGCGTTACGTTACTTTAGACCGAAGACATCGTAGTGAGGAGTATATACTATAAATGTATATATACATATACAGTATACTAGATATAAACGTATAGTATGTTTTTATATGTATTTTTTTTATAAGCTGAAACCCTCATGCTTACCCTTAAGAGACTGGCCCGGCCATACGAGAAACATGGAACCATTGCTTGGGATCTTCGACAGAAAACAAAGTATAGCTTGCTTAAGGAGCAGTCAATATTTTGTCCTTACCATAAACATCCTTAGTTTATATAGGAAGATGGAGGAAAATAATGTGGGAGGTGGAGAGTGTAGACTTTTCTGATTCTTGGCGCGTATCTTCTTCTTCTCCTTCGTTCTCATTTTTTACAGCATTGAGTATTTCAAGTGCATTTCTATGTAGAAAAAAATCAGTTTGGGACAATTCAAAGATACGTGCATAAAGAAACGATTGAAAAATATATTTTTACCGAAATATTAATTGCAAATGCGGTCTCTGATTAATCAGATAAATCGTACGTCTATGTCAAATTTATTGTTGAAATAATAAATATGGGATGCTTTTTGCATTCCAAGAGATACCTGATGAGTGGCTGGTTTTACTCAAGGTTTGTAAAGACACAATTCAGTATTTTTATCGCAAAATTTTTCATATCTGCTCACAGTATGATTAGATACATGTGAACTTGAGTTGTAACCATAAGAGCTTTCCCATATATTTTTCAGCAATCCTGTTCTACCGCAAGCTCATTGTTGCAGCGCATACTACAGTATACGTCGCTTCCACTTGACTCTTGAAGCAATTTTTCAGGTTCACAAGATAAAACTGCGTTTTCACAAGTCCTCTTCCTTCCCGTACCAATCCGTCACGTCACCGCAGCGTCACGTCCCACCATCATCGTCGCTTCCATAACGCAGCCAACACCCTAGCACCGTTGAGGCTTTTCACGCTTCCGTCACTTTGGTGTAAACGCTGCCGATGGTCTCCTGAGCCTGGGATGATAGCTAGTGTCTGTGGCCCTCTCTTTGTTACCAGTGGTTCACGGATTCACAGCAGAAGATTCGTAATAAAGATTTACCGTCCGTACGCGCCAAGAATGGTTGCTAGGCCGGGGGCATCGTCCCTGCTTGGGGTGGTTTGTGAGGCGTGTTCATACGGCGAATGTCTTGATGCCTAAAGACGCAACCTCAAGAACGATATAACCTTTTTTTCAAGTAGTCAGTGTATACACAAATACAAACGCCCATCCTACACACACACCGTGCATACACGTGAAGCTGGAAAGCTGTACGGTATATCGCATATCAGAGCTGATTGGTCTTAATTTTCTTTGGCTACGTGATTCGAAAAGGCAAGTAACCCATAAATCTTTCCGAGTACTCAAACGATACAGACTATATGACGCCTTCGCAAGCAATGAGCTAAACCTAAGGGTTTCGAATCGTGGCAGACACTCTAACGTACAGAATCTAGTTTTCCTCTCTAAAGCTCCAATCTTATTGCTTTTGGAATCATACCAGCTCCTTTCTGTATGGCAGAGTGCCATTACCTAGTTAAGATTCATGGGTAATGCCCGCGGTAAGTCATTGTTGGCTTGGATAGCAATTATACCCTTCAGGATCAAAACTCTCAGTGCAATAATTCTACTTCTGTCCGATGAGTAAGACGAGATATATATGAATTTACGTCTGTTGATGAGGTTAAGTTCATTTCTCTGTGCTACTTGAAGTCTTACGCATGAGAAACATAGTGATCGGCCATGCATTGTATATCAGTCGAACGTTCGCAAGAGTGAAATATATAGGTGATATTAACGTAGTGGTTAGTGTTCTTACTACCAATACAATCAAGATTAGATTCCCATCGATCACTAGAAATATTTTCTCGATTCGATACTTTGACAGGTCATCGTTACTTCCTCCATCCATATTTGCCCGACCTCTCCACTCGACCGTTACAATAAACGTCCAACGAAGAAAGTAAAGAATCTGTCAAGCGTTTCATTTTCTCAGTCCAATCAGTAATATTTCAGTATTAATACACAGGAAAATACGGTTCGCTTCTCGTCACTTTATACGAAATGGGAGAAACCTTTCGAGCTTTACCTCCTCAGCCTTCAACGCCGCCTCAAGAAAGTTCTCTTGAGAAACCGAGTCGGCTGCCTCATCTTCATCCTCCTTTTATTTCCGAGCAGAATGCCGAGTATCCGTTCCTGGATCGCATCTCTCAAGTTTTAATTGAAAATTCGGTGTGCCGCACGGTGCTTCAGGCTGCTGTGCATCCAAGTGAAAGAATCGATTGTTCCAGCCATCATCGATGCTGAAAGCTCCTCTTTCAATGTCCCCTCTCTTTTCACGTTCCTTTGTTTCTGTGCTTCTCTTCTTCCTTGATATCCGTGCAAATGCAACTTTTCCATAGAGCGCCGCATCATTCCCATAGAATCGACTACTCCGTTTACCAAGAATCCTCGGCGAAGTGAGAAAACCGATATTGTTCACTGCAGCAACGATCATCGCTAATCTTTCTTCCTGTCGTAGACTCGGCACGCCTTCTACCACTCTCGGTATGGCACGTCACACGAGAAGGACAGATTCAGAAGCCACGCATGGTTCTCCGTCGTTGCTATACCCTTTTATCCTTTTCTCCTTCCCTGTAGTCGCAAAACCCTTCAAAGGCAAGTTTCTTAGAAGCACGACTGGAATACGCAAAAACCTTCAGTGTCAGCGCGATCCCCATTTCTCCATGTTTCTTCGTTTACCTTACTCGCCCGCAAGTTTCAATGGTTGTCTGAGTTTTTTTACGTAGTTACCTTCACCATTCGAAGACTCTTCTCTTACGTTCCACACAATTCGTGTCCTTTTCGTCGTCGCTGTACCCTCTGTGGGGTGATACGTACACATTGCTTTCTAACTCCAGGTTCCACTCGCTCTGGTCGTTCGCTGAACTGGAATGGAATCAGGTATCGATACTTCGTGCTGGAATTACATCCAGTAGGAAAGGGGGGCAACGAATTCCATGATACATAGACGTAGGGACTACAGATTGAAGAATTGGTAGGTCCCAAGAATCCGTCTTATTCCCGTAACTCAGCTTTGCCGGATAACTGCGTTGGGTTAAAGAATACTTTTTGAAGATGGTATAGCGCCTACGTAAGAAAAAGGCAAGTCACCATTCCTATACAATCGTGACAAACGTTCAGATAAAACAGATATAGCTGGTGGTTTGTCTGTCAAAAGCTTGTTTATTTATTTCTCAATGTGGACTTCTAACGATCATATAAGTGATATTAGATTGTTGCCTGTTGAAAAAATCTTAAGCTTCGATTGAAAAAGGCCACGTGAAAACAGGATCGTACGACTGGTGGTCGGTTGTACCCTATCCTGAAAATCCTATCTTACAGGATATAAAGATTGATCTCTTGATCCATCTCCGTTGGAAGCCTGATAAAAACCGAGAAGGTTATATAAATATCCTTTTTTAGTACCCTGGATCACATTTACTTTAGGAACAAACTACAGGAATAAGGATCCTACCTTACTATCTGTCTTCATCGGTTGTACAAAGTCATGAATGCGATTGGCTAAACTTCACAAATTTCTCTTGCCTTTACGGGATGACAGCGATTACCTTGCAATAATAGGAGAAAGATTCATCAGATTACGGAGAACGTGAATGTTAAGACATCCACGAGGAAGAATTCGTCTGATCCCCATTGACCAAGACTTCTAAGGATACGGTTAAGGCAAGTAAAATGAGAAACCCGACGTTGTGAACTAGCCAGTGGGCTCAAGGTAAAGAGGCTTATCGGTCAGCCGGAAGCTACACTGACTCGGTTAATGAAAGTGGATGACCAAAAACCTTCCTATTACCTTGGCTAATCTGTTAACATACTTTGTTTACTCAATATAAGTCGAATACAGTGAATAATAAATGATTTCCTTGGTTAAAACAGAATTGAGATTAAGTATTTTTACTCCCGACGGATGTACACGTTTCACTGGCATGGCGCGAATATGCCAATTTCTATGCGTCCAATGTTCTCCGAATCGGCACTCAACTGGATACAGAGATTCTATGCATCGTAACCTCCATTTTTGTCCTGGATTGTATATATTAGGTGAGATTTCAGAAAGATAAAAGCGTTTTAAAAAATGTTTGAGTAGCACGGTTGTATAGATCAAAATGCCACAAGATGGCCGTCATTCCTACTATAATCGTTCGTCTGTACCTAACTTCAGAGCATTCACGGTGGAGTGAGAGAAAGAGCACGGGGGATTCAGTCAATATTTGTATATATGCTTTATTTAACAGCGTGTACATTTTAATAAGTTTGTATTGCGTTTGTTGATTTAATTTTAAATACACGAGTGCAAAAATAATTGTGCGATTAAATAAGATAGAGTTATTAAAAATTATTTAGCTCTTTCAGTTTTACAAAATATCACTATCTATAAAAATCTATAGCAATTACAAAATTGAAAGTCACATTGAACTAGCTTTAAAAAGTATGTAATTTAAGAAATTGCAAATTTCAAAAACTTGCAAAGTTCAAAAACCGATTGCAAAAAACTATAATAAACGGGACATAAGCTTTAAAAAGTTTTCATATGAAAATAAATGTAAAAAAGTTGAAAAAACTTCCTATGTCATTTTTGTTAACTTTATATATAAATGACAATAATTCATTTGCCGCTGTCACTACAGTCGGGAGACGTCTCATGAACATTGCAACCGTCTTTTACATATGAAGAATGATGCTGGCGTCTGGACATAAATTAAACAAAAAAAATTATATACGATATGGACATTTTCTAACGCAGCAGGATACGTCTTTCCACTGTAGTGACAGCGGTAAATTAATTATTGTAATTAAAATATTACGTTAACTAAAATGACATCGGAAGTTCTTTCATCCTTTTTACATTTATTTTCATATGAAAACTTTTTAAAGCTAAAGTTCTGATTATTATCGTTAATTGCAGTCGGGAGATTAAATATTTTATTATTTTCATAATATGATGATGCATTGGTTGTGTGAAGAATTAGATTGGAAAGCTTTGGCAATTAACGACCTGGTATTTTACTTACGTTTATTATTGCACCGATATACTTTAACGACTTGGTAACCAGTTTCTCCAGTTAAATTACATTTAATATTAAAAATAAGAAATCAACACTAATACAACCAACAATAGAGACATTAGCTTTCTATTTTAATAACTGCTCGCCTGAACAGGAAGTCAGAAAGCAATCAATTCATTCATACTACATTCAATATTAAGTAAAAGAAATAAACGTAGACGTTAATAAAAAAAAAACCAGGTCGTTGATTATCGAAGCTTTCCAATCTCATAAAACATTTTCGTTTGAAAGTTAACGCAAATTATCGCTAAAGTATGCTATACGTATTGAATAGGACGCATTATTACGAGCATTGAAATGAGTCGAATGATTCGCTGTCATTTTTAGAATTAATTGAAATGCGACTGATATAGACAAAAATAAATTGCTTCCATTAATCGATTTTTCTAACATTTACCTTCAAACATATCATTGATCACGCGACATTTCTAATCAAAGTCTACAAATGTGATAAGAGAGGTGTCATTACCGATAAATGAGTTGAATAGAAAGCTTTATTCGACAATTTTATTATATCACAATCTGGCTACAGTGATTTGAAATAATGTTCCTCCTGAAATTCCCAAGTAAATCAAATTATGGTTTTTGTAACACATGCGCAAAAAGTCTCCCTTTACATCCTTGGTGAAGTTCGGCAAAAGCAGCGCTTTTTAGTAAAGCGTGCGAAGAAATACTGTGCATGCTTCAATCACACTAGTTACTTTTTTGTGATACGGGTGCGAAAAAGCGGACTTTCGACGAAGGTTGCGAAGTTGGCCGCACGAGCTAGTATCGAGTTTCACAGCAACACGAGCCGAAGGCGAGTGTTACCTGTAGTACAAACTAAAGGTGAGTGGGCGTACTTCGCGCTTTACGTCGAGTGCCTACTTTTTCGTACGTGTGTCATATACTACTTCATATAACACATGCACATAAAGGTTCGTGCCTGTGAAGTGTGTCGAAAGTCGCGCTTGTTAGTAAGACATGCGTAAGCAACACTGGTTACTTTTTCGCACACTTTTTCAACACTGTCGTTACTTTTTCGCACACTTTTTTAACACTGGTTACTTCTTCGCACACTTTTTTTTTTAACACTGTCGTTACTTTTTCGAACACTTTCTTAACACTGTCGTTACTTTTTGGAACACTTTTACCATACTACAGATATAAAAACAGGGAGCTTTTGTGCATTTGTTAAAAAAAATAGTATGACACACGTACGAAAAAGCACTCGATGAAGAGTGTGAAGTAGAATATTAAAAAAGTGTGGTTTAAAGTAATATTCCTTTCGACTTTTTCTAGATACATCACTGTTACTGTATTATCGTATAATTAACTTTTAGATATTTGCTGATATCGCACAAACATTAAACATCGAACTGATTTTCGCTGAAAGTTATTCTGAAAACCCGTGGGTAATTCTTATCTGTTCACCCCACGTTATCACGTTACGAATTCAAGGAGAGACCTTTCCTTGGAAGAGTAAATAAGATACGAGCCCGAGGTCGTAACACTCTTTCGGCCAAACGCTGTTCAGGTATTGAGTTTCCTTACTCTTTGTAATTCCGTCAGCAGTCAGAGCGCTGAACCAGAGAGAATTTCTGGCACATCATTGCATGTGCTCTTTGCTTTCGGTAAAGTACTATACGCTACATGATTCATGGCAAATCCTATGCCCGTAATATTGTATCTTCGCAAACAATGCGAAGGCTTGTGATCCTTTCAAAGACGTTGCGTTCATGACGCCTCGAGCTCACGCTATTCACAGCTGGAAACTTTTTTTTTACGATGCGTTATTTATCGTGAAAATATTTTTCATGGTTCTTTCCACTGGTAAATTAAAACTCATCGCAGGTGAACTCATACGAAGAATCCACACACTTTATCCACTTTATCCATATATTTCTTTATATCAGCTGATCAGGCTGACGATGAGACAACCAAACATTTAACACGCTATCCGAGCCTGATTCACACATGGGAAAAATAGGGCAACCTGACCCTCCGGATTCGGCAAACAAACGATAGAACGATAGCCGGATGGGCTACATACCCCGGAGATAATAAAATAAAAATTACGCTCTGCGTTACCGTTACGGATCGTGAAATAGCTTGGTATAGTCACTGGTACGTGCGCGGCTGTTCCATCAGAGATTATTCCCTCGCTCAAATTCTATAGATATGATATTTTTTACTGCTCGAACCAAGCCGTAAGCATATCTTTTTTACAGCTTTATTCAAATTTAATTACGTGACTCCAAAGAAAATACTTACCAAACGAGAGTAGAGTGCATAGATTGAAATTTTATAATATCAGCGCTATTCAATCGATTCCGATTGAGCGTGATTAACCATTTAATAGAAAAGAGTCACTATTGAGTTCGAGATAGCCGAACAGTATAAAAATTTGTTGAAAAATATATCGTAATCAACAAAGCAATTACAATAATTAAATCGCAGCCTAATTCGTTATAATTTCAAAGTAAATGTGAAATTATAATTGACTTGGAAATTCCATAACGTAAAATCATACAATTTGCGTAATATACGCATGTTGTGGTGCCTGCAAAGATTTCAACGAAGATTGCAGTTTTCCAAAAGCATTTTCTAGGCTAAGCATACAGAGAGACCTAGGGATATGTTCCACGTGAATTTACGAGAGACGATAAAAAATAGTGAAAGAAACATTTTTCCTCGCGTAACACGCTGAACCTAGAACGAACAATAGCTATAGCAGAGAAAATTTGCGGTTCCTTTAGGGCTGTCTGGTACGTAACGTGAAAGCACAAAGGTTCGAAGCCTCAAACTTTCCGCTAGAGACCTATAAAAATCGAATGCGACGGATATTTTCTTTTCGTATAAACGCAGACTGTTACCGGCTGACCGGCGAAGCTTACGCGTTCTCTTTATATCTATATACACAAGATACGAGCCAATAACGCTTGCTTCTAGATTGTTTTGTTATGAAGAACGACTTTCTTCACTTTTTTCCACTGACATTGCAATTGCGAGTACATTTTATTGTTAAATTATGTTTCCGAACTCTATAATTGGAGGTTGCAGTATACGACGCATGAATGATCTATCAGCATCAAAATATCACCTTCGACTTAACATTTCCGATGTTATAATAAGAAAAGAATTACATTTAAAAGATTGAGGAGGTTGATCAGGTAGAGAAAAATACACAGAAAAATGTAAAATTTGTGTTACATTTACATCACTACTGTAGAAAGATGCCTGAATTATTTGGAGATTTTCACCTACACCGTTGACAGTAAAATTTTAGTATGTTATTAGATTATTTTAACATGCGTTCGTACGGAGCTTTTGTAAATTGCGTGTTTCACTCCGTCGTAACTCTAGTCAAAATGTAGAGGCATAAATAAAAAAATTATCATTCAATAACGCCCAGATGAATAGAGCAGCGTGACAACAATCAGATCGTTCCTGTACTTAGTTTATGAACAGCTAGCACGAGTGAAACGGATCTTCCAGCTTTTGTCTCGGCACGTTCGGGATTTCCGCACAGCGGTCCTCGTTCCCACGCTACCTGCCTTGCGCCGAGTGCGCCACCTGGTATATCCCCCGCGAGTCTAGCACCCCGCCCTCCTTAAGGTCTGCACTGTTAAGAATACAGTTTAAAATTAATCCTCGCACGATTTTTATATTAATCCGCACTGACGACTGGTGCCGGTGTTCAATGGCTGATGTCAATTTACATTATAACCTCAAAACTTTCAACGTGTTTTACTTGAAGTTACTGAAATTCAATAACATTTTTGGATTATATTCGTAACATAATTCTGTATTGATTGCTGATAATTTATGAATTTTTATGTATTTATTCCGAACATAAAGTATATATCGTGTGGCTAGCGGTGAAACAAAACAATTTCAGACGAGTGTGAAGTTGGTCAAGATCGCACGAAGTCTAAAATCATGTTTCATCCTGTACCACACGATATATTTATCATATTTTCTGTATTGAAACTGGTAAATTTGAATGTCTGTAGCCAGTCGAAAACAACAACTGTCAGATTGGTTGATGGTTTGAATGACTTAAATATTCAGAAGCGTACAATGAACAAATGTGATTCTGACAGTGATGAAATGAAGTTAGAAACTAATGTAGCGGGCAGAAAACATTTACTTTCAGCCTGATGAATCGGATTGGTCTGAAATGATCTCGTTTCGACTGGCTAAACAGGCATTAAAACTTGCTATTTCAATCCAGATAATATGAAAAATATGTTGTAAATTTTGAGATGAGGCATAATGTTTATAATCCAATCCCTCGTGTGAATAAAACACTTTGAAAATAGTTAAAATTAATCCTAAACGGATTAAAATTGGACGAAAGTTCACTCGCCTTCAACATCCTGAACTTATTAACAGTGCGTGGTAACGTTGAATACACACAAAAATAAATAGCGTACGTTGATAAAACTTACTTTTAAATCCTCATTTCAGTTGTAAATGTTAGTTAATAAATATTACGGATAAGGGCTTATGCGGTACCGTCATTTTTCACTCGCTGAATTAACAGGTAAGTTCTACTCTGATATTTTGAACCACGTTTTATCCTTTTCGTCCTGTGGGCTGCCTCCGTCGCCCAACGGTGCTGTTACGGTTCGTGTGCACTCAGCCTCGCTACGGTGTAGTAATTTAACTATTTGCGGGTATGTGTGTACCTAATTCTTGTGAGACTGGAAACTCAATTCCAGCGGGAGTAGTGGACTCGTCGTAGCACGAGCGAGCATTTCCGTAAAAGACAAACGTTTGTAACAGTGAGCGGACACGGTTTAATAAATAGCCGATTCGTATACTCTAGAGTTGCTTTTTTTGCTTTAGGCAACAAAGCCAGCTTTTTCTTTGAAGCGGCGACTTCGTCCTAATCAATTTTCTATTAAAAATATATGAAAAGAAAGGAACGGAGAGAGTCTCGTCGAATGAAGAAAAAAGTTTTAAATAAAATGGATACGTGATAATAAAAAATGTTGGATAAAAATGAAGTTTGAAAAACCTGACCGCAGATCTAAGAGAACGCGATGTCGTAATACCTCATGTACCAGTTGCTATCAAAGTATTTTCTAGATAAATCTTGTGCAGATATAGCATGTGAAATCGAACATTCGAGTGTTTTGTGATATTAATAATCGAGATTTCAAGCGGTACATGTAAATCTACTTTGTTCAACCGATAACGGAATAGTTATTTAATATTAATAATTTATTTAATATTTGAAAATTTAATTTCTGAACAATCACAATACTAATATATTTCAAATGTCGTCTGCTCAGTACGTTAAGGCAAAGAATTTACAAGAATATGAGGCACGTGAACACTTGAGAGACATTATCCACCTGCATGTCCTTCGCAGTTAAATATAACAATAGAATTCCGCGTGCAATTCTCATGCATACCATGGGAGTAATTCCTTCCACACAATTTAAACGGGCGTGGCGTCGTCCCGAACATTGCAGCGTCAGTATACGCGTTGAAAGCATAATAATGCTCGGTCGGTGCGAAATGACGGTAAATGTGGTTGCGGTGGAATAGTGCTCTTCTCCTATGGGCAGAGGTAGGGTAGTAGGTAGGTTGCGGATACGTACGAAGGTGAGTCTTGAGTAAGAAGACTGTAGGTATAGAGAGAAAAGAGATAAGAAGAAAGACATAAAGCCTCGGGACCCAACACACTCCCCCGACTCTGCTGCCCCGGAAAAAGTAAAAGCTTAGTATGAAAAATGTCCGGATGATCCCTCACTTACCATCGTGGGCTCTTTGGGCTAGAAGCGAGGTGAATCAAGAAGAAGGTAAAGAGGAAGAAGACGAAAAGGGCGACTGGTAGCGGTGGTTTCAGAGCAAGAGAAGCAAGCGAATACCGTTGGCTCGTATAACCGTCCTGAGAAAAATTATGTTTTGAGCCGTTCGCCGGTACCGGTGGTACCTCGGTATACGGGAACGAGGCCTCCACGACGATGCTCACCCAATGCCCTTTCTACCCTTTCAAGCACGGAAAGCATTGCCTGCCAAACGAGCCACTCTTTTCCGTCGTCTAGGAAGTTAAGAACGTAACTCAACGCCTTTTATTTTATCTATTTTTATACCAACCACGATCAACGCATACGCCATATTCTTTATTCTCGTTGTTCCAACATTTTTCATTCTCCCAAGTTGCGTATAAGACGTATTAAGAGTAGTGAATCCGGTCAATATCGCTGATACTCGTTGAGGAATATCTCACTTGTTTGACTACTGGTATTATGGAAAAATATATTTACCGTTGACTTATAAAACAAATAATGTTTTCTCCTATGGCAGAAGCATTTATATCTATTGTAGGTGGTTGAAAATAAATTTATTTCTTTTTGCACCCTACACACTTTTGCAAGAGAACCGGTAGTTAAAATATTTCCAAAAAATGTTCAATTCTGCGCAAGATGTATCCATCAGACGTGAATGTAGCTATTTCAATGAAAATAAATGATGTTGTAATCGATGCATGAAAATAACTGTAAAAATCACTGTTCAAGTGCATTATATTTCAACATTTTTGCTTCTATCATGAATCGCTGCATTCACACCATAAAGTTACATTTAGGATACATTTGAGCATTTTCATATTTTTTTTCGGAAATTTGGAACAGGCTTATATTTTATTATTATTATTTTCTATTCCGCAAAGACAAAATAATAAAATACTTAAGTCTAACATTCCTCGATGAATATCAGTAATTTTTACCTGACTCTCTCTCTCTCTCTCTCTCTCTCTCTCTCTCTCTCTCTCTCTCTCTCTCTCTCTCTCATTGAACACAAAGCGCTTTTGGCCTTTGAAGACTTTGCCGAGTTGTAAAAACACAATTTGAGTCGGACCCGAAGGCTTAACGAAGAAGAATTTATGAGATCAAGGACAAGACAAAGCTCACAACAAGAATACAGGGAAAGGAAATAACGAAAGGATCGGATATCAGGGAAGTTGAGTACAAAAAGTTAACAAATATTGATTCTACGAGGTAAGGTTAACAAGAACTTGGGGTGACGGTAGTTACCGTGAGAACAGATGGCGCTGCAGAATATAGGTTATGTACCCAGTTAATCAAGTGACCTAACTGTACCGTCGCGATAGGGTGCTTCAAACAATCCGACGTGCGTCCGCTTTTTGGCTTCACAGTGACGACACAGTATGCATGAGCAATACGAGACCAGCATGGATGCGGCAAGCTATGATCTATCACAGGGCAACACAAAGTACCAACACTAAACTGGTACTGTGTCGTTAAATGCACAGAGTGCCATCACAATTGCGTCATGGAGGTACATTGAACCGTTTGTGGAAGCACACTTTGCTCCTTTAACGGCACGTTTGGCCACCTTTGGCGATCTGAGATATTATTAATTAATATTACGTTTCTTTTTAAATGTTCTATTGTAAAAGTTGATATTTGTGCTCATATATGAGTGACAGTTTGATAATAATTGTGTTTTCAAGGTATTGTCCTAGCATTTAACATTTTAAGAGAGGCCGTTGATATTATTCATTATTAATGATGAAAAGGAAGGCAGAATGAGAAAATAGGGTGAGAAACTTGTAACCCCGAAGGTGATCCGTGTAGAAATGATGCGTGGATACTCTTTCGGCAGACATTAAATGCTTTACTTAGAGTACGAATCCCGAGAGTTACACGAAGAAGTCAGAAAGAGGACATTCTTTGGTCAGTTCTCATTTGTATTCATTAACAAATTATCTCCATAATTGTGAATAATATATTATGAGAGATTGGTATATTTATATCGTTTTATGTAATTATACAGGATCATCCGTAATCCTTTAATCAAAAAGGTTGATGCATGAACCTATGAAACTGCACCGTACAATGGTCATGCGTTCAATTTAAAAAGCGTCATTTATCATTGTCAAGGGGCCTTAAAGTACAGTTTATATATTTTTTTATATTCCACCAATTGAAGTGATTGATTTTCTTCCTGATAGAAGAAACCACTTTCGTGACGAAACGTTGTTTTTGTTGATTTTTTAATGCACATGTTACGTACAGGCTCGATTAACTAATATTTAAATATGTTGTTATAAATTTATTCGCCATATATACATGTACCATTCGCTAAAAGGCTACAATAGTGGATCGAGCTATCTGTCAAAATGCTGAATAAGCAGCGCAACTTCTTTAGGACTAAGCGACAACGAGAGATAAACATTGCGCTTATCACCAGGCATATACTCTGGTTACTCTCACTATCTGTTAGTTACCGTTCTCTCTTTCGATCTTGGTAAATCCCTTTTGAGGAAAACCAATAATTCCAAACTCAATATCTCTGCCCATCATCGACTTCAATGCACAACTGCCAATGTCTTACTTACAATTAGTTTCAAACCAATACGTGTACTTGGGCAATTACCATATAAATTACGAATCAGGCACATTCAATTCACACAACTTCGTCTCACATATATACATTAACACATTTACTCATTCACATACTAGAGCCTGTTCGCTTTTTGTCGCGTTCGAGGCATCCTCTGCCCTACTCTTAAATATTAAGATACTGTTTAGTTACCTAGCAGCAATGATTATTTGTGCTGAGATCAGCCATTTTTACAGTATAAATACGAGGTCCGGAGCGTCAGCCAATCAGTTTTCGTCACCCGTCCTAATAGTTAGTCGAATACGCGTTAAAACAAGTAATCATCATCCAGTCGCTGTCACAAAACAAGGCATAGGCGGGTATTAGACAGTCACGAGACCCGCTTCTTAGCACTATGATAGGTATCTTTCTCGGAACACATTCTAATTATTTTGAACCGAGCATTAAGATCTTGATTGAAGCTCCGCGATACTCCTTCGCTTCAAACACATTTACTTATCCAAATTCAGGTACTCGAGCATAGGTACTTTTGCATCTCTAGTGCTATCCTTTTATTGAATAAATTACGATTAATTTTTTCTTACAAATCAACACGTGAAGTTATATTCACATTACCTCGAACGATCAACCAATTTTCCTGATAACCCACCTGAAATTCACGAATGAGGACGGAGCCCTGAGAGGCTCACTCACTCTTCGCCTTTCCTTGTGAGGACGAAGCTACGAGAGATACACTCATTTTCCAAGTTGTCCTCAAACAATCACACTCAATACGCCCAACTACTCAATCACGCTACAGTATTGAACTACTTAATCAAATTATCGAAAATAGTTCCATATTACCTTCGAACACACCTTCCATTGCGAGCTCTGTTAGTCTCCAATCTCTGTTCAGCGCATCCTGAGCTAAACTTTGGAGACAGTGTGTGTGCGTGTGTGTATGAAATGTGCCTCTTGAAAGTAGCACGACTATACTTGAGAACGGCTCGACCTACGGAGCTATAAGTTCTCTGATATGAAATTCATACAGCGAGACAGATTTTATTGCATTTTGAATATTTCGAAAAATGTTTGTGGTGGTGGTCTAGCTTCCGCAAATATCAGAGATATCGAGTTCAATTTTTTTGACATTAATAGAAGAATTCATGAACATACAATTAATTTAAAAATAAATCAATATTTAACAATTTTTTTGAAACCAACAAAATCAATGGTTTATTGAGTCCTTTTAATTCTATTGATTCTACATCACTGACTTCACCTCAGATACGAAAATTATACTATGAAAATATACTACGTGACAACGTGAAAGATAAAAAGCTGGAAGTTAAAACTTACGAATCGCTTTCTCCAAATTTTACACGATATATCTCTACGAAGAAGCCAAAATTGATAAAAATAATTCCTCGAAGTAAAATTTTGTGCGTTGTATAAAATTCCAAGAAAGCAATTTGCAATTTACAACTTGGAACTTTTTTTTTACAAGATAATACCACAAATTGGATACTCACAAAAATGTGCACCAAAAGTATCTGAATAATCTTTATTACAAAATATCACGTCTTGGACGAAATCTTCTGTACGAATATTTGTTAAAGTATTGAATTGAATCTAACAACCGTGATTCTTTGAATATTTGGCAATCGGGACAGCTCCTTTTTTATCAGCGGTACACCACACGAAACGTAATACCGGAAGCGCAGGGAGACTCGCGAAATACAGAACATGAAACGTACACGGAATGTAAATTGGTTCGGGTTGGACCACACGAACTCTGAGGACAACCAGAGACTCCTGGCTTCCTTTTCTTTCTTGCTGCACCATTGCGCTGTGCTAGATTCTACATATATCGTATGAAAATACGACGAGAGAGTCATTGTCCGGCATGAAAACTCGAGGAATGCGGTATGCCGCATTAAACCGCTATGTGGCCATTTCAAATCCTGACCAAAACCTGTGCTGTTCCACGGAATTCAGTACGCTGGGCGGATGTACCCAGTGAAGCAGCGTATTTCATATCCCGAATCTCATTCTACAATTCTGCTCTCCATTTTCATCACTCGTACTCGTTATCGTATTGCTAATTCGATGCAGTGACACGAATACTACGGTAGTACACGAATGACTGATTCGAAAAATTAAAAAAATGTATTTGTATTATCATCGTTGGGTAGAATTATTTTATATATAATTTATTCTTATATTAGTGACAATCGTGAAATAACTGAAATACTTTTAATCATACTTTTTGGTAGGATACAATTACTAAAAACAGTTCTGTTTTGAGAACGAGCTCTTCGATTAATCCCTTTTCCACCCAATCCCCCATTGGTTAGGCGAAGTATGCTACAACGAGGAGACGTATGGTCTAAACATTAAGAATATGCTGCGTAGAGAACAAATGAGACTCGTTAGTTCTACGGGAATTGATATTATTATACGTACGAAGAGTGAAAAAAGAAGGAAGAAGAGACGACAATGGGATCCTTCGCATGCGCTGATAATTGAAATTCGATACTCGTCATGCAATTACTTCCAGAAGAGGATCTAGATAGCTGGTAACGGTGGTTACAATATAGCATAGGGACATCGGGTACATCTAAAGGGTTGTAGGAACCCTCGCGGATCGTAGTCCAGCACCTCGTGCGCGGAGTTGCATGCCTCCTACCGTCATTTGCATCTCCTTTTTGTTTTCAAGTACTCGAGTACGTGTGTTTAATTGATGGAAGGTGTCGCATTCAACCCCGTGATGTCGTTATTACCGATGCTTCTGGGTAGTTGGTAGATAATTAAAATACCTGATGGTGATAGACGTTGAACGACATCACTCTTTAACTGGAAATTTAGACAAAATGAAAGGGAACTCAGTTAATTGGTATACTTTGTAATTTGGTGGAATATTCAATATATGAAAACGAATCGAATTAAGTGTGATAAACGGTCTGACATAGTTCAGTGGTCAGAGCAGTCGACTGGCAATCTGAAGATCCTTGTTTCGAATCTCGGTCCACATGTCCTTCATTTTTTGTCGGATTGTTCTTCGTATAATCCACTTTTTCTGGGTTATAACTCATTTTAATAAATTACCAATGATAATTGAATTGGTAGTACGGAGAGCAAGAAACCGGTATGCAAATATTGAATGAAACCTATATAATAAGGGGCGACGGGGGGTTTAACTTCGTTCAAGGAACATTAGAGTTCGCGTATGCTCAAAAAACATTTGGTACGAAGTCGCCCGAACGAGCATTTGTATCTTCACTTGTATTTCTGGTATTTCTTGTATTTCTTTGATGAATCTTATGTTTAATGCTATTTCATTTTGCACATAACGTTCATATTAAAAATAAAATATATTTATAACATCCGCACGGAAATTCATACAAGTGATACATATGCAGAACATTTATGTAAAATTTAGATGATTTTAGTGCATAAAATATATGTTACATATATTTTTTCCAAATATTTTATACATTTCACATATGAAAATAATATATATTGCTCATATCTTATATTTTATGTGTGAAATAGATCTAATATATCAGGGGTACAAATTGAAAATGCGGGTTTGATAACAGATGGCGTTACTAACGCTATACGCATCAGGCAGTACTGTGACTATGTTCATGTCAAAGCTACGTCTTATAGCTTTAATTTTCAGTATGTGTCAATTTGTCGCAGTGTCAAATTCATAGTTTTTTTGAGCTCTCAATATGTCGAGTTTCGTGCCAACAAAACAGCATTTGCGGGAAGTTTTAATTTACTTCTTTAATTTGAAGAAAAGTGCTGCTGAAGCACATCGATTGGTCTCCGAGGCTTATCCGAGTCATGTTCCATCGGTTTCAACGTGCGAGAGATGGTTTGTGCGGTTTAGAAGTGGTGATTTTGACGTTGAGGACAAAGAGCGGCCGGGCCAAGTGAAAAAGTTTGAGAATGCTGAATTGGAGGCAATACTCAATGAAGACTCGTGTCAAACTCAACAAGAGCTCGCAGATTCATTGGGAGTGACACAACAAGCCATTTCCCATCGTATAAAAGCCCTCGGAATGATCCAAAAGCAAGGACATTGGGTGCCGTATGAGCTGAAGCCGAGAGACGTCGAGCGCCGTTTTTTTGCATGCGAACTGCTGCTCGAACGGCAAAAACGGAAGGGTTTTTTGCATCGCATTGTCACTGGTGATGAAAAGTGGATCCATTACGATAACCCGAAGCGCAAAAAATCATATGGTTACCCCGGCCATGCATCATCATCGACGGCCAAACCAAATATTCACGGCGCCAAGCTCATGCTCTGTATTTGGTGGGACCAGCTGGGTGTGGTGTATTATGAGCTATTGAAATCGAACGAAACCATCACAGGAGCACTATACCGAACTCAATTGATGCGTTTGAGCCGCGCACTCAAAGAAAAACGGCCACAATACGAGCAAAGACACGACAAAGTAATTTTGCAACATGACAACGCTCGGCCACATGTTGCAGCGCCGGTCAAAACATACCTACAAACGCTGAAATGGGAAGTCTTACCCCACCCGCCGTATAGCCCAGATATTGCTCCTTCCGATTACCACCTTTTCCGATCGATGACACATGGCCTAGCTGACCAGCGCTTCCATTCTTACGAAGAAGCCCAAAAATGGGTCGATGACTGGATAGCAGCCAAGCCGGCCGAATTTTTTCGCGACGGTATCCGTAAATTGCCAGAAAGATGGGAAAAAGTTGTGGCTAGCGATGGACAATACTTTCAATAATTCATTTGTTACCATTTTTTCAGAATAAACGTTCAAAAATAGAAAAAAATCCCGCATTTTCAATTTGTACTCCTGATATATATTTTAACATAGATAGAAAATAGATTTAACGTATTGAAACAGAACGCCTTGACCTTTGCGAGAAACTTGCGGAAGATTCATTTCGCTATAGTATATGCGCTGATCACGACGAAGATACTATAGGTAACTCGGGTGATCGCGTAGGCAACTCTTCCAAAAGACGTTGCACTGATGTCAGAGTGATCTTAAAATAGCGAAGCTGACAGAACGTACAACGACGAGCTGCTTCGCTACGTTTATTTCATTCCAATATTCGTACCAGGAACATCTACCAAAATCCTTCTGCAAGCCTCGAAACTTGCAGGATTCCTTAAGCCAGCCCAGCTTATACCCACAGGTCTTAGGACTGCGCATTACGCCTGTGGTATTTTCCTGAGCCCAGCTCAGCTCAACCCAGTTTCCGTAGACATCAGCATCGCGCTTGATACTACAACATTTTCTACCTTCTGTCTCTACTCGGTAGGCATCGACATATCGTCAACACCTACCACTCCAACTATAACAAACTCTGAAACGTGGGGCTTTCGATATCTCTGCATCGTTGTGTACTATAGTATACGTTATTGGTGGAATATAAAAAAATATATAAACTGTACTTTAAAGCCCCTTGACTATGATAAATGACGCTTTTTAAATTGAACGCATGACCATTGTACGGTGCAGTTTCATAGGTTCATGCATCAACTTTATTGATTAAAGGCTTACGGATGATCCTGTATAATTACATAAAATTATATAAATATACCTATCTCTCATAATATATTATTCACAATTATGGAGATATTTTGTTAATGAATGCCAATGAGAACTGACCAAAGAATGTCCTCTTTCTGACTTCTTCGTGTAACTCTCGGGATATATATATACCTCAGTATTGCGTCTGATACGTACAGTTTATTTTGTTACTTTAGACGGACAACGTATTTTTACTTTTTTTTTTAAATTGGAGCGGTGACCCACCGGCGTGACTCTCGATAGGAGAAAATAGGTCAACTCCGTGCAGAAATTGTGTTTAGAATCCAGCTAGATCTTGTAATTATCTGTCATCACTGATAGGAATCCGAGAAGACACAGGGTTCCGGAAGAAGGGATTCCGGACTGGCTACCTCAATGTGTCCTGGTTGAAGCCTACTGGATGCTTGAGGGATCATATACGATTATTGAAGGAGCATAACAGATCGTTATAAGGATCATGCTCGTTATTTATGGCCCAATCAATACGTTCGCACGAGAAATATGATTTGAGATATCTTTGTTATTTACGTTTGATCATAACGAAATGAAGCGTGAGATACAAAGATTTAGAAAAAATTGAACGAAGAAAAAAGTGAATGATGTGCTGAATATTTTTTATAGTTACTTTAAGTAAATAATGATATTTATTGCTTGGAACGTCAACATCCATCCCAATCTTTAGAGTTAGATATCGCATTCCCGACACACTTCGATACCTTGTGATCGTTAACTTGGTGTTAACGATTGCGTTCAATATCTTGAGAAAGAAATTGAATGTACATGCAGATGGCTATTACCTCTCGCTACTTTGAAACAGATAACCGTTGTTTCGTTATCATACAATTGTTTAAGATTAATCATTTTATATTTATCGATCAGTGTAACGCAAAGTGCGATCCGAAATCCACTTGGAATCTCAAAAGATGCTCATTTCGGGGAGGCCCCAACAAATACCGATTGAGATTTTACCCACAGAATTAAATTAAGATTGTCCGTCAAGCTTAACCCAGAAACAAGCCTGGATACATCTTGGATCCTGGAAGGCTATTGTTTTTAGGATATCCCTAACAAATCATTGTATTGTCATGCAACGGATGCTCTAATGTAAGGGATATATATATAGCCATCAAACCCTGACCTAGACAAGCAAAAGTATATCAGGATTTAGCGTCTATAGTCACGTAGCATCCAATCAAATACACGAATCTACAGATTTGTTTTTACTTCTGCCATTAATTAGAAAAATAAAATGAGAAAATCCATTCAAAATAAGAATAATAATATTTTTAGAAAAATTACAATATATTTTATGTCCCAAAATCTTTTATATTTAACATATCTTTTTTGCATTTATTTTGCATTTTTAACTTTACTTGTGGGCGTGCGGCACATTGAACGATTGCGGTACGATTGGTGAGATATGAAGATGAACAGAGAAACAGGAGATCGTGAGAGCGAAAGATTGTTGGCTGAGGGTGTACCCGTCGTCCACGCGTTTCTGCAATGCATTGTGCTCCAGTGAGAGAAAAATAAATGTTCGTAGTGCAGCTGCTGGTATAAGTTCGAAGAAAAGGCTGATCCAGATTCTTCGTAGCTCTCACAAACGATTTATTATACGTGTCTCGACATATTTTTAAAGACGTTCGCATGCATCCCCCAATAGATTTTAGATATTATAGAATCTACCCTCTCTCGGGTACGATAAATAAGAAGCGCGTTATTGAATTTTCGTAGCATAAAAAAAGAAGAACAGCCTGAAAGAGAATGGTCAGCACGAACGTCAAATGAGCTATGACTCCTTTATCCACACAAAAGTTGTCGATTTATTTTGAAAACGATAACGTGCCTGGACAACATCAATATCCCGCAGGCATCTTTCGAATATTCTATGGACGTCTACATTTTTATAGAACATCATATGGATATTCTATAAACAACTTTAGCTATTGGAATGATTATTATTATCTAGATTTCTCTGAGAGAGCTTAAGCGAGCAAATTATTATCTTTTTATATATTTTATTGGCTTATTATATTAACGAAATAATTTACTATAATTTTCTTTAAAGCTAATAAACATTTTATCATTTGTACGAATATTTTCAAGTATGTTAGACGCTTGAACGATTCTTGTTGATATTTTTCTTTCACCGGAAATCAAATATAATATTCTAAGTTTGCTTTTATTTGAGATAAATCAATTTTTACACTGTTATAATAAATCACTGGGATTTATAATCTTACTTTATAGTTCTTGATAAAATATATATGCCCATTGATATTATTTTTGTTCAGCGAGATTTTAACGCTGCAATGCAGAGTTAAAAAAAATTCTAACGGTGTGTGAAGCGTCGATCACGTTATCTACCCTTTTCAATTATCGAGTATGTACGTGTGAGCGCGAGAAACAAAAGGCTAGAGGGATGAAAAATATGTTGTACCAAGATACAGATGTTGCACAGAAGAGCTGCAATACAGTCGTTCGTACCTTTTGTAGTGTCGTTACTCGTTTGTCTCTTGCAGTAACTCTAAATTGTATTTTATAGCTCAGTCTGACAGTGGGGGCTTGTATCGGATGTCTGGCTATGTAGAAAAAAAAAAACGAGTGAGAACCAACGGTACCAGCATTCATCCTTTCTTCTTCGATCGAAGATTCGTGAACGGTGCGAAGCAAAACCCCTCAAGGTAATGCGCATTGACAACAGGAGATGTACAAGGACAAACGTTGTCCTGACACCATTCGATCGATTGTAATGAGATGTCGAAGCCTGCGTATTTTTGCCAAGTCTTTGAAAATTAATCCGGATGAATTTCCATCATTGCGCTCGGTACTTCCCGCAGTTATCCATCAAAGGGGCCAGTTCGGTAGTAACACGCGATTACTTATCAGACAATTAATTTATTCAATAGACTTCCCGTAGTCCTTTATCCCTGATGATACGATTGTAAACGGCGAGGTCTATAATATATTCTTGCGCAGTCATGATGTATGCAAATGCAACCGTACCACAGGTAAATTTAAAGCCTATGCGTACTATTGAATCATTTTGATAATCCCTGAAAATGTAAGATTAATTAATATTATCAGACAGGTTTAAAATATACATATATAATGAAAAGGGAAAATGAAGCAATTCGAAAATTAGCGGAAGTTGAACTGTCCAATGATTAATCTACTAAAGTCAAATTACGATGACATACAATATCATGAGCTTGTTAGTTATCTCAAAGAAATGTAAAACTAGCAGATGCTATGTTGTGAACCATAAATGATTAAATTATAGTACGGTACACGATAGGTAAGATGTGAGTAAGAAGCACTGAATCCTCAATGGTTGTTTTATTATTCTTCCAATATGTGTGTCACCAGTGTCCCAGTATTAGCAATTCAAAAATCGATCACCCAAGTTACCTCATCCATTTTGCGGTGAGTCTCAATGCCCCAGTGAGTTGGAGGATATAGAAGTAAAGAGCTCTAATACTAATACCACAGTATCCGTCCTCCCGATTCCATCAACCTCATGTTTCTGTTGCTCTAGCGCTCGATATATTCTGCAACATCCGTACACGTCGGGGGGCGGGGGACAACTTGCTTTTATTTATGCGAAAGCTAGCATACACCATCCCTAGCGGCTAGATAGAAGCTTGATTGATGGTTGACTTGCCCGGAAAAGCACTAGGAACTTGACGAATCGCCTCCCTGTACAAACCATCTTCCATCTACATTTGCGATAAGCGTCTTATCCCTATCCTAGCGCTGGTTAACTCACGATATGTCGAGCTTTCTCACTTGCTCAATCAAAAGTTTATTTATTCGAACCTTACCCTCTTCCGGTTCGCAGAACTAATTTGATCCGAAAGCCTAGCTAAACTCTACTATATTTCCTGCGTATTCATTAATTCGCCTAGATTGTTGTATAAAACAATGTTAGTATAACTTACTTCCACCACTAGTAACTGGTACTGCTTCCAAATCAGGTTGCTTTAATCTAAATGTCTGCTAAAGGTTCACCTGATTTCTCACATATATTTCTAATCCATTCGTTGGTTAATAAAACGATTTAACGGAACAAAACAATTCTGCTACTGTTAATACAACTGGCTGACGCTGCATGTAAATCAGGTTGATTCAATCCACAAACTTGATTGAATTTCTAATGCGTACTTATCTGACTCGATTTACATATTTACGCCTGGTTTCCATGTTTATTGACGAATAAAATGGACATCTTATTTCATATCCATTCAAATTTTATTAAAAGTCATCAATCAAACTATCGCATAACTAGTTTATGAACAAATTAAGTCCTTAACAAATATAATTAAGGCAACATATTCACTTTGAAGGAAGGTACAAGCTGAGTAAAAAATTTTACATCCTTCCAGAGAGACGGACTGCTCATTTTCATAAGAAAATTCATAAAATACATCTATATATACTCTTCACTCTTCTACCATGAACCAAATCTATAAATGATAACAATTATTTATCAATTCATTAATTATTTAGTTTACAAGACCACGGGAAGAAAAAAAGTTACGTTCGATGCATCAGATTATCGTTTATACAACTCGTTTTCCCGAAAAGTGACTTTTTCCCTGTCCAAGCGAGAAAGACTCGCGCAACTCTGAGGGTGTGAATGGACATCCATGCTTCTTAGGACTTTCTTAACATTCGTCACTTGACATGGGATGGAATACAATAGCCACTCTGGGATAATGCCCCGAGCAACCTTGTGATTGATAGACCGATTGTAGTGGCGATGGTCTTTCCAAATCCTAAAAAGCCTCTTGGAGAATGAAAGAAACTAGAAATCCAGTCAGCATCATTGGTATGTTATCTCAAAGTTCACGAAACCTTCGAATAACCGCTGTAAATAATTTCATATGTGGGATTCTTCATATGTAAGATATTTCCCCTTTCCTTTGGAACGTATTTTCTCATCGGTGAACGTTGATACACAAGGCCGATACTTGCAATAAATGAGAATCTTTTGGTTCTAATTCGCAGAAGGATACAGTAAAATTTCTGTATCTAAAAGCAAATCTACACTCGCATTTTAAACATTTCACTGGTTACACGCAATAACCTCTTTATCCACTTAAAAAATTACTACATTGTTCTAAGAAACAGTTCACGCTTGATACATTTGTTAAATTGAACCAAATGCCCATGAGACTGGACTATAATTCCTTGGTTTAATTGGTAAATGTTTTATTTCTTTAATCATGTTCCTCGTTTCATGAAAAAAAAAGATTAATTGCATAAGCTTAAATGATTTTAAAAATATGTACAAGAATATGGACAAATTAATCGATTCTGATTCCATTTCGTTATTTTTTAAATTTGATAACAAATGTGTACGTAATATACTGTTCCTTTGTAAAAGTACTGAACGTATTCATTATTCATTATTCATTATTATTATTATTATACAACAAGAGAAATTTTAACGATGTCGAATTTTAGCTGTGACCGGATTAAATTTAATTGAGTTACGAACATCGTATTTCAGACTAGCGAAACGAGGATGAATGTATCTATGTACACGTTTAAACGTTTGATGGCAAAATGTGAACTAACATGGAACGAACGGAGAGAAACCTGTTTCCGTCGACATGAACATTTAATTTTATAGTCTGTCAAGCTGCCATTCACAGAGTGGACGTTGCGAAGCGAGTGAACGAAACAGAGCTCAACTAATTTTCCATCGATAGTTTCCTCTTTTCCCGTATCTCTAGTTACTTGAATCAATGGAAAACCCAAGCGATGAAACAAATATATATTTACTGTTACATCAACCACGAGACCGAATCAACTTAAAAGTTGGGTAGATTTTCAAACATTCTACGTGTTATTTGCTTTTGGATGTCTAGGGTTGAAGGGTAACATATAAAAATATTCCTAGCACGTTAGAAATTGTTGAATGTTATCAAAATTTGATGGGGAAAAATGGAAATTTAAATTATTATCGAGAAAACAAGCTTTTGAATGAGAAACGATGCAATTATCTTGCAATGGCGGATACATTAGGCATCTCAATATACAATTCAATGTATAAGTTTGTCAGAATAAAAATACATGAATTTTTCAATATTTTTTAATAAACTTAAAATTTGGGTACATTTTCGAATATTTTATGTATTATTTGGTCTGAGATACTTAGGAACGAAGGGTGTTGTATAAAAATATTACTAGCACTTTAGAACTTGATGAATTTTATCAAAATTTGGTGGGAAAAAAGAAAATCAATATTGTTATCGAGAAAACAAGCTTTTAAATAAATAAATAAATCGATGCAGTTATCATACAACCGCGGTTGCGTTAGATATTTCAATGTACAATTCGATGCATGAGTGTGCCAGGATAAAAATTTTTGTATTGGCAAAATCAATTTGCAAGATTGAATGCCCTCCAGGCGATTAATATGATGGAGCTACCAATTATTTTATTCGTACAACGAAATTAATTACCTGAAGTGTATTTCACTATGCAGTTCGTTGGAGCAACGAATATAGGATAAAAAATTATTTTGTTTCATACGTTTCAATAATGGATTTAAAAAAGCAGAATTTTTATAGCAGATGTCGGGCTCGTTGAACTACTTATTAAATGTTGATCGATGGTAGCAAAAAAATTGGTTAAATTCTATGTATAATTCATATAAGCAAGGTTCAGGACTGCTAAAATACTAAGATATACGCAACCTCCGATTTTCAAAGGGAGCTTATATCCTCTGTTTTGTATATTTAAGACCATCTTCGAATCTTCTGTCGTTTAACCGTAGGTAGTAGGACATTGCCGGTGCTGCACTTGGTGGAAATGAGATTCGTTCACGCAGAGCTTTGGAGCTTCCGATCGTTTATCGCTCGAGCGCGAAACAACGACGTCGGGGAATTCCGCGGATAAACGCGAAACGAGAAAGCGTAGACGCTCTTCGCTGCTGGTATTCCACTGCCATTGTCCGGAACCCATAAAGATATAATTTCGCCATTCCGATAGCCATGGACGTAGAAGCGAGCACAACCGTTAACAGTCTCTGACCTCGGCTCTATATCGTAATGCTTCGTCGAGAATGATAGCGAGACGAATGCGTGAGCTGATGTGGATCGCTCATGGGCTCTTCTGAAACGAGAGAAACTCCGATGATGCGTTGCCTGGCTTTTCCCGAGCGTGCACCACTCTCCGTTAACGAGAGTCACGACGACGATGACAACGAGATGCCAGAATATGCCAGGTTCACAACCAGTCTGAGAACGAGGCTCATGTAAAACGCGATGGCATTACAATTTACGACACCCCTCGGTGCCGTTTCCCATAGTCGAGTGGAAAATATGTTATGGATCTATATGGTTGGAGGTCCCTCGACCTCTTCGTTCGCTAACTGCATCCTCGTGGCGTCAACTGCAGGAACCTGTGCTTACTTCAAACATTTTTTTTTCTATTTTTCCAGTTTGCCGATGCCACAAAAAATCCGTAACTTGTATTCCAATCTCCACGTATCGAATTGTCTCATAACAATCCTGCATATACATGGAAAAACTAATTTTAAATTAGCAACTACGTGTATTAGAAGCGTAAAAAAAAACAAAGTGAATATGCAACAAAAAAAACAAGAAAGTTATTTGAAACTTGTTAGAGTTTAATTAAGTTCCTCGGTGCATTATATGATCTCAACAGTTATAACAGTTTGTGGTTGGGTATCGATCCTACCTAGCAACTGATTTACGCGATTGTGCGTTTTAGCATGTAACTCATATGCACGCGACGCACTTTCACTGGGAAATAATTTCGAGACACGGTGACCGGTGTTGCGACAGTTTCCCAACTTGACTGTTGCCGCCGACAAAACGAAAATGTAACGTCGCAGTGCTAACTGCCAGAGAATAAAGCGCACTGCCGGCGACGTCGTTGTAGTCGTCGGCATATCCACAAGACGCGTTACACACGGTAGTAGTATTCGTATGAGTGGAAGCTGTAGGACAGTGAAGCAGAGTGAGCGTCATTCCATTTTCCTCAATGTTGAACCACTGTACAATCGGCGGTAGCGAATATTGTGCTGGTAAGGTATATCGCGCTGGTATATGAAGTCCATTATACGTAGACGACTTTAGTCGCCCAGAACGAATTTCACCAGATAGGACGGAAATACATATATGTAGATGTCTGTACAGAAACGAATGAATGGATGAGACGAGGTAACTGTAAAGTGCCTGGAGCGAGGAAAATCTGCATCACCCAGTGAGACAGCCTGAGACTGAAAGAAAGCAGCACAATTATCATACAAAAGCAATCGAGAATATACGTTTCAACCGAACAAAGTTGCTTCAATAACAATTATAATATAATAAATTAATTCGTTGTTGAGATTACGTTGTAGTGAGGTAGAGAAAGCACCGTAGGACTTTGCAGCAAGACTGGTCCTCGACTTGGAATTTCTCGTTATCCCGGAGACACTATGAGTACTCGACAGCTGCAGCCGGAATAGGACGCTTTCAAAATGCGATGAATGTGTACGTATATAGCTGTTGGTAACACGTAGGGAGACTGTTCATCCAGCATTGTGGTGGTTGTATCAGCACCGAAGACGATGGGGTCGAAAAGGACGAACAAGACGGGAGCGAATGTCGTGGAGAAACCTGGGCAACGTCAAGATATATAGGGTCATCAGACCTACGGGGTAAAACCTCGTTATCTGACACAGGATGTCACTTTGTGGAAGCGAGGGCTCGGGAATCTCTACGACACTCGTTCCTTCGTTCCCTTCGCTTGCTTCCTTAACCTCCTTCGATTTTTTGCTCACCCACTCTTCAACACAACCTTAATGGTACACACCGAAGCGAATGCTTAAATCGTGCATCTCTAACTCATTTGCCTTCCGTCCCGGCAAAGGGCAAGGTATTTTCAAGTTAGGCGTCGAACATACCTTTGTATCACAATAACTCAGCGGTCTCTAAAATTCCTAGCAAAGCTACACGGAAGGGGTACCTTTTGGTAACAAATTCTTCTGAGGTTTGACACATTAGCAGCACATTAAGATCTTACGAAGTCACACGATGTCTAAATGTAGGAGAAACTTTATGATAGTTTTCTATTATCCATTAGTGTTATAGCATGCATAAAAAAATGTATTATAAATATTTGTGTCCTTTTAATTATCGGTGGAATTGAGCATATATACAGTAACAAGTAACGCACTGGTTTCCATAACCAAGATCTTTGTTACACGCTTGCCCTAATTCCCGCATGATCCGTTAATGATCTTGCTAAGACGAAACGTCTTCTTTCATCGGGGAACTTTCAATGAATAAAAATTGAAGATCGGGCACGAATCTCGCTCATACTTAGACATTTTTTTAGGAACTCGGTAGATCTTCGATAGGGTATAAATGATGAGATATCGAAGATGCGATGCGTAGAATACCCAGTGGAATAATTTTGCTGTTTTCTTCTCATCCTCGTCTGCATATAACCACTTTTTTTAATGATTTACCAAACGACTTTCGTGAACAACTTTCTACTATCCCTTCTCACTGCCTCTACTCCTCTTGCTCCGGTTCTTCTTTTCGTCTCGGATACTCAAGCCCGTGATTATCAACATGAGAAGATCCTCACGAGCTTTACTCTCATTTGAAATTCTGATAATCCACCCTTCTCGTAAATATCAACGAAACGAATTGGTTGCAATATCAGATTTCTCTTAACTTACTATTCGCTTCCAGATGCAATCTATATATAGGTTCTTTCGGAATTTATCGTTCAGAAGATATACGATAGAAATTTGCCCACGGGAATATTGTAATCTTAATATGTACAAGGACGACAAGGAATTAATCGACAGAACGGAGAGAGTCTGGACATCGCTGGGAGGTTAAAATAAACATCGATAAGTTGCCTAGAGCTCCCGTGAGCTCAAGAGACAAAACCAATTCGGAGACGAAGGCAGCGGTAAACGTAGAGGCAGAGAGAACGTAAATCTGTGCTCGTCGAATGTACAGCGTAGCTCGAAGGCATTTACCTAATCTTCCATTTTGCTCAACTAGCTCGCGAGGATCGAATAGAGAGCCTTTCGTACACTTGCTACCACTACTATTGCTATTACCCCTATTGCCGGTTATTATTGTCACACACATGCTTGCCTACATGCAAACTGGTAAGGCCATTGGTGTACGACGGTGAGTGCGATCGGTTGAACCAACATATAATAATATCAAGGGATATTGCAGTTGACACAATTCCGTTCGTTTACCGTCGTATCATAGCTCGAGCGATGAGGGGTAATGCTGTTCGGGTGAAAGGGGTCTATAACGGAGGTAACGGGTAAACGGGGCATAACTAGAAGCGCATTGGTAGCGGCAAAAGCAGGAACAGTGGGAACTACCTCTGCGTCGTGCACCACCGAACGGTCAGACGTCTCTCTATGGTTGTGGATTTCCTTTGTCCTAATACCTTTCGCCAACTACTCACCCTACCCTCGCTAATGCCCGGAACACCGAGAGCGAAGCGCGTGAGCTCGATTGCGCGTCGACTCTCCTCCTACACCCACTCGTCCGTTCCGTGTTCAGTGTACTCCTTTGTTAAGCCTTGCGTCGGACGTGATTAATGCACTTCGCGAGTAGATGCCACGGCGCGAAAGGGCACAGCGTGTGGGAACGAGGACGGAAGAAGAAGACAAAGCCAGCAGAGTGCCAGGAGAAATGCTTTGCCCGTCAAAAAAGTCCCGCAACGTCTGACCAAACAAGTTCGTACCACTGGCTTATTCACACATCAGTACGCACCCTCTGTGAACTCAAACCTTTCTGCACACTTGGAAATCGTAAAGACATTTCTAACGTGTTCTTCAATGTTAATTGTACCGTTGACTGATTTCAATATAGGAACTAATTGCTCTGTGATCATCGCCCTTTCAGTGTACGCCCTTTGGTATGCGTAGATCTGCCTTGATGAGGCATTGGGCCCTCTTGAGGGTTCACTCTATTCGTACTTCCACTTGAAAGCCCTCACCTGGCTCATTCGTTCCAGGTTATAGAAAATTATATAACAGTGATGTACCGCACATCATCTTATATGTTAATTGATGTAGGTTAAGCCCTTTTGATTATTAGCAGTGGATGTAAAAGAGTAAAAGTGGCCAAACTTGATTATCCGTTTTTAATCTGCCTTTGAATGTTTACTCTTTTTTTTAGTCTTCTACTCATTTCCGTATACTTCAAGACAATAGGACCATTAAAGAGTAAAAGCGTATCAGAAACTGCTGATGTATCTGTTATTTTTGATGATCTGTCAAGTATAATACACTTGTATTGCATTTGGCAAGACTTGTAATGAATATTTTAAACGTCCACGTATGTTGCCGGACCATCTCATTGGCTCAACTTTTAGATATATTCATTGTATTTATTGTCAACTTTTACATATATTTATTGTATTTATTGTTCGATCAAGGGCGAACTTTTTAATTACCCGGGAAGGTATATCAACTCAATATATATGTCCAAATACCTCCAGAGTCTCTCTGCTATGTTCCTTAAAATAACGTGGTTAGAGAAAATACATTTTACACGTAAAACTAGTTTATAATGAGATAATAAATGCAAATGTGTTTGTTATTCGAAAGCATACAGGAAGGATCTCGTACGTGTCAGCCGGAAGGCTCGTTTCGGAATATCTTAACGAACGTCGACGTTGAAGAGGAAGGAGAGGCGCCAGCCGCGAGATGAGGATTTTCTTGCTCGCGGATGTATATCCTCTTCCTTTTATACGTTGTATTTCAACGAGAACCCGAATGCGGTAACAGACTAGTTCAAGGAACGAGGATGTGCTTCCTAATTAGCACGGGATGCCTTTTAAACTCGAGCGACCATCATCACATACTTTGTTTCTATGTGGCCTAGTGCAGTTGCTTCCCTCTATCGCTCTTGCCGCGCCTACTTCTGCCCTTCGTGAGTCTTAGCGTAATATAGAACACAGCTTTCTCTGCCTCCGGCTCTTACTTCAGCGCTACCACTTTTGTATCACTCGTTCCACCTCGTTATTTATGCAACCAGGTACTAACGATACGGTTCGCCAGCACTTTACCTAGTTACGCGAGAAGAGCGTTGAGGGCAACCATGCTACCCGGATTATATCGTCCACCGTACAAACACCGTGCGTGTAAATAAATAAGACACAGCATTACATAGCAGGCACCAAGGATATATAATGCGATGAACCCTCAAAGGTGCGATCGTAAAGCGTAATCTTCAACTCCCTACTATACTTACTGTACCAGAATAAACATGACACAGGAATAGAGAATAAGCTTCTAGTTCAGTTGTCACTCATGCTGTGACAGCTTGTCTTACTGAATTCTAAAAAAAAAAACTGAAAGAAAGAAATATGCTCACGAAAGGATATAATCAACAAATTCAAAGCGAAACGACACAAGCAGAACGTTCAGTCTCATTGACTCGATGTCAAATTCCCTCTCCCGATGTTGCACGCAAGGGTATTTATGAATCGAGCTTTCACAGGGAATCTCAGAAGTACGAGACTCATGAATCCCCTTGGTTTAATGCAATCCCGGAGATTCTTGCTTCCGTCGCGTTGATGAATGGTTCGACTGGGACTACTCGTATATTCCTCTATCCATACTTGCGGGATGTTCAGAAGCTTTGGACACTTTTAATGGAGTGGAGTTGCGGAGTCACGCCGAGGCCCTTTAGCCCTTAAGTTATATAACTTATTCGAAATAAGTTATATGAATTATATTACTTACTTCGAAATATATATCTCAAACATCTTTCTCCGAATCGATCTTCTTGTTCACCGAAACAAGTCGACACAATTCTTCGAATTTCTTGATAGGAACCCCATGGCTCGTGTAATCTTCCATGGCTCTTTTTTTTCTTGTTTTTATGGGATGAACCGAACAAGTAGGCGATTCCTGCCGAGGAACCCGTTAGCCTCACGGTCATGACACAGTTTAGCGCAGATCTCGGGGATTCCCAACGGGAATGGCGACATCAGCGATACGAGGTTCAGCGGACGTTCTGCGGGGACAACTAATTTTACTTTGCTTTATTTCGCACATACTTCTAACGATTTCCGTGGTCTCGTGGGGCCGCGATAGTTTAGAAATTGAATTATTGGCAAAAGTATCCGTTGAACGCGTTCTGTTAACCGATAGAACGTGACGGGAAGCATCTGTACGCGGCCGGTAATGCACGCTCCTGTATCCTGCATGAACGCTCGTTCATGTAAACATCCTACACATAGCCAGTTGAAACCGCTCAAGAATAGTATAACATTGTTATAACATGGTTTAGTCATAGTTACGTGACCGGCATGCCGTATAGCATAGCATACGCGGGCAGGTGTACGAAATACCAACAAGAAAGGAGTCGGGTAAAGTGGAAAATAAGAACGAGCTCTTCAATGAAATCAAATAAATGCTGCATCCAGCTGGCTCCTTTCACCAAGGACTACTTTTTATGCGTATTACCGTGAAGTGATCTCAGTATGAGAAGAGAGCGTCACATTTCCTTGTGGTGCTGACAAGGGTAAAAAAGAAATTTGGTTTATACGCACGTATATATAGTAACGGTGCGGACATAAACGAAAGCGAGGTAAGAGCAGTCAGGGGATATAGAAGCTTGAGGTTGGTAGAAAAGAAAATCCATAATGGGCCATTCATGAAAGTTGTAAAATCAGGTAACGGTAGAGTAAAGTGTCGGTTGGTGGTAGAGCTCGAAGGGACGGAGGTCGTTCGTGGATACTCTCAACATTCTCGATGCGAATTCTACTATCACAACCCCTTCGTAGAGTACCTATGGCGAGACCGGTAAATGGCGAGACATTTTCTCAAATAACCTTGTTTTCGTATACCCGAAACAGAGTTAGCGGTCTTGTGGTCACTTTAACGGGATGTGGAGTACCGGGCTGACCACCGGCGCCGCAGAATTGAGAAAAAACTATTTCAAGATGGTAGCCATGTGGCGATGTGTCGGGCTCCTCCCGATAGTCATTTCATCAATTTTTTTTTACGTAAAATGCAAGTCAACTCCAGCTTTTATCATCAGATTTGGAAATGCTGAGAAGGTTGCCTATGGGATTTGAGGACTACACCGTAGTAAACGTTTCATTGTTGGTACTCGTATCAATCCTATTGGCAGTTCGTCTGTTAGTCGTTAGACGGCATAGGAGACTTTTTATCAAGAAAATTAGGGAAAAAGCTTATGAGGATTACGACCCGGAGGACAAAAAAGCGTAGAAAGTGAAAAAGTAAAATGCAAAAAGACATGACCTTCTGTGCGGAAGAAGAAAGAATCGATGAAAAGAAAGGCTATGAAAAGACTCGAATAAGGTAAAATACTCTATTCATCTCGATGTGGTTGGTACTTCTAAAAGAGAAAATTCCTAGAACTGAGGAACAGGGATTACTAACGTATATGGTACAAGGTACAGTGCAGTGGAAGAATCTCAAGATGCCCCTTCATTATATCGACGACACACAATGAAAGTGCACTTACCAAAGTTCCTTCGAGAATTCCATCGAATCTGTATGGTTGTGGAGGGTAAGAGGTACGGTTCTCGCTTCGCTAGTTTTTATCCGATATTCCTATACTCCCGTATCTTGAGAACTTTGACAACCTATCGAACTTATGCTGTATAAACACCCAGAGCAAAGACTCCAGCAGCAATAGAAGAAAAGAAAACGATGAAACATAACTATACAACATAACACAGACACAAGATACATCAAAGTTCCTCATAAGTTGACACGATTCAATAACGATAATTATTATGAAAAGTACTATTATTTTTATTATTATCATTGTTATAGTAATTAAATGATTCACTTTTGAGGCTACTGCCCCGCTGTGCTACTCAAAGTAAACGTATAAGGTAATACATCGCACATAAATGAGTCATTGGTGGGATTGCGAGACGTATCGTTCGAATTTAAAAAAGAACTTTGATATATAAGTTTCTACATGAACAAACATAGCCCAAAATGTCAAGTCTTTTGCGTCTGCATAAATGGGAATTTCGGGAAAAGCTTGACGGTAGACGGGGTTGACAACCACGACAACTGTCAGACCCGGATGCCGTGAAAATATTCTAAAGTTCGAGTGTGCTGAGAGGGCTTGGAGACAGAGGGATTTTCCGTCATGTTGATTGTGTTGATGCAGGGCAGTTCGAGAGTAAGCCTAAGAAGTAGAAAGGATCAATGGTAGATAGAGATACTTTTTCCGAGACGAGAATGAAAAATAAATAAAAATGCGGGTGAATTATTTGTGGTCTCAACGACTTAAAACCCCTTTAAGAACGTTCTCTATAACATCATGCGAATACACGAGGCTCGTGAGAGACGAGAAACATTTTTCACTGAGAACTCCCAAGAGCGGATGCCTCCAGCGACTTTGCGAGGAACATACACAGTCGTTACTCGTATTATTGCGAAGGAAAGCGGTCTATTGGGTAGCGTGCCTTCAATGACTAAGCAATAATTAAAGTCGCATGTACCAACAATGAATCGGTTTCACTCTTAATAGTTATCGGAACCATTGTTTTTATCTCAGTGTAGAAATCTTTAATGTTTTCACGTCTAGCAAAAGACACTGACTTACAGTGGAGAAAACAAACAAAATTGTGAGATTAGATTACTCATCTCATGTCCACGTATTAGCCGTTAGTTCTTTATTACGTGACTCAGTTAAAGGAAAGCCTAAAATTAATGTTCTAACAAAAATAATTGCTAGATGAGATACAAAGATTAAATAACAAAGGTTATTTTGATATTATTTTTAGATTTTTGTAACACAGAAGATCCAATTTGCCAACAGTCCACACTCGGCTTCTCCTCCACCTAGCATTCCCACTTTATTTATTTAGATATATGGGGGCCGCACGAATGGAATGTACATACATATATAGTACATGCGACACAGTAATATCAACAGAGCCTGACGACCATGAAGACGACGGGAAGATTGTATATCTTGTTTCGCTGCCCTATATACCACCCTTACCAAACAGTAATTCTAGTGCGAGGGTTCACCGAACACTGATATGTGCCTAGCGCTACCCTCATGACGGTGGGTTAACCTTGCTATATTGTACATTGTAACCGTGTTCGTGGAAAGCTGCTTCGATGAAAACGCCATCGCAGAAAATGCGGTCGCGAAAAGTAAATGCTTTGAACGCTAGAGCAACGCTAGAGGGGCGTGAGAACAGAGGGGATGGATTCTGCTGCTGTCGAGGATTGGGAAGAAAGGAAAAGCGTAAGAGTGACGGTTATGAACTCCACGATATGAACTCGTTACCCCTTTTCTTTTCTTTTCTTCCTTTCTTTTTTCTTTCACTCTTTTGCCATGCTCGCTTGTCCTCGTTTCCATTAATACATTCGCATGTACCACGTTGGTATTTAATATTCAGTGCGCACCATCACGGAAATAGCTGTAGACCACCTGAGAGAAGTGTGAATATGCTTCGGTCGATGACATAAGTTAAAAAAGGAATTTATGCCTCTTTGGTATGGTGAACGAAAACCGTGCGACTATGAAATTATATTCAGCGGATAGTACGAAGGAGAAATCTTAAAATATTTCATATTTGAATTGGAAAGTTCACAGTTTTGTTAAGCTGCGGTGTAATTCATTTGCAGTTTATACGAAACTGCAATGCTCCGTGTGTTATTTATTAAAATCGTACCGATGAAAGCTGTCAGTAAGGGGAGACATTCGTTATTATCATTCAGTCAAACAGCTTTGTTTCGAATCAAAGTTTCGATCGATATACGATTGGAAGAGAGCCACTGCAAGTTATCTTTATTAATAATATCATAACAATGCGAGAAAATATTTCTTTTTTGACATTTTGAAACAAATTTTATTTAGCAACATTGACATTGAAATATACAGAGATTCAACGATTCTTGGTATCATACTTGAGCTTCCATGTATAATATGATTTTTTATTCTGTGATAATAAATCGAAAAATATATATAAATAAAGTTTCAATCATCAGTGATCATAAAATATGAAAAATCCGACGTTAGATATCCATTCGTGTCACCCTAAAATTCGATAAATTCTTATCGAGTAGTTCACAAGAAAAATGAGAAAAGAGGACCGAAAGATCTGTGTATACGAGATAGTGTGGTGTAGCTAGGGGTTTGCTCAAAGAAGGAGCCTGTAAGATGTTTGGTGTCCTCGACGTCTGCGTCTACGGCTCCTATCCTCGCAGTTACTACTTGTACCGTCGTTTCTGTGTCTGACTTAAAATATGGTTGTTGGCCACACCTCCTTACAGCGGTACAAGTATTGACCAAGGCCATAACCAGCGTATCTTTCGTTGGTTCCAAGCGGTGTGGGTCAAAAAATTTGCCGAAATGGTAAGCTCGAAGTCTCGGGAAGCATGGTGCACGTTAAACTCCATGGCTAGCTACATAGATGCAACTTAAAACGGCGTTGAAAGAAAGATCCCACCCACTAATCGTTCTCTTCCTTGGGTGACCGAGTAAAAAGACCATAGAAACTGCCGGAGAACAGCCGATACGGGAGAAAATGAACGCTCGAGTGTCCGGGGTGCGATACTTTGCCACTAGAAAACTTTTCACCCCGGCTACGACGACGAAGACGACTACGACGACGAGAGCTTGCAGAAAGGGTGCCCTTAAGTGCAGCTAGAAACAGTTGCCAGCCGCGAAAAGCAGAGTGAGAAAACGATCGCTCGACGAATAACGGTGTCTACCAGCGGTAGAGAGGAATCAGTGCGAACGACAGAAACAGAGGGGAAACAGGAGACTGAAAGATAGCTGCTCCCAATGGAAAAACAAAGAAGATTCTCCGTGGGCTATGTGTAGTCGTGGTGAAAAGTCATGGCCGCGCTCACGGTAAAACGGCCCGCGGCCACCCACCGCGTTACCTTCTCGTACTCGTTTTCTGACTGCAAATGTACGAATTGTAAAGCTCGAAAGAAAACTTTTTGAGCATCTACACGTATACAGATCGGACCGGCACTGCGTCGACAGTGCAGTACCGGATGCAGCCTCTGTGTCTGCATTCGCAGTACTATATATTTCAAAGATGCGAGTGAAACTCTAACTTATATTTTCGGCACTGATGAACGTCCATGACTCGAGGCTAAGTAGCTACTGGTTTAGCAGTTTTAACTTGGTAGCCAGCATGGGTAGTCTACTGACACATGGTTTTGTATTTCTGATATACATTTATAGGTACTGGGTTCGTGTACGCGAACATAGATGGCACTCGGCCACGCAGAAAGTACAGTAATCGATCATATCCACCGCTTGGAAGCTCAGACACCATTTATAATTCATCATTTTCATTAAAACGAGCGAAGCGAAATATAAAGATGGTGAGTAAGAAAACAGAGATGAAACTCTGTAAGAAGAGAGCTACAGCTTTTCCCCAGCTTGAGTTTATCACAGGATTTCCCAAAGGCTAACGAGTGTTTGTTTACAAATATAAAAAAATTGCTGAAGCAAAAAGTTTGTTTGTAAAATGGCAAGATTTTCATCATATCCAGAGAAAGTTCTACCTTTTCCGCAACGTTCAAAATGCTAATAAAAATCTCGGATGGCTGTTGTGCGTCGACGCGATGTAAGGAAGATCTGCTTAAAAGATTCAACGAGAGAATGAAATTCCTCGTTAACGATGCACATTCAATTACACGAGTAACTCTCACACGTTTTACATGGATTTTCTGTTGATTTATTTAACTTTTTTTTCGTTTTTTTTTTTTTTTAATGGCACGTAATTGTGCTCGTGTCACGCACTTACGTACTGAGGCAACTGCATTTCCTTGTCCACTCTGAATAATCAACGCAGGAATAGTTTAGTGCACGCGATTCTTCTATCCACGGTTTTTACAGTATTCCTTGATTACTGGTGCGCGGAGTCGATATGTTTTATAGTTTTAAACAGTATTTCTACAGAAAATTCATGCTACGCGTATAGAAATTGGCCTAGTTTTATGAAGCGGAATATCTATTCCAGGAAACGTTGTGGGTTCGAGAGTCGTAAAAATGTCTCCAATAGAAATTCAGCAGCCAATTGTCAATCGTTAAAACTACCCATCGTATCGCTTGACTAAAACCGCTAGAGTGTAGTTGCTGCGTAAATAGGGGATTCGGGCTTCTGGCTTTATAGTCACGCGATCGGTCTAGAGGGAATTAGTTTTTACTGCGTTGTTTATGTATTTAGTGTTCATGGTTACATCGACGTCACAAAGTATTTTATGGTGCACGAAGAGAAAATCTTGTTGGTGACTTTTGTCCAAGCGAGATTGGATAAAATACTACTTTCGATCGATACAACTGAAACGATCGTACCGACTCGAACTCGTTCGAACGTCTTACGCTCTAATCCCGGTTCTTTTACTTAAAAAAGTTTGCGTTGGCTGAAAGAGCCCTCGAGCGTGCGGCAGTCTCGAGGCGACCATACGCTTCAGAAAAATCTATACAAACCCGCATACCGCATACCTTACATACACTACACTCGGTGAAACAGTGGATGGTATACTTTGTACAACGTTGTATACTGCTTTTACCCAATTTGTACCATTGCTGCATTATTCTGGATATACGCTCGGTAAATACACAACATGTACCAGGCAGTCCTTCGAGAATTTTTTCAATGGTCTCGATACATGCGATATTTCCATTTCGTGGAATATGGCCCGTTGCTTCTCAAGTTTCTATATTCTATGTTCTATCTTGGAGTCTGATAAAACTTTAAATATATGGTACACCGAGAGAAAAGATTTCATTGATTCGAATAAATCGGCATATTAAAGTTTCTTTCATTCAATCAACTAAATATTTATTTGATTAAATGAAAATAATTACTTGATTCAAATGATGCGATGCATTTGAACTACGATGAGGATATTTCATTGCCTTCGAGTAAACATTTATACCATACATTGATAGTACTTACTAAAAAAAAAAAAGAAAAAAAACGGTGTACTTTGTTCAAATGAATAATAACATAAATTTGAAATCACCGTTTCAAAGAGATATTTATTTGACAGCATCTTGCGCGCCGCCGATTAACGGAAACGTTTTTCTAATTGTTTCTCTAATAGTGTTGCATCAAGAGCGCAAAAACCGACGAAACGCCGATTGTTATATTGTTACCCAAATGGAAAACTGTTTTATGGAGGCTGGTATCGGCAAATCCGTTACTACATTCGAAGGTATATAACAATAAATGAACATTAAACGGATCTTCGAACTTTGCCTCCGTTAGTACGGCAAGCGTACAAAAATAAAACATAACCTATAATGTAATCATAGATAAGCATTACGACCTATTTATCGACACATATAAAAAAACTGCCGCGATATGCGAAACGCATGTATCTTCTGACACTAAAATACCATTATAGTATTTGTTTGTTTGTTTATTTGCTTGAGTGCGTGTGTCGCACGCGTCATGCGCGCCGTTTTCATGCCAAAAAACGCAATAAAACACTGTTTTTTGAAATAACAATTGGTTCATTGTAATGTTTGTGTTACTAAACCTTAACACTGAATCCTTTAAAAGTAAAATGAAGTAAGAACAAGCATCCAAAGTGAACGTGTATTAACATATGTTACTTCTACGGATATTAACCGAATTCATACTTTTTTTTACTCGATAAAATTGAGTTGTGTTGTTGGCAGTTTGCTGGACTAATAATATTTTGTTTAATATTATTTTTCACCCGGATTGAACTCGCGAGTTTTACAATTACATATTCGGATGAATAATATACGATTCCTCGTCCAGATAGTGGACATGAATTCAATAATTGTCCAGAAAAACACTTTTTTTGTTGGATGGAGTTTACTTATAAAAAAAAAAACAATCTTTTACCCACAAGCTCAGATTGTGTTTTACTCGAAGATTGATTTTATAACGTCTGTCTATACGAAGTCGATCTTCGAGTATAACACCCTGACCTATGTGTAAAGTGTCCCGTTTTCCGGAAACCTTTTTCCTTCATACCGATTTATCCGTGCGAATAATGTACATTTAGTAGTCCGAAAAAATTGATAAAATAGGACAATAATATGTAGCCGGACGAGTAATATGTAATTACTCATCGGGATAGAACTTACTAAATAAAATCACAACATCGAAAATCTATTCAAATGAACAATTTTTTGTAATAAATTCACACACGATCGTATAAAAATGTTGTCAAATTCAATACACGCAATTGAGTGTTAGCAATAAATAATTGAATTCCTATTTGATGGATTTCTTTCCGTACAATATTTTTCCATTAATTTTTTTCATTGGTCGTTCTTTCGTCGATTTCATTTTCTATAGGATTTATCCGTGGATTTTTTTTCCGTTGACTTTTCTTCCATCGAATTTTTTTCCATAGACGTTTCTTGCATCGATTCTTTTTTCCAAGTATTTTTTTTCTATCGAGAAATTAAATTGTAGGTAGACTTATTGTCTTCGAATGACATCTGCGACGCTTGTATTTCGCGTTGAATCGTCCACTACGTCGTACTTTCTTTAGACTCAATTGATAGATCCGCCACCGCTCTATCGCAGAATTTTTCTTTCATATAAATTTATATTTACTTCGTAGAAATTAAATAATAATTTCTTTTGCTTTACGAATATCTCTAATTTTGTATTACTGTCATACTGTATCATGCTTCTGCCATACATCACTTCTCGAGATATATTCAAATACAAATTTGTATTTCAACGATGGTATTCCTGGATAATGTACTCGAATGAAGTTTAGGACAGCGAGATAGTCTCTCAACACTTGCCTCAATTTCTATCGACCATATGCTACGTTTGTGTTGCAGCTTAAGGTACGTGTTCTGGCTACTTCGAGCTACGCACATGCTTACCCCTCGTTGTCAAGATACTCGCAAATTCTAGATACGCCAAGTTATAGCCGAGTAAAACATCTGGAAGTAGCAGAAGCATTGAAGCAGAGATATCGCCGGAGGTGCCTCTGAAGTCAATTGCTGTGCGAATCAACCCTGCGATAACCCTTGTGTATGGAGCTCGCAAAGTCCGGCGATCGAGTTTCTCATTCTCTCCGTAGGAATCATCCTCTCGGTATTTCACACTCTCGGTTGAACTGTACAAGTGCGTGAGCGTGTGAGTGAGAGTAAATGCCAGCAAGCTCGTTTTACGAGCCCCAACTCCATAGCTGCACGACAATAAATTCGTAGCCAGAAACGTCCGAGCCACTTACGTTTTCCATCTTTACCCACCAGCAATCACATCATAACCCCCGGTACAGCTGTGTTATACGACTGATGCTGCTATACCTGAATCCTGGACTTTGAATCGGTAATTTACTTTATCATTTGTCATATTCTTCCCTGTATAACTCTTAAACATATATTTTATACGATATTTGGAAAATTACGTATTAAATAATCGCTTTTTCGAGTTCACTCGATGAGTGGTATTAGAAAACATTTTTATTTTATTGTTTTCATCTTGAATTCACGAACTTAGAACAACAGTTATTAACTATAGACATAACCTTTAAAAAGTTAATCAATATTAACACTAAATCTATGTCGTGAAACAATGTTTGTTGTGTTTTTATGCCATAAGAAACTCGACGACGTGAAATGATTCTATATCTTGTTTACGCACCCTGTCGCACTTTGGATCAGACTAACTTTTATAACTTGCTGATGCGATTATTTGATGCGTAAACAGTTAAATGTAAAACATGAGCGGTTCATACGTTGTTTACGCGCTTAGCGCTACTATTCACGCATCTAGCGTCATTGAACGACGGATCTTATACAAACTAAGTTATAATGATCTCGTACAGTCCATGTGATCGATTTATCTTACGCACTTGTATTATACTTCAGAGTCCAATGTTTACGCAGCGTTGACAGGGGTCGCACGACTCGCTGAGCTGTTCAAGTTATAGACTTGGCTGTGTACGCATCATCGGAGGTTATACACATCGTAGGTTAAGGAAATTAGTCTGATCATGCAGACTGCGTTCGAAAGTGTAAACAAGGCATCAGTTACTTTGTTCGCTTAAGATACACCGCTCAACGGTGTTACGCGCGTAAAGAAGGTACCGCATTGTATCTAAATAGACGATATAACAAAGAGAAAGATGTATGTGACATTAGCGCAATCTTCAGCGCTCTTACTCAGTGCCTGAAGAGTCCAGGTTCAATCCCCGGTGATTACCATGTATTTTCTCTCTTCGATACTTCGGTAGGCCATCGTCACTACCAACCTACACGCTTTCCTAAATTTACGCTGTAACGAATACAAACATGTGTTACTCAAACTGAATATTCGATGCTGTTTTTGAGTTAGCGTAATTCCCTGCTAATGAAGCGAAATGCTCTAGCAGCTAAGTACCACTTCCTACATTCTCTGGTTAAACACCTACCCTTGGGACCATTTTTACCCTCTACAGTCTCCTTCGTTTCCTTTCATCTGAGCGACAAGGGTCCAAATTGAGCGAGTCGTTTTCCGGATGAGCAAAGACGACGGAATACGTTTATAATAGTAAGAATGGCACGCAGGGCATTTCGAATGACATCGTTTCGGTTAAAATAGGAATATCTCACGAGAAATTTATTTAATTGCAAGTCCTTGCAAGGTTAGATTGAAAATTGCGAGTTGGTCTTGCGTTAAACGAATTACGGACTAAAATTATAGATTATCAAATCGAAGTTCGAAGTTATCGAATTGTCGAATTTTTCGACGATATATCGTCCAAGTCGGATGGATAGATGTTGGAATTGAGTGTAAAATTAAATAAAATTATCGGTGAATCGAAATTCTTTAGATAGTAACAATTGCAATAATAACTTTTTTACATATCAGTAGTTACTGCAACTGTGTTCGGGAATCTCTGAACTTCTTCCGTATACGTCAGTCTAGAGCTCTTTCGCCCGCATCCGAAACTGCAAAACTTCCCTCGATGCGATAGTGCTTCATTCATACATACTTTTCATCCTCTAACGACCCTGGCTCGAGTGCAGGGAGCGCGAGGGCGCGTTCGTTGCTATAAACGTGAGCTAGCAGCCAGCTATAGCTGAAGAGCCATTCATCCGTGAATCCCGGAACATTTCTGTCTTTTTCTCGTAAGCGCGTTAACCACTCTGGCCCTGTTCTTCCATCTTCATCCCCTTTTCTTTTTTTTTTACAACCGTGCGCAACCCTGCCAACAGCACGGTATGCGACTTCCGTCCATGGGCGTGAAAAAGGGTTGAACGGAAGCACGCGCTACGAATGGGGGCGATTCGTCGGGTGAACTTGCAACACCAAAGCCAGAGCGCGAATACTTTCTCGACGCTCGAATTGTCTCACAGTGAACTTCGCAACATTTTTGCATCAGAATGTCTCACGCTAGAAGTATGAGGCTGGCTCTATGTAGAATACGTGAGTATCTTTTTTGCCTTTTTCCCCACGGTCTTTTTAAAACGATCCACGTTGATGTGTATTGCAACTGTGTAGAGGACGCGACTCGATCCAAATAAAATAATTATCCGGCCGGCGCAGAGCTCAAAACAGGATCTACACGCATCGATCTACAATGTGTCAACTTAATAATATAATCAATCTAAAAGTTCATGAGACAATCTTTCATAACAGGTGGATTTTTAAAGCACACACGAAAAGTCTCGCCAGATGCAGCAAACATTTATTATGGTTCTTTAGGTTCTTTAATGATCTAATTGAATATAACAATATTTAGGATATTATATATTAATGTTTGCCCAAAATCTAGTGAAAGTATCATAGATTTATGCTGTATTTACCTAAACTCTGTTAAGTATAACATACTTTTGCTACATCTGCGGAAATTTTCGATGTCAGTATTGAAAGTTTATCTGTGCTGCAGGATCTTTTCGTAATATGTACTTTTAGACAGATTATATGTTTGAGAACGAACTTTTTGTTGATGGGTGATACGCTGCTAGTCAGGAATCGCACATGACAATAAGCCGAGTAACGCACGCCGTTGGGTCTCACGAGTGCGAGATGACCCGAGTAACCCTCTAATCTCACATGCAGAACAGCCATTAGGCGAATCATGGCACTTAACGCCGATAACGATGGTGAGAGTGCGGAGGTGCAGCAAGGGTTTCAACTGGCAATAGTGGCGGTAGATACGCCCAACCGAGGGTTATCTTCGCCAGGATAATATCATAATTAAATTGGACGCGCATCGCGTTTCATACGACGATGCTTCGACGGCTGCTGCTGAGTACATGCATGAGTTTCACAAGCTCCATTGGAATTTCACTCGTCAAGGGAAAGCTGATCAAAATATCTGATGTACTTGCAATATATTGCAACACGTAGTACATTGAAATATTCTATTACACTAATATCATATAAAGAAAGCGAAGTACTCGTAATCGTTATAGAAAATAGCACAAATTCATAATCGATATTATAACGAATAAGCGCGTCGATGTAAATGGATCCTTTTTCAAACTTTTATATTTAAAAAATTGTGGGCTGTATCATCTACACGGCTGTAGGTATTTATTTGGGCGATAACGTCTATGTCTGGTGAGAGAAGAGAAAACGGATTGAGGTAGCTGGGTCATCCTTTCGGTAGTATTATTAGTAATATTAGTAATATTCGTAATATCATTCGGATCCTTTTCGCCTGACTCGTAATTTCTAACCATCGTGGCTCGTAATTCGCCAAAAAAATTATTATCGGTTAGAAAATCACTGAGTATGTTTATTATTTATGTTTCTGGTTACTTTCTTTATTTACGCACAAACTGGCATCAAAATTTCTCTGATCGGCCGAGCCATTCGGTCGCTACAGCGGTCTTAAACATACTGAACCGCTCTAAATCAGAAGTTCGGAGCGCGGCTCCCACCGCGGCCTTATTACGTCAGAACGATAAGTTTGCGTGTGAGGCAAGAAGCTTAAGGGTCGACCTATCGTATCGTACATTTACATTTTATGCACTGCTCATTCTCAACGAGTAATTGCCAGGGATCCGAGAGCAAAATTTAGTGACGTTCACTTTCCGAATATCAGCGTCTGAGTTGTAAGACACGTTGTTACGTCCAAAATTTTTAGAGCTACCATATTGAAAGTTGCGCAATTGCTCTGAGACATATTCCTGTCAAATGCGTTTAGATGAAATTAACTCCCAAATGTGAAATAACAGTTTTATCGTTGTCATTTGGGAAACACGAGAGTGACGAAGCTTTCGAGGATAACAAAGCTAACAAGAACAACTATTTTAAAAGCAAAAGAAGGAAATGAAAGTCTTCTCGAGAGTTTCAACATGGGTTTTCACACTTCAACACGATCTACCACAATCGTACCCTCGAGCCTCATATCAACATCAGAATAAACTTATAAATTTTGCACTAATTGCTAATTGGCGGTCAGGTAGGAAACTACTATTTTTCCTAAGTTTTTGCAAATTGTTCGAGTATTTCTCGGTGTAAGGATTGCGCGAATGAAGGTACTGAGAATAGAAGGCCAAGGCTAAGAGGAAGAAAGTGCAACGGAGTTTTGGCGTCTGTCGGAGTGCGAACGCCAAGGTGTATAGATAGGGTAGAAAAGTTTTCTTCGCGGTAGGTTGAATGGCCGATCCCTTGCGAAATACGACGGTTAAATGAGAGTTACTAGACAGTATGTTTTATACCAGAGCGAAAAGTTTTCGGTCTGGAGCCTGCGGGGTCTACACGAGCGTGCCTTTTGGTACCTTGGTGCTGAAAACTACGTTACCGCGTTACTTTTTCGTCAGTTGAGGTATTGAGGGAATATGAAATTTTGTTTTATAAAATAGCTAAGATCTTTACAGCTTATCCAACATTATTTCTGACTTTCCTGTTCGAAGGAAAATGTATATCCCGGGTCGCGTAACAACGAAATAGCATATTTGTATTAGAAATTACTCTTCCCAATGATGCTAAAATCTACAGTTTTCACATTTGTTAGTTTAAAAATTATAAACTGTTTAATTCATTCATTTTTTAAATATCTCGTATACGTATCTACAGTTTATGCGCAGACTCTACAAAGTCTCTTGAACCGCATTTGTGTTCATTTGAAAAGTAAAACAACGTATCGTCGATCTTGAAAGCATTTACGTTGAAGCTCGTCATTAAAAAAAAATTACACAAATTTCTAAGTCATGAGCGTGTGAAATAAAAACTTTAGATGCTTTTCAATGTAATGCAAAAACGCGAAAAATTTATCTCCTAGCCTCCGAGCCTTCGACGCCTATAAATTAGTACTAATGCGAAAACGGTAGATATAGATTCTTGGAGTACGTGCAGAGGCCACAGGATGCGCCGGCTGCAAGTTCCAGCTCTGGTGAGCCTTATATTCCAGTGCTTCCCGAATGTACAGCGGGTAAAGAGAGGCGGTAAGCAAGAGGTTCGTATCACCGGTACCCACGGGGGCCGCGCGAGTCTCCGCTAATGAATTTTTAAGTTTTAACTCGGTAACCCCGGAGCCCTGTCGCTGTGCCCCCTTCCTCTTTTCCAAACTGGTATGCGGTGGGGCAGCAAAGTCTCCGAGCTCTCCGGAAGGCAGGGTTTCATTGAAAATTACTTTCTACCCGCATTTAGAGGCTCCCTATCTACCCGGTTTCGCGTTACCGTCGAAATAATTAATTTTTTTTACCTCCTCAGTCGCGCACTTTCTTGGTCACACCTGCACTGCCACTTCCTTGGATCTTTTTCGTTGAAATCGCTCGAGCACTGTGTCTACTTAATTTTTTTTATCTGGTACTCGCAGCGAGGCTAAACTGAGAATTGCAAAGGTGGATAAAAGTGTATAGAATGTAGAAAGAAAGCAATAAAATTATTTTAGATTCGTACGTTGATGGATTACGCTGTACAAGAAATTACGATGAAACAATTATTTTAAATACGATCTTCTTTAGAATAATAATACGAAAAACAAAATAACGTTGGAGCTTGCGACGCATTTCAGATATTACAATATAGATATTTTTTTTTCTCTTGATTTTCATTTGTATTAACTTGAAAATTCTCTGGAATGAAAATATTTACAAATATTATTAACATATTTATGCTTCTTAGCTTGAAAAAAATGAAACGATGATTCATATTTTTATTTTATGAACGGAAATAGTTATTTCATTCGTACGTTCATAAATATACATCAGATTGTATCAATTTAATGGATCTGAACTATTTGTATTGCATAAAAAAAAAACTGAATTTATTAAAATATATTCCATTTCATAGATCAATCACTGGCAAGATGCGAACCACTGCACTACTCATTCTTACATAAGTGATAAATAGCATTCAATGAAGTGGTACTCGTATAGATGCGATATAAAATGTATTTACCTCATTGTTGACGCTATAGGTAATGCACTTGTGCGATAACGAGGATATAATGAATCGATGGGAAGCGCCTAAACCAAGAAATGTGAAAGGAGAGAAGCTGTAAATATTTCACTAGGCAATATAATATTATTGTGGCACGAGTATACGAGGTACCTGATGGCCGCTTGATAGTTAATAAAACTGTCGTTTCACCCGAAGCTCCGTAGCTCGTTCCAATGGTTAAAGAGGTACGAATGAAGTCTGCTTCCTTACCGCTGATGTTGCTACGTCAGCTTCACTGAGTACTCGTACCTTGGTGCTTATGTGAGTGTTAACTAAGCGCATTAACTTTATTAAACTGTAAAGTAATTTTTTTAAATCAATGTGTCATCCACGACTGTAGGTTATAAATGATATTTTATGTAACGGAGCGTTGAATCATAGTGTTATATATATCGAAGACCTTTTCATTATTAAATAAAAGATAATTTTTTTAATTTGTTTGAAATAGTTTAAAATACTTCGATTTAAAATGACGACGCGACAATAGCAGTAAATAATTCATGACGTACTTTTATTTGTTTTTAATTAACCGCTAATAAATGACAAGAATATTACCGAATCTCGATTGTATCATAACAATGTGTTACTACACCCAACACTGATCGATATAGTCCGATTTCAGTTGGAGGGTTAAAAAAAAGTTCAACTCTACTTTTTAAAATAAAAAGTAAAACTCGACATTGTTTAAAACAAAGGTGTACAAATTTGAAATTTGCATATTGCTTCCTCATGATTCTCGTCAACCCACAGAATCTTCTCTATGGGTAATGGTTATCTCAATTCTGATTTCATCATAGAGGAAGTGGTATTGAAAATTTTAATGTAATTGAAAGCTAAATAAAATAGCAAATTTAATAAAGTTTAAATCCCACAATCGATTATCGCCAAATTCAAGACCAAGTATTCACGTCTTCTAGCTAATTTGTATGTCATGTTTCAGTTTCATAGATAAAAATTTACGAAAGTTGGAGCAACATTTTTTTTTTTTTCGAAAAATTACACCAATTCATCATTTTGTAAAATCTGAACGCCTCACTTTTTAATGTCAATGTGTTCAAAATGTCCCAAAACGGCGAAAAATAATATTAAAAAAAAAATGTCTGTGAGTGCGCGCTCGCATGTATGTGTGTGTGTGTGTAGCGTGTGCGTATGTATGTATCAGGAGTACAAATTGAAAATGCGGGATTTTTTTCTATTTTTGAACGTTTATTCTGAAAAAATGGTAACAAATGAATTATTCAAAGTATTGTCCATCGCTAGCCACAACTTTTTCCCATCTTTCTGGCAATTTACGGATACCGTCGCGAAAAAATTCGGCCGGCTTGGCTGCTATCCAGTCATCGACCCATTTTTGGGCTTCTTCGTAAGAATGGAAGCGCTGGTCAGCTAGGCCATGTGTCATCGATCGGAAAAGGTGGTAATCGGAAGGAGCAATATCTGGGCTATACGGCGGGTGGGGTAAGACTTCCCATTTCAGCGTTTGTAGGTATGTTTTGACCGGCGCTGCAACATGTGGCCGAGCGTTGTCATGTTGCAAAATTACTTTGTCGTGTCTTTGCTCGTATTGTGGCCGTTTTTCTTTGAGTGCGCGGCTCAAACGCATCAATTGAGTTCGGTATAGTGCTCCTGTGATGGTTTCGTTCGATGTCAATAGCTCATAATACACCACACCCAGCTGGTCCCACCAAATACAGAGCATGAGCTTGGCGCCGTGAATATTTGGTTTGGCCGTCGATGATGATGCATGGCCGGGGTAACCATATGATTTTTTGCGCTTCGGGTTATCGTAATGGATCCACTTTTCATCACCAGTGACAATGCGATGCAAAAAACCCTTCCGTTTTTGCCGTTCGAGCAGCAGTTCGCATGCAAAAAAACGGCGCTCGACGTCTCTCGGCTTCAGCTCATACGGCACCCAATGTCCTTGCTTTTGGATCATTCCGAGGGCTTTTATACGATGGGAAATGGCTTGTTGTGTCACTCCCAATGAATCTGCGAGCTCTTGTTGAGTTTGACACGAGTCTTCATTGAGTATTGCCTCCAATTCAGCATTCTCAAACTTTTTCACTTGGCCCGGCCGCTCTTTGTCCTCAACGTCAAAATCACCACTTCTAAACCGCACAAACCATCTCTCGCACGTTGAAACCGATGGAACATGACTCGGATAAGCCTCGGAGACCAATCGATGTGCTTCAGCAGCACTTTTCTTCAAATTAAAGAAGTAAATTAAAACTTCCCGCAAATGCTGTTTTGTTGGCACGAAACTCGACATATTGAGAGCTCAAAAAAACTATGAATTTGACACTGCGACAAATTGACACATACTGAAAATTAAAGCTATAAGACGTAGCTTTGACATGAACATAGTCACAGTACTGCCTGATGCGTATAGCGTTAGTAACGCCATCTGTTATCAAACCCGCATTTTCAATTTGTACCCCTGATATGTTCTGGCGCAGTTTAAGCTATAGCGCTCCCGTTTCGCACATATGTTAATCTATATAACCTCTTTATTCACTACAATTTTCATTGAAATTACTCAAAAAATGACAAATTTTACGGCATTTTAAAATTAAAAAAAAATGTCCATGAACGCTCTAATATCCGTAAATTTCAAGATTTCTGGCACCTTTTTTTATAGCTGAGCTAACAACTGTATCTTATGCTCTGGTCTTCGATAATAGGAGATTGAAAAATTTCTTATTCACTGGAATAATAGAAAATTCCAGCAGTTTCACGTCGCGTCACGATGACATCAATTTTTTTTAGTGTGTGAGCCTACCGTAAAGAACTCGTGACATGCACTGTGCTGAAAATATGGAGTAGGCCACTCTATTGCGATAACTTCTTGTGGAGTTCCTAGCGGAACTAACTTCAGCTTGACGACAGCTTTTCCAAAGGTTAGATATATAGAGTGCATACACATAGTATGCAGGGGCTGTATAATAGTCCGGTAAAAGTATTCAAGTGACAAGCTGCCCGTGATACGGACATTCTTTTCCTCTCATCGAATCTTTCGACGGGCCCGTCAGACCTCCCTCGCGACTTTATCCGTTCGTCCACCCAGAATCCATGAGAAAGTTCGAGCATCGAAAGCTGGGATATTCGTTGCCCAGACGATAGCTCTCGGTCGATGACATTTATTTTCCTTGGCCATAATTCACCTACTCCCCGTTCTCCTCCGATTCGCCACCAGTTCGCCTCTCCGCCGGAAGTTCTCAAACTTAGATTAGCGATTCAATTTGGGTCGGCGGTAAATCATCTTTCGAATCGTTTTTTAATCGAAACCTCTCTCGTAAACTGTTCACGTTCTTAACAAAAAAAAAAACAAAAAAAACAGGGAGCTTCGCAATCTTTTTCAGTTCTTACTCGATCGTGAAATAAATCGATCGCTAGTGGTTGAAAATGAATGATAACAATAAACTCTAATGTCTTTTACCTCTTGATACAAGGTGTAAGAGGAAACGTCAATTTATGTATTTCAAAATGACGCGCCGAGATCCTGCGAGTGAGAACTCGGCATCGATCGATGATCGATCTTTACACGTATGCGGACTCGTCTATATAGCAATGCGTGTGCACGATAGGATGCTCAATGAAGGTACAAGAGCGCACATGCAAAGATAACTCTGTCTGTTTCTCTCTGGGGACGCTGAGAGTTACTGAGGTTATCGTTATCTGAAACTCTCTGTAATATCGGTTTCGTGAATACTTTCTCTACCTCATAGAACAAAAATATGCAAAATTTTCGCACGAGTGAATTGCCCCCTCAAAAATATTACCTTTTTGTCTGGGATATTTTTTCGTACGATGCTTATTTTTCGATATATTTCGAAGTCTTCGTTTAAATCGACCACCCGGTATATGTAAAATCGAATTAATTATTTTAATTAATTAATTACTAGTATATTTTACATAAATTAAATTTTCCTGGTCATTTTATCTCTTATATATTTATCTTTACCTCCTATATAATTAATATTGTCAGAAAATTTCTCTTTAGCCTGTTGTAGATTAACATTTAATGGATAAGATGTATAATTGGATTTTCATCATTTAATTTTGTTTGTAACAATAATTTTACCGTTGACGTATTCCGTGCCATTGATATATCAATCAGAATTCTCAACATTCTTCGTATCCCTTCGCTACTATCTCATACCCCATATAAGTATCACAGATTATTTTGAAAATGAGGGAGTAGTGTGGGCGGCACACGTGAGTTGTAACCAGCGTATTATGTTCGTTTGCGGCTCTTCCGTACACGTTCCCATAAAATCTCTGTGCAAGCTGACGAGGTGACGCTCGCTACTATGCTATTGCCACCGCTCGCAGTGTTTCTTCTATTCCCTTGCGTGTACTTTTTATCCTGTGAAAGATAATCTGTGCTCATTCGTATGCCCCACCGGGTGCGGCTCTGCTCTGCACTGCTCCTGGTCGCCTCGGGGTTCTGAGCCATTTGGGATTCGCTGTGTGCTGAGTCTCTAACCCTCTCTGTCTCACTTTTTCTCTATCCCGCCACGTGTCACCGTCGGTTCGGGAATGATAATACTATACCGCTCCCCCCCCCCCCCCCCCGGCCCCCAGCCCCCGCGTTTATCGCATCTACTGTTTAACGAATCTACCGTAACTACGAAGAGTGAGTGAGATAGAGAAAGAAAGTACAATAAAAAGTCGTAGTCTGCTTCGAATATTAAGAAATATTAATTTCACCAAGTTCGAATAAGAAAATGTACTAATTAAAAATGTAATAAATGTATTGGCCGTAATATAACGCTTCGAAATTATTATTTTTATTTATTTATTTTTTTTATTATTAATCATTACTCATAAAGAAAGCGTAATATTTTCGAATTAACATGATTGAAAAGGGTTTCATGAGATGATTCAAAAGGAAGACTGCATAATCACAGAGGTATAACCTAAACAAATGAGCCAAAATTTCGAATGCAGTATAAACAATGTTGAGTACAATGTCATGAAAATCTATCAGTCTGGTCAGGGTTACAAGAAGCTCTTGTTGAGAAAATAAGAATTCTGTTTATTATTTGTCTTTGACTAAACTCAACGTAGAACGTGAATATAAATTTTACGTTTGTGAAGAATGAAAATAGATATTAATTTATGGACAACACAATCTATATTTTTCTCTGTGAGATTCTATAGCGTCAGTTTATTTTGATTTGCTAAAAAGTTGCGAAAACTAATTTGCAAAACGTGGCAAATCAGAGAGAAGTTTGTGCGGATATCAGGAGGCAAAAAGAAAATGACGTGATTGCAGTTCTCGTTCGTTGACGCCAAATACGGTGTGTTCCACGAAGGTGGTTCACCTTTTCGAGCGACACGAGTGGTCGAACGAAGTAGCATAAGACCGAGAGTAAGGTATCAAGTAGATATATAGAGAGCAAGAGAGTTTTCGAGGAGTGAACTAATAATCGAATCTCGGTGCCGAACTTCGTAGGAGTCGGGTAGCACCGAGTTTTCGTTCTTCGGGTCACACAATACTTCGGTAGACTTTCTTTATCTTGAATTGGAGAGGGGTTTGGTCGACTGCCCGGTGCGTCATTCCCTTCTGCCTCCCTTTCCATCTTCCGCATCATCCAGCGGTAAGTATTTTTCCTTAGAAAATTCTATTATTCAACTCTGGCTCGCGTGCATATTGTTCTTGCGGTGGAAGATACGGAGGTAATGGTTATAGCTTTCAGCCGAGAGCCACATCTGCTTTACGTACGAATGTTTTATTTCAGCCACGAGAAAACGTCCCACATTCGTACCGAGATCGTACAAGAGTGTCACGGAGAGTAACATAGAAAGAACAAGGACAAAGGAAACAGTCGCTTCTGGTACGCCGGTGCTTACCAACAGCGGTGACATTTTTGGTTGCACTTTTCCAGATTTATCCTTTAGCCAACCCTGACGCACCTTCCTTTTTTCTCTATCACGAATTTCCAACTGCTACGATTGTACCATACTCGCGGGCTCTCGCAACGATGCATAAATAATGCGAAGATAGCGCGTGCGATACATAAATCGTTTCCATTTACCTACATAGGGGCTGGGTGCAAGGTGAGAAGGAAGCAGGCTGGCGGCTTCCACTTCCATTGGATAATACAAATAGCCAAAGCCACACGATACGTAACAATCTGTCCAACCCTCGCGACGGGGAGCGATGAAATATTAGACGCGTTTGTCCCTCGGCACCAGTTTTCTCCTGTGCTTCCTCCCTTCTCCCATCCCATGATCCTCCGCGCTTTCTCGTATTTCTCGAACGAAAAGGCGTTTTGTATAATAAATTGGATTCGCGGAGAAAAAACCTTGCGAGGCCATGAGCTGCAAATAACCTTATCTGAACGAATGATCTTGGGAAAAAGATACCGGTAACAACACTTTTTTTTCTGAGAAATAGGATCTTTTGGATAAAATGGTTTACCGAATGAAGAATATCAACTTGAAGTGAAATTTACGTGTATAATGTTATCTTAGGACAGCTTAAATTCTCTCTTACTCTCTCGTTCTTTTCATAACCTGAAAATATTCGATTTCACTGCATTTTTCTCGAATACAATTCCGTAGAAGCACCAGAAAAAAGCGGTGCTAACTGTTAAATCTGTGATAGCTTCGAACAGCTAAGCTCGTTAATTATTCTTCCATACGTTGTCAGATTGACGTTAGAATGCTAATGGTTCGTGTCGTCCATACTGTATTTTTCTCGCAATTTATGTATCAGACTTCCATCTGCCCCAGTTATTTCCTTACGTTTTTTTTCTACGTTATTTCTGGTTATGTCTCACTCGCCTGTTACGAAAAAAAAGGGGAAGGGGATGGTAGAGGAGCGAGCTCATACTTACCCTTCGCAATGATTTACAATCCGCTAGCTGTTACGTAGTCGGACGCGACCGCGTTCCTCCGTAATTAATAAAATGATTAAATGAAGCTACCTTTGTCGTTCATTAATTACCAAGCTGCGGAAAGAGCTCGAGGGCAGACGGTGTGCGCTATTGCCAGTTGCCGTAGCGCACCATAGAGGTGGTTCTACCTCTCGAGAACGAAAACGAACGAATACCGAGGAGGTCGTGGACATTAGTAATGCGACATTCCTCTTTTGTGACATTCTGTGCTCTCGGCCTCGACTCTTCCTCTTCAGAAGAGACCGGTACGAGTGTAGCATCGAGAACGAAAAAAGGTGAAAAGGATTCACTCCTCCTCGCCGACCTCTTTCTTCACTTGCTATTTCCTTGCCGATCCGCTGGGATATGAAGAATATAAATCTGCACGACGGCTCGAATCGCCTTTACCTGTACACTCTATCGTTGCAAAATGAAAGGGCTTTTCCACGTCACCGCCTTTTTCATGTCCTTTCTGCTCTCTCATTTTTCATCTTTCGCTTTGCATTGTTCGTTGGCTCGGGGTGCCACGATTATGCAAAGATAAAGAATTATTAATAATATCGTAAAAATTGTCCAGCCTTTGGCTTCATCTCATTTTAATCTTACAATGCAGAGATAGCAAGAGTACTTTTTACTTTCTCATCACATACCAAATATGCAAGAGAAAAAGTATTGTAATCCAAAACAAAAAAATTCGACTGTAAGAATTTTTAGTTTACTATATCCAAGCAGGTTCTAGAACCGTACATCTTTTCTATTCGCTTTGATTCACCGACAACGTTATGCAAAAATGCTTAGTTTACTTTTTGACACTTTATCTGAAATGTGAAAATTTTTTTAAATGTATTCATGGTCCGCAGAATTAATAAAAAATTATTATGCTTTCGTCTAAGACGTACAGATACGCTAACATGCAAATAGCCAATAGGAAATGAATGATTCGGTACGGTGGTACTTTCCTTATCTTATCCACTCACTCGGATAAGTTGAAAACAAATTATCGGTTATAAAAAATGGGTATCGAACGAAATATAGATCATGCTGCAGATCGAGTAAAACAAATTACAATACAGTGAATAATTTTAGCTCATATCGATGAAAAAATAAACTAATAATTATTCACAACGAATATTAAACTTGAAACATTGCGGAGACGGAACAGACTTGACTTATATTCTTAATCGCTGGCATAGCATTTCATAAAAACAGTTCGTGACCGTATTTCAAATAATCTTATCCAGCTGTGGTCTAGATATCCACGCACCATAAGTTTCGATAACTTTTGTATGAAAAGTACCGAGAAGCAAACCCGACTTGTCAAACTATTGAGATAGCCGTTCCGCAAGGCGGCTGCGGCGATAATAATATGCCAAGATGAGAGACAGCCCGTTGCTCAAAACCAAGGTCCTTAAATAATATATCTACGGACCGTAGCACAACGCCATCTCGCGATCCCTTTTCATAATTTTACGCTCTATTGTATATTTTGTGATGTATTTTGTGACTATGTCGTTCGTACCTGACGTAATTTTTCGATAAAAACTTTACACAGTTGTGTATAAATGTTAACTACTTCAACTTTGAGTATTTTCATAATCTCTTTTTGTGAATATACGAATCTATGCGTTAGAATTGTAATAATCTGATAATTTTTTTTTGTTTTTCTCACTTATGGTTCCAACCTTTTCCCAAAGACAGTCAAATATTCGTAACACAAATCTCCACAGAGATACGAAATTACTTTATATCGACCGTCACGTTTTGTAATTCAAGGGTCCTTACCCGTTTCCTTACTTTTACTCTCTGCGTCCATTCGTCCGAGAGTCCTCTTTCGTTCTCTCCATATCTCCTGGATACATTGTTTGGTGCGGAAGCAGTGTCTATTCGATCGTAGCACTAAGCTTAGGTGGGAAAGAGCGAGGAGCCCGGAAGCCGAGCGCTAGAGGCTGGAATCGAGATTGCTATGGAAAGCTAAAAATGGAGCATCGTAGATGCACGATAAAAAAGAGCGCAAGAAGCATGAGCAAGCGTAGAGTGGAGTCATAAAATATTCAGACTACTTTCTAGTTCTTCTCATGGCTTATTGCATCTACATACGTCGCTACCTCGGGGGTTTCCGAACTGAACCAGTGGCTTTCCCGTAGCTCAGCAAAAGCAGAACTAGAAGCACCAAGAGTAACCAAAAGAACCCGAACCCAGCAAGCTCCCAGGGTTAGCTTGACGCTCGGATCTCGCAGACTTATGCAATATCAATATTTTAGAAGGTCAGGTTATAAGAGTTGAGCGTAGATAGATAAAGTTCATCCATAGATGAACGAAGCATGAAAGCTGAGATAAGATAAGCTAAATGCTAAGTTGAGAGACTGCTAGAAACATTTATTTTTCGGTGCGACCATTTCTCACCGAAACAAAAAAAGGAGCAAGGCGTACAGCGGTTAATCGATTTACACTGTCCATCATGTAAATGCGATTGAAGCAAACGTTTATCTAGCGCAATGCACATTCAACAATGAAAAAAGGTTCAACATTACATCTTCAACGAGTCTTTCGAAGAGTTAGCTGAATAAGACTCTGAGAAAGACTGATGAAAGTGAGGTGACAGACAAAGTGTACTCTGCAGAGAATGAGCGACGTTCAGAAGGGTGGTGCGAAGACAGGGCTCTCCGTCATCTGCGTACATCCTTGTTGTCTGGGGTGGCACTTGCACCCGAGCCTCTTCGACGCAGTACAGTCTGCTACTTGAGTGTCGCTGTGCCTGGCTCAGTCCTTCACCTTGATGCGTTCAGGTCGTCTGATACCACGTAGTATTCTAGAGCCTCATACTATGCGACATTAGATAAGATCAATCTCCGGTTATCTATCACGAATAAACCATACAATTAGGAACTTTTAATCGATGTAGCAGATCGTGAATAATTCCTATGAATCTGAGCTGCGTTACTTTGTAATGGACTTAGCAAAGTAAATCGGTTCTGGACGTCAGGGTTCAGCGTAAAAAAGTTAGCCATTCTGTTACTCGGTAGGGATTCAGCGTCGAAAATTCAGCAATCCTAATTATTTGGTAAGGATTGTGCGTCTATCGCAAAAGGTTAAATCAAGCATATCTATTATCGTTAACGGTTTGAGACCTCTCCACTGAGAATTCGACAGCACTCTGTCAAATCTATGAAACTCTCTTATACTATGACTGTTCCTTCTTCCTTATATCTGACTCTCGTATCTCCTCGTATATTTCGAGGACCAGCAACAACAGAAATAACGATCCTTCCAGCTTTTTCCTGCACATCCTGCCGTTCGTTTTCTCGAAGTATCCTGGGAATAGTAAGACTTGAAGGAGCAAAAAGCTTTGCTTCTCTCGTTTCATCCAAAGTGGAAGGGAACCCCACGGCCAATTGGTTCGAGGCAAAAGGGGATGAAGTTTCATCGACTGTGGAGACGAGCGTCCTATATAGCCGAAGATCGACTGGGAGCAAGGGTCGTTTGCCACTATGATGGTCGCTTCTGACTGTGACGGTGAAATCGATTCGATATTTTCGTGGCCTGCATAAACTCGGGGATTCAATTCTGTGCGTTGGATAGTATGAGTGCATCTATCGAGAGTTTGGTGTCAGAGAGTGCATTCTCTGCAAGAATTTGGTGCGAATGATCCGAGGAAAATCCATCGAGTATCTGTACGAGAACCGATATCTGAGAAAGGCGAACGATCCCTAGCCAGGCAGGATCCGTTCCTTTCGACCCTCGCTACTTTTACATCCTCTCATTGCAAGCGTTACTGCTTTGGGCTACCGAGAATCGACTACCTAATCCCCAATTCGCGTACAGTATCATCAGATTTCTAAGGCGAAAGTAGATATCGGCTCATCCAACCATGCACCAATTTCATCAGGATGAGGCATTTTTACAGATCCCATCGTATACCGAGAAATTCATTGACGCAAAGAAAAGATTCTACAAGTATTGAATGGGATCAATTTCCGATCTGACTATTCTATAGATGCAAGTTGTAGATTAACTTCAAGTGTACGACACTTTCTTGTTTCGAATATAGCAAAATAATGAGATTGGTTCTGGAGTTAAAAAATTATATTTTTCTCATACTTCTTTAACACTTGAGCATTTTAACACTCAAGCACTTGTAACTTGTGTCGAAAAAATATTGCCATACAGTCAAAGCTTTAAAGCAAAAAGTAGCAGAGAAATAATTGAGGATAAATGTAAATTTGGTCAAACGAATTGCAAATATTTTTGACGGCTGTTGTGCATCTGACGCGTTATTGACTTCTGGCTTGAGGGACCCACGGACCGCTGGTTGCACTGTTATTTCTACATCTACCGCAGTCTGTACCTACTGTTCTGAATATCTCCCGATGGGCCAAGAGTCGGACGGGTGGGCATGGGTTACCGGTTTTGTATTCTGGATCGTTGCCGAAGTGGGGTGGCATGCGAGTGTTCTGGTTTCCGCTTCCGGCTTACATTTTACGTCTGGACGTTTCATTGTCGAAACGCTAACGTGCGCATACAGGATGCACGAAAGAGATGAAAACGGTTGACCCAGATGCGATGGGGGAGTGTAGCGAGGAAAAGGGACGAAACCGGTTGGGGCGAGAGAAAATGAGTGATACATAGACAGAAAAACGGACAGAGATGGCGGCGAAGCGTTGGGAAAACATATCGGAAATAGCGAACCAGACAGTGAGCATACATTTCGAGTTGCAAGTGAAGGGAGTTGAATTTTCTCCTACAGGGAAAGAGAAAAGGTTCGCTATGATCCGTCCATGTATATACTACACAGTTCAACGAGATTTTTTCATGTTTCTGAATAACTTTTATAACTTCTATAATATTTGACTGATGTAAACGCTTATTTCAGATGAATCATCGTTTGTTTGCAAAAGTTTATACACTTGTTAGAAATTGAACTCTACAGTTGAGAAAAAGGATGATAAACTTAACTATTTCGTAAACTAAGGAAAAATTCGTTCACATACTTCAATTCTAGAGTAGTTTTCGATAACATTTTATTAGTTATCAGTACCTAGTCAGATATTATACGAAATTACTATTGATCTCGATATACCGCAATATGGAAAGATAATTATCGTCTCCAAATATTCAAGCATACGTATACTTCCTATTCTTAAAGTTAAATTCCTATTCTAACATACACATGTAACACGAGTCTCGTAACATCGATACAATGAGCGCGCTTGAGTAAGTTTCTTATGGTAAGGATCGCAGTTTACAAATGTAAAATACACATGAAATATATTTAATTTATGAAGAATAATCCAAAGGCCGTGGGAAAGGCAAAATAAAATCGAACGATCGATCGAAGGTGTCTAACACCTCCGAGTTCAGATGAATCGAGTTTAATCAACGAGGCACGTCAATCGGACGCCGCGACTTTATAAATTATTCATCGATGGCAGACAGTGCACGAGAGAATTGGTAGAATGAGGACAGCTCGTGCAAAGGGGCCGATTCGCTAAAATCGTCCAAAGTCTTGGTTGGTTGACTACCGTGGCTCTCGAAGGATGAGTGAAATAAGAAAACCGGGACAACCTTAGTTAAAAAGTGCGAGGGAGAGAGAGAGAGAGAGAGAGAGAGAGAGAGAGAGAGAGAGAGAGAGAGAGAGAGAGAGAGAGAGAGATGTGGTGTATTCAACGAGTTAGCTTTCGCGAGTGAGGAAGGACTACGGTTACGAGGGAGTCGTAGGGCAATTGGAGAGCAGAAATCGATTGCCATTGGCGGGTGGGTCTCGAGCCAGTCGGTGCTCCAGTACTTCCCCGCTGTAAGTGCTATTGCCGTTGCTACTGGATGCAGGCCTGAGGGTTGTTATTCAATGAGTTACATGCAGCTGGATGGTTCAAGAAAGACGAGCAAGAGAAGCACATACTATATAGAGGACTGCAGCGACTTGGACTTCTTTATTTTTTTTATTTCAATCCGTTGAAATGGTCTTGACTCCATCTATATAGTTGCTGCTTCTACTACTTCGTAATTGTCGTTCCTCGAACGTCCTGCGGTCGTTCAAGTTTTTTTTTTAGTTTATGTAGCTGGTGTGTAGCGAACTTAGCCCGCGGGTTGTCTGACTGACGCTTCGGAAAGGCAGATCGGATCATTTTAGAGCGAATAATTATTGAATCCTGACGATACATTAGAATATTGGTTTTCACGATCGATCTATAGGGACGAACACACGCACCCACGCAGGCACGAACTCACACATACACGCGTGCGCACGCACATACACGAACACATTTTAATGGTAAACGAACGATCCGTACATCTCGAAACGAATTGCAGTCAATTCCCGGGAGGTTTTCATAGGTTTCTAGAATTTACACTTACTTTTCTCCATGTATTTCCATTTCTCAGATATTCAATAGGGAACTACTGTGTATTCGTTCTGGGTTCTCAGGGTTTCGCTTCCTCTCCCGACTACCCTGTCTACTACGTGCCCGTTGATCGTTCTTTCCACCACCGTTGTTTTCACACAACGATGACGACGACGAAGTGCCAAAGTGAATAAATAAAAAAGAATAAAAAGAAGAAAAAGAACATGAACAGAAAATAGTTTATACGCGATGGGAACGTACGAGAGCGTGGGGGTACATGGTGGTTGAGAGCGAGGGCGTGGCACACGAAAAACAAACGTGTACGAATGCCACACGGCGGGGTGTGAAATATCGCGTGGGCATGCTACGGAATTCGACACGATGTTTTGTCCGTCACAGCGTATAGCACAGTGGGCTGTGTTCACGTACGTTTTACCCGCGATGCTTTGAAGGGGTTGAAGGGTTCACTCGTTCTGTCTCTCGTTCACCTGACACCTGGTCGAGAGTTAAAATTTAATGTTCTTCACGAAGGTAGTTTCGGTGATGAAAATCCGTCTCGTAGTATTTTTACTTTTTCATAAACACTATCATCATATTTATATTTTTTTACGACTTGAAATAATTAGAAAATCCGCAAAAACCATAGAAAAGAGAAAAAAATATTGTGAAAAAATGTGCAAAAATTGATTTTGAAGTTTCAGAAATGTGTAGATAATGTTTTTAAAATCATAACTTTGCCATCGAAGCGCTATTTCAAAGTTTAACTCATTCCGATTATCATTACCACAGAATGAAGTTGTAAAGTTTTTGGATAAATAAAGTAACAACTATCTTGATACACACATTTCCCTTTCTTAAAACGTTTATGTCACGATATACCCGGAAATATCGAAAGCCATGTTACCTCTTTTTCCATGATTTCATTGGTTATCAACAAAGTGGTTATAAACAATTTGAAATAAGTATCAAACGAGACAAAGTCCAAGCCAGTAATTTTTAACAATCATTGGATATTCACGTGTTTAACATTTTCTTTAACAATCATTTTGGCATAATTTACTTTTTATTGTATTTCATCCTCTGAAAATGTTCAATAAAGTATCCTGAATATTAAAGTATGAAGGGAAATACATTTCTCGAGATAGATATAACACTGTATAGTCTTTGAGACACGTAGGCAATAAACACAGTTGAATGTAAAGGAATCCGGTACCGATCACACGTGGCCAAGACTGTATGTCCTCGTCGTATTGAATCGACCGTTCGACGATTGAAAACGTGTTCGGTTTACTTGGATCGGTTGAGACAGAATATGTGGTACCTCGTCGTACGTGTCCGTATACGCACTGCGGCTAAAAGGTATCCTCAGTGAAAAAACTGCGTCGAAATGCGCATGCATGCACGGCTGTCAGTTCTGTCGGAGTGTAACCGATTCACAAAGTATATAACAGAACTGAGCTACCCACATTGTAAAATATTGTTAATCTCGCTCCATTGAAGTAGATACTTCGTACGCGGTAAGCACTTCGTAGTGTCATATGTCTAGAAAGTAATCTGCAGGGAGGAAAGCGAGGAAGCTATGTACAGTACGACGACGTACATGAAATGTGAAAACGACCATCTTCAGCCGGTGGTATAAGAGCACTCACCCATTGCCGGACCGTAGATATTCAAGTAAAGACAATCTTCGCTCTGTTTTCGTAGATGAGGCAGAAGCCGCTTCAGGTACTCGTAATGGCCCTTGGGCATTCGCTCCAATGCTTCTTCCTCGTTCGAAATGTCAGGGAGTTTTTGAGGACACACCAGGCCGACTGAGTTTGTCAATCTGTCGAACGGAAGAATATTGTTTTCGTACACAATATGTTCAAGCACAACCTTTAACACGATTATGTTTATTGGAATTACACGATTTAATACGTTGAAAAGAATTAATGAAATCGTACTTTAAACAAATTACTTACTTCACTCCGTCCCAAGGACTAGGCGCTCTGGTAGGTGAAAATCTGTTGCTCCCGATGGGTGGAGTGGCGTAAGGTATACCAAGATATACGTCGATGGGCTGAAGATACTTTGTATTCTCGTAAGTATGCGTCAATCCTTGAATCTTGCCATAGCGAGTCTGAACAACCCGTGGATTGAGCTTGGCCTTGACGGATAACGAGAGAACTATTTTGGGTGGCGTCACGACCATCAGACTGACGAGAATCAGAAAAAGTTCCATCTTGCCTGGGAGGACTACGGTTTACAACCGACGTCAGCTATCTCCCACCCCACGTTCGAAATCCGTGACACCCCAGTGACCTTAATCGCGAATTAAGGGTGACTGATTTCGTTTCTCGTGACTATATTATATCGATCGGGTGGTCTTCCCGAAGAATTTCTCATTTAAGCCGCGCCCCTCAGGATCGGCAACGTTCCAGCGGCATTGCACACGAGCGTACAGCACCATCGGGTTCCAACGTCACCTATACACGTCATCTGAAAGCCAATCAAGTCACGACTAATTACTTCCTGCAGTTACCCCATGTTCGTAGTGATTAAACGCGCTATCCAACTACATTTCCAATTGTATCCAAAGCTCGCTACAGTTAACTATTAAATCAAAGAGGGAGCTCTAATGAAATTTCCATTTTCGATTCTTATTTCATTCAATTTTTCTGTAAACCTCCAAATATGAACCAACTCAATATTCGAAACCCCTGAATATAATCCGATGATTCCAAATGGACTGTATATCAGAGGGGTGCACCAGCCCCTTATTGGTTGGGTCTGCGAGGGTAGTTTGAGCTTTTATTGGGGTAAATTATGTGTGAGATGGAGTTTCAAATAAATCTTCTTTCTATCATCTTTGGTTGTTCTCGGAGAGTAAGTATTTTCCATTAAATTAAATATTAGATACTTCAATCAGAGACAATAAGCACGCTTTCATGAAACACGCAAATTTTATGAACCGAAAATGCTTCTTACTCAACCTACCATCTTCCGAACCTACAGAAGTATCTCCATTGAACATTTTACATTCACCCGGAAAAGTGAAGAAAGAACGTCATGATTTTTTTTTTCTCGTTCACGTACCACGTTTCTTTGCAATATCGTGAATTATACAGAGCTACAGACTGTAGTAAAAGTATAGCATAGCGATCCGTCTTTCCTTCTCGATTCAACGTTATTCTAGCATAGAAAAATTCCCGACGCTTCTCTACCGAACTATAAAAATCCGATTCCTTAGCATTATTCTGGCCATATTCCCCGAGATTTCACGAATGTTGCCGCGGACCGGTAAGCACTTTCTCGACATGTATCCAGCCCCAAGTCGATCTACTCTACATGAGTATGAGGGACAAAGAGAAAAGAGAGTTTACACAAATGTCTTGGTGTGGGTTATGGGATGAACAGGCACAACGAACTTGAGAGTATTCGTACGTAGCCCCATTATGGAAACCAGTACTTATCGACCTGGAAAAATCGAGCGAATGGATAAAACTCAAGCTCACCGATGTTCGAGCGACATCGCGTTCTCTCCAACATTCCTAGACTCTACTGCTTCAGGCGAAAGTTAGAACCTTGTTTGAGTCTGCATTTTCCAGTGATTTTATTTAAACAAACATGAAAACTATAACCTGGCAAATCGCTTTAAAAAAATTTTTTTTTCACCGTAAGTAAAGCAATCTCGACCGCTAAATATGTTGATCAATATTGATTTTATCGTAGAGGGAGTCTTGTAAACGGTGTAAAAAATGAGGAAGAAATTTACAAGGTTCTATCTTGCAAGCTTGTTTATATAGGGGAAAGTCAATTGCGACAGGAATTAATCGTATCATTAGCGTTCCAGATGGTTGTGGTATCTCCAGACCACTGTCCAACCCAGTATACCTTCGTTGGGATGATACCCAAACTCTTTTTCCCGATGACGATTTACTTTTTTGCCCCTTTGGAATTAATTTATTTAATGCAATAAAAACTATGATTCCAGCAAATATGCTTAAATCTTTTGCAAGAAATTTTTAAATACGTTATAGATTGGGCTTTTAAGCTTCATTTCAATAGTTTATTTGGTCATGTTCTTCTGATTTGTTTATGAAGCAGTCTATAGTAGCGTAAACTAAATGATGTCAATTGCGACAATTCTTATTGTAGGTACCACGCGTTTTTATCTGTTCACTGAAATTTAAGAGTATTATGATGATGTCAATAGGAATTTGTATAGAACTATTCTTCTGTCATTAAAAAATTTTTATTTTTATTTTGTTTTCTCGTAAGAAACGCTTTGTATTCATGAAAACATTTTTTTTCGAGATTTTCATTACAAGATATTGAAAACGTCGTGAAACGTCTAATTTTTTAATAGCGCAATCTTAAACTCTGAATAATCTCCGCGTATAAGATACATTAAGAGTATTATATCATTCGGATGATTCAATGAAAAGGTTGCACTTTGTTCATTTAAAGTTAACGAAGGATATACGGAGATCTCAATGTTCAAATCTAATACTGCATCCTATTTACCAAGCTACAAACGAGTATCGTGAATATAAGATAAAGTGCTTTGCCCTCGCTCGGCTTTAATCGATCATATTCTCCGTGGCTCTCGCATCAGCATCATCATCAGCCCGTTGACCTCGATTTCAAGCATTTACGCCCGAGAGAGATTTTCCTTTGACCGGTTAATAGCGCAGTCGTTACAATCAGCCGTTATATCTATCTACAGTGTACACATTACGGAAGCATGTATATTTCGATAAACCCATAAACCTCGATACCATAAAGTCTGCATTAAATCCAGTCTTTAGATTAAGAAAGAGAGTTGGATACACACAAAAGTTAATAGGCCTTAAACCCTCACTAGAAAAAGCTACTATGAAGCTTCCTCCCTCATTCGTGACCCTCATCCATTATTAAATCGACTTCTCTTTGCCAGAGATTTAAGTCCCGAATCCAAAGGGAAAATTTTTTAATAAATAAATAAATATAGTATAAAAAAAATTATAATACCACGCAAATTTCTTTGATCCCTCGGGGCGATGAGAGAGCTCACCGTTGCCAAGAGGAATCTGAAACAGAACATAATTCATGTGGCCATTAGATGGATAATTTTTTGAATTATATAGTTTTATTGTATCGCATTTGATAAAAGAAGCGTGTTACAAAGTATACGATAGTCGCGCAATCGCTATGTTTGAAATAGTCTCGTGATCCGAAAGAATAGAAAGGATAGATAAAATAAACTTATACGAGAACTATATAACTGCCGTGATCAACTACCGCTTGGTCATCCATCTCCTTCTTCTCTAGCCTCTCGTACCACTCTCCAATATTAGAAGTAGGATACGAACTACTCGACTTCTCGGTCTCAGTCTGACCTCACCCGTCTCGTCCATCTCGTCTATTTTAGCCGCAAGCGCATTGAGGAAAAGCGCTGGAGGGTCCGCATCCATCTTGAATTCGGTCTACTCGACGAATCAACTCCTCTTTGACAACTCAGACGAGATACAACCTCTTCTTGTACATCTACTCTACGTCTGATTCCGTTCGTCCATACTTCATCCTACTCCACCTTGAGTTTTGAGATGCATGACATCCATATACTTCAGCAACTGGTAACCGGACTCGATATCGACACTAATATACCTAGATAAAAGTACTGATCCTTTGAAGGATAGGTTTTTATACCTCAGGTCTATATCCAGTGACTGTAGTCACTGTATCTAGTCGTTTTCTATTTAGTAATCGCCTTCACAGTTAACAGGAAATCGTTAGAGGAAGCTTGTTAGTTCGATCAGGCGATTAGATTGAGGGCAGAAAGTTTACGTTGAATTTAGGACAACGAATTAAAAATCTTCTCTCTGCAAATCCAATTAATAATCAGAAGCACATATTGTGTGGGTTCTTTTATATCTGTTTCGTTTCGTGTATACTTTCCTCCTTCTGCTTATGTCCATGTTGTTCCATGTCCATAGTACTCAAGAAACCATAGAATTTTACCGAGCAACCCTGGCGACCGGTCTCAATAATTACGATGTATATGCCATCATAGTCGAAGCGTAATTATAGAAGCAAGCTTACTCGTTTGATTACACCGGAACGAGTGGAATAAAAAGATCATCTTGGATTTGGTTCAGGTTAAGAATGGACGTTGAACTGCAAGCTCAGACCTAATCACAGCCCCTTTACAGTTAATTAGATTGAAACTTGTTTTTCCAGGACCCATCGGTATAACTCAGCTAATGATCACCGGGATCGATCTACTGCAGTTTGCGTAAATAATATTATTGATGCATTGGCAAATGTGTCTTCCGCGTCTTCCGCATCTCCTGGTTCATTCGTAGCGAATGCACTTGTAGCATTCGGTGTCCAAGTCCAAACGTAGTCCTTCGAACAAGCTTGCCAGCTTAATTGAGATGTAAGAAGTGACTTGCACAGCTCTGTCGCTACAACGGAAATGGGTATATGAACAGAATCAAATGGAGATCTGAGACAAAGAACCACTCTAACCACTGTCTAGCATCTCCTAATAGCGTCTTGCGTGCCCGGTGTTCAACCGAGAGGATACTAATTCAATTGGTATGGACTTTGATCGGAATGGAAACGTTTCAAAGTTTCTAGATGTACTTGTACCAGGTTGAACGCAGATGGGAAACTGTAGGAGGGTAAATAAGTGGTTTCCCATGAGGATCTATCGAAGTTGAGTCTTGGATAGCAACTCTGTAGACATTATTCTTGGAGAACCGTAGGCGGTACCACGAGATGTACGCGGTATTGTAATATATATACAAGGAACAAAGTTCATCGACCAGCCGCAGTTTTTGTGACAGAGACCCTGCCGGTTGATTCAAAACCGGATAAATTCGCGGTAAGGGAAGTGGAACTGACTTGAAATGCATATGGTTGAAAATTAGTGAATCCACGATAATGCAGCTTCGTTCGAATATGCGTAAGATCCATACCTCGGCATTGCTCGATACATAGTTAGTTCCTTCAAGAATTAGTATACGGTAGGATTGTCGACCCGTACAATTTACTTGTAGAGTTCCACATTCACCTGCATCAACCTTGTATGTACGCTACTAACACTCCGTCTGGCTTCTGGATATTAGGGAGGATGCATTTGTGTTTACACTGGCTTGCGTGGAAATGGTTGCCCCGCGGTCCAAGTTTGCCCAAGTAGTATCTCTATATATGGATATACAGCAAGGCAGGTGAAGGGATTGTTTGAGTTTGCCAAGTAGTAATAATTATTTCGGTCGGCTAGCTAGCATGCTACACTGATAAGAAGGGAGGCCTTGCACAACGGATGATTAATGTTGCCTCGATTGGAATTAACTTGTGGTTACGAGACAGAACATTTCCAGTAGAAAAAATAAATAATAGATTAACTAAAGATGTATTAGGTACTTAAACACAGCTTTGTTTATAAATAAACGTAAATGTATAAATACTTGATGTATATGCTTGGAAAATTATAATTTTTTATAAAGTCTGCATGTGGGAAAGGATTTTCATTTTATGTTATATGCATAACAGAGATCGAAAGATTAAAATTCTTCTGTCATTTAATTACCGCTCCATTCGTAATTGTGGGTGGAATTTGTAATTTATTTTCATACAATTCATAATTCCGGGAGGAATTAATAATTTATTTCGATTTAAATAGAAATTCCAGTGACGTTAATAATTTATTTTCATTCAAATACAAATTCATTCGGGAATTAGTATTAACTTTTTATTGAAATCCTAATTCCACATGAAATTAATATTTAATTAATATTTAAATACAAATCCTTTTTGGAGTTTGGATTTAATTTTCATTGAAATCATAATTTTATAATGAACTAGTATCGTACCCGGCTTCGCCCAGGTTTATTTTTAGTATCGTTACACTTTCTGGGCATGTTTGGCTTTTTCTTATTTTATTTTTAATGACTTGACTGTTTACTGCTTCACTAAAATGTGAATTGCATTCGAAAATTCATGTCAAACAAAAACAGACATTTTCGTTCACCGTATCATAGTAACCTTTTCTTTTTTTAAAAAGCGCAAGCTATACTTACTACGAAGAATAACTTTGCTTTTTTAAAAATTAAAATTAAACGTCAAAATTCAATAATACTCTTAGAAAATTCAAATGTCCGTAACTCCTTAAGAACTCAATTTGAAGAGCTGAAAATAGTTGCGTTGACCTAGAAATCAGGAGACCTTTCCAAAATGTCGAAGATCACCTTCTTAGCACGCTCCGTCTAGGAGGAGTTTAAGGGACGGAAATCCAAACTTTAAGAATTATAGTATAGATTTGTATTTAAATATAAATGAATTACAAAATCCATGTTAAAATTGGAATTGTGATTGCATAATTTTGAATCTGCCGATCTCTGATGCATAATACATACAAAACAAAAACACGTAAATAAAAAAGATGGTAAGATCTCCTCTATGGGTAATGGTTATCTCACCTCAGGCTTCGTACAGGAAGTGGTATTAAAATTTCCATAAGAATAAAAAATTCAGTAAAATTGAAAACTTTATAGAGTTTAAAACCCTCGATCGATTATCACCAGATTCAAAGCTAAGTATTTTTGTACCGTAACCACTTTGTATGACACGCTTGGGTTTGATCGGTGAAAATTTACAGAATTTAGAGCGAAAATAATTTTTTGTTTAGAAAAATTACGAAAGATCATAATTCTATAAAGTCTGAGCGCCTTGATCGATTCTTACCAAACTCATTACCGAACAACATTATCCCCTGGCCTATTTTGGTTGAAAGTTTTAGCTCGATAGCTCAAAATTTACAAAAATTGGAGTGATCGAACGCTTTTTTTTCCAATAATTTAAACAACCATAAAATGAGATACCCGTTACCGGTTTATGCGAAAATTGTCGTGCACGCATCGACTTTTATTCTGGATATTATTTCTCGACGTTTTGGAACATTTTAATCATTCTGACATCAAAATCTGGAGAAAAATATTTGTCACTGACAAACAAAGTTTCGTTTCTATAAGGAAGCAAAAAGAGAGATTTAGATAATCAATCGTGACTGGTATTGTATATAAAAAAAAATAAATAAATAAACATATAAAGGAGAAGTCATTGTTAAAATGTGGACATCTAAAAGCTTCAGGAGTCTTTTGTTGTTGGTCAGTAGTACATTCAGCTATTTCTTTCTTAAATCTTTTTTCAAAGAGTACAGAGAGAAAGTACACGATCTATTCTCGTCAAGTTCGCGCATTTCTTTTCATTCTTACTACTCTCTGCCGGGAATTCCGGTATCGAGATATGCCTTTCCTTATGACAGTACTTTTCGACAAAGAGCCATATACCGAGATATGCGTGATACGGTGCTCAAATAGTTCGTGATTCGAGACGAACGGAAACATCGAGCTATCGTTCTATTTCGAGTACTTTACCTCAATACGAAAAATCTGAACAATACGGTGTCCGATTGCAGCGTAGAGATACCTACTGATATCGTACGTGAACAGAATCCACACTAATTCAAGAGCACGAAAAATGCAAGAATGGGCGCAACGCTTAATGAGCGATAATGGAAATAATAAAAATATATAATTATGGTTGTGTACGACTCGGACGGTACGTGTCCACGCTATCTATGATTGAAGGACTCCTGTTCCTATTATTGACAACCTCCCCTACAGTCTCTTTCATCGAGATCACTGCCCCTAAAGCTAGAAGAGCTCCATGGAGCACTAAGAATAATCAGAGCCGGGGGGGGGGGGGTGGCTCTTGCATGAACCTCATTGTCCCTCTCTACGCAAGACCTCAAACAGAGGAACTTTAGGTTCTGTAGATTAATCAGGGTCTGAGTGGGGCTCCTAGGGGACTGAGATTATCTCTGTGAATATCTGTAAGGGTCTGTGATGCACTGTGTGAGCGTTTCTGTGTTTCGGCATGATTGTTTGTAAGTCTCTGTGTTTTCCTAAACGGAAGCAGCGAGATATTTTGTTAATGTACAGAGATAATTGCATATACGACCCATTCGATCAATATTTGCGTCAGAGTCATTAGGGCAGTTTTGGCATAACTTTAAGATTACATACCTAACATTATTATTATTGATGAATTATAATATTTCCAATCATTTTTCATTTCTATAGTTCAGGAGATGGGAATTTTCTTAGATAAAAAGAAAGAAAAAATTAAACGAGAAAGACGGATTTTATTCTGCTAATGCATTTTCCACGTTGATACAATGACCGAGCGTTATCTCCTTGCGAAAACTGCAGAGCTCAAGATAGGAAGCTATTATAGAAATTTAATACAAAAAAAAGTAGTTATAGAAATAAATAGGAAACGATACATCACGTTAATCGACACGATGGTGCTGGCAAGCGTTTATTCTCTATACTGCTGTACGTACAATCGAAACAGTAGCGATCGGGCGAAAAGTTTAGTTCTTTTCCTCGTGAATCAGTTAGCCGAGCTTGCGATCTATCAGCGATCTTTCTACTGTTACTGTGGCTGCCAATGCAACGCCGGAGCGGTGGACGGATATTTTATGAGGAAAGTTTTCCACCGTATCACGATTCGATACAGCACCGGGCAGATAATCCAACGATTTGTTATAATTGAATAGATAATCGTTAGGGGATAGTTCACATTGCGGTCAGATGAACTCGAACCCTGCACGGTCTTTCAATTTGCCTTTTGCACGGAAATAAAAATTAGTTGCGATAACCATTAACAGCACATGTTGTGTCGCGAATTAGTTACGGAAACTAAATAAAAATAGTATTTCCAACTATTTTCGATTGTTTAGCGAAAAATAGTACCAAAAACCAATGACTTGATTACAGTAACCAATGACAGTGATGTCACCGTCACGAGTTGTTAGGTGGTGCGACTAACCTCGATGGTAGTCGCGACAAGTATTTGGTTAGTACCGGTAATCTACGAGTTGGTTCCCATTACCAATCGCTTTCCTTCCATAACCAACCGGTTGGTATTTGCTACCGTAACTACCGATATTTTACCAACGATATTGTAGTTACTTAAACCAACCGAGTAGTTGGCGCTATACTAACTATTCCGGCTGGTTGTCGGAACCAATGTGTCAATTATCCCAGCAACTTTTTTCTTTCCGTATCGGCAACGTTTCAGTATCGCAAGATATGAATTAATATTTCTGTATCTCCTAGATACGTTACAGGTCATCAGAATTATGAATTTATGTGACAATTTCGACCAATTGTTTCCTTCTATGATAGAATTTTTTTTGCCAATCGCAACTCCGGGTGTGAGTTAGCGCCACCTGGATTCATGCGTTATCGATCTTTTGGTAGAAAGATCTCTAGCAATCGTATCATTAGTTTTTGTCAGCTCTGATTGCCTCACTCATTTCTTAAGAATCAATGACACAGAATCAATGTTACAGGTCATCTTCACTACGGTTTAGGAATAAATGTTGGAATGAAAATGGAGATAATGATAACCTTAATAGATATTTGTAGTAATGATAGAGCTAACGTAATAATGCGCGGAAATTCATGTACCCGAGTTAATACAGAAAAATGTAGCCATCATAGTGAGCGTAGTTTCTACTGCATCGCTGTTACTATCACTATTCGCGCAAACGCAATTTGCCGCTTTGATAACCATAGTTGCAGTACACTCGATATGTATACTACTGGCAACTTGCAGTGCAAGGCCAGCTAGACTGCACGCTGGTCCTGGCGTCGGTTCGGCTGGCCAAACCAGATTGCGATACCCCTGTCCCACAATGAACGGCTATCCGTGGGTTCCCACAATGCGCCGAACTCTCACACCGTTTACGGAACAATACCACTAATCAGCGAAGTTTCTCCGTGCAATGCGCACAGTAATATCTATAGATTTTACATACACACACACACACTATACAAATAAATGTATAGTGCGTAACGTCATAATACTGCAAGCCGATTTATCTGTAATGTGCAATAATAGCGGTAAGCGTACAATTTTTATTTTATGCAATCAAGTTAAATTTACGAATTTTCCAAAGTTCCCCGCAGAGGAAGCTTTATTTACATCAACATTTTTTTTCTCGAGATTGTAGTATAAGAGTATATGAAATGTTCCAAAAAGTAAATAAATAATATTTAGAAAAAATTTTCGCGTATTATCACGAAAGACGTAACATTTTTTGTCATAGCTTTGAGTTGTGTAGTACAAAATACTTCCCGCTTTGCAACAAAATTCATTATCTCGCTGTTGCGTCAAGTAATTTGCATAATCCCTAATTTTTCATCAAACACACAACATGACTCGTTTGATTTCTTCTTGAGACGGAATTCACAGAGAAAGAAATATTTTTTTTGGAATAAAGTGAATTTAGTTTGAATTAAGTTAGTTTGAGTCAACAATCCAGTTGACTTAAAGTAAATATTATTGAGTTAACTGAGTATAGTTGGCTCAACCTCACTTGGATATGGTAAACCTCACAGTGAACTTGAGCGAACCTTATCGTACACTTGAACCAAGCTGCATTTAATTCTTTCAATTGAATTAACCTTCAATAAACTAAATAGATCTTCGTTCAACTGCATGATTGCGTATTTGACTGAAGTTTATCGTTTATTTTTCCATATCCAACCTCACGCGAAGTTAAGTCAACTCAAACTGAAACTCAATTCAGTTGTTCCGAGCTAAATAATAATTTTTTTTCTCACTGTATCAATACTCAAATCTGTACAGTCATTGTATACAGCCTTCCTCGTTCGATGCAGATGAAAATAATCGTTCTCTCTGATGATTCTAGGGTTCGTGGGTGGTGAGGCCAGTGTGGTCGAACCTCCGACCTCGAAATTCAACGATCCCGCTGACGGGCTTTAGAACTGAAAATGAAATACGCGCCCAAAGCATGGAACCGAATCGTTATATTCGACCGAGGGGAGAAGGGTGTCAGCGAATAGTCTGGCTGCACTCGGTGATCGATCGAAGGTACATAACCGATATAACGAGGTTGAATATAACCTGCGATAAACCATCCAACGGATATCCACCCACTGCGCTCAGCCCCGACGCCTCATCCTTTCCATTCACTTGACGCATTTGCTCTCCCACGCTAAATCCTTGCACCTCGATTAATATGTAATGTAATAAATGTGTGCCGCGTAACCAGTGGATACTAAACTCAAACTTCAAAGTACCTACAGCGAACCCAACCATCCTTCCCCGTGATCAGAATATCGTCCCTTGCCAGACCCTGAAGCCGCATCTCCAGACCACAGGCTTCTCATATTAATATATTCCCTCCGAAGCTATACGCAAGCTCACGATATCTATGTAACTCTAGCTGATATGCCTCGAAACAATAATGGTAATCGATAATACCGATTGCTAACGTAATTACACGATCTGACGGGTTAAACATATTCATCAACGAACCGAACTCTACATTTCGGATGAACCAGTAAACAAGATTGGAAAGCTACTCAAATTTTAATAAACAAAATTGAAAAAGTTTCGGCAACTATTTGATTTAATGCAATACATTAAGCCGATTAGAAAATCTGTAGCGTTACATCTGGCACAAATCTATGCTAAGCATGTTAAGGTTCTGTCGTGTTAAGTACTAACAATGCTAAGGTTCTGTCGTGTTAAGTATGGCCCTTCGTGTGGTAACTCATTCGCGACGGATGTAAACGCTACAGATTTTCTACTTGGGATATCAATTTAATTATTTGTACAATAATATGAAAAATGGCATTTTGTTAAAATAAAAATCCAACATTTGTTCATTGGACGAGTATGAAAAAATTACAGGTTATTGAAAATGTTCGATTTAGTCTCGCTTTATTATATTTTTAAAACCTGAAAGTAAATCAATTCATTCGAAAATCGTCTTTTTAGTGTACAGTGTGGGCGATTGAAAATTAAGTTAATCAAAAATAACGAACCAACTGAAAATAATGTAAAAATTCATAAGTATTCATAACAATTAATTAAAAAATAGTCATAAAAGACTTTTTTTACAGACGTTTAATGCATTGTACTCTTCCCCTTGCATTTTTTCCACGGTCGAGTATACGCGAAAGATAAAATATTTGTGAATAGATCTACGTCTCTAATATGTAGAAGACAAGTTTTTCTGTTTGCTGGTGTTAGCAAGTTGCCAGTAAACCAAACCGTTTCTTACCGAGGTACAGTGTGCGTTGCGAATAGCCGGAAGAAGTCCCCAAGGATCTTCAAGGTTTCTGGGCTTCTCGTTTCTGCCACGTAGTCTCGTTCTTGTCTTTTCCACAGGATGGTAACTTGTGGTTCTCATAGCGAGAAAGCACGTTGTGCAACCCTCGGAATCCCCAAGCCACCGTCGTAACAAGAATCCCATGAATATTTGTGGTGTCAGTGAGAGCGTGCTAACAGGCGTGTATGAAGGAAAAGGCGTTAGCCGCGCGATTCAACAGCTTTCCAGAAAATTTCTCATAAACCCGTTCGCTACAAAACCTGTACTTGTGTCGAGTACGTGTGATGGTCCGTTTTTCTTCAATTTAAATTTTATTTTTTATACTGAACCACGCACATATCTCAACTGATGTTCGTCAATGGAATACGTAGGTAGAAATGTGGAAAATAAAGTGAAAAGCGCATGCACTATTTTTTTTTTCAAACTCTATCGGTGGATATCTCGGGAAATGCATCAGAATACTACAGAAGCATTCAGTACCAAGTATTTTTTATCATCAGACCATCCTGTTATTTTTTATATATTCAGCTTTCAGTTCATTCTTTTACGCAGTATATTCGATTGCATTTATATGTGTGAATGTTTAAATTTGAAACATAAAAAAATTGGTAAATGCAACACATAAGTGAAAAATATAATTTGCTAGAAAAGATAGTCAACAAATTCCTATTTCAAGGAAAAGCCCACGATTATTACATTTTATTTTCAGTAACATCTATTCCGAATTATTCGTTTATCTTCACTAGTTATTTTCCTAAAGATGATTCGAATGTAAACCTATAAACGTGTCTATCGCGCATAATTTTTTCCACGATTATCAGAGTTGGATTCTCAATAAGTTTTCTCATTAGAGATGTCAACAACTTTTAGAAGCCAGAGAGAGAGAGAGAGAGAGAGGTCAGAGAGGATATCCGTTTCGATTACTCTACGCAGTACGTAGTGTGTACAATAAAAAGAGTGTAGTTGTTAACCGCTTCGGTGGCATAATTGCGTTTGAGCTTAAAACGTATCGACTCACCAATGCGTCAATGCCACCCAAGGGGTCAATCCTTTCTGAAAACCTAACTGAGAACCCAATCGGGTATACATAGTATATAAATATAAACTTTGATGGATAATACAACCGAGTGACGTCAATATTTCTTCGAGCGTAACGTTTCTACCTAGAATTTACTCTGCAAATAACGTCGAATCCATCGACCGGGGAGGGCAAGAGTAGTACTCCGCGCTTCAAGACCAGTCGGAGGAAAGGATTTTCGCATCGTCGACAGCTGTTTATTTATTTAGTCTCTAGTTGCGAAAGAGATCCCGACTGAGATCCGATCTGTATACATCAGTACTGCTACTATTACCACCTCTAGTCGATGGAGCAAATAACTCTGACGCGTACGCTACAACGGAATAATCTCCTTTCCAAGTTGCTTTCACAATTCCAGAACATAGAACGAGATCCAAGTGACCTTTTCGAGTCGAATGAATTTCACGGTAGATCGGTATATCGTAAAATCTGTTAAATATTATTACAACCCGTTCCGTTCTACTTTTTTTAGTCCGTACCCATATCTTTCAAAATCCGTCGAGACTGTCAGGCGATAGAATGAATTTTATTTTTTCATGTCAGTTATTAACGAAAGAGCTTTATTGAAAATGTCATTGAGAATTCGATCTTGAAGAGATGCCACGAGTCCTGCAATGGCGTGTGATATCCAATTAATCCGCTATATCTTTTCATAATACTGTGGGTCGGAGTGTGGTGCAAGAGGAATTGAAGGAAAATTCTCTGCACCTGAGACTCTGCTTGAGCTTCAACCTTGAGATAAATATGGAGGCATCCTTTACTTGGCTACGAGAAATCTTGCTGTCCGTACAGTCCTCGCGCCTCTCCGACAGCAGATAGATGATGGAAAAATGAATCATCCCCCGCTGAACCTGTGATTAATTAACGTTTAATGGCGTACTCCCTTAGGAGTACACCATTAAAAGTTTACGTGTTCTAGCGCAGCCGATACTTATACCAGAATAAGTATTAACCTTACGGGTAGTTAAAAATTTGTACTTTGAGTATACTATCATAGAATTTTAAAAGAAGATAGAACAAAGCTCAATTACTTAATTTATGTTTAAATATGGAGCGATGATCCCTTTGCATTACAATTACAACTTATTACTGTACAAATAAAATATAAGCTCTAAAAAATTGTTATACACTTTTAACAATCTATCAGCGTTCGGACTGTCATTTGAAAAGAACGGTGTTGATTATTAATCGTTTACAGTTTACTTGGAAGATGTGTTAACATCGATCCCAAAAAAGCATATATAAACAATTTTTAACATAAAAATTGTATAAACTTATGAGTAGTGATGCCTTAGGATTATTTTCATCCGAAAGAAAATGTTTTGAATCTTTCCATACAGCTTTTCACTAGATCACTTCACTAGACAAACGAATAACAAGGCTTCAATGCAACCATTTTCACTACTAAACACTCAATTATGTCACTATCTTGTTGACGTCTATCAATATATAGCTACGGTCGCACGAATGAATAACTCGTATTTATCGAAATAATTAAAAACTGAACGTTTATTAACGACGATTCCCGAGATTTTTCGATTGAAGTTTTCAACGAGACTTCGCGTTATTTTTATTAACCTTGTCAATTCCGTTGTCAAGTTGTTGTGTTACGACTCGCACTCGGATATTTTCATCCCTTCTTCGATCGATAAAAAAGCCTCGATGATTCGATTTTACTCGCGATATTCTTTAATATATATATATCTACATGTAATAGGAAAAACTTGTATTCGTATGTTCCATGCATCTCTCCATTAGTTAGTAATGCATAGTAATGTAAAGTTTTGAATAGTTTTAATGGTTGTAATATGTTATGAATATTAAACGTTCGCAAGAGATGCGTCTTGTGCAAAGTGAAGCACGTCTTAGTGTGCCGGGTGTTTATCGATCGACTCGTTAAGCTCGGAAAAACTCATTAACCGAATACGCTATAATTAAAGTGACAAACCGTGCAAAAGGGGGTGATCGTTGATGAGCAAAGGTGTTGGTTGCCACGGCTGTGCGACACTTGCTCGCTGCATGAGCACGAAAACTTATGCGAGAAAGCGCGTTGAGTCTCGACTGAAAGAGATTTACGAGCACTCTCCGTATTATTACGACGTCACAATAATTATATCTCGCTATAGCTCGTTAAGGGAATAAACTACATGGGTTCGCAAAGGAACACGTTTTCTTATTTATCAGTGTAACACATAAATGCGCTATACGCATAGACAATATCCATCGTTTATCAAATACTAACGCTATATCGTCCCTATTTCTACGTAGTCTTGCTCGAAGGACTGTAAATTATCACCTTTCAGAAAATATCCTACGCAGCTTGCTTTTAATTAAGCAATTTTGCCTTGTCCTGTAGATTCACGATACATTGAAATATTCAGAAATTACAGTGTCTGCGTCAAAATATTGACTAGCCCTGCACATTATTTTTATAACGTATACTATACATTAACGGGAATTATGCGTCCTACGGAAACCGAGAGATATAACGAGTAGGAGGTTAGGAATTACAGTCATTTTGGGTGTCAATTTTAACATGGATATTACCTATAGCGTCTGTGATTAGTCAGTAGGATGGAAAATTTGACAAAAAAACAACTCAGAGTCTGAGCAATGTGATCACAATTCTAAGCGCGGGAAGGAGAATCTATGTACACATCTAATTGCTTAAACCAATTGAATAAAAATTAATTAAGCAACCAGATTCGACAATTTTTTAACAAAGAAACTCTGAACAAAATTGCACCACGATCCGGGTTCACACCAAAAATACCGAGAGTTCTAGCTTGGAGCGTTTCTAATTACGCCATCCTGGCTCTAGCAGAATTAATCTCACAGTCATTTTATTAATTTATAGACAATTAATTAACCATAGTAATTCTAGGCAAGCGCGCTTTGTAAATTTTAACATCGATATAAGTACAACGTCTATGATCGGTCAGTAGGATAGACATTATACAAAATTTTGCGTAATCACGTTGCCCGCACCATGCGTTGCGTTTCGCGAAATGTCAATCGTACTGATCGATCATCGACACTTTACTTATATCGAGAAGGATGACAGTCGCGTTTTTATATTTTGTTTAACTTACCGGCAAGGTACGCGAGAGAGGAAGAGAAAAAGTATGCTCATGTATATTGGGAATAAAAAGTGATAATTTATCGAGAGTTGTAAGTAAAGTTCGCAGAGCGAAAAGGTCCTGGGGTGGTAGCGGGATGGCTGATATAAAAAGTTTCTAATAGCTGGGCCGAAGCGTACGTTGCAAAGGTGGCAGGGGTATGGCTACCTAGGCAAAAGGTAATTCCTGCGCGGACCATAGAATGTAAAAATAAAAAGTGGCGAAACACCCCCTCAGCTAAATTTGCTCCTACCAACGTTCGTTGTAAATCGATTTTATTTCTCGTAAAATTAGCTGTTTTCATTAAATCGGAAAGGTGGGATGAGAGCCAGGTTGCCAGAGGTTCGAAGGGATATAGAGCGAAAGACTATATATTGTATTATATACGTGAACTCGAGAGAGGGAAACAAAAGTTGTCCGTGGCTGCGGAAAAGCGACGGGCGTAACCGCGCTTCCATAAGCCGCTGATTTATCGAACGGCCAACTATTGTCTCAGCAGCGGTAGCAGGGAAAATAGAAATGTGGAAGGGAGGACCGGTTCGTGAGTACATAACCCGGGGTTACGCTCGGCGCATTGCACAGACGATACAAACTCAGCATAATATACACAACCTTCGCCGCAGGGTCCAATTGTACGTTATCTTGTAAAATCCGTACGCACTGCTACTGCAGTTTCTGCTATTTCTGGTTTCCGCTAAAAAAAACTTGAGACTCGTTACATATATTACAATCTCCAGGGACAAAAAAGGGAACAAGGGTTAGAATTGTCAGTGGAATCCACAAAGTTCCAATTCGCATCGATGCATTTAATATCAAAATGGTTTTTTTTTTAATCCCTGTTTGAACAGAAACATTAATTATTGTAATGGATCATTTATTTTATTAATTCACAGATTAATGACTTTCTTTAGGTAAACGTTAAATTTTATTTACTAAGTAACTTATTGAATTTTAGTAAATGTACAAACGATTGATATTTCATTTCGGGTTTCAGTCACTTTGACTGGCATGTTTTTTCTCGTTATTTTATTATTTACTGAATGATAATTGACATTTGAAAGAATTCTTTGTATATCATCTGTGTCTGTTCGTCCTTCTGATTATTATAAGGTACATTTATTTACAACAATGGTTTTGTTTCGCTGGTAAAGAATAAACCTTGCATTTATAACGAAAGAATATTCTATTCCTTTAGAAATGGGCACCTGCAGGTATTGTTTCCTTTCCGTTTTTTTTCCTCTCTCTCTCTCTCTCTCTCACACACACACACTCTCTCTATTTCGTCGGCTCTGTACATCAGAAATGCATGAACGTGACTGGAGATACAGTGCGATTCTTCGCGAAGCCCTCGAAAGGGAAATGAGTTGTCCGAAAGCACGAACGTGTGAACGTCTTGTATACGCCGACGCTTTTATATAGATGACACCTAATGAGCTACAAAGAATCTACCCAGCTAACTACTAGTCGTGTCTAGTGGACGTTCGCTACCGGCCAGTAGCTTGTTATATCTTGGCAGCTACGCGAAAATAGACGACTGACGACTCTCTCGCTTGTGGAAGAAACTGAGAACCCTCGTGAGCACTCGCGACTCCTCCTTGTCTCCGACCGCCCTTTGCACTCTATTCTTCCCTTTTTCATTCTCTTCCTTCTTCCTCTTTTACTTTCACGAGTACCATACTTTATACTCGTAGTGGTTATAGTGGATGTAAGTTCTTGACTAAAGTGTACGTGTCACCGCATTCTTTGAAACTCGGTGAGATTTCGATGATGTCCCGTGTCGATTTATTTCCAGTTCTCTATTCGATATAAATAAAATAATAATTTTTTTATTTCCAATTGAGAAACGATACATTTTAATAAAAATTACAAAACCAAATTAACGATGCTTGCCTTGCATAAGTAGACGATTCCAATGAGAAGAATATATATGTGACATGATCGCAGTGATTGCCGCTCTTACTCAGTACCGGAACAATCCGGATTCGATCCCCGGTGATCACCATATATTTTCTCTCTTCGATACTTTTGCAAGCCATCGTCGCTACCATTCTACACACTTCCCCAAATTTTCTGTCCGGTCATCGCATGGTATTAGAAGTGTTTTGGCCTAAAAAAACACGTCCTTGTACGTACAAATTGTACAGCATAGGAAGCCCAACGAGGCACACACACACAAACCCAATCATGTATACACGCATCGCTCCATTACAAGAGCGTAATGTTATACCCAGCTCCTCTGCACAGTCAGCGAAAATGTCGAGTTCATTAAGTGGAGGTGTGTAACGATGCCTGCCTTCCATATAAGTAAACGAATCGAATGAAAGAATTTTATAGGTGACATCAGCGCTTTTACTCAGTACCAGAACAATCCGGGTTCGATCCCCGGTATTGACCATATATTTTCTCTCTTCGATACTTCGGCAGGCTATCGTCATGACCATTTTACGCATTTCCCCAAGTTCTCCGTCCGGTCATTACATAATTTAATTTAATTTTATACATGTCGTGTGAGTATAGCTAAATTAATATAGTAAATTAATAAAACATCGTTCCAAGCTTCGTTGTATTATATTTGCTAAAACATTTACTAGAATTTAAGCAAGCAATGTGGATTCGCGAGCGACGGTGCCATGGAGAGTATAATGCACAGGAGGTAATTAATATTAGACCGCTGCTCACTTTGAATCAACGACTAGTGGCAAGGTAGCTGTGACCAGATCGACATGTCCTTCGGAAGATGAAGTACACATCACGTGCTACACCTGAAATTAATTAAGCTTGTGACACAGGCCAGCGACGAAAGGTTTGCTGCCAAGCCTTTGACTGGAGGATGACCGACGAGAATATGATACGATCATGCCGAGTCACTGGTGCACGCTGTACGCCATATTTCACGGTAGTGTTCCGACAGTACCATCTCCACATCCTTATACTTGTCTCTTTGTACCACTTGAAACTCCAATCAGAGAGCTCCACGCGGAAGAACGGTCCGTATATGTAAAGTTCTGTGATTCAGAGTACCAGATACACGAGTTATTCGCTTTGCTTGGATATACTTGTTTTCCGCGTGGATTAACAGTTGTTTGAAATAGTTAGAAAGTCTGGTATTACGTATGATTGTTATACCAATTCCCTTTGTGATAACGGGTTCCTCGCACCATTTCTTTCTTTCGCATTTATTTCATCGTGGCCTCAGGTTCACGGTTCTGAAGCTAATCGCGTCCAGCCGGATGTAGACATTGAACGAACCGATATAATTGTAGATCGTGTTCGCAGGACACTGCGATGCTTTGTCACATTCAATCGTCTTCACCAATGTGACAATGGTACTGGGAGTCAAACCCTAGTTACTTTTCCAATTTTTGACGTCTGATGCTAATACGCTTGCATCCGAATTACCGAAAAGCACGGAAGAAGCACGTACAAATATCCATTCGTCCTGGAGGGAAACGAACACGAATCAACCACGTGTGAGTATTCTACGAAACCTATATGCTATAGTTGGAGATTCGATTTACTGACATACATTGCGCTCAGACCTAAATTAAACTAAATGCACTTATCTGAGTTTGAGCACGAAGCCCTTGTCTCGTGGCGCCTCACGTTTTTATGGTAATCATGTGCGAGGAACATGTTCACCGGTTGGTTGCTGCAATCAACCGGAACGTTGTGGCGAATATACAAGGAGCTGCCTTAATACGCCTGATCAATACGAACTTGATCCCATTCGGAGCAGCAGCGACATGCAGTTCTTTAGGAAACTGTTGAACGCTATTGGGGCTTCTCTCAGTCCAGATAAAAACGTCGACTTTATTTCAAATTTAACGGTAGAGATTGCTCACTAACCGTTTCGAATGCTAGATGACCACTTTCTGTTGAATACTACTGATGTCTCCCAAAAATGGCTTAACGTCTGCAAAGATTACTCTCGCCTTAGACAGTCGGCGAGACATCGTACACATTGGGTAGGTTACCTTGAACTACGTGAAAAAGAAATAATGATTTTAAATTCTCATTCCGAGTCATATATTCAAATTCTATTTTAACGCGTTGACAAGAATACTGCACGCGGTATTCCAGAGAATTTACCTTGGACAATCCAAGGATTATTCTATTCCGACCAGCCTCGCTAGGAACAACGTTGACATTTTTTGTTATTCATTTTCTTTCAGCCGTACATTTGCGTACGACACGGGCTATAAAATAAAATAAAATGAAATGAACAAAGAAAAGAATGAGAGATAAAGGGGCAGAGGTGCGTGCGCAAGAACGGTGGACCCAACCAGAGTGATAAGCGCCAAGCCGAGCCGAGAGTGAATTGGTAGCAGAAGACCTTTTGCATAAAGCTCGTCTACTTTGCATATCTACTGTACACCTCCTCCTCTTTCTCTTTCTCTCTCTCGCTTTTTCTCTCTTTGACACACACACACACACACACACACACACACACACACACACACACACACACACACACACACACACACACACACACACACACACACACACACACACACACACACACACACACACACACACACAAAATAACTAGCACATTAGGATACTTTCGATTCTACGCAAGTTTCATATACAAAGCTTTCCCTTGCACTTGCCATTCTCTATCGCACTATTTTTGTTACTCAAATTGCAGTCTCCTCGCAATACATATGCGAAAATGTATGTTTCATGTTGATATTTGGTTTTTCTCGGTTTTCTATTATTTTTTTTTACCTTATTTAAAGTTAAACTATTAAAATCTTTATGTAAATTGGATATTATATGGAGAGCCAAAGAAATTTGATGATGATTAATATTATTTGCTAGTTTGAAACTTTGGCAAAACCAGTGCGGCGCATAAACGAGGAATACAGCTGAAAAAAGACTCGATAATAATTATTGGAAAGCTCGAAATATCTTCTGCCTCGTCACTGCGCACGGAGAAAGAATCTCGACTTGACTTGGGCTTTTAAAACAGCGTCATTAAAGAGTCGTCGCATTACGACATCAAGGACGAAAAAGGTAGCTCATCGAGAGCTTTCTCACTGCCGGAAAAAGCTTCTCATTTTCCGTCGCAAATTATTGCACGTTTCCTGCTGACGATAATTTAAGATTTTTTATTTCTTCAATCGACACATGACTTCCTTTAACAATTAAATAAAATCCTGAAATAAAATATTCAATTGTGATAAAATAAAATAAAATATACAATTGTGATAAAATAATATAAAATGAAATAAAACCAATGATTTGAAAAAAAAAAAAAAAAAGAAACGCCTACTCGGTTGCTCAATTGAAAAACATATTTTTCGTAAAAGGAATTTATTTTTCTGTCTCTATTAACCCATTTCGCAGTTATTTGTAATGTCCGCTTCAGTTAAAATCCGGAACACTCGACACAATGGAAGTTTTCATCCGACGATTTTCGAAATGGCTCAAAATAATTTATCACCTCGCGGCAGAGAATATATGTTGGCCAACGACGTGATATATAACTCATTCCATCGCAAACTCTCCGGACATTGTCGGAGTTGTTATGATTACCGGTACGACACCCATTTCGTATAGTTACTGTCGCTATTATCAAGGCAACGTAAAAAAAGGAATGGCACATTTCGTCTCTGTGACAAGGCACTGCTGACTTCTTGGCTCGACATGCGACTTGGCCAGTTGGGAATCAGTGTTTTATATTCTCTCTCCACTGTGTGATCCTGTAAATCCTCTTGACTCGGTGCTTATGTTCAATCGTCAAACTGGAACGATCCGTAAAACGTAGAAATATTATGAAAATGCTTTTACTGCACCACTTTGTACGTTATATCTATGATTATAATTATTTCCAAGGATAAGAGTAGCACAGACATACCTTCTTATAGCTATTCATTGACGAATTATCAGACTTTGAATAACGAACACGAGCAAAAATACAGTCCATGTAAGATTTGTTTGGGCAGTTGTGTTTACAAGATGAAAAAAAGTGTTCCTTTAGCTTTTCGAATCGCTAAACAAAACATTTTAAGCCTCTACCCTCATAATAAAAATAAAGTATTGTAACGAATTTGTTAATAACGGAATCAATCACCGTGAAAGGTGTAGTGCGCGAATGGGTTTGATGGTGGATTCGTGCATTTACGGCGATCTTCGTAAAAGCTACGCGTTAGAAACCGCGATTTGTATGAGGTGGTTGAGAAGATAGTTCTCCACGGGCTATCGTCGAGTAAAGGACCACCTTTTGATTTCCACGAGCTCTCTTCCTATTGGAACGTTCTACTCATTAACGATGAATTCTTGCTCTGAGTATTGAAATAGCTTCTATTTATCACGTCCGTCTCCGGTAAGCTAGGGAAAATCAAAGTCTGGAGTTCTCAATGATCTCTGTATCGACTGCCTGAATCATTTCAAGGATGAGTAGAACGTTTCCGTCATTGGAAACGATAAGCGAATCTAGATTTAGAATATGTGACGAATGTTTATATATATTAAAAATGGTGAAACGCTACACATTTTAACATTACATTTAAATCATAATAATTGTTATTTTAGGCAAGCGACCCTGTACATTTTTATATTTATATTGTTTTAACGTCTGTGTTGGGTCAGTAACTCCCTGCACGCATTATGCATTGTCAACTCTCTGAGTTGTGTTTCGCAAAATGTCCATCCTACTGGTTAATAAAATTGTCTATAAAATAATAGAGAACTGTGAGATTAATTCTCTCAGGGCCACGATAGCGTAACTGGTAATGCACCAGGCTGAAATTCTGAATGTTTCCGGTTGAAACACGGGTCGTGGCAGAATTTCGTTTACAGTTCCTCTGTTAATGAATTGTCGAATCTGGGTCGCGATCACGTATCACGTACCCTGAACTGTGTTTTGCAAAATGTTCATTCTACTGATCGAACATAGATTCATTCATCTTTACATTTAATAATTATTTTCACAAATTGTTATTATTAGAGAACTTTATTCCGCTCCGGTTTGGATAACTCATAAAAGAAAATTCACCTTAAGGGATAGAAATACGGGGCTTCCTTAAAACTAATACTAAACTTATAACTTGTGATTATATAAAATGAAAGATAAAACTAGAGTAAAATGGTAAAATGTCCCATTGAAACATTTTAAAAGGTAATAACAGGATTTTACGTCACAGTTTTCGTCTTCCGAGTCAATGCTTCTAATGTTATGTTTCTGTTGTGTTTTATAGCTTGTACATAAAATTCAAATAATTAAAAGTTTTAACGATGAATATTTATTAACTTGGTGAAAATGGATACAGTTTGAAAGAAAAATAAAACGATACTGTAACGACATTAATTACATAGGAGTAGGAACGATCTAGAAAATAATAAACAAAAATAAAATTTTGTTTCATTTCGTTCCCCTTTTGTCGCATGAGGTCGATATTTTTATTATTCAAGGAACTTAGTGCCAATATAATTAGTATGAGTTTCATGTATTTACTACCGACGCAGTAATGTTTATGTTTTATTCGATGGTTGCTTTTTGACAGTAAAACATAATATTTTATTTTGTGAATATTGTAACGATGCCAGCATCGCATATAGGTAGACGATTCAAATGAGAAAAATATTTAGGTGACATCAGCGCAGTGGTTAGCGCTCAGTATCAGAACAATCCCAGGATTGATCCTCGGCGATCACCATATATTTTCTGTCTTTGATTCTTCGGCAGGTTATCGTCACTACCGTTATATAAACTTCCCCAAATTCGCCGTCCGATCGTCATAATATTGCATTGCGAAGTGATGATTGTTCGTTCTATTTTAATCAAACATAAATCTTGTGAGTGTTAGATTATTTTCAACTAAAATGTATTTGTCTTATTATCATAATTGTTTTTTCTTATGTGTATTTTATTATTAAATAATTTTTTTTGTAAAATCTCCGGACCGGTTAAGCGTTTTTTTCGAAATATTTCCTAATTCGAATCTCCCGTAAAGAGTAGAAAAAATAAATAAATTTATCGTCGGCTGCCTGCAATAGCAAAACGTTTTTGTCACAGGGCAAAAAATTCATTGTTTTAGGGGTGAACGGTATATTTTTTGTTCTTATAGTATCAACACATAAATAAATAAATAAAGCGAGATATTCTTCAATGAATATCACCGATTTTGACGTGACTCTCTTCCCTTAAATGGGGTTTGCGGAAATCAGCTAGAGGTATTACGTTTGCTCAGGCTCGAGGGAAATGATTTATGTGTTGGTGGGCGGTTTAGGTTCCTTGTGCCGTTTCTCCTTGCCTCGGTCACGAGTTGTGTGTCTTTGTTCAACGAGAGCTTGCTTGGTCTACGGCCTGACGTTACGCCTTCGTCTTGAAACAATGTACACTGTACATTATATATACTACATCACTGCTGCTATTGGCGAAGCTGTTATTGCGTCTCGTTGTATTGCGTCTCGTTGTTATTGCGTCTATTTGTTGTAGTATGTCCAAATTCGCACGTAAGTGTTCGTGAATAATTGAGTTTACATTGTAAAATTGCCGTCCACGAGATACACGGTGGTGCAACAAATCGCTGTTTCGGTGGGTTAAGCCAATCCTGGCTTACCGCATACGCCCTTAAGAGTATTCATAAAATTGGAGTGATACTTCTAAGTGTGAGTCTTCCATGTTTTTCCAAGCGACTTGATAAACTTATGTTATTATCTAGTTTCGTAAATTAATCATCCAATACTCGTGACTCTTCCCAAAAAATGTCAATGATTTTTTCGAGTTATTTAATCGGTTACATAAATAAGATAACTGGCATATGATAAAAATGTTATCATATTATTATTATTATTATTATTATTCAATAATTATAACTTAACTGTTCATTTATAATCATTAAAAACTAAACCTTTAAAAGGTGTTCAGTACCCAAGCCCAATCATTTCAAGTACACTTGAAAATTCGAATTTTATTTTACAATGACCCTTTTATAATTGGCGTTAAAAATCCAATTAAATATATCCACGGATATAATTGTAAAGATAGATGACGACTCATAAAGTGCAGGTATTACGCATATTTATGCATACAGAAAACGCTTTGGTAGGATTGTAAATCGTATAACGATTTCGTTTCGTCGAGAGGAATATAGGCAATGATAATGACGCTTTTGCGTTGAATGCTTTGAACAAGAAGTGATAGATATGAGCGTCGATAACGACGACTTTCATAGCGACAAAACAGTGACTCGCAACTTCTATGAACTATTGGAAACCAACCGAGCGACATGTACATAACCACAATTGAAATATCAAGCAAACAGGGCTTCAATATTATTTATATAATATAAATCTGTGAGTAATATTGTAGAATATAACACGTAGGTTCTAAATGGAGAACACACGAATCGGCAAGTTATTCCAAAAGATCAAGTAAGGTACCTGCTCCTTTGGTATAATAAAAATTGTTGCTATCGTCGTTCATTTTGCATAATACGCTACAATCGGCAGAATCGTATCCCGAAATCGAGCTCCTAGCCGGCATTCTACACGTGCGCGTTACGTATGCGCGTGCATCGATTATACGAAGCTTCCAGGATGGTGACGCGTAAGACGCAAAGTTACGACTTTTGCTCCAATTAATTAATACAGCTTTAATATCCCAAAGCTTCTCAACTCTTTACCATGCTCGTTCTATCCCACCATCCAACTTGCTACCTCGTATTTATGGCAGGTCCTGGTTTGCACTCCATACATTCAACCTCTCATATCTTTCGTACTTTTTAATGACGACTTTTATGCGCACGTACCGTTTATGGTGCTCGTGATCAGACCGCAAAGCAAGGTTTAATTCTGCTTTATCCTCGAGCAACATCGAGATATTCACAATGCATATTTTGCACAAGTTAGCCAGCTATATTCTTCTGAATATATCGAGGTAAGTAGTACTTATTCTTAACGATTTTCATATATTTTCGTGGTTCATAATTAGACAGTTGAAAGTACAAGTAAAATAAAAATCTTCAATTGTTTAATATTATTCCACAATTTTTCTTTTATCTTCAACATGTTGTTTTTTATTTGTAGAATCGATAAAAAAAATTATAAGTTGTTTTCGTCGTATACATTCTTCAGATTTTTACGTATTTATTCCCTTTGTTCCTTTTCCATTCCTTCCAACAGAGATCCTCTAGAGTATTACTCGTAGTCACTTTTTCTTAATGCACTACTGTATCGGATTTGTGCATTAGATGAAGTTGCGAAAGAACATGGCCGATACAGTCAGCTAAATTTTACTGAGATTCTCCTGTACGAACACCAGAAATTCAGAAAAACTCCTCAGCGGTTAATGCGTAAGCCAGTGTACGGCCAAGCGATTTATTATCCCAGCATTGACCGAGGCAAATGTTGTTTAACTTGGGAGATCATTGAAGCGGTACACCGATTATTGCGGTGATCAGAAAGATATATAATTAAATATTTATTCGATCAGATTAATACACAGCGATGTACTAACAAAATTTATGGGTTCAAATGATTGTTAGATTTATGAAATGAAAGATTATTGATATTAAAAATTGTAGATATTCGAATGATAGCTCCCGTTCTTCAAAACTTTGCCGCCGAGTTCGAGTTTTATCGATAAAGCGAGAGGAATTCGTCTCGAGTATAAAGCCAATGTGGGTCTGAACTAATTTGATGATTTTCAAAGACCATCGAAGATATTGGCAGATTTTAGTAAGTTTTTTATAGAATCCCATTACAGTCCACTTCACGTTTCCTTCGGTAATGGCGTCACGCTGACTTGGATCTCTTTTGCTGCTAGCTGAATATACTATTGTAAAATATACAGATATATATCTTAGTGCACGCTGTACGAGCAGAGGCAAAGACTCTTTGTCCATTAACGAAAATAGTTTCTCCCATTTCGCATGACGTCATTCACAAGCAGTTTTAATGACCCGATAAATCGGCTGGTAAAGCGTTAAGAGGAGATTGAACGAGAGAACAGGGTGTAGAAATAAGGAATGACAAGGTGCGAGACTTTCTACAAGCGAATCAATACGATTTTACCTTTCGCTTTAGACTCGATAAAGAAAAATAATAAAACTTGGACGATATCCGTCGTCCTCTTTGCCACACGTTGGTGATAATTAATGGGCACCTCTTCGGTTCCTAACGAAGTTGCCATGTTCTTCCATCAATTTTGTCCTCTTTATCTCTTTTTCATTCCATTTGGAACTCGTATTGCGTACAAAAGCTCTCAATTAAATATTTTAGGATTAAATTGGAATTACAACGAAATCACACATCCAAGAAATATTGGATTGATGTCGGTTTAAAACATCTTTAACCACGCGTTAAGAGGGATAAAGTCTTTAAAACATTAATCGATAACTAAAAATAAAAGTTTTAATACTTTTAAATACCAATAACGAAATAATTCATTGATTTTATCAACTGAAAATCATTCATTAAGCTCGTATCCATAAGAATTATCTAAAATGTCTAAAGTTTCCTCGTTCAAGCGAGGAAAATAAACATTTTTTAATGCAGTAAGCATCTCTGCAATACACAAATCTACAAATACGTTTTCCCGTTGAAGTACGTACAAATTGTATTTTATTTCTCTCAAGTATATTTAAGAATAAAAAAATAATAGTTATTTCATCGTATAAGGATCGACTGATGTATGTTTTTTTATTCTACTTTATCGCTTTTTCCGACTATTTTGCGAGTGTCAATATACCTAACTTCGTTTAGGAGGAACCAGCGAACCGAAGACGTACGAATAATCGAGAGATAGATATTTTTCAAGTGGATGCTCCCAGTATTCAGTCAGACGTATATCTAGGTGCGTCCTCTCGTCGTTGTCATCGTCACCCTGTTCTCTCTACATCTGTAGTCGTCACAAGCAAAACGTGAAAATCGAACAACTTTTCGTTCAACGTTCGACGATCGATATATTCAACTTCAACGGGAGGAGTGCAGTTCGGTCGAGCTCTTCGATGCAACGAGATATACATTGTGCACTCGCCTCCCTGCACTATATCATACTCTCACCTAGCTTGTATATACTATTTCCGACGATGAAGTGTTCGTCGCGCGCGGATAACCTGCCTACAGAAAAAAAAGAGATAAAAGAGGATAGGGACAGAGTGACGTCGCTTAAGATGCAGATGAAAAATTTGTATCAAGGGATACACGGGATATAGGTTCGTCGGATCATTCGATTCTTAATTTAATGCTTCGACGAACTGACCGTTTCATTCCTTATTCTAATTCTAATGCGGAATGATTACTGTGGAGCAATTAAACATTGTCTCAACGTTGTCTTTGTTTTATTCCATGATAACGATAATTAAACATGTCAAAAATTGTTGTTCAGCATCAAAGGATGGCTTCAACATAGCATTACGAACTTCTTTTAATTTCTTTCACCATTTATTCAAATTTCATTCATACGATCGAAGTTTATCTTTGTAATTTAATACTTAAGTTATTTTTTGTTATTCGTAATATTAAGTTCTGAAGACCGTTTTTCCTCTTTAGATGAACTTATACGAAGTCCACATTAGTTTTCTTGTATTACCCTTGATTTTGTATTGTATTGCATCTTTTATGGTTTTAGAAGCTCGTACGAGAAGCTCACGCACGTGTCACCTTTCAAGAGTTTTTATGACCGAAGACCATTGGCCAACGATGACAAATCTCCGGGTATGAGTCCGAGCGTGACGTAGCGCTGTTTCCGCTCAACTGTTAATTAATCCTCGACTCACAACTAGTCTTTCATAAAAAAAAACAGAGTGTGCTCGAAAAAGTACAACGGTTAACTGCCTTGAACCCTCGTCTTCCTTGTCGTTTCGTTGTCTCGAGCTATCGTAAACGTTTTACGCGTCCGAATAAAACAGACTTTTCCACTTTAATTCAGCCTGGTAACGTTAACATTTTATCATGCACCGAGGCATGCAGTGGAAGACACAAAGAGCGCAAGAGTTATGTGGTCATTGACTGTTTTTTTTAACTATCTAGGATTCTATGTGTTCTACATGTGTATGTACAGTGAGGTTTAGATACAAATAGACACCTCAATGGCGCAATTAAAGCTGAATGTCACTAAATGACCGAGAGCCACGTTTCGTGAAATACAAACTATCGCGTCGAGGTGTCAAGTTTCATATGATCCGTGGTGTATATTGCGTACCTGTCTTTTTTTTCTCTTACATTTTGATGACTCGAATACATACGGAGACAAATGATCAGTTACGATAACCGATCACCGGTTTGAGCTACAAAAAAATTACTAAATTTGACTAATTTATTGGTTATTCCAGCTGATGGTTGGCAACTTATCTTTTTTCATTGTAAATATTTGTACGGTCCGTTAACAAGTTCGTACTCACCGATGTTGATGATATCTGAGACTGTCATGCAACTAAATCACGAAGAAAATACCAATATGAGTGTTGAAACTTTATGATATCGAACTTGTCGAAGAGATACGCGGGATTAATAGGATTTATAAAAGAATGTTTAGACACTAGTTTCTAGTACTGACGAGGAACTAATTAATGTAGTAAAAGTGTCTTGTTTGACCTTTCAGATATCGATACGCTGAAAAATTCTGTAGTGATAACGGAGACCATTGAATTCTTGCCAAGAGGCAAGTACATTTACCTACCTTACCGACGAACGGCGAGATGGTACAAGACACTCCCGTACTCTTATATTCGACACAACTCGTTTTAGTCACTCTTTTAGAGGTTAGAACTGTGGTACTTATGAAATTATACCGTATTATCCTATTTTTAAGTAAAAATACATAGATTGACTCATAATATTTCGTTTGAGACCAAAATGAGTACTTTAACTTGAGTCATTTGGATAATATGTCGATTTGTATTTTTAAACTCCCTTGTAATATTTCTTTCAGTGCTCACAATCGACTTTCAGCTATAATTCAACCCATTGTGTCGTAATTATTCGCCATTTGCACGAAACCAAATGGCGTCGCTTGTATCGAGCATGGATAGACAAGAGATTGCAATTTTTTATTCAATAATGAAGTGAAAATGGCAAGACAAGATTTTTTTTTATGAGCAACAGATCAATGATAGAATCTGATACAAAAATAAGAGGTCGAAACAATAATACGTTCATTATTTAAAACAGTCTGCAAGCAGCCAACAGCCTATTTCTATCACGCTCTCTATCTCACCTGATATAGTACCAGAACCCCCCACCATGAGCGCTGATTGTCGATCTCGGCTCAGAACCAAAGTTACGCGTCGAACATTCATTTGCGACTGTTGCCACAACATTTCATTGCAGCGTAACACTCTTACACTGTAGTTTGATTTGACATTATTTTTCTTTATGTATTGTGGCAACAATTACAACTTGTAAAATTGTATTAATTGCAACAAGGATTTACATGCAGAGCGGTACTTCCAATTCAACAACATTGCGATCAGTTTTTAAATCATAAAATTTTAGAAATGTGGTATATCTAAGATTGTCATGTAACTAAAACGCGAACAAAATACAAATATATCTGTTGAAACAGCATGGTGTCGCACATGTCGAAGAGGTACGAGGGATTCCTAGGATTTATAAGAGAATGTGTAGATACTTGTGCCATAAAAGTTTTTATTGTCTATAGAGAGACGTTATATATTTATATAATAAAATAAAATATAAATATGATTTCTCGCGAGGTCTAGCACTTTCTTTCTTACGAACTTACTTCGGGTATATCAAGCGTAGTTTTTCATAAAAGCTATGAAGCTTGAGGGTGAAAGTTTGTCGATATTCTATCGTATTCCCTGGATGGGTTCTCGAGCCAGGCCCCCTATTCGATTATATCCTATCGATATAATTTACATAGCAAGAGGTGTTCCCGTGACACGAAACAGCAGGGACCCGTCCATAGGGAGTAACGTCTGCCAGACTAAACCACGATGTGGTATGTCTCTTAGGACGTGGAGGGTCGAACAAGAAATTTAGAGACTCAGATAAAAATCCTTAATGTCGTATGGTATGAGATTATGGTTCGGTGTTATAATGGCGGGGTGAAAAGGTTTCGAGAAGCTGTGCTCCCATTATAAATTTAGAATATTATGCTCGATAAAAATATCACCGCGATCATTTAATTGTAGATTTTCACCATTAAAAATGAATAGAAAGGAAGGGGACCAGCAACATTTTTAAAGGGTTCGGTCGGAACGTGGCTCTATATATAATAACGGTAAGCCCTCTTGCGACAGAGTAGTAAACCCTGACACGAAGTATGCACTTATATATATTTATAACAGCCAAAGCTGTGTAATCTCTCGTCAACTTGCTCGGACTGTCGATACGTACACCTCTATATATTTATATTTCACGGGCTCTAATTAATCCGATAAAATGATTTACCGTGAGAAAAAGGGAGCTGAGAAACGAGACGGATGATTTGATCAACGCGGGAAGGCTATACCGGAATTGAATTAAATTCGCAAAGCCAACTGATAGCTACGCTTCGGGATTAGAGTCAGCTTGACGATATTACGCCCGAGCTACTCTCTCGGAATTAAAACAAAAAAAATTGCTTAACCGTAACGGCGCAGCTCTTGATTTTCTCATCGCGTTTCATAGCATCACTTTGTGGGTCAATGTTACAGAAGGCGTTGCTTAAGCTTAATTGGGCATTTGATTCCTGGCTTCTTTCCAATGACAATAACAACACGTTTTTTTAGATTTTCTATATTTTTAAAAATATTCAACGGTTTTATTCTATTAATTAATCCTTTTGCTACCAGCGGACCGATCTATCGGTCTCCAGTACGATTATGCGAGAACTGCCATGGGCCGAGGCCCGTGACGATGAAAGGTGCATATCAAATCGGCCCTGGCAATCTTCATTTATACCGCGTAAATGGTCCTAGCAGTAAAACGGTAAACCTGTGTAACGAGTTATTGATTGACGAGATTTCTTAAAAGTATCAAAATATCTCGGCATGATTAATGCAGAACTTTTCAACAGTTCAATTAAAATTAATTTAAAAAAATATGTTTCTACGCTTTAGATAAAAATGTTGTATTTAACGAGATATTTGTTTAATTTCGAAAATAATTGTACTAATTGAAGCTTGCAATAAATAATTCACATTATATACTGATACCATCGCCGTTGATATATTGGGGTCTTGTCGAGAAGATGTTAAAATTAAGGAGGTCAAGACAGACAACTTGAGTTACTGATGAAGAGGAATGTCGTCACGGATAGTCGTGCTATCGATGATGATTAGCATCAGCTACTTTTACTCGTTTTATTAATTAATCGATCGATAATGGAGCAAAGAACGTTATATATCGCGCCATCGACGTGTTACTCCGGATAAGCCGACATTATCGCGCTTCGTAGCATGCGATCGAGTGGTTGTACCGTAACGATAGTGAAGCTCACCGACCGTACATTACGCTCTTAACAGACTGTTACGTGTGCTCTGTGCACATCTACACGACAAAGCACATCGCACATAAACACATCTGCATCTCTGGTAATAAGGAAACAACCTGTACTCTGCAGGTATCTTATATTTATATTTACAACTTGCATGTCATCGTATCCCTATCATCGTACCAGTGAGAAAGCTCACATTGCAGGGGACACGAGAGTAAGTCGAATACATTTAGATTACATGTAGAAATCAATATCCATGAAAAAAGGGACAGAAAAAAGATACACGAAAAAAAAGTCCAACAGCAAAAAATTCCAATGGAAAAAAAATTAAACAAAGTCAACTGGAAACAATCTATGGAAAAAATATGTTCAGAAAAAAGTCGCTACAATATACGATAACATATGATACACGAACACGTGCTACATCTTTAATTCTCATATAAGTTATTTCTCATTTACATCGCATCACCACTTTTCGAGATGAAATTGTCCGATGAATAATTTATCAAATTTCCGGAGTATTGCTACTATTCTTGTATTCCGTAAGTAATTTGTAGTTAATTTGAATACTGCTTTAGAATCTCTAGATCGGGAGAAATAAACGTTCGAGAGTGGTAAAAGTCTGTGTCATATAGAATAGATTTATGCTGTTTGACGCAGGAGTGGATGATAAAAATGAGGCAGAAATAAAAATAAGGCAAAAATAATTTAACAAGCCGGACATTGTCATATTTGATTGTGCCTTTTGAGGACAATTTTCGCATCTCAATCTTCCTGAAGATGTTTTCACATAAATAAAAAGTAGTTTTGTTCAGGCGGGTGGGTGGCTCTACCCTAAATTTCTAAGATAATTTGCTGGCCTTGACTGATATTCAAAAAGAATTAAGAACAAGATTACTTTAACTAGAGATGAAGCATAAAGAATTAGAAGAACTACTTTATCCTTTATCAATTGTTATATACTTCATCTTGATTAATCTTAACTTGGTCTTTACATGAATTCAACAATCTCTCAAGTTACTGTTAACTTACTCTCAAGTTGATCTGAACTTGCTCTCAACGTGCAATGTGCGAAAGTTAAGAGCAAATTAGCTCTTAACTATGCCATTTTGAGAAAATCATCTCAGAGTATCTCAGTGAAAGTGAAAATCTTTCAGAGTACGCGGTAGAATAATTTATTTGAGTATTTTAGCTGCAACACATCCATGAAGCCGACGAACTGAGGGATACCTTCGTTGATTGTCCGATTGAATCGGTTTGCTTGAAGTGAAACATTCAAACAAACTGGGTCGTTGACATAACTAAATTTGCAAAAGGATAACGTTTCATTCTTCATTCACCATGCTTCACTAAATTTGCCCTGAACTTGATCAAAACTTACCACGAACTATGAACCAATGTAGCAAAATTATCCAAGAGATAAATCGACTTAATTAACTTTCAGAGAAGGTGAGCTATACAATTATTTCAACAATTGAACTGTGATAGATCTGAGAGACTAGCGAAGCGATAACTGTCTTTGCCCAATCAAATCAGTATGCTTGACGTGAAGCCTTCGTACAAGTTGGTGCGCTGATCAAACTTAGTAATTCGGATTTCACGCTGGCGATCGTACAAAAGTATGGGATTTCATACTGCACTTGGTCTGCTGCACTCAACTTGATCTCTTTTAAGTTAAACTATAAGTTAAGTCCAGAAAATCATATGAGACATAAAGCCCGATGAACTTAAATAACTTTGAAATGGTTCGAATGATGAATTTATTTTATCAATGAAATCTTTATATTTAACAATAACAAACGCTTTGGCTGTTTTTCCTAAATTCATCCTGTAACACAGAAATCCATGTATAATCGGAGCGTATTTCGCGTTACGGTAGTTGACGGTCGATCGCTCAGAACCGTACCCGCTGCAACTACATCGAGCTGATCGATGCGACAGACCCAAGTGAATATCGGCCGACAATGTATACATGTGTGAGTGGACGTAACAGAAATAGAGCCCTTTGATTGATCAAATTCAATCACTTTCCAGTTGGAAACTATTGCCAATTGACCGCTCAAACATCGCATAAACGTTCCTGAAACCATCACCTACTTACCATAAGAATATAGTACGGGGATTCTTGGACACCCGGGAATACCATAACATTATAATTACGTTCACAACCTTTTATCGTAACACATTGCACCTACTTACACTCGTACTTCCTCTTAAACCCGGTATCTTAACGATTTCGTCACATTTTTTCCCCCAGTTTCAAGCATTTTTTTTCGTCAGAAAATCTTTCCATGTGGTTTTTTTTTATCAAGCTTTCGTTCCGCAGGTTTTTTTCCTATTATATTCGTCGATGTATTTTTCGTTGATATTTTTTTCAGAATACCATTTGATTTCGCTGACTGTAAGCAATTGTTCAGATCCTATTTGCGTCATGCATCAACTATTTATTCTGTCCACTTAAAAATTCTATTATTCCCTGAAAAAATAGCGGCTCGATTATATCGAAGTATTAGCTGTCGATGAGACTGCAGTTACAGCACTTTGGGAATTATCTTTAGTCGTACGTTTAGTAAAAAATGTTAATTTATTAGGTTTCTGCATATAATTTTGTACTTTAACAATAAAAACTCGGCATAATTCTTAATCGGCAAGATATTCTCAATCAGCCAGGGTATTAAAATGTCGTATTTCTCCCCTCATTTTAGATATTCCAATGTCGAACACATTCGCGCCTAGAAAGAAAAGTTACAGCTGTTTTAGATGAATAAGTAAGTCTTCGGAGTGCTAGAGAAACTGTGCACAACTCTTTAATTTTAAATAAGCTCAATCCAACTTGTCTCTGGTCCAGAAAGCCCTGGGTTTTCCTATGTGCATGAGCTCCCATAGCACGTTATTTCTGCATGCGCATCGGTGAAAACGTGATCGGAAGCTGCTAACAGCATTCCGTGTATGTGTAAGAAGAGAAGCAACAGCCACCTAGTAATATTCTTGGAACGCCTAGGTAACAGGGCTGATACCGTATTGGTAAAGCAAAAATAAAAAGGGAGCTGATAAAATAGCATGGATGATGGTGCGAGAGCACGTTACACTACACCGTTCTTCCATACAGAGTTCAAAGAACTTGCTTCTAGGAAACGTATGCATAATATACGCGCATTAAAATAACTCAAGCACGTTACTCTCCTTGAACAATGCGGTACATGTGATGGAATGGGTGAACGTAATTTTCTTCTTTAATTAAATTCAAAATATTACAAATAATCTTTTTTTATTTAATATTTGTTAAAGCATTTTAATTATACGAAATTGTAGTTATGATTTCTACGTAAAAAAATTAACTGACAATGTTACGTCCGGAGTAAATATAAATTTTTGTGCATTTAATTTCTTGTGTAATAAAGTAATTGCAAAATTATCGCTTCAACCGAGGATACGTGCATCTCTTCTTGTGCGACCCAGTATAGTGCTTATTATAGCTGGGTATGTACCTTTTGCTTAAGTCAGCAGTTCCACGCTGACCAACGGGACGCAGCACATATTCGAGACGCGCTGCACTCCGTTAATCGCTCGCTTCCGTTTTCATGATATTGTCGCGCTGTGCATTCAGCACTGCTTATCTCATTGTTTAGTTAGTTCATCTCCGGGGTCGACCACGTCCGTCGACCCTCGTAACATCAAAGGTATATATCCTATTCCGTGAGTTGGATCAAATGACCGGGTATCGTAATTAATTATTTTTATTTTAATGCTCAGCCACTTCTTTGATACGTGCTCTAATTTTTTCGTGTTTGCGAGTGTGATCATCGATCGATCCGAAAGCAGTGACGAGTCAACGGTGTGTAACTCGCAGCTAATCGCACGTTATTCGAGTCAAAGATGTAATACACCGCACTTCATTTTTTTTACGTGTTTCAATACATGAGTTTTTACTGTTTTAATCATCATCTATCGTAACCTGACTGTTTAATATATATATATATATATATATACAGTGATGTTAATTATGTATTAAAACTTCCTGTGCGAACAGTTTTATTTATTTAAACTCTGATTCCTAGCTATCACATTCTGACTTGAATCGAAGATCAATATAAATGATCCCTAGTTGCGTCTTCTTTTGTGAATTATACAATCCAGGACACAACAAACAACAATTTTATCATTTCATTTGACTTTGAACAACAACTTACAAACGAATCGCCGTGAATAAAATTATTTAAACATCGTAAAAATATCAAACGGTTATTTAGCGAAAATAAATTATTAAATTGTGTTGTATCCAATTGTACTTTATTTCATTTTTTCGCCGGTATAGCTAGCGCGTTTATTGCAATATTCAATATTGTTTTTATTTTCAGGAAAAAAATTATTAAATTGAGAGTAAAAAAGTGAATTGAGAAATATAAGAGCTCAGTTGAAATTGGTCGACCCCGCTACCTTGGAATACCGAACAGTTTTTGTGCACTCAACGAGATACCATATAGATATACGTATACAATGTCCACGAGTATTTTTCGATAGGTTTCTCACGAGATAAAATGCGCCGGGAACAGACTAACGCGAAAATACTGGCACTACGTATACTATGTATTGTCGACGCCAGAATCGGTATGACCAACTGTACCAGAACTGGTAAAGCCACGAGGTCCCTTCGAATCGGCAAACGAATGGCCCCACTCGAATCCATATCAATTTGCGAAGTGAGATAAATACGCGCGCGGTATCGTGGGGTTTGCTCGACGAGCAGGGAGGGCCAAGGGTGCTGCTAGGTGATGATAGTGGAATGAGGGTGAACAAAAATTCTGTGCACGCCCCAGCTATGCTTCCGACAATAAGCGCTCGATCGTGAGGCAATGAGATAAGTAATAGTCCGTCGATCTTTCTATATATCGTTCCTTCCATTCAACTTCCACATTCGCTCATGCTATCATTCTTTCGATCCTGATCGCTCTTTTTGCTGGAATTCCTAATATAATATCATACGTCTTTTAAAATTAAGTTATTTCGGAGAAAATTCAATCCAGAAGGAAAACGAGTCAAAGACTGATCCGTCGTGAATTTCACTTCGCGATTAGACCTTAATTAAAGTAACTTTGCTGTTACCAAATCTCTTGATACCACAAATGAGTGTTATAAATGTTGAAAAATAATTATTACATACCTACTTCCTACTTCTAATTAATAAACTATTTAAATGAAAGCAAAAAAAAGGGCGACCCTCTTATAGTGTTAAACAATAGCTAATCATAGTAATTTATTTGATACAAATCACAAGTTTCTTATATAAATTATTTGGCGACGAGAATTACATACGTAAAAATTATATTCTACTCGAAATAGATGCCCGATTAATTATCTCATAGTTAACAGATGTATTATAAACATGGTGTTAGGGCCGTCTGTGAATTTCAGCGACTAAAAGGGTTTAAACTATTTAAAAATTTTCATTTTATCAGCGCGAGGGAGGAACATCTACAATTTATAAGAATTATTGCGAACATGAATTAATGCCGCCATAACAGTGTAGGAAAATCGAGAACAATCTAAAGTACTACCGTCCAGACCCAGATCCTTATAAGTCGCTTTTAGCCCCCCCCCCCCCCCCCCCCCCCCAATCAGGCGTTTTATTCTAAGTACACTTTGGTTCTCCTACCGACTTCATGCCTAGGGACATAGGGTTGAATCATAGGGTCGGCGGGAGGTGAAAATGATAGGACCAGAGAAGGTTCAACGACAAAAGTCTATAGTGTTGAAGTTCTGCAACATCCTACAGCGTAGGATGTTCATAATAATATTTATAAATAAAATATTATGGCACTTTGAACAAAAATATTCATAAAAAACGGTAATTAATAGTTATTGAAGACATTTCGAAGGTATTCCAAATCGTTTCGTATATTTCAATAAGCGTTTATAAATAATTCTATGATAGTACAACCGTATAACTCGCATATTAGCCATTATCCAAGTATTTCACCTGATTGCGAATGAAAAAAATGAATAAATAAACTGTCATTAATAGGTATTCGAGACATTTCGAAGCTATGAAAAAACTAAGGCGAAATCGTCTACTATACAATGTTTCAATACGCTTTTATAAATAATTCCATGATAGTACAACCGTATAACTTGCATTTTAGCCATTATCCAAGGATTTTGTCTGATTGCAAATAAAAATATTCATTTTGCTCGAGGTGTTTTTTCTAGCTAAAAAATAAATTTGCTGAAATTCGTTAAAACTTGGCAGGAGCTCGGTCGAGCGCAGAGAAGTACATACACATAGCATTGGTTATGAGTGCTTGCTGTGGCTCGTTTTGGGAAGCCAACGGTTCAGAGGTAACATGGTCTCGGGAATTCGCAATCTAAATGGGAATCTTATCAGCGTCCAGGGATTCACTAATATCCTTTGAAGCATTGCACCATCGTTTCTCTCTCGACACGGCAGAGGCGCCACGGTCCACGCTATATAGAGTACACTGCACATCCTGTTCAAGGCGTCGCACCACCGCCATCACCCCTAGCACAAATTTACCCTCTGCTTGTTACGAAAATAACGGACGACGGGATATTTTGTCATGAGCAGCTGCTGGGACCGAGGAATAAAATCCCTTCCGACGAGCAAAGTTATATCTACGGTGTCATGTTCTATATTTTCGTCTTTTTACATCACGGAATCTTTATAATTAACGACGGAGTATAATTATATTTTGTCATTCCCTTTGCTGTGCATTCGAGTGATCACCGTATGCTGCATAACCAAGTGATCACTTGATACAGAATACATTTCGTTTATGGTTATTTTAATTAATGAATAAATTATTGCAACATGTTGTTGTTTTTTTAGTCTTTTATCTACAATAACAATCAGATTCAATCGATAAATAAAAAACGTATGACCTGTTACGTGATTCTTTTGATCCCAACCCGAGAATACCGAGCACGCGGCTTTATTATACGGAGATGGTTCCGCGAGGTGAATTTTACATCCCAGACAGACTCGTCACGCTCCCACATCAATGAATTCGGTCGTAAACTCGATACTTTAATACAGATTACGTTTTGGAGACCGATATGAAAATTAAATCCATACCCACGGACTTAAAAATATCTCTCCAGTACTTGGCTTCGACATGCGGGAGTTGGGGTATAAAGCTCACCGAAAGGTGAGATACAGTCTCGGGTTAATCGACAGAAAAACTTGTTTGTTTAAGTATTTACAGGAGATTCCTGTTCGTTTGCCTTCATCTCTCGTCCCCTGGTTGTCTCTAGTCTGTTTTTTTTTTTTATTACAATATTTCTCTCCATCAAAAGTGTAAATAGTAAGTTATTGGAATCCGTACGTATCATAAATTTTTACAAAGCAAATCAATTTTCACTTGCAAATCAGTTTCACCTTCACCATGAAGAACAAAAGCATCCAAAGCTTGTAGTTATTATGTGAATACATAACGTTGGCGAGTTACGAAACAGAAGAAACATTATCCCACGACGACGAGGGTCGTTAGTGTTTTCTCGGAGAAAAGGTAGAGGAGCGCTGGTACTACGCAGCTGCAAACCGCAGCTGAAGCTAAAGTCAGAAGGTGAGATAAAGAAGAAATCAAGTTAGGGGTGATTCGGATAGGAAGTTGAAAAGTGTCGACGAAAGGCTCTAGGAAGAAGGAACGAGAGTCCTGGAGATTTGAAAGCATTGCAAGGATGGGCGAGACCTGTACGTACCAGGTGACACAGCTTTTCCGGAAGCGGAAGCTTCGATATTCGACCAAGAAACGAGACGAGATAACAACGTTGGTGATGCCTAGATGTAGCAAGAGAGAAAAGATTCTACTGGACTTCCATCGCTCGCCATAGCTGACTTGCACGTCTTCGAGTACGCCTGGAGAATTAACCGTGAGGACGTCTGACAAAAAGGGCTGCAGCCGTAAATGACTGATGGCATTGCAGTGAAGGATTTCCCGCGAGGTTAGAAATCTAGGAAAAAATAATGTCAACCAGGAAATGCGGTGAGTTTCTGGTGGGTCTGGGATGTGAGCCAATAAGACGAAGAAGAAAAGTAAGTTAACTTCGTAAAGAATAAAATCGAAGAGGAAGGTGAAGGAGATTGGACGCAAGGTGAAGGCAATTGACAAGGTTCCCTCTAGTTCCGAAATAAATGATTTGCCCTTTTTAATTTGCATTGATTGACAATGAATTACATAACCATCATAAAACTCTCTGAACTTTATGAAAACTTGATTGACAATGAATTACATAACCATCATAAAACTCTCGATGTCGCTCTTCATTACTCTCTCATATTTTTCCTTCCCATTGAATAACTTGATTTATGTCTCGTCAACTACAAATAATGATTCATCTTTTCCAAATCCTGTTCGTTCGTATTCTCCGTCATGAACTCTTTTCCGCGTTTCAAATTGCGACCAGCTCAATTCACACGCATCTCCTCTGGATAGTCGTGACAACGCTTGATAGAAAAAACGATTTTCTCACCCCGATAACTCTATTGCCGTAATTTACCCGCGGAAAGCGACATTATTATATAACCGTAATCATAGTCGAAGATACTCCTTGAAATCCAATCTCGTACAACCCTACTCGTCGTATGCACCGTAGCGGACACGATGAAAACGCTTTTCCGAATTAGATTCGAAGGAACAGAGATTTTCATTCTCATTATCATTGTTTTGCTGGCCCACGAGTACAACAAGTTACAAAGAGAGCATCGAAGTGGAATAGAATTGGGGGAGGCGTTGCCGTCAAGGGATGAGACGAGCGAACTAGCACGATGCCCTATTTTAATTTCGCGCTACAAGGCGTCGTGCTCGTCCTTGCTATCGTCAAAGGCGTCGTCACATCGTAGGTCTGGAACGTCGCCACGGTGGAGTGGCTCTGATGGAGGGTAGCCCGTGTTCTCTGGCTTGGCGTGAGTCTCCGGGTCTTGGATAACGACGCGCTGCCGACGAGTCGGTGGGGCCTCAAAGGCAAAAATGTTGGATAGTAGATACAGCGCATCCTGGCGACTCAAGCTTTTGCAGTATCGACCTACACAAGGTGTACAAATAAACCGGCTGCTTTTACGAGTGTTGAAATATACAGGGTTGAGGAGCCGGTGGTGAGCTGGATAGTTCCGGCTCTTTCCGCATCCAGTGGATGCTACCGTACAGATGTACAAGTAAAATTGCTAGGCTGCTCCCATTACTATATATGGTAACGAAATATACAAATACAGGTTGCGGAGTTTGCTCCCAGGCTTCACTGCCCAGGGCGCATAGAAAACGCTTCTGCGTTCGATTTCGGATTACCGAAACGTGACTCGACTACCAGGCTACAAATGAAAAATGTTTCCAAGAGACACGAAGAGTTCAGTCTCTTCTACATTTTCCTTCTTTATTGCACTCGTTTCCTCATTCCTGTCGAATTGAACGTACAAAGTGTACGTCGTAGTGTCCACCATCTTTCATGTCCGCTCAACATCTACCTTTGGAGAAGCCAAAAGATACGGAGAGAATAAGAGAGACGGATCCATTTCGTCATTCGTTTAATTTATTTTTTAAATCTTGCACTTGTAGTTCTTTCACGATTATCACAGACTTTTTCAATCGTATTTTATGCAAGACATATCAAAGTAAACGAATATCATCAATCAATTTGGAATATAAGAATATTTCAAAGACCCAAAGGACGTACGGAATTTTAAACCGGTGCCATTCGTGCCGCGATCTAGCTTTACGGAGCGTTTTCAATTTAGGAATGACTTCGAAAGTAAAACGGTACGTTTCATTATTATCCAAGAGATCACCCTCTTTCTGTCTCTTGAGATTGACTTCCGGAATATTGAATCGGGTAAAATTGTTTTATTTCCGTTTCAGTTGAATATAATGGAAAAAGATTAAATGCTAGAAAGAAATAAATGCAAGACGGACAGGCGGATGGGACATCTTCAATCTTTACGAGCTGACGTGAACGCCGTTGTGAAAAAGACGGGAGCGCTTAAGGGATGGAGCGTTTCCACAAAATCCCATTTCCCTACTTCTTTTTTCTCTTATACCAGACAACGATGTTACGTACATTACGAGAGAAAAATCAATTTTCATCGATGCAGTACTCCTGTACTGTTGAAAAACTTTCCTTTGACCGATTTTCAGAAACATTTGTGCACTCACAGAGAGATGATAGAGAAATAAGTATCAAAGTATCCACGCACGCATCAACTATCCGAACTATGAACATCAAAGTTCTTGGAAGAAGATAATGTCTTTGCGAACTGTATTTCGTGACGTTGTAACAAAATGTTCTTCGAACTCGTATCAAAGCGATGAGTGAAAAAGTGATGAATAGCGAGATAGAAAGAACAGAACAAAGTACGGGCACTGGACGGCTCGTACACGAGTTTCTCGAGTCGGTTCGAACTCTGTTTCAAGCTTTTCCAGGCAGAAGAAGAAGAGTAGAAGCCAAGCAAAGAGCGGACAACGTTAGAACGTGAATCGACGAGCTATTCGGATCTCACTCGGTTATGATGTCTAAACTTTTCAAGTCTATGCTACACGGTCGAGGTCGATTTCACAGATATTGCTGAGAAACCATAGAAATCTACTACGACTATTTATGAATTTTTCAACTTTCATTCATTCAACTTCAATACGTTCTCTTAATTTTCCAAACTTCTTTCAGGATTATATTAAACGAATAATGAAAAATGAATATTCTACCGTGATATTGACTTTTAACAGCACCATAACAATCTGAGACAGTTTAAAGGAAAAGTTATAAATTTCAATGTTTGGTCGTTTAAGTACAAAAATTATTTACAGCAATAACTATTCGCATTGTATGTCTTGTTCAGAAATTGAAATTTTCGTGTTGCAGTGGTGGTCAAACGATCGGTGATGGATGATGTCCAGGGGGTTATGTATGTCAGATAAGTGCACCACTCACGTGCTACATTATTTCTATTTAACTTACGTTATCTCAAATGAGAAATAATAAGCCATACTCAAATTTCTTTAACACACTCGTCTTGTGGAATCTAGGAAGATGCTAATCATGTTAACTTTAATGGTATTTGTTGCGACATGGTAACAGTAAATATTGTTTAATTTACAGAGACATTTAGATAATACTTTGAATTATACGAAGGTTAAGTTTTCACAAATTTTGAAATGCATGATTCTATGGATTTACTATCTTAACCGTTCGATTATACACCATTGCGAACGCACCATGGGATTTGTATTTCGTCTGTATATCGTTTCGAAATCGATTACATGGTGGTTGGTTTTATTATCAATGGGTTATTAAAATTAATATCATAATTAATATCGTAATTATCATAAATTACATTATTACCATTTGATCGGACATACACTGAGTAAAAAAAAAGTTAGTATCGAATAAAAATTAAGCAATTTAAAGAGATATAAACTATAGTAAATTACTCGTGAGAATTCTCACTCGTATGTAAAAGTAAGATGGTAAAAAAGGTATGTAATCTAAGGTTAACCCTTGGATAATAAGATCCATCCCTTAGATAAATATATATCTTTACCCTTGCGTTTTACTTATCATAGCGATATTCAAAATTATAAAACTTATTCACCGTATAAAGTAATTTTCGTTAATGATACGAGCGTTCCATCTTCTCGGTAGCTTAATATGTTCATTACTGCAAAAGTCAATCGTAATTAGTTTACGCGTTTACTATGTACATCACCAGTACGAAGGTGCATCTCGTACCAACTATTCGTTAAGGAATCTGATGAGATCAAGCGTCAGCAGCAACGTGAGTCTTTACAAACTTTTTAATTATGAAAGTTTCGTCAATCCAGAATTGCTAGTGGAAAGAAATTTGGATTACGGTAGGGATTCAAATCATAGACATTCTTCGTATATATTGAAGATGCTGATGCGTAGTTGCGACGTTCAAGTGAACTATGCATGCATATGCGGAAGGGTCAAACAAAATAGGAAGGGTGAACATTTTTGTCCTATAAAGAGACTCTCTTCTTTTGTCCTATAAAGAGAGATCTCTTTTTCAAACTACACATACATCTCGGGTTTAACTTTACTCCGTTAATTAACTAATATTTAAGTAATCAGTATGTTGAGCTTTTGTTAAATTATCGTAGCCAACTGTTATGTCACTAACACAGTCTTACAAAAAAAAGAGATAATAATGACTGAAACATCAATTGAATAAGATATCAAAAGCTTAAGAGTATTTATGAAAATTAAATGAGCAACCAAAGAAGGACCCTTTTTCCTAGCAGAGAATTCGTATATTTCTATCACAATTAAAGTTTTCTTTCACAATTAAACTCTACTTTGTGGTGTCTTATGTAATATACTGTTAAGGGGATGCTGTTACGTTATTTCGTAGTCTGCGTATATGCTTCACACTCTACGAGACTGTAATATGAACGTAAAGGTTTCGACGTCCGGTTGAAGTTCGGTTGAAGGGATGCAGGAAATAATAATCCTATATGGCCGCTCAAATATCAACAACATCACTTTTTTGTTGCATATAAACCTTCCTGAAACTCACATACGTCAAACCGAACCGGACGTCGATTCTTTCAGGTTTTCCAAATATTTCAATATCGTCGAAAAGTCGATCACTTACAAGAAATTAATTTAGCGTGTATACCGCGTTCACGTAGTCTTGCTGCTTGCGGCAACGATAATAGAGACAGACTACATGAACGTAGAATACGCTCTACGGTAATTTCTTTTGTATGGTCAAATTTTTGACGATATTGAAATGTTCGGAGAACCTTAAAGAATCAACGTCTAGTCCGATTTAACGTATGTGAGTTCCAGGAACGTTTACGCCATATTGGATTTCTGACGAGTCACTAATATACGATTATTTTCATTTTATACACATTTTCAACCGAAATTCGACAAAACATCGAAGCGTTTATGTTTATACCACAGTCCTGTACAATTTAAAGCATATCCGCAGCGTATCGACGATGCTTGGTGTATACTACGAAGTATTCTATTTTACCGACCAAAATCGGTTAAAAAATCTACTCCAGCATTCCCTTAATCGATATTAAAATACTTCGTTATGAACAAAAGTTTATCCCCTACTTCAATTGTTTGCTATATTTTATATTCAATTATTGATTTACGAAAATTTCTACTTTTTCCATAACTGTTCTGACTATTTGCTTTTACTTATATTTTTATATTATAAGCGAGAAGATAATATCGTCATTTAGAATAAGATGCGATCAATGGGTATCCACCTACCGTGCACTTTCCGTTATAATAGTCATCCTGATTATCGTATTTAGATATGGATTATGCCTTGAAGCAAGCATCATAGTTCTCGATGGCTTCTCTCGAATATCTATTCACAGTGGCGAATGACTTCCGGTACCCTACATCCTTTCCACAGTCGTACAGTGCTTCTTCCCCTAACCATCTTCCTTCCTCGCCCAAGGTTCCTCGTCATTCTGTCATAGAACTCGCTCTTATTCGCTCCTTCTCTTCCGGGGTGGGCTGATGCTTTTCCCATGCGCACATACTATTATATCTCCTCGACTAATAGAGGCGTTTGTCATGCAAAGCTTGGTGAAACTTGCCTTACACAGCCACCAAGATATTACATCGCTGTTCTATGTGACGAAGCTCGTAGTTTCCGGTTCGGTAAAGTAGTCCCAGTGTCTGAGAACTTTGCATCTAAAATTCGTTCACTGGATCTTCCGTTGCGAGGTCGACGATGGAACGCATTCGACCATTTGCACCGATCGCGTGCACACCTAGTATACATATATCGGACAGAAGTGCATTGATATCTTATTTCCAATATTTAAGCTCTAGTCGAAGCAATTACATTGTTATTACTCTTGCTAATTACCCAATCGCTTGCTAATCTTTCAGGGAGTAAACGTAATTCATGTTTTAATTAATTTTTATTGCATTTACGGTTAACGTTCATGAAACGCACAGTTTCATTTTTATAACGGAACAAAATTAATATCTTAAAAATAATTCAACACTTTCTAAATCACATGAATATTCCTACTCATTGGTTTTACTGTATCTATGTCCCATCTTCATGGTATAGGACACAATCATATAAGTTACCCATTTTTTCTGGACATTAGTTTTCTAAACTTCGAGGCTTCTAATAAGGATAATGATGGGTACTTCAGATTCTTAAGAATCTCAATCGTGTCAATGAATTTCAAGCAGAATATTTTCCTTCTAACTTTAGCAAACAAAACCAATATACTGTTACTGGTTTCGGTATTTATCTAATTGAACAAAGTCATTTCAATCGATAAAATAAAATAAAAGTAAAACATAAACATCCCACGGGGAATAGTCGCATACATTGACTCTACCCTTAAGAAATCTATTGATATCTCATTTGCATCTCGTGCATATCCTATTATTATTTTTACCGCAGTCTTCTGTTGCTATGTTTGTGTACACAGCATCAATGTTTCCGCAACCAGCGTCTATAGTTCCGTATCTTGCGTCGTGCGGCCACGTATCTTAAGCAAACAAAGTCACTGCGATCTCGTACCGTCTCAACGCGATTCATTAACGTCACGTATCTTCGAAGCTTAGTTTTTGAGCAGCACTCGTTAGGGGTTGCACGACTCGCTGAACCATTCGAGTTATACATTTAGCTCTTTGCGTATCATCTCAAGTTAGAACAAATCTGATTATTCAGAGTGGTGAGCGCGCTAGAGTGCGTAAATAAGATTGCGTCTCTCATATTCAAGAAAGTGTCGTAAACGAGTGTCATTGAAACTAAAAAACAATTGCCTAAACTCAGAGTTTCACATTGAGGCGTATGAGAATGTGTGGAATGCTTCCAGTCGTCTTAGAGAAAGCACCATAATATCTCAATCTACTTCTCAATGCACAACCCTGAGCGACATAAATCATGTAACTTCGCGTAAATGGTTTAACACGCTAATCCACGTTTATAAAGATTATCACTGCTGAAATTTTCAATCGATTACACTCTCGAGACTTTCAATATTCAGTCCAACGATTTCTTGTCTCTTGCGCCGATGCTGTTGCCGCTGCTGCTGTGTCGTCTGTTCTGGTGTTGGAAGAGAAAACGCTGGATAGAAAGACGCGGAGCGTGCACCACCAGACAAAGTGCATCGAACTCGGTTGATGCAAAGAGCACAGCTCTGTCGGCAAGAAAAGCATTTTATCGTCAAACGCCAGCGCTTTATTCATATACATATAGCATATACGTGTACATTATTATGTACTCAGAAAGAGAACGGCCAAGCGATAACGACAGCGACAAGAAGTAAGAGAGGCTCAAGGCGAGATCACCAACCTATTTCACGTAGAATCGACGACAAGCATGTACATGGATTATTTTTATACCTGGTATAGGTACGTATATCGAATGTATATATTGACTTTTAGGGACTGGTCGATACCAACGCTGTACCGTGTTATTTTCTTTTTTTTTCTTGTCTCTTTATGTCGCTATCCTTGTCGCCAATAAGTGTACTCTCGGAAATTATTATTAGAGGCATCATGGGCGTGAAAATAATTGCCGGGCGTTATCTCGTTGGTCTTGTATAATTACAGTCACGCTAATTTATATCCACCAATCGACGCACCGCAGGAACGTTGTAAAGCATTAGTTGTAGCAGCACCCTCGCCTGTGGCTAAAAGTGCCTCTGCCAACCAACCCATCCTCTCCTACATTACAACCCTTGATAATCAGCCAAATTCAAGCTCACCACGCAACAAATTTGTGGGAGAATCGTGACTGCCCAGCGACGACGGGAATTATATTAACGCGAGATGAGACTTGCAATTAAAGGCAACAAAAAGTTAACAAAGAGAAAAGTCAAATTAGTTTCATTATTATTTCTGTAGACTTTATATACTTTTTCAGAAATTGGAATGTGGAGGATACAGGGTTAATTACGGAGATTATTATAAGGGATGAAAAAGTTATGTAAAGATAAAACGTATTTGACTTATCATAACCGGTAAAAAAAGTCCTTAATAGCTTAATCGCTACTTTATCATGACATTTTCATTGATGCGAAATAGTTATCCTGAGATAACTGCGACAAAGTAACGAACGATATAAGTAGGCAGACATTTTGGAATTTTGTAGAACGATTACAATCCACGTTCTTCGGTAAAATGTTTGAATATCGCTTCGAAAAAAATGTGACAGATTACAAGACATGATCGGAAGATGGCGATGTGTGAAAAGTGCTTTGGCAATGGGCTGTCTCTCTCATTCCGATTGTATTTTTATCGCCACATGCGCCGCTGCTAAATAGCTACTTCGGTACTTTGACAGGTCCGGGTTAATTCTCTATACTTTTAATATCAAAGTAATCGAAAGTTATTGTCCTTAAATTCTTTGGCAACTGCGTAAGGTCATTTAAATTACGATCAAGAACTATTTTTACGAAATGCTGAGCCACCGATAAAGAACTTAAGTGTAGATGTATTTATAACTGCGGTGTATCTCAAAGTCAAATCTGTCGAGTCTATATTCGAGTTTAACATTTACATAGATATAACATCTATCGTCGGTCAGTAGGATGAATATTTTTGCTAAACACAACTCAGGATGTAAGATACGTGATTGCGATTTTAAGCTAAGAAAAGAGAGGCCTAATTCAAATTCCGTATTTACAAATCATTATAAATATCGGGTCTAATCGCCATTGAACCAATTAATTAAAAATTGATTAAGCAACCGCAACAACATAGTTTTCTTTAACAAAGTTCGAGTTTAACATTCGGCATGAATAATTATGAGTATGGTACTCTTCGAAACCCGCTTTCATCACTTACTATGCGATGATAATTTTTTTTTTTTAGTAGATAGGCAAAAGGATTCGTATCTCATTCGATGTACATTTTTTCAAATCGAATTTTTCATTTTATCTCATTCAAGTGATAACATATTTGATATGTAATAAGAGCGTAAATGTAACGGTCTTAATCATCTTCGTACATACCGAATGTTTCAGTAGAATTACACGATGATACGGTAAATTTGGTCGGTGCATAATTAACTTATTTTTTATCAAAAAAAATAATAATAAATCTAAAAAAGTGTGGTTGAAACATATGTATCGAGATGCCTTTTTCTGGATGGATTTCTATACAGAAAATATTTATTACTGAGTTTCGAGCATGCGATGTGAAATACTCTGTGCAAGAATCACAAGAGACCGAAAACGAATAAAGCGAACGCCAGAGCAAACTCGTTTCTTTCTGGCAGTACCTCGCATTCCCATGGCGGTACTAGTTTCTCCCTGGTTCGTCCGAGAATTGGCGAATCACACCAATGGCAAATAAAAAAAATAATATATAACCAGAGAGAATCCTGTATTGGGGATGAACAAACGAACTAGTCCGGAAAGCTGGTCTCCCGAGTACCCCTGGAGACGCGAATGTGCACACAAAAAAAACATGTGAACTGGTGAAACAGACAGGCTGAGAGAAATTCACCCATCGAACATAACAATTCATACATTGTCAATCCTTTGGTTCGTAGATTTTACTTGCAGGAAAACAACATGCGTGAAACGTGCATGAATAAGCTTCGAGACTATGAAAAATATGGTAAAATTTTCTGAAATCAAAGGATATACGATGTATTTTTTCCTTTGATTTCAGAGTACAGCATAGTTGTTTATTTTGACGAATGTAAATTCGTAATTAATCTCCCATTGTCAGGAGATCAAAACTGGCTAGAAACCCTTCACGAATGAGATACACAATGATGACTTTTTAATGACTGTAATAGGATTGTCGAACAACGCAGTTTATAACTAACGACGAGACAATGAATCGTTTATCGATAGCTGCATTCAATTTTTTGTAGAATTTGTTGAAACCATTAAAAAGCGTTGTTTTTTTTCATTTACAATACAAAACTGAGATGGATATAACTATACTGATGAATATTATTTTTTATTTTAAATGTCATTGATGTATCAAATGTATTTATCGGTAAAAAGTTATATTTCAATCAATTATTCATATTCAATAAATTTTTTAATGATCTGCTTTTTAAATTTAATAGTTTCTTTTGAAAATCCACTCGAAGTAACCAAAATATGATTTTTTGCATTTACATTTTAATTATGAAATATACACGGATAGAAATAATTGATTGATATAACCGATATGCTAGAGGTTAACTACGCTCCAGGAGATTCATTTGGTTGGGCCAACAAATTAATAGGTTGCCCCCAACAAATAAATTAACCAACCAATTAATTGGCTAAGTCAATCAATTTTATTGATAGATATCCAACCAACCAATTTGTTAACGTTGCGTTAACTATAATATTTATCGCCTGGAAACTATTTATCGATTCAGTTATATTTTATCAATAATTCAAATTGGAATTATAAAAACATAACATGAATTTGGATTGCTAATAAAGCACTTATGTGGTATGCTGTGCGAACGTCACAGATGGACATGACGCATTCATCACCGTGTGCCATTGGAATCCTGTATAGTGTAGATGGGGGGGGGGGAAGGGGGTTACTGAGGAAACCTAGCAGGGGTGACAAACACATATAGACAAGAAGAGAAAGGGAGGCACCAGGGTTGTATGTAAACGGACATCGTGGGCAATTGAACGGGTTATGTATTGGCCGATCAATCAACGTTAAACGCCCATCAAACGACCACTGGCATAGAAATCCCTGTACGACAACGATTACCACCGTACTGAGACGTATCACTTCGCGTTAACTTCCGCTCGTCTATATTACAAGAAGGGTACATTGTTGACGTCCAAGTACAGTAAGCAAAATTCCACAAGAGACTCATTCACCTGATATCTAGAAATACCGAATTGTAAATGAATTCGGTGACTGAGTCTTGGACTTTCATCATCATACGGAACGCTAATTGATACTGCATCTGTCTGATTTTATCAATAATTTGTTCTCAATTAAATATCAGTCAAGTACAATCGAACATCTTTGTCTATTTTTATTTCTGATGAGGTGGCCCTCCAGCAGTTGATGATACTTGGTAACTTACTTCTACGCGACGGTACTTTCTTACTTTTTGATATTGTTATACTCCGTAGATTAGATATAGAATAAACCTGTCTAACCCAACTCCCATGGAAAATAAATGCATCCAAAATATTATCCACCATAAAAAACCTGTCATTGGTTTATATATGAAAAATATATTCGAATCATATTTTGGATACATCGCATATATATTTATTCTTTGTATATATTTCGTACTTACCCTAAAATATATCCGAGATATAGAATTTTTCGTCTAAATATATGTGATATATCTAAGATACCAGGGCTACGTACGGCTCAGGTGCGTCGCATCCTTGAGTTCATGCGGCCCAAACGTATGATGTTCAGGACTTGATATGATTGACCGCTTTATTCCTGTCTGAACGAATTATTGACGCGAATCTGAGCGGAAGGGGGGATAATAATGGCGTCACCGCCTGCTCCTTCATTTCATAGCCAAATCGACGCCGCTCCCCTCAAAATTAAAAATGTAAGTATGACACTTGATATATGGAATGCCCTTAATATTATACAGACATTTGACACAGAATGTCCCGCACGGAACTTTACACTTTAGATGAAATGCTCTATATATGTCAATATATATTTTATTTCCATAGGGGTACTTTCACTAATCATACAAAAGTATCTAAATATTAGAGAAACGATTTATAAGTTTGAATTCAATTTGGTTTCATGTACACGGCAAATTCGTTTTAATCGTAATACCATACAGCTATCGAATACCATCGGTGATTACATCATCCCCATCTCCTCACTCTCAATTGAACTTCGATCAAATATGTATCAGGTTATTCTGGATAGACAGACAGTAACACAAAGCTGCCTAGAGAAATAAAGGATATGAGCATGAATAGCCACGAAAAATCGACAAAACAATTTTCAACGCTCCAATTATACCTTAGTTTTGCGCTTGCTGACTACCGTAAGCGTTCCCTCACTCCATTCGTTATAACATTCCCAATTCCACACTACCCCATACATATATGTATTTATAACGTTTTGCGAATTCTGCGGAAATCGAGCGTTGCTGACACATGCTCGACAATGGAATGATTTCTCGAAAGTCCATACACCCCTCGTTTCAATTTTATATATACTACACAATACATACATTGTACATAGTACATGCAGTTTTATAATATTAGAGCAAGCTCTGGCTATATAATAATATTATATATGTATTTTTAACATCCATGTGAAGTTGGGGGTTTAGAAAGGATTTAATGTAAATGAAACTAACACAACGAATACTTGAAATATCGTACAATTCCAATATTATATACAAAAAAGCTTTTACAGCTTAGTACAGACACAGACAAAATATTAAATTTCATTTCGTATAAAATGCTTCGAAAATATGATAAAATAGCTTCGTTATAATTCTGTTTTTTTTTTTTTTCTCTTTCACGCATTACTTTCGTTATTACTATCAATTCAACATTTTCGTCAACGGAAAATAGTTAACATCGCTGGGTAAGTTATCAATTAAGCATGACGAGAGTGTACACTTCACTCAGCATATACTACACTCCCTCTTCCTTTAGCTACACTTGAAGCAAAAGGGGTTCGAGAACGAGCTTCACCAACGCCAACCCTCGTGACACGTCCTGTCGTCAAAGTTGTCAGAAGCCTTTGTGTCACACCCCCAAAGGCGTGCTTGCCAAGTTTAAAGTTAATCGTCTTAGTACGTCGTATAGTTAAGTTGGGTACATATCTAAAAGAAAAAATTATGACAGTTTTTCGTATTTGGTAAATCAGTTTACTAATTAACTTAATGTGATGTGTTACATATTTCTGTCGATCTCTCTCCCTCCATTGGCGATCGCCAATGGTACTATCTCACTCGCACTTACAGCAGCTCAGTCGGCATGGCACATCACCTTAAGAATTGACTAGAATCTTGAGTACTTAAGTAATTTATAAAAGATAAAATAATTTTTTTTGCAGATTTGACTAACTCGGGTGTAACCGATCCAGAAATTTCTGCATTGATTAGCTATTTTCCCGTGTCACACATCGAAATTGTTATTAAAAATATTCGATAAGTTACATTTTTACGTTTTCGTCGCAATCCTAATAACCCAGACCCACGATTAGCGTCTTTGCTTTCAACGCTTTGAAATCAAAACATAAATTATCGCAATACATCGTTGATACGGCAGTTGACTCATATTTTACTATTTTCAGTATAAATTTCTTATTGAAATGATAAATAAATAAACATATCATTTTATCAGTTCAATGCTACATACGTAATGAATAATATATTATCAATTTTACCGTTTTCCTATTGTATTACTTTATAAATTTTAAATATATATAAATAATTAATAACGCTATTCACATAATTCTCTCTAGACGTAACACAAAATAATAATTTAATCTTTGAACCTGTATGCTATAGTAATATCTGCTTCTGTAGAAAAATTCAGGCAAGTAAAACGACATTTTTTAAGGAAATTGTTATAGAGAACGAATATATTCTGAGTCTTCATGCAGACCTTTTCTTTCGACTCTTCTGTGACGAATTATATATATATATAGTAATTCTTAACAAGCGAACGTATAAATTTAACCATTTATATAGATATAGCGTCTATGTTTGGTCAGTAGAATGGAGGTTTTTTCGAAACACAACTCAGTGTGCGACATACGTGATCGCGATTCTAAGCGCGGAAATGAGAAGTCTAATTCAAATTCCGGATTACCGAATCATTATAGATATCGGATCCTATTGCTTGAACCAATTAAATAAAAATTGAGTAATCAACCAGATTCGACAATTATTCAATAAAGGAACTGTGAAAAAACTTGCTGAGTTGTGTTTCGCAAAATGTTTATCCTACTGACCGTACGTAGACATTATATCTATATAAATTTTATATTTAATACACGAAGATACTTACAGTCTTACGAACTTATATATATATTATTATAATAATACGTATAATACGTGTGATAGCGTGGCATGCAATGCTCGTCGCAGCGATGTACGGAGGACGTGTATTTCACACAAGGAATGTATGTACACCTACAGTACGATGTGCACCACTCGTGGTATTTGGACCGCAGAAGGGTGCCTCGTTCTCACGGGAAACGTGATCCGCTTTGGTGCGGCTGTCTCGGCTACGAGGTGAGCGCACATGCATCCATGACTTTGCTAGCTTCAACGTGTGCACTGTACCAAAAATTTTCAGATAGTTATAGCTGAATGTAGCATCTATAACGATACTGCGGATTGATGGGGTTTGTGCTATACACCAGCTGTATAGCATAAATATTCTATGAATATATATATATGTATATTTAGCACGTGCAAACGCTGTCACGTAAGCGTGGGTGAATTTTGGTCTAGATACTTCACGTCTACGATGTTCCAAAGTTAGCAACGGTTCAGCAGAGTGGGGTGTGTGCTGATCCATTATTCAAACCGAACTCAAGACAAATCTATAGAAACATGCTGTAGTCTCGTTGCTTTAGTAACTTCTTCTTCGAACTCGATACTGCAAGGATGCTCGTAAATTTCGTTATATCGTATGAGTGAGAAGAAGGAGAAGGAGAGGGAGGCAGGTTCGATCGAGTAACGCTTGTTACATGAAGGATCTAAAAATTATGTTAAGACGACATTCTTTTAACTTCGAAATAATATAATGAAATATTATTATCTCATTAGTAAGTGCAGAAATATTTATCGAAGGAATTACAACTGAACACTAGTTTTGTTACCTTAAAACGAATACGAAGATAAACGTATAAAGTTTTATAATAAAAAAATGCGTACGTCGCGATACTTCTTTCTTTATTATTGCAAATACGAATATCATTATTTATAGAACTTTTATCTTTATTATTTTCAACAACTAATTTTGTGCTTCGATATTCATCGTATGAAACTAGATCAAATACTTTTTAGATCCCCTTTAATAGAGATGGATCTCAATACCCATTGACCACTATCCGTTCTTCCTTACCCTGCACTTCCATTCAATTTAAATTTCAATCACTTATGCACTCGATTGCTATCGCAATTCCCTTTTTTTTTCAATAAAGTGTTATGAGGTCGAGAAAAAAAAAAGAAACTAAACAGATTTGCCTCGTACGTTGAACTCCAGCACGGGAACCCCGCCGCGCAGACGGTACCGTCAGCATCGGTGGGGTTGGTACATCCCTGTACCCCGTCAAGCCATCCGAGCTTAATAACTTGGTGATGAGTAGAGTGGAGCGAGGCTGTTGGCGTTGAGAGGCACTGGTAGAACTAGACGGTTCTATACAACACCAGATCGTAATGGTAGTCGTAGTAGCAGTAGTAGTAGTCGTTGTAGGTGAAGCCTAGACGGCAGCGAGGCATGTGTCCGCCTGCTCGATTTAAAAGTTAATAAAAGGGATTCTCCGGAAAACGTGCGAAGACTGACGAAGCGTAGAATGCGGTACGGAAAGAGTGTTCGTCTCGTATCTCTGTAAAACCACGGAACAAAGGGCAAAAAAAAAATGCCTTCGTCGCTTATTTCAACGACGTTAATGTGCTTCATTGACTGCGCGTCAACACACTGGTGGGAACCCTTTTAGGGTCAGCTCAATTCTTGTATTTTTCTGTCATTTCTCGCTCGAACATACGATTGCTGCGTTTAAGACAAGATTGCATTATCATTAAGGACACTCGCGAAGGAGACTTGTCATTTATCCACATGTTTAATCTAATTTGCATCAATTTGTGTTTTGAAGCGCTTCGTTGTAATTGATGTAAATTGCTGATTCCGCATCGCTGACTAGCCTGAGCGAGGGCGGAGACAAGAAGGAATAGAAAGATACAATTGTAAGACTGAAGACTAACTAGTATTTATCGTCTGCCTCGCCTTGTCTTGAACGAGCAAAAGGAGAGAGAGAGAGTGAGAGTGAGTAGAACGGAATACCGCTCCGTAGAGGCACATGAACTTTCGCCATTAGCTAAATTACTTCATGTCCTCAGGATGGGAGGGGAGATACGAATGGGTGTGAACAAAAAAGAGCTCGCTTAGCACCAAAGCGCGATGCTTCGACGAAGTCACGATGAGCACGGAGAGAGGGAAGACTGTAAGACTTTGTTACGTAATTGAAGTTTAGCTTCGGGATAAGAATCGACGTAACTTAAGCGCACTAAAGGATTAAAAAAGGAATTATTACTCAATAGACATAAGTGCTGCTGAGGGAAATCTGTTAAGTGACATTTCTGTGCTCATTCATTGTCTCAGAAGCCAATAAATCTTTTTAAATCAATTTTCACCGGAAATAACGGAGACGGATGAATTAAGAATCTCCCTTAACAATGTCAGGGTTCGATAACTCTGAATACCTAGAGAAAAGTGTGATTCAATTTACAAGTATAACTCAAGAATATACCATGAATAAATTATTTTTCTATTATCATATAAGGGGCCATTATCTGTGTCTTATATATATTTTTCACAGTATAAACGTTCCTGAGAGTTTAGATTTATGGTAAGCGTTCAGTCTAAATTCTGGAATAGTTCGATCTATGCAGACTGTAAACGTCTAAATGAACAAAAAAAATATACGGTTCATCAATGATTGATCAGCGGTTGATCAATCAATAAAGTCAATCTACTGGCCATACCACTAAGGTCTACAACCAATTCATGACAAATCTGCCTATGTTCTGTGGTTAATTAATTACGATTTTTGTAAAATAATTTCTGAGCCATTTTTAGGAATAGTTTCGAACAGCTATCTTGCGTCATTACGTTGCTAATTTCGTTAACTACATATTTTTTATGAAACCCTCAGTTTACAAATGTTTGTCGAATATGTACGAGTCTCTTGAATCGTTCGAATTAATAGATAAAACGTACTTTAAAAGCGTTTTGAATCGTTTTGTTATTTTTTTTAAGGGGATTACCATATATAACGTGCCAAGTCTGCCTTTATTTATTTGCGCCGCAAAAGTATTTCGCCCCCTAAAAGACTCGTAAAACTGCTTATTTACTCACTTCATTCCCGCGATCCAATAAACCCCGGTCATACCTTCTTATAATCAGTAAGGCAACCGAGGATCGTAGGAACTCGAAGGGTGCGAAAGGGAGGATCGTGAATAAGGAAGGGCGTGCAAGCATTAAGGTAATATCACAGTCGACTAGCGCGGCTCGTCTCGGCATACTAAGCGAGTCAGCGGAACGTGAAGGAAGGAAAAAAAAAGCGGAAGAAATACGAAATGGAAAAAATTAAAGAGGAGAGAGAATAGAGGTGAAGTAGAGAGTGATTTTTAAAATAAAACGAACGCCCGTGGGAATTTTAAATAACCACTATAGACATCGCAGTACCCTAGGTATGCCGTCGACGGTGATAGAGCGTGGTTTGTATGGGAACCTCGAAGAATATGTAAGAAAATCGCGGCATTGGTTCGTCAAAGACGAAGAAGGCACGTCGCCCTTCGACGAAAACATAAAGCATACGTTTTATAACATCAATTATTGTAGCGTTATATTTACTAAACGATATCGAGAAATTGCAATTGTAAAATTATTTTTGTTCTTATTCGAAAATATTTTATAAAAATATCCATTTACCGTAGATTACAAAACTCAAATACTTTCCTTTTTTATCTCAGCGTACAGTTAAGATTTTATCTGATCGTAAATCGTGTACCAATTACAAATTGGCAGAATCTTTATGGGAATCTCAATTAATAACAGTGATAAAAATTGTAAGTCCCGAAAATAATAAGTTTATGGGTTTTTAAATGAAGATTTTTTTATTTCTGAGCAAATGGATAGCGAATTCATGATCAGCGGCAAAAAAAATATTGATGTGAGGTCTGAAAATGAAAATTATATCTATAATTATATATTAACTAGAGTTTTATATACTATCAAAGAACTAAACGTTCTCGCTATCTATCATTGAACCTTCTCTGCTCTTGTTTCTCCCTTGCGGTTGAGGGATGGGGGTAGAGGTGCAAGGGAAATTTACAATAATTTGGGATTGTGTAGGGGGTTCTAGGAGGGACTTATATTATCACTGTGAGAGTCTGTAAGTGTAATGTGTGAGTGGCTGTGAATTTCTCTGCATGTTTGTGTAAATGTCTATATTCATGTACGCGCGGCGACAGTGGCGACGAGATTTTTTTTAAATTCATAACTTTATTAAATTTTATAAAATATATCAGGGGTACAAATTGAAAATGCGGGTTTGATAACAGATGGCGTTACTAACGCTATACGCATCAGGCAGTACTGTGACTATGTTCATGTCAAAGCTACGTCTTATAGCTTTAATTTTCAGTATGTGTCAATTTGTCGCAGTGTCAAATTCATAGTTTTTTTGAGCTCTCAATATGTCGAGTTTCGTGCCAACAAAACAGCATTTGCGGGAAGTTTTAATTTACTTCTTTAATTTGAAGAAAAGTGCTGCTGAAGCACATCGATTGGTCTCCGAGGCTTATCCGGGTCATGTTCCATCGGTTTCAACGTGCGAGAGATGGTTTGTGCGGTTTAGAAGTGGTGATTTTGACGTTGAGGACAAAGAGCGGCCGGGCCAAGTGAAAAAGTTTGAGAATGCTGAATTGGAGGCAATACTCAATGAAGACTCGTGTCAAACTCAACAAGAGCTCGCAGATTCATTGGGAGTGACACAACAAGCCATTTCCCATCGTATAAAAGCCCTCGGAATGATCCAAAAGCAAGGACATTGGGTGCCGTATGAGCTGAAGCCGAGAGACGTCGAGCGCCGTTTTTTTGCATGCGAACTGCTGCTCGAACGGCAAAAACGGAAGGGTTTTTTGCATCGCATTGTCACTGGTGATGAAAAGTGGATCCATTACGATAACCCGAAGCGCAAAAAATCATATGGTTACCCCGGCCATGCATCATCATCGACGGCCAAACCAAATATTCACGGCGCCAAGCTCATGCTCTGTATTTGGTGGGACCAGCTGGGTGTGGTGTATTATGAGCTATTGAAATCGAACGAAACCATCACAGGAGCACTATACCGAACTCAATTGATGCGTTTGAGCCGCGCACTCAAAGAAAAACGGCCACAATACGAGCAAAGACACGACAAAGTAATTTTGCAACATGACAACGCTCGGCCACATGTTGCAGCGCCGGTCAAAACATACCTACAAACGCTGAAATGGGAAGTCTTACCCCACCCGCCGTATAGCCCAGATATTGCTCCTTCCGATTACCACCTTTTCCGATCGATGACACATGGCCTAGCTGACCAGCGCTTCCATTCTTACGAAGAAGCCCAAAAATGGGTCGATGACTGGATAGCAGCCAAGCCGGCCGAATTTTTTCGCGACGGTATCCGTAAATTGCCAGAAAGATGGGAAAAAGTTGTGGCTAGCGATGGACAATACTTTGAATAATTCATTTGTTACCATTTTTTCAGAATAAACGTTCAAAAATAGAAAAAAATCCCGCATTTTCAATTTGTACTCCTGATATAATTTTTCGACTTATTACAACTTACATATGAATTTAGTCAAAAATAAAAAATGTCATGTGGAATGTAAAAAAAAAAAAATTTCACGTTTTTTCCGTATGCACAGTAAACGTACGATTAAAGTATCTTAATAAAAAGCAGACACAGTTTCAGTCTCTACAACTGTCAATCAGGGTTTGAATAAAACGTCTTTAACTATAAATTTGAGAATTATTAATATGATACGTAAGAATTTTTAATGCAGTATTAACGTAATTTTTAAAATAAAATTAATGGGACGCGGAAATAAAAAAGATGGAAGAAATCGCGTTGGAAATGTATCGCCGAGCGTGAATTAACGAAGATTTTTTTATGGTTTCTTACCTCGTACCATCGCTGCTGCTGAGATTGGTGATGGTGATGTATAGGTAAGCGTCACGCGGAAGCGAGAAATATTCCAGACGAACGAGTCACCACGCGTTCATCCTAGCGCAAGAACGGAAGGGAATCCGTGACGAGGACGAGACTGACAGCAAGGGAAATTGGAAAATTGATCTCGAACTCACGACGGATCCGTCACGGGGTGCGTCGACGCGGTTTCCTGATCGCGGAAGCCTTCTCCGTCACCACCACCGTCAACCGTCACTCGTACTAACTCTCTCGCGCCTTTCGTTCTCTCGATTTCTTCATCTCCTTCCTCAGTTAACAGACCTACCGCACTGGCAGTACCCACTTTCCGATACTCTCAACCCCTGAACGACTTCCAGCTGTTTCTATAGAGAAATTAAATTCGCCAATGGCCCCCGGCGATTAACTCCTCTCAACGAGATCACCGCGGTACAACTTACCTCTAGGTTATATATATATATAATTTTTTTTCTTCGTATTTTAGTTTCAAGATTCGTTTCTTTTTTTTATCGCCGTACTTAACTGGATTAACGGAAAGCTAGAAGTGAAGGTTTAATAGAATTTCCAATCGGGGTTGCCACAATTTTATTCAATACGACATTTTGCAAAAAGTATTTTACTTACGTTCTTGATATTTTTAGTTTAGTTGATCAATAGAAGAGTGAAGTTAAAGTTTTACTACGATTGAATTTAACAAGACTTCGACATAGCAATTTAACTCAATCTATTGCATATAAACATGAGTGTTTGCCCATCGCGATGTTTCTAATAATAATGATTAGCTGCGCCGAAGCCAAGTTTCTTACGGCTTCTCAACCAATTATGTGTAGCTGTAAGAAAACAGTGAGAGCAAGTCCATGAAACGGAAGAAGCCACGTTGACAGAGAGCTTAAGAGGTCACCGAGTAAAAGAGCAACTCGCACATTGCGCTTTGAAAAGCGTTCTTAATGCAAACATAACCTAAACATTTTTTACTTTTTCCTGGAATTTTTCATAATAGTGAGTAAATAAACTATCAAAAGCTGTATCCCATTTGAAATTGAAATATAATTATTAGCTTGTAAGTATATTATATAGCCATTGACAGACTTCTTTGTCATATAATCGATAGGAATATAAATGATTCTATATTTATACTTTTGAATAGCTTTTTAAAAAAATTTTACATTTTACATTTAACTTTACATTTTATCTGAAGTCATCAGTGCGTCTGCGCAAGCTACATTATATTTATTTCCGAAGATACGTGATAGAGGTTGCAGAAAAAAGATACGGTATCACTTGATATGTCACACGTTATACAATACAAATGAGTCATGCCGGGTATTTAAATATTCAATGACTGTCGCGTTCACCTTGCACTCGAGGAATTAATTAAGCAAGTTAATGCTGTTAATATTGAACAAACGTTGTTAACACTATATACAGAATACGCTACCAAACACATGTAACCTGTACGATAAAATAAATGGAATGTTCTGCAGGTTCGGCCATAATATCTCATAAATTGTACGCCCGAATATATATCAACGTACACTGTTAACTGATACGTATGTATACCGTACAACCGAAAGTGGGAGCGTCTTAGAACGCATTTCAATCCATTTGTTTACAGTGTGAACTGCACGAACGGTCCAAGAGGTCCGGGTAGAGCGTGTTAAATTCCCACGTACTCTCGTGGAAACTAGGTTAGGATTTGAATTTAAGCGAGGCGAGGCGAAGGCAAAGGGGCAGAACGGTGAGAGAAGGCTCCGGTTTCTCTGCCATTGCGAATTCCGGTTGGGGGCTGAGTAAGGCTCCGGACTCGAAGCACTAGGCGATGTTGTCGGGTGGTTGCTCGTCGAGGCTGCACCGCTGCAGTTGGGTAGGGATGGTCTCCGCGCCCTCGGCTCCAAGTGTACCAAAGTTCCGGCTTCGTTGTAGCGGACAAGTGCCTCCGGAAACTATTTTTAACTCTCCGGTTGCCTTCTTCTACGTGTTCACCGACGTTGCGGATGGAACGACGAGCGCCAGGGCTTCGACTCACTCGGTTCGCCATTAAAAAAAAAAAGAAGGAACATAACAGAAGAGAGAATAAGAAGAAGAGCTAGGAAAAAGTCAGTTCTTTCCCGCATACATAGAAACGCACTGTTTGCTACGGAAAGGATGAGAAGCGTGACGAGTGAGATAGGTAACGAGTAGAAGTACTGGTGGAAAGCAACATAACCAGAGTATTCGCGAAGAGAAATGGGAGAGGGAGAGACGGAGATGAGACTCGAAAAGATTGGAAGCGTCGCAGCAGCAACCGTGGTCGAAACTCTAGCTACCTCTTTCATACACAATCTTCGTTCTCTTTTCATTGTTCTTTCTTCTTTTACGTCTATTTCACTAGTTCTTTGGATAGAACCGCTACAATGACTTCGGGCGACATTCGAAAGGTCCGATTCAATTATCGTTCCGGAAGATACCGAGTGCGGTACACCATCCGGAGGGAACGAAGGTAGCAATGGTATCAGAAATCGTCGTCCCCATATTGTAACAAAAGTAGAACCAGCGTTCAGTTACTGGAAGAAACTAAAATGAAGGAGAAACATCTCAGAGTTGCGCGGTGGTTCGTGACTACATTTTTTTCCCCTCGTTATTGATCATCCGGAAGAAACGTACAGAGACAAAGAAATGGCGAAGAGGAAATAACGAGAAAAGACCTTTAGTTGACTCTGCTGTCCGACAAAGACCGACAACTCTGGATTTTTATCATTATTCTTTCTCCGCTGATAAACGCACTGTCTGTATCTAGCAACTGTAAAATGATATTTAAAAAACTTGAGAACTTGTACTAGGACTGGGGAATCGTTGCGCTCACTTTAATGCGAATATTTTGCAATATTGTCTTTTAGAAGACTCCATACGTTTGCAAAGAGATCAACATTAACGATAAAATATATATTATCCCAATGATAAGATGTGGGTCTTTATTTAATTCATCGGTTATTAAATATTTCACTTGAACATTATGATACGTGGTAAATTTTATTAATATTTTATGTAAATATCATGAAATAAAAATAATGCTCTCATGCCTGATGGAAATTCGATCAGAATGTATCGGCTCAATGGAACACATTAAACACTGAGTACCTTTTATCAGGCTGTCTGTATATGTAGGTGTGTTCAATGAACCGCGATACGATAAAGCGACGGTTCTATATAAATCCATGGATTTGCTATCTACAGTCATAGTGAAGAAGGGTATAAAGGAAATGAGAGACAAAGAACGAAATAAATATAAAAAAGGAGAAAACGTGTATTATCTCGATTGTTGAGCGTTATATTTTGAAAGTAGTACGATAACTATACCTGGCACCTGTCACGGACAGAAAAAAATCGCAGTGCGAACGTTGTCTCGCAAAAGCGCTCGAGAGAAACTCAATGGAGAATGGACGTAACGCAGATATAGACAATGCACGAGTAAAAGGTATAAGGGAGAAAGAGAAATCCGGGGAGTAGTCGAGGGGATGGAAGTCGTTCGTCGCCAACGGTAGCGAGGGTGGCTGCCAGCCAAAAATTCCGAGTGAAAAGAAAGCTGATGTAAAGTAAATGGAAGAAAAAATGAAAACAGTGAAAATAATAGAAAATAATAAAAGAATGAGCGAGAGGAAGATACAAGAGATCACATAGATATCTCGTAACGCTTACTCCTGTATAGCGTCAACGTAAACAGATCTTATCAATGATATTCACAATTACGCACCCGAAAGCATAAGATCTTGTGTTTGTTGGTCGAATAACGAAATCGACTGTGCTTAGTTGTATTAAGCGTCCCGGTGATTCGAATGTTAAGGATTTGATGTTTCTCAAATACCAGATGGAAGAGTAATTTGTCCTCTCGGTGTCAGTGTCAAATAACATTACACTCAGAATGGAATAGGACTAATAGCGTATTTACGAGTATCTTTATTATAAAGTATAGAATAGCTCTTATCGTCTAAACATCCGCTTCGTGTGTTCACCTAGCGATAAATCGCTGACCTAGAGTATCGCTCTCTCTCCCAACTGGATCAGTCAGGGCTGTGCCTATAACGGAGGGACCCCGCAGCGCAAATTTTATATATTTCACGCTTACATGGAGCAACAGTTAAGGTGAATGCATGAATAGCTTAAAAGCGTATTTCGCGAAGATGCTTTTTCAGTTATTACGATACTGTCTTAAATTGTTGTTTTATTATCAAGAGGAATTTTTTTTATATACCAAATGTAAGAATTAGACCTTTTGACAACCATGATATAGATAGTTTCTATTGAATGCGCTAAGTTTTGTGATTCCAGATCCGAACTGTCGGTGCAAGGCAGTGTAAGATTGATTGATATAGTCAAAATCGTGTCGCTGAAGTTGAAAGTTGCAACACTTTAATTCCTTGAACGGCATTGACGTGCCAGTGCACCGATACACTAGCAATTCTGCTAATCAAGGGCTTGATGCTACATTATTTATTCCCGAAAATACGTGATAGAGGTTGCAAAAAAAAGATACGGTATCAGTTTATAGGACACACGTTATACTGACGCGTTCACCTTGCACTCGAGGAATTAATTAAATAAGTTAATGATGTTAATATTGTCTTTACATTCATAATTTGTCCGAAGCAACTTATCGTAGTAATATATAGCAAGTATAAAGGTTCTCTTGCAAATGGACACATACGGCATAACTATATATTGCCGTACATATGTATCGAGTGTAACAGTATACGGGGCACCACCGACAAAAGTAACTGAAGTAAGATACTAACCGGGCATGGCAACGATTTAACCCCAAACCGAGACGATGGGGAGCCACTGATTTTGTTCGTAGATTTATCGTTCTACACCATTGTGGCTATTACGTAACGTTAAGCTTCAGGGTTCGCTAGCTTTCCGGGGAGTAGCAGCTTTCACCCGAGTGTAAGGAAGCTGAAAGGGAGAAAGAGAAAGAGAATAGGAAAGAAAGACCGCCCCTAGAATCCCAGCCATTACCACCAACACCGGTAGGTACAGAATTATTCGTACAGGAAAGGAGACTCTACCCTGTGGTTTTGGTCGGATCGGGGCATAAATTACAGTGCCGGAGAATCAATGCGCCGTGCGTGCCTTTCTCGGTCGAAGAGAATCTCTCTGCCGTTGTCACTTGTACGGTCTGTCACTCTTACCTTCCCCTCTGCACACGTCTCTCTATTTCCTTGCATACATCTTTTCAAAATTCACTTCACGGAGCCACGGATTTACCATAAAATGGCAAATTTTCTGTGGAGGGCTACGAGGTAACTTAAAAAAAAATTGTTTGTCTCGCTTCTATTGAATTTTAGAGGGATACATGAAACGAGTATTTTTACCAATAAATTTCAACTGTAAAATATTTTATAACGTTGTAATTATTCTGTTTATGAACGAAGAAGCGTGGTAACGATGCTAACGATATTAAATTATCAGAAACCCACGTGAGAATATACAAAATAAATATTCTTCAATGTACCAAACAAATTTACGAATTCTCATTTTTAAATTACAAACCAATTGGTGGACTTTATATTGTTATTGGAATCATGTTTATATTCTTGTACTTTTTGTAAGTTTTCTTGTACTAAGGAGTAGGAAAAAAGTGCAGATTTACAGATATTATACTCGGGCTAGAGAAAACCCATATATCTTGCTCGATAGAAAGGATAATATTGCTCTTGAAAGCGTTGATAGTTAACGTACCTTCAAATCCATAAACCCTATGTCACACAGCAATAATGGTCAGTCCACATTCCAATGTGACTTTACGTCAATCCTGATAGTTTCCAAATTCATTTTTGCCTCGCTGATAGGTAATTGCTGTCGCCAACTTGAGTTTTCATTCTCACCCTATACTTTCTCCTTTCTCTCTCTCTCGTTATTCGGTGTCGAACCGCAGTACTTTGTGTGCGTTGGCACCAGGCAGTATCGGTCATCCACGGCCTTTGGTCCACAAATGCGGGCGCGGAGAGGGTCGAAGCTCCGGCAAATTGGCAATTTGGATCTCGGCACGTAGCGAATGCCAGAGAGTGCCCAGATGTTCGTCCTATGTGAACGCCCTCGAGCGTTGCTGTGCATGTATATGTTGGAAAGGGAATGGTCTACGGTTCTGTGCTACTACCAGTGCCACCATCGGAACCTGCATGCCTATTGCCGCCATGGCATACGTTCACGTCGGAACATAGGAAACTCTAATTCAACTATTAACGTTTCAATCGAATGGAAATTCGAGTTGGGAGAGCAAACGACGATTGGGCGGAGAGAGATGGAGGGAGAAGGGGAATGATTCCTGTGGCGCCAAAGGGAATAAGCCGGTGGTGTAAGTGCGGAGCGTACATGTATTTATTATAGAGTACATCGTTGCCTATCGAATATAATCTCAACGTATCCCGCGCTTCCATATATTCTATGTACTAGTAGCTATACCGCAGTAGAAGTATCTTCGCAATCACAAGGGTTGCCATTTAATTTTCGTAACTAATTTATCATTTCCACAATGTTTGAAAGATTCATCAGCGGCTGTTATTAGTGATTACTCTAAAACGCTCATATTTATACTTGTATGTATTATAATATTTCGTATCAGATTCAATGCCTATAGGTATGTAAGGAAACGTTGAAGCGTAATTAATCTTTGGTACAAAGTGATTATTCCTTGATAGAAGTTAACCAGCCTTATGAACCTGTCAGGCGATCAACGTACGAACTTTTTTCTAACCTGTAACATTTCTATTCATGCACAAGTTGGGTTTATAGTCTTGACCAGTGGAGAATAACATACGTAAAAAAGCACAGAGAAAACTAGTAAAGTGTACATCCCTTAAAATAGCTTACATGTGTAAGTAGAATTGGAGAAGAGGTGAATAATTCTAATACACAGAACGCAGCGCTTATCGAAACTGCCGCGTCCCATAAGCTGCGTTTATTCACTGTCTCTCGTATTTTGCTTCCGTTCTATCGAGCTGCCACTAGCTACTGCGGTCGTTGAATCCGCATGCATACAACTTACCCGTTGCATATCTATGCAGTTGGGCCGATTGTCGTTGCCGACACTTGAGTTCGCTTATTAGTCTCGGCGATAAGTGGGAAACTCGAACGGAGAACGAAATGGTTGCTTCGCAATATACAGCTATAACCGAAGCCAAGTTCAGAGACGGTAGAATAATGCAGATAGAGGACACGCGGATGTGCTAGGAAGGAGATAGATAAGGGAACGAGAAAAAAGTAGAGAGGAAAACGAAATTTTAAGATAACTGCACAACGATCAGGAGTCAAATCTTCATTGGTCAGCTCGCTTTATGATTCTCTTTTTCCATCTGATATTTTCTTTACTCTGCAAAAGGACGCAAATAATGTTTCGCGCTTTAGACATTTTAGGTTCAAATTTAAGAGTAATTCTAAACAGCTGCGAATTTTCCATATCAACATTGATTCGTGTGAGAAAAAATTTAAATTACAATTTTCTAAAAGGTATTTCTTAATGTTTGAAACTGTCTAATTGCACGATAGTTTCATAGTACGATAAGGTAGCACCGTCAGGTAGCACGGTAATGTAGCACGGTAAATCCATGTAGCGTACTTATTACGAGACTATTTATAGTCCTCATGATATGATCATAGTTTGTGTTATCCATTTCAACGGACATTCTATGATAGATATTACTTAATTTCCTTACCTGCAAAGAAAGTTGAAGTTGCGTGTAACAATGCAAAATGAAACATAGCAAAAACATTTAATTTATTCAGAGTCCAAGTTTTTTCTGGACTTTCGGCTTCGTACAAATCCGGCTGAGCTTTAGTAGACAGCTCACGTAGACTATCATACCTCGGAAACACGACCCTTCGCGTCTACCGCAGAATCGACAGGGCCTTTCTTCAGGAAGGTGTTGCTTTTCCCTGTGGGAACCTCTCCAATTTGTTCCAGGCCCTCACAACCTGCTGATAGTCTAGAAAATCTTCCCCGATTCTCGCTGTATCTCTCTCTCTCGCTCTCTCTCTTCCTTTCTTCCGACAAGTATTTATTCCAAGAATGGATTTCATTGGGATTCGCTGGGATTGAACGGGAACAAATGAACTCCGAAAAGGATTATCGATTACAGAAGTGGTGAAACGAGTTGCTTGGCAATAGTGCTAGCTAATACAAATCGCTGGTAGCATTACGTAAGAAACTTTGAGCATGACAGAAAAAAGTGGGCATTACACTGTCGAGAAAAGTACATTGATATCGGATGTATAACCTATGAAATTAACAATATATAGACAAATCAATAATTAAATTAATCAATGGAAAGGAAAAAAGGAATAATTTATAAGGCGCAGTAAATCAAAATGAATAGTAAAGATATTAATATTCATTAAATTCACAAAATGGGATTATGCTTCATAAAATATATGTATATAGTCAAATTTTAAATCAGGCACATCGATAAATCCGATAGCTTGGTAGTCGGTGGTTTGCTCAGGATGATATGAAACAGTCGAGACAGCAGAGAGAATAATAGAAAGAGAGAGGGAGAGGGAGAGAGAGGGAGAGAGAGAGAGAGATATGAGGTTAAAGCGAGAGCTGGCATTCATCCCCCATAGCCACTTTATTTGATGAGCACCGTGAATTTATGCCCCACGTCTGGTACTTCCGAATAAACGAGATGGGAATGGGTCGTAAACGATAAACCTCGAATTTCAAGTATCGTGTCTATATTACAATAGACGATTCTAAAATATTGATGTTTTGTACAGTAGAATACTTCGTAAATTGGCAAAGTGACATTGTAAACAGATCGGGAGTCCCACATAAGATAACGCCTTAAATCGAAAATTAAATACAAAAATATTCGGGCGAACGTAGTTGGAACGATACGTAAAGATGGCCGGGCACAGGATTAAGAAAAACAGCTTTTAGCTTTGAAGCCAGCTCGACAATTACTTTTTTATGCCATCGGCATCGTTCATTTCCTATATTTTAAACACTTCTGCAACAAGAAAAAAATACTGACATATCCATGAGATAATCAAATGGGGTGAAACTATAGATATCCCTATAATCAATTCATTTTTATGGGGAAATCCTGAAGTTATCGACGATTGAATAAAGTAACACCTTCGAAAACCATGAAAATGTCGGTTGCTGTAGGTAAAAGATCATGAGTCACTGTGATCAACAACTTTTTATTCCATGATACATCTATCATCACTACGCAAAATTCGAGAGAGTCGATAAAAAATGTCCCCCTTATCGGAGAATACTTCGTATGTAAGATCATACAGGATTTTAAACTTAACTCATAGGCACGAATAAACATATAGAGCGTTGCAGTTATGAACATGTGGTGTGGACTGCTCGCATTCTCGCACCACGGCGTTTATTCATCAATGCGATTAGCGTTAATTGAATACGGATCAGAGCACGCTGCCGAGTTACGAGCTTGCGCGTTGCGCGACTCCAGCATCACCGTGACAAAGTGACAGGGGAGAGAACGACGACGCGTTACCTTTGCTCACCGGGCGTACCGCTGTGTTGACGGTATATAGCGACTACATAGATGGTGAGATGGTGTGTCAACAGAACCGAGCGAAGGGAGATGTCCTCAACTTGTCTCGTATGATGTGTTTGTCTAGACTTTCGACAAATCGTATAGAAATTGTAGAGGAGTGTAGTCTAATTATTTTGTATAAAATAGATGATAAACGTTCTGAATGAAATATTATATATCGTTGTTGGGTAATTTAACAAATTCGTTAATTAAATCTAAAAAAAAAAAAAAAAAACAAACGTTGTTTCAATGTATTCGACAAATCGTTGACTAATTTTTTTTTTTACTGGCGAGGACCTTGGAAAATTTATTCAAAGCTGAATAAAAGTCGAAAAAGTACAACGGATGGTGAATAGATATGGAAAGATAAGACGAGACACGAGAAGGTGATAGCAAAGATGCTAGTCACACTATAGAAACTCAGGGGGTGGAGATCGGGGCAACGACAGTCCGAGATATATCGCCTCGCGCACGCTTGAAAGCTTCGCGATCTCGATAAGAAGTTTCGCGGTCTAGGCGGTGAAGGGGTGGCAGGGGGAGGAACTTTCGAGAAGTATGGAATGGGCCACGAGCGAAGCTGCGAGAAGAGAAGTGCAACATACCTATGTGTTTTCGATTTTCTGAGGACGGAACGACAACGGTACAGGGCCAGTTGTAGTCGCACCGATAGAAATAGCGCAAATAGCAGCGGCAGGGAAAAGCGGGGCCAACAGAGCGGCGGTTTCCACTCAACGATCCAAGCGAACATCAATCTTGCCCAGAGGAAAACGTCCCGGAACGTTATCCCCGGCGATTAATGCTCGATCGGTGCACGGCTCTCGCCTAGCTGCTCCTCTCTATATATCCTTTTCACCCCTCTCGCTCGCTCAGGGGTGAAAGCGAACGGCAGCGGCGAAAAGCCTCTGGCAGAAAAGCTTCCCTTCTGTTCTCTTCTTTTCCCTCTGCCTGGCTCAGCAACATCACTCGCTGAATGACGTGAGCGAAATTTTCTCTCAACGGTACCTACATATACGGCTCGGTAACGAGAAATTCTTTGCTATCAGATATCCTGTAACGCTGTGAGCCACAGCCTTTTATGTTTTACGATTCATTTTATTATTATCGAATATGATTTATCTCGTATTTTTTATCTAAATAGTTATATCATTGAATTAATAATTATTTTTTAGCCGATCAAGTAAACAGGTTACTACAAGAAAAGTTAAAAATATATGTAAATTTGCGTCCCACTTTTGTTTATTTGAATCAAATGTATTTAAAAAATTTTATAAATATCGTTTTCGTTTCATTTAAATCTCACATTTAGTGTGAAAGCAAAATAATATTCTATTAATGATATCATTTAGTGTGCAGTGAATGATAAAACTTTTATTCCGTTGACCAAAATACTTTTATTAGTTATGTAAATTTTGAGCACCAGATGTATTTCATATAGTTTCACATAGAAAAAGGTTATTTAATAAGAGTCGTTGAAGATATAAAATTGCATTTATTCCTGATGCGTGGATCCACAGGTGTGCTTTAACTGGTCGATCGTCAATGGTATAAAACTATGGTGAGGAAAACACACAGGGGTTGAAGAAGCTCGACTGGATGGGGGTGCAATGCTCCACTCTTGTTTATTCCCATCCACGTTCGAGGGTCGAGGCACCAGAGCTCACCGACACACGAACGTAATCACATGATCGCAGATCCGCCCACACATTTAAACATTTAACACACACACACACACACACACACACACACACACACACACACACACACACACACACACACACACACACACACACACACACACACACACACATATATATATATATCTATACATATATAGATGTATACTTAGCACAGAAACCACCTACTTGTACTCGACGGCCGGCAAGTTATCGCCACTTATGGCAATATACATTTCCCAGATCACTCGCCAAAAGTGTGGCTGGGCAGGAAAGCTGAGGGTCTGCGGAAAGGGTGGGTGCGAAAGGGGTCGTGAGACCGTGGAAATCGTTGATACGTACCTACGAGTATGTGTATCGGTGTGAGAGTACGCGAGTTGAAAGCAGGAGTATTCATCGATCGACGGAGCTTACCGGAGCAAGAGGAAAATACAGGGAAAGGATACGAGAGTGAGATGAAAATAATAGGAGAAAGGATGAGAGAGAGAGAGAGAGAGAGAGAGAGATATGCGAGTGGCGCGAACGGAGGTACAAGCAAGATCTTGAAAAATTAATGAAAACGACCTTCTCTATTCCACCAGTATTTATAGTGTCATGCCCTATCCGCCCGACACCTTCGGCGTACCCTTGTCTGTTCCGCCAAGGACCTTAAATGATTCTGACAACCCTTGGGAGGCTTTCTTGATAAAAAAATTTATCCCTTTTCCAGCCGTATGTCATTCAACATTTTATTTACAAGAGGCTTGCGGCGATAGTTTTCCCACATTTTTTTTCCAGGGATAAGTAAGCTATGGTATTCTATATTGTATTTTTATTTACACCAAACATACTTTGAGATGTAGAAAAATATAAATATTATTGAAATCGACAGATGGGATAAGCCGATTAAAATTGATGGTGTACTTGTTTGTATTAAAAGAATTTCAGATTATATTCTTATCTCTAATATCTCAACGAAACTAACTTCTCTTCGACTCGATGAGAAAAATCTTTCGATGAAAAAAATATTTCAAGTCTCTTTATGGATAGTCATCTCTCAATAAGACTCTTCAAGTTCCAAAGATCTTTTATCGGATGAATATAGAATTTGAGAAAACTGTGATGACATTAGAAGACAAGGGATTTAGTGGATAATAACGTGAGTTTGGAAATTACGGTAATACACAATATTATGCAATACAGACGTGAAATCCAAATATAAACGAATGAAAATCCAATCTTCCTGATAAGTTTAGTAGGAATCGAGTTTGTCAGTAAAAAACGAATGTTTCGATAGTTCGAATACAGTTTTATCACGATCTTCGATGCTTTGGGTTGCCAGAAAGGCTCTTAGTCAAATGCGAGGGTTAAGGAGAAGGTATCTTGCTGCTTATCAAAGCCAAAGCTTTAAAAACCGATGGATCAAGATCTAGCATGATGTTAACCATTGGGATATGTACAATTAGTGCTAACGTAAAAGTTAAAAAATTTTACTCTCGTTAAAAACAAAGAGAAGGAAAGTCATAGAGTAGAAGTCACGGACAATGACAATAGAAGAAATGTAAGGAGATCTGGAGGAAGCCCCAGTGGAGATCAGAACTTCATTTGCTTTACTCACTGTGCTTGCTCTTCTCTTTTTTTTCCACGTACTCCTTCCACATCCTTTTCTCTCTCTAGTATTACGCTCGCGGCTGAGTTTCGGTACAAAGGGAATGGTGAATGAATTTGCATTTTCGTATAATATAACCTGGGCTTAGGGGTGGGGGATGAAAGACAAAGATGGCAAGAAGAGAGAAACGTAGAGAGGATGATACCGGTATGGTAAAAGTTGAATAAGGAAAGGAGCATAGTGAATAAGGATAAGGAACTTGGTGGATGAGGGAGGACTAAAGTGTTTGCCAAACATTTTCCTCTTCACTTGAAATTTCATTGTTATATACCCTGACGCATACCGTGTATGTACAGTAGGATCAATAGCCCGCTTTTCTTTCGTTCAATTTTCATTAAGTGTAGCTTTACCCTACTATCCACCTATTCTTTCGTCTATGCAAATAATTAAAGTAGCTTTTGCGTACTCGTACTCCAACGATGGTGAAACTCTTTTATCGTATCCCGATGGTGGAAAGTCGTTGATAGTAAGGTCTTGTGATCGACCCATACCATGGCGAGGGGTATGATAAATGGTTATTCATTGAGATAGGTTCGTTAGGAAGTTTGTAACAAAGAACTAATACCACAAGTTTACTTTGATACTTGAAAGGCTAACGCCAGCAATCACGATGTTAACCTTTGCTAAACGCAGTACGGAGAACACGTCTTCCGTGAGAATATGGAATATTTGACACTTGGAGAATAAATACCAATTATTCTTTACAGAATGGTGGTTCGCTTAAAGATATTCCAAATTTTAATTAAAGCTCTCGATTTACCGCGAGAATGCAACGGAGAAACGGTTTTGTTAATTATAAAAGTTTAATATTCTGTCGTATCGCAGCGATAAATAAAATGTTATCTGTTCGTTATTTATCTGTAGATAGTAATTTTCGTATCAATGATCAATATGTGATGACAACGCTCTTTAGGTAATTGGATCCAGTGCACTCGACAGTACGTTATATGCGTGCGGTGAGTGTTATTCCGAAGAGGCGGTCAACCAGCTTTTCCAATGCGAATACAAATCGAAGTCGAGTGAGCTTGAGATAGATGGAGTGTAAGTGCTTCGCTAGCTATTGGCAGTTTGGTACAGCAAAGCCCCGAATAACCCTGAAGTCCCACCGCCAATTCACACACTCGGTGGTCTATTTGCTTTCCGGTTTAGTCGTCCTTCAAAAAAAAGGGCGTGCTGTTTAGCGTGCACGCGAGCCCAACGTTAAATTGATATATGGAAAAATGTTCTCCTCGTGTCGAGTGAAAAATGGCGCTCGTGCTTCGCAATCTCTTCTTTTCATAGACTTTGGCATTTACATACTTTTACCACTGCATATCTATACCTACTCCACCATTTTCCTCACCGTTTAAGTAACATATCGCAGACGAAAAGTGGTTTAAAAATCGTTGGTAGACACCCAGCCTCTCGAGAACTCATCCTTCGGTTTCGCGCCGAGTGATAGAACTTGGCACAGGGCCTCTGAAATAATTTGTTACAAGGTTTGCCACTTTCACTCACTTTTGCTGCCACTGAATTCTTCCTTGTCTTTGTCTTCCTGAACCAAATCCACACCCAGCCTACCTATAGGATGAAGGAAACAGCAGGAGGATACTTGAATTTCAAGAGCATTCCCTAGACCGTACCTGATCGTTCACGAGTGTCACGGAATTCTAAGTGCTGAAAGCACTTGGAGAAGCGATGGTACGGTTCCGAATATTCCAGTTAGTAATATCCATTTATCGGTTAAACATCGTGGTACATCCTCTATTATGATATCGTCAGCACTGTAGAAATTTTGCTATATCGAGATTGGCCTGTTAAGGCAATGTCGTGGGAATAGTATCACTGGAAATTAAATTAAAGTAAAGAGAGACAAGTTATTTGTCAGTAGCAATCTCTGAATTCTCAGTTCTAAATACGAGAGATGTCTACCGCAGCTAGCTTCGTGATGATTTCTGAGTTTTAAGTTTACATTTCTATGCTTGGCATTGAGAGCGTTTGTATAAATAAAATTTAAGACGAGAATATGAAACTTCATGGTTAACTTATAACTAACATTGTTGTTCTCTATATATTTATCAATTTTTCCTAGCGCTTTATACAACATTCAGTCGATCTCGTATCTCATAGCTTTTTGATTTTTAATATAAAGATAAATGTTACCAGGCTGTAAATATACTTAAATATTTGCATTTACCATTAAGGATACACATACTCGTTGACGATATATGCAAAATGTCACAACCCCTACATTTGCAACGGTTAAAAGCTCTTGTGGAAAACTTTTCAACGTTCATGCTCTGCTTTACTGAGACCGAGAACTTGAAGTGTCGTATCGAGCTGAAGGTTATAAAACGAATAATAATACTAATAATAACGAAAACTTTGGTATACGATCCTTCTTCATGACCTGAATGTACTATATACGTGAAACGATTACACTTACTGCCTTCTTCGGCTTTATATTGCACACCGACATCGATGTGCATATACGTACATACACACGTACATTTGCAATCCCTATACAGGAATATACCTATATATATATATTATTAGTCAGGGAGATTTACGAGACGATTCCTCGAGACTTTTACGACACCGAATAAGAAAGGGCGATAAATATTTTCAAGTTGAAACATCGAGAGTCGAGAATTGAACAAACCTTCATCAATATTATTCATCCATATCAATGGTGGAACAAATGGTTGATCGTTAATTTCACAATCATTATCATTGGTTACCAATTTACTATTTACGATGAAAACTCTCTATGTTCTTATATTATTTAAAACCTCCCTACGCACGTAACATTCTGCTTTCAATTGCTTCGTATTATCTTCTCATTTTATTTAGTAAATATTGTTTAGTTATTATAATGCGCTATATGATAAGTAACTGGGATTCAAGAGAACAAAGTCAAGACTTTTACGTCGTCGACAAAGAAAACGCGATGAATTTTGTCTACATTGATACGTTGAGAGTAGTAAATTGATTGAACTCGAAGGATAAACGATATCTGAGGCAATTAAAAATAATTAATATTTATTATTTTCAAGCGACAAATATCATATTTTATATCAAATATTGATTTTTGTAGAATTTTTTTTCTATGTAAACAATCCTCAAAATGTATTATTAATATTTGGTCAATATCATTTACTAGTTTTTAAATGCAAACTCATCAGTTTCCTGTTTGTTCACAGTTTGGAACGCGGTAGCTCGTAAATGAGTAACAAATACCAACGTTGCGTAAACTTTGAACTCGACAGAGTTTATATATTGGTTTGTTAGCAGAGACGAATACCGTGTGCGCCCCACGGAAGGGATCATTCCCTCGGTCTACTAGACTGCGAAACCGAGAATTCACCCTGCGTGTACACTCGACCAGAGCAAGATAGCGAGAATTTGAGTTCGAAGCAGAAAGCGAGACAAAGCCGACGTTCTTCTGGTTTGGTATAGAAATGCCGAGGGATTACACGACGCAAAGCTCCCACCGAGCTTGCGGTTCTTAATACCCACGTCGCGTCGGTCTTCCTTCTATTCTATGTGCGTTCTCTTCACAGGATGCATCCGGTTTTCGGGTAGAACGTAGACTCTACAAGCACGAGAAGAGGTACTGCGGTGCTGCAAGAATTATCGTTGAAAACCATTCGCGAAACCGTCTCGTTGTACCCCGTAGCAGAAGAGAATAGGAAGAAATTCATACAGTTTTGAAAATTCATGGTAATTCAAAATGTCAATCGACTTAATATCGACAAGGTACACCGCTTAACATTTTTGAAAAACTTTTTTTTTTTTATAATTAACGCATTGTTTACAGAGATATCCTTATATGAAAAAATCTGACATTATTATTTTTTTTTTCAGTGTACGGTTATGTGTATTTGGCCAGAAAAAAAATCGTTAAGTACTTTGAACATGAGGTTATAGTGTTTCAGGATCAGAGCGATGATACATTGAACATCATATCTATCTATCTATCTTCTTTTATATTTCTCTACTCCGCAGAACTGAACAGAAATTCAAATCAGCCTACTCAGCTTTTACAAAGTCTACCTTCCTCGTTACAAATGCTGAATGGCAGGATAAAGGAGGGAGAACTTCTCAAGATTTCTCAAAAGCTTCCTCATTTACGTAAAGAGCTGCTGAATTCTTGTGGTACCTTGTGAGAGATTATACCTGCGACATCCAGTGAACAGGGGAGAGCTGTCCCCACTACCATTATCTCTCTATCTCTCTCTCTTTCTCTATCTATCTCACTTTCTTTCTCTCTCTTCTGTCGAAAGCCACAAGTTTTGATGAAATGCATGCTGTCTTGGCTTCATAAAGTAAGAGACCCGAGCAAAACTCCTTCGATATGTAAAGGTATATATATAGTACGTGTACATGTGCCAAGAACGAGAAGACTGAAGAAGCAGCAGAAGTGAGATATAGGAAATGCGAAGACGAAAGGGATGACAGCGAAGAAACGAACGAGAGGAAGAAGAAGAAAATGAAGGAGATGTCATCTAGAGAGAAAGCTCTTGGACTTTGTGTCTTCGTTTTCATCTGCGTCCTCGGTTCGTGTAACGTCGGCACAGAGGTGTACCGGTAGTTCCTTCTCCCCCCATAATCATAGTTCAGCCAACTTCATTCGTTTCGCCCGTTGGCCCGCTCTTCCGGATATTATGAAATGCATATTGCTTCCGCTGTAGTTTGTTCCAAACCAAAATCTGTCTTTCGTTCTAAATGTACGAAATGTATGTATATGCATCTCTATGTATGGCTTTTTACTTCGAGCCGATGTCGTAGCATTTATATATTTATTCGTTCTATACAAATACACTCTTATATATCTATAGCATTCTCTATACTATTCCGCTGTATATCTTGCATCGAACAGTGAGAAGAACGTCGACGTCGTTTTCTACAATCTCGTGTACAGTAGACGACGAAAAATTTGAATGGAAATAAGTCTGGAGATGCCGTCGAGTTTCTCAGAATATGTTGAGTACCGTTGTAGTTATTACACAGACTTATATCTCACCGAACAAACCTGTATCTCAATATATTCCTTCGATTGATACTCCAATAGTTATTGAATTCAATGCACTTGAAATCTTTTATTTTGCGTGTACAACATTTGGTAACGTAAAGTTTAAAATAACACTGTTCGACTTTATAACAATTTTATTTCTTTTTTTTTCGCTTTGATTGAAACGTTGTTTTCCAGAATCAATTCAGATCAATAAAAATATTTCATATTTTTAATAAATTTTTACGTATTTTGTTGTTTTTTTTTTTAACGATATATCTATAACCGCACTCGTTCGAGTCAAATTATATTTTTTAATTAGGTTTAGAATTCTGTAAATGATGGAACAGGTTATTTCAATTATTAAATATTTTTATTGTTTTTTTTTTGTATAAATATATCCGATCATTTCAATTTTCATCGAACGGGGGCCCTTTGAAAAAAAAATCAAAAGGTATTCATTGAGAAACATGGGTGAAACAAACAGTCGTTGCTATGTTTAAAAAATGCTTAATATTAATTCGTGTTTTTCTTTCTTTACTTTACAATTATGATAAATCTGAATTTGTATGAAGATTGTTGCGAAGGATTTTTTTCTCTCACTCGTTGGAATTATTGACGTTAAAAATGTGAGATATTTAAGATATTTAGTATAAACTTTTGACCAGTGTTGATCCATTTGGTGTTAATTGTAACACTTTTCAGCGTTGGATTCATGCGAGTATGATGACCGGACGAAGCATTTGAGGAAGTGTATAGAATGTTAGTGACGATGGAATGGCGAAGTATCGAAGAGATAGAGAAAATGTATGATAATCACTGGGAATCGAACCCGGATTGTTCTGGTACTGACAAGTAAGAGCGCTAACCTACTTATATGAAAGGCAGCCATCGTTACACAAGCGATTGAGTTAAAATTATTCGGATTCACCGCAAAACTTTGAATACATTTATGTTTGGGATAAGCAGATGAGAATAAAATAATCAATGCGAAATTATGGTACAAATGCCATTCAAAAACATCATAAAATTTTATCTCATTTCAAGTAAAATGTGTTGAAAGTTTTGAGATGTAAATGCGAATTGAAAGCCTCCATTGAACATCGATCATTAATACCGGCCGTCAGTGTGGATTAACATGGACATCGCGCAGGAGTCATTTTAACATCAAATTTTTAGCAGTGTATATTCGATCGAAAGTTTATTGAGATAATTCCAATTGAATGTTCGATCCGTTCGCCGAAGGAAATGTCCCCTAACTCGAAATTCACATAAGAAACTCGATGACACTCGATGTTTAACTGTGCAGGGGAGATGGCCAAGTTTCGTGGGTATGCGGTGGGCCCATTCGTGCTTTCCGTACATCGCCCAGAGCCTTCTTGGTTCCTCACCCTCTACAAACCCATCTTTCCCCATACCGTCTCTTCTCCTCTTTCGCTCTACTGTAATCTTGGTTTAACCGGGATTCCAAGTCGTATTTGCGACGCAATTTGTAGTTAAACGTTCCCGTGAACTACGTGGATCCAGCTCAGAATCCACAGAGAATCAAGGAAATGCATCTCGCGAGTCTTGGTCGGTGTGGACCACGAGAAAATGCAGGAGAGTACGTATACATCCCTAGTCTGACTAAACAGGAATGTTTTCACTGCCTTCTTCGTTTATTTCTTCGTTCACTTCATTCAATATGTAAATCATCAAATTTCGTATCTACGCTTCTCCTTCGCTCTCTTTCTGTATATATATATACATTACGTTGTGTCCAAAAAAAGTTTGTTCGCCCTCTCAGTACATTAAACGTTCTGGTTTAACGTGTAACGAACTCTCGTAAAAGAAAATCGCCGTAACTCAAGATTTAGAGGTGGCTCAAAGTTGGACTTTTGTATTTTTCATTCAATTAACCGTGAACTTTATCCCTCAGATCCAGTGGTCCGGGCAAAAAATTCTGGGTGAGTGAGTGAATGTCGAGGAGGGGGGGGGGGGGGAGTATAAACTCTGTTATCGATCGACGCGTAGCGGCACTTCAGTCGTCCGTCATTTCAGAGCACGACGCTATTTGAGCTAAAACTATTTCAACCTTTAATAAATATACTTTTTGGAATGAATAATTGTAACGTTTTTTTTTTTTTCATAAAGTTCGTCTTTTTCTTGTTTCAAAACACGAATTACTTTTGCCCTTAGATTTTTTTTATGCGAAAGTTATTATTGAAAAAAAAATCGAGTTTTCGTACTTAATAAAAAATGTGTGTTTACCCTTGTGAATATAATTTTTTCGATTATTATAAAAACTTATTTTTCTTTGAATATTTGAATTAAATACATTATCGCACTGGGGTTGAAATAAAAATAGAAGCTCGGTTGAGATTTATAGAAGCGTTTGAAAAATAGATCTATCTCAAATTCAAATAATTCAAAGAAAATGAAATAAGATATCATGGAGCTAAATAATTCTACTGAAATCGATTAACATCAAACGATCATTTGGTGAGAATTGGTCGGGACATTTAGATTTGGTTATGGTATGAATTTTTTGAATAATCTATGTTCGCATCTTTATAAATGTGCTTTTTATATTTATCAGTTGTTCACTTGGAGTATCGTAAAGAAAAAAATAAAATAAAAACAGCGTTATGAAATCCCTGCGTAAGGCAAGAAAATAAATCATCACGAGGATCCAAGAGCTGCTTCCAAGAGCACGTATCGAATACAACGTTACATTTCTTATTACAACCTTCAAATGTTGGCTTCGTAATACTCAATGTAGCATGGAAACTCTGGGGATGCCCTTATTATGTTCTCATATCTTTAGTTTATGTAAATTGTTGGTTAATTTGTTGAGGTAAGTAAGTGGCCGGGTGATGATTAATAGAGAAACTAGTTGCGGTTTCGACCCTCCATCAGGGTCGTAGTCGTAACTAGTTTCTCTATTTATAGTATACAAGCAAAGCGTGAATTCTACTCATTCACATACGAATATGTATATTCAATAAATTCATATACTTTTATCTTGCATCGTCAAAGCACATGCACTACGAGAAGGGTAAGCGTGATGATACTGTAGGTGAGTAATTATCGTTCGTAAAATGTTGAGAGGACTAGTCGCCCCACTGCTAAATAAATATTGGTCCGAGGGCAAACTCAGCGAACAGTTAAACCGTGGTATTCACGGGGAAACGTATGCAAACTATTGGTCGGGAGTGCTCTAATTACACAGATGTCAAACTAACGAGACACTGACATGGTTACAATTTATCACAGCACCAGAGGATACCCTGTAGCTGGTATACCGTCCTTCTTTCTCCCACCATCAACAGCCTATACGGAACTTTTTTTATCAAGCATTGTCGCAGAGAGATCATCAGGTGTTTGCTCCTTAACTACTAGAACCATAATCCATCGATCGGTAATGCTTTCTCTACGAGACGTTAAATTACGGTGTGTCACGTTGAAATTAATATCGTGTTGTACAGATTGGCATAAATTATTCTCTATAGAAACTTTTCGATAAAAATGTTAACCGTGTACAATGGCATGAAATAATAATAATTTGATAATTTTTTATTATCAATAATCAAGCATTATACCAAATACGCCTTTCGTTCTGTCAGCATTGAACAATTAATTATTTTTTACTTTACGTGTACGTGGATTTTACTTTTATTTTCCTAATAAATAACTTTGCAATGAATTTTTCCTGTGATCGAATTACTACCTTTTCTTCATTAATTAAAAATGCTCGGAGTAGGCAACAGGAGCCTGGAAAATAAGAGAAAGCGATTGACGTCCAGAGCTAAATGCATTTCGTCCGAGTCGAAAGAGTGGAAGCTCGTCGTTCGACAGGTTCTCAGTCATTTCCCATCGCGAGATACTCAAACGAAGTGAACCAGAGGAGGACTCGTTCATCTTTTACACAATAAAAGGCAGAGAGCCAGTAGAGTGGAAGTTGCGCTGGAATCTCTCGTTTCTTACGAAGATAGCGGTGGAGACCCGAGTAAACCTGTGATACTGCGACTGCACAGTTTCTCTTTTATATATAAGTATATACGTTATTATATATATATATAACTATACACTTGCGTACATACACATATATACGTATATAGTTATACAGCGTATAGCGAGTATAGTGCCTCTTTGGGTTTAAGCATAACGATGCAATAAATCCGCGATGCACCTATCTTTTTAATTCGACCATTCCGGCAACGAGAATAAGGATACGTCGAGTACGTTCATCACTGCAGCTTCCTCCCGATACACTCGACGAACATATCCGGGAATAAAGAAATGTTTGACGAGAGTACATTTGCTATTTCGAAAACGGAAGAGATAAATAACGCTGAGCGAGCCAATGTATAATGGAAATTGTAGATTTACACCAGAAGTTGAGTTTATTTCTAAATCGTACTACAAAACAGCGTACAACTTATGATTTCAATAACAACATATTCTAGATGACGATACATCTCATCCCCTCCATTCTTCAATAGAAATTTACGTCCAACATAAAATGTTCGCTGGAATAGAAGGTTGCGCACCGATTCTGCTATACATACACCATGAACTGACCGTAGAAATTAACCGTTGAGTTCTGCCCATTTTTTTGTATTAGATATATAACATCAACACATGACTGCCTCTTGGATTGATGATGCAAACCATTTTAGAGGTTTGTCGACGATAAATTCTTCTCCACCATACATGTACACTCATTAAAGTTGATGATTTGCCATAAAATATTTATCTCTTACGGTTACACACCCGCTCTTACTATATCAACAGCTTGCAGTAGAAATAAACCTATCGAGATCAGACGACATCTTGTGTTATGTCAATCTCTTAATGCCTCTTGGATTTATGGTTGAAACAGCTCTAGAGTTTTGTCCCTGATAAATGATTGTACAATGAGTTTTCGTAAAACACAAAACGAGACAATTACAATCAAACCATCCTACACTCATGAAAGTCGATTTATGCGTATGAAATATTTACATCTGACTATAAGGTCGCTTTTCCATTGTACATTTACTAACAGCTTGCAGGGAAAATGAAGCATTGAAAATAGCTCTTTTTTCGTTATAACGTATTGATCAATAAAAGCACAATGTCCAAAAATTTTCCTGGTAGACGTTAGTCAATATACAATTAAAAAAGTTATTCATTTCAAAGAAATTACAGAAACAGTTCTAGAGTTTTGTTCCTGATAAATGATTGTACGATAAGTTTTCGTAAAATACAAAACGAGACAATTACAATTAAACCATCGTACACGCGTGAAAGTTGATTTATGCGTATGAAATATTCACATTTGATTATAAGGTCGCTTTTCCATTGTACATTTACTAATAGCTTGCAGGAAAAATGAAGCATTGAAAATAGCTCTTTTTTCGTTATAACGTATTGATCAATAAAAGCACAATGTCCAAAATTTTTCCTGATAGCCGTTAGTTAATATACAATTTAAAAAGTTATTAATTTCAAAGAAATTACAGTGCTTTGCACCATATTTTGCTCAAATCGTAAGAGTAATTTGTGAATAATAAATATATCTAGAAAAGTTGAATTCAATATAAAGTAATTGGCATGTGTAGCTATTTAGTTAAAAATTCATTGATAAAAAAAACTGTAAAAATAATTTGTTTGCTTTTCATTTTACCGTAACATGGTTTTAGCGAATAACAAAACTGATTATGACGGTTCTCGATGATTCGAACAGTTGATAAGTTAACGATTAAATGCTATTGACGCATATATATAAATATATATGTACGCGCGCGCGTGTGTGTGTACGTGTGTGTATGTGCGTGGTCAATAGTGGACAACTCACCGTTAAAACGTTCACCGAATTTTCCACGTTCGAGCGAAGCACACTGATCGACTGATCATCGAGAGCATTATTTATAACACTGAATGACAATTTTGCTTATTTTCACTATTTCGTGGAATTCCAATTAAAACTGACGCGCACACTTTGTCACTCCACTGACGTGGTTAACAAAACACCTTCAGGATATCGAAATCGATTCTGCACACCTCGATTCAATGTGTACTTTGTTTCTAAAGTTGAAATATACTTCGATACTGTAACGATGTAGGATGTTCAGGATGAATGGAAAATAAATAGAAATATGCTGGTTAGTGTTTTTCGATTGTGTTTCGAATACAAAACGACTTAATACTTTGGAAGGTTTCTCGGCGACGCGTATCGATGAATGAATGATTCACTCGAAGAGTCCGAAGCGTATCGGTCGTATCCATCGACCGTATAAGCTGCTTCTTTCGTGTACAGAACGGGATACGTCTCTCATAAACAACATTTCCCGATAAATCGCCCTCTGGGTCGCGTTCTTCTATGCCACCCTACTTTACCACGAGTTCTCACTCCATACGTGAGAAATAATTTCGAAAGCACCACGATGACTACCACGATAAATTATTACACGAAGCACCTGCGATTGCGTCCACGAGGATCAACGCACGAGGACTTGGAAAATCCTACTCTCATCCTTTCGACACGAAAATCCTTTTGAAAAGGAGCTTTTCTGCATTTGCTATCCTTCAGCAGATCGTAACACTTTTCCACCCCCGTTTTTAAATTCCTTAAATACACTTCTCCAAGCTTTTTGCACTTTTAAAACGATCTGTTTAGATACTTGTGTGACTAAAAAAAAAATTAATCATATCTCCTCAGGGATATCGTTAATTCGAGGTTTTATTTGTTTTTTTATATCCGTTCAGACAATTTTTCATCCGTAACTGTATTAACATCGTTGAATCTATATTATCATTGACATTGCGATAGAAACGTATGTTACTTAAGAAGTACAATTACTTTCCTGTTGCAATTTATTCTCATCCAAGTCTGCACGAAAAATCTATCTGATTACGAACAGATGGTTTATCTTTAATTATTTCATTACATTTTTATCCAGCTAGAGAATCGATGAACTGCAAGCTTGCAGAACTCGTGAAGATTAGACGCTCGTTTCTCTTTCCACCAATATTCCCATATGGAATAATCCTTGAGGATTACTTTCACCGTAACGACAAGCTTTTGTTATTAAACGCTTAACCGCATAGAGCTTTGAGATACTCGCGTTAGCAAAGATACAAAAGCTGCATCTTACAACACGCATTGCCAAACGTGGCTCTCGGAGTTATCACCCTTACCCGCTGTACCGGTACTAAGTGGTACCACTACACACCCACGACGATCTGAACAAGCTCGCGACGCGAAGCTCGCGAGGACAACTACGACACGGGAATGAAAAGCTCACCGAGCTCTCGGTGTCCAAGTACCAAGAACTTCCACTCACTGGCGCCACGGTTGATTCTGCGTATTACACTTTGCGCCCCGGTGCGACAGTTGGCTGGGGGTAGCTCGCATACATAGGGGTAGGTGAGCATCCCGATGAAACCCTCGGCCGAGAAACGTACGAGATTCTAACCAAACAATACCCGAAATTACGGATGTGTGAATCTGAGACAAACAGTTCATTCGGGAAAGTAAAATTTTCGTACGACGTTTCTTTACAAGGCGTAGCGATTATCTTTTCACTGAAAGCTTTTGTGAACTCTCCGGTAAGACTCGTTTCGGAAGACGGTTTTGGTTGAGTAACTTTTGAGATTAAAGTTTATGCGAGAGCTGTTGAATGTTGAATTGACCACCATAATATTCCTAAAAAGGTTCTCGAGTGTTTTACTTTTTTCTTTTACAGCTTCTTTTAAAGCTTGGGATATCTACAATAAACTTTTGTGAACAATAATTATTAAGTCATTTGACAATTAAGGATGAGAAAAATGCTGGAATGAGATCCTTGGCTTAGTTATTGAGATTTCAATTTATTTATAAATATAGCAGATATGGTTATTCAGTAACATTGGAGGATACAAATTTGGAGTCTTTTGGTTGATTTTTCAAGGCTGGAAGGGGAACGAACCGACCAACATGGGTTAAGTGTAATCCGGCCGAGCAAAACTGGAGAGCCTGCCTAGCTTGATAGTCGACGAAACTTTTGCGCAGGCTCAGGGATAGAAGCGCGAAGAAAAGGACAGACTCTATCGATTCAGTTGTACCAACCACAGGACCCTTTAGCAGTGCCTTTTGCGGTACCTAGGGAGCTGTTGAACAAGGCGCCGAAGTATTTGATACCTTTTTGATTCTCTTAAGATTCAACCACTAAAAAATGGAATACCATTCGGCGGAAATCTTATTAGACAAATGTTACTTTCCGTCGGAAACCCAGAGTCAACATCTTCCTAAAATGATCCGTATTTTTCTAATAGCTTAAAATAAAAGACTTAGAAAACTTGGGGCTCAACAGTAGACTGCAAGTTTGTACTTTCTTGTCCATTTGAACTTTCTGGAATATTTTATCAAATAAAAAAAGCGTGCAAATTTTTAATTTACACATTTCTTCCTCGTGATTTTCGCCGACACACGCGTTCTCCTCTATGGTCAACGGATTCAATGTTAACGCATTTAATACAATTCGCGATCAATTGAATAAAAGATAGTATTAACTGAAATATATTTTTTTATTGACGGCAAATAAAAGTTTCATAGGCCAAGATTTCAATGAAATCTCTTTGATTATTTTTCTCTCGGTGCATTCATTTAAAACTGTCTACAAAATGCACTCGGTAACACAAATAAATTTTCATACATTGTTCATTAACTCACAAGTCATTACAGTCTCTCTCTTAGCTCAACTTAATATTCAATTACATACAACATTGAGTATATCCACATTCTATTTATTTTAATCTCGTCAAAGATTGCAGTATTGTGAAATGCATTTCCAATCTCAACAAGTCGAGATGGAAAAATTGTCGAACATATACGATGCTGAACATGGGTGTGACGAACGTAGAGCCAATGCCGCTGCTCGTGACAAATGATACCGGAATGCTTAGACAGGTTAGACAGACGTGGCTGAGTGACGTGCAGCTGCATACGAGTCTGGAATACGCGGCAGGGACTGAGAACCTCGAGAAAAACTGGGTAGATTTTCACAACCTTTGAGACACCAGACGTGACTGCGTGAAGCCGATAGATATTCCGAGTTCCTACGGTCCCGACTCTTTACGCTTTTCTACTCTCTGATACCATTCTACCACTAGCTCGTATCTTGTCGACCTCGCGAGAATCAACTAGATTCCGTTCGTTGAGAGAAGAACATTTTTCTGGGAGGCACAAACGTGCCCCGGTAAACTCTGACAAACCAGGAAATTCTGTGAAAAAATTTATATCGGATAAACAATAATTTAATCAGTAGAATTAATACCGATAAAAGCCCCTTTGCATTGTTCAAAACATACACACGCATAATATTTCCAACAGTGTATGTATGGGAGACATACCCGAAGAGGAGCGCTTACGCGATGTTATTGGTTTCTGAAAATAACGTGAAATATGAAAGATGAAAAAACCAGGATTTTGATTTCTGGTAAAATGATATTTTCACCCGTCGTGCCAGATGAAAATTAAATAGAGATACCTTTCGTGTACGAATAATTGAAATGAATTCCCAATAGGCATATACTATTTGTACTTGAGTGTAAAATATCTAGAACAGCGATACCATCGATGATCAGTAATTTCAGGAATACCATGAATGTGTATCCAAAAGCTTCCGGGTACATTGCAAACATAGCCATTCACTGGAATTGTTGAAAAATCGCAATAAACTGAGCTGTTCTCGTGAAAATTAATCATTGGTCGACCAATGATTATAATTGCATCCGAATGGTGCAATAAATGTGTGCTGTACGCAACCCTTGGTTCCGAATGGTGTGAATCATGAACCATTAACAATTTTAAGAGGAAATATTAAATGTTACCATTTGCCAATGGTGGCATTTATTATGAATATATTAATAGGAACTATTAAATGTTACCATTGGCAGATGGTAACAATTTAAAGCGTTAACGTACTTGATTTGGATAAAATTCGGTACTCGGGAGTTTATAAGGTCGCTGATTACAAATCTGAACTCAAAACTCCAAGTCAAAATGGCTAATATGGTAAACGAAAATACATAATGTGATTTGATTTGCATGAAACCCAGTGTGACAGAGCGATCGAAATTCATAATTAATTTCCCTGTTTATAATACTGAATATTACAGGCGTTTCGTAGACGTGACCGTTGGTTACCATAAATTAATTTTTATACTGACCATTAGCAATTTAATGACCATCAATTATGAATCAATCGTCACTGTTGATCAATTCTATTATCTCCATTCAACGAATGAATGGTTCTCCCACTCGTCCGACTACCTACCATTCTATACATTCCAATGGTTTCCTAATGATTATTTTTCAAAGGTGATCTATTGTTTTGTTTTTTTTTTTCAAGTTGGCACTGTTAGCATTCAGGGAGAAACAAACATTTTCGACGAATGACGAAAACAAGAGTTACATACAAATCAGAGTCAATTGCATAAAAAATGAAAAACCCTCATAACGAATAAAACTCTTTAACTTTTGATACAATTCGGCCAATTTCATTGTCCTGTATATGTGTTCAAGAGAATCATTTTCTACAAAGAAAACGGTTAGCTTCGCACGTCCGAGCTTTTAACGCTGGAGTCCAGAAGGTGTACAGGAAAGCTGGGTCTGCCGAATGGGGGAAAGGGCGGTACCACCATAACAATGGCTAATACACCGGGCTAGATTGCGGGAAGAAAAGGACGAGAACGAGATTTTCGCAAAGTGCTCGTGAACCGCACACGATTCAGCGAATCGAGGAGTAGCCAGCCGCGCGCAGCATCAGATTTATTCTTACATCTCTCTCATTCCTATGTGTTTGCCATGGTTAAATCCACGAATGTAAGCAGTCTTCAATTGTATGAGTAAAGGAATTGGAACTTTGTACTGTAGGTGTAATACATAGTCGTTTACACTCGACCGACGACAGATGACCGACAGAGAAAAGAGAGAGTAGCGCCGGGTAGCGAAAAATGTGGTAACGTTGGGTATAAAAAATAAAGTAAGTACATTTTTTAGGGTTATATCTATGTATTTAAGGTATATCATTCTGATCATAATGGTTATGCGTATGGATTAAATCAATACTATTTGAACATTTATTGAAATATTTGTTTCGATTGGATTTGTAAAAAATAGCAAAAATGAAATATTCAATGAAAAATATTTTCTAAAAGCGTGCAAATTTGACATTGGCCCATTGCTTCTTCGTGATTCTTGTTAATCACAGATTCTCTTCTACGGGGAATGGTTATCTTAATTCTGGCTTCCTCATAGAGGAAGTGGTATTAAAATTTTCAATAAAATTTCGAGAAAATGTTTTTTTACGAAAAAAAAATCACGAAACAAAATATATTTGATTATCAAATATGTTTCGTGGAATATATACGCATAACTTTTGATATTAACTACGGAAAGCCCTATTTGTTTATGTTAAAAAATTGCGTCGTAATCAAACACAAAAAGTGATGGAAAGGAATATCACTTTTCAAACCCTTGTAACTCTCTTAATACTGTACTTACTATGATTTTTCAGGGTGTAATAAAATCGCCAAATATTGCTGTAACTTAGGATTAAACACATTTTTAATAGATTAAGGTTGATGTTCCCTTAGTTGATAAGTAAACATAAATAATGTTATGCTCAAGTAAATAAAATTATTAAAAATGTTAAGTGACAATATTCAATCTTACCAAGTGTACATAAAAATAGTTTAAGAACATATATGTGACGCTAACACACTTAGCAGTTGAATCTATTTAATCGACTGCTGACCAATCGATCGAAAACATCGACTGTTGGAGCAAACTACTGACGATTTATCGACAGAGTCGTAAATCGTTCTATGCACACTGAGAGCCACGAGAACCGTAGTAGGGACACCAGTGTAGCAGCTGCGGATGCACCAGCATTCTAACGCAATCTCGTCAGAGTCGATTCAACTCTCACCTGCGCAACATTGCCCAAGGGAGAAATGGGAGGCGAGTAACGATTTCACCAAGTACCTCGGTGTAATCTAGCGAAATCGAAATGCTACTGAAGTTCGGGGCTGGCATATGGCATTCTCCGTTACATCGTGTACCTTCTACCAGTGGTACGAGTTGTAGCTATTCACAACCAGAATCCAATGGATAGATCGCGAGCATTCGACACTACGCCCGGTCTATATTGCTGGTAATACATATGTGAGATGTTCTCTCACTCCAAATTAGTGCTGAATGTTGTTTTGACTTCTGATTTACCAGAGGGAAATAGACACGTAATTGAAGTACTCCCTTTCGTATTGTAACGTACTGACCATCTTCTTCAAAGGAAACGGTTGAAATAAAACACAGCACGAAACCGTGATGCCGTCCACCTACAATTATAGTAAGCTAAGGCAATTCTAAAGTAAAAATGATGTGTATTTTTTTTTTTTTTTAATATTCAGAATAAATGTAAAGGCTTTCAATTAAAAAAAAAAAAAAAAAAACATTACACCGATCTGTTGTGTGAAACAAATATTTAGTAGAGCTTTGAGTATTTTCTTATTATATGCAGATGGACAACGAGATCTACCATACAAAAATTATATGTATCAGGAGTACAAATTGAAAATGCGGGATTTTTTTCTATTTTTGAACGTTTATTCTGAAAAAATGGTAACAAATGAATTATTCAAAGTATTGTCCATCGCTAGCCACAACTTTTTCCCATCTTTCTGGCAATTTACGGATACCGTCGCGAAAAAATTCGGCCGGCTTGGCTGCTATCCAGTCATCGACCCATTTTTGGGCTTCTTCGTAAGAATGGAAGCGCTGGTCAGCTAGGCCATGTGTCATCGATCGGAAAAGGTGGTAATCGGAAGGAGCAATATCTGGGCTATACGGCGGGTGGGGTAAGACTTCCCATTTCAGCGTTTGTAGGTATGTTTTGACCGGCGCTGCAACATGTGGCCGAGCGTTGTCATGTTGCAAAATTACTTTGTCGTGTCTTTGCTCGTATTGTGGCCGTTTTTCTTTGAGTGCGCGGCTCAAACGCATCAATTGAGTTCGGTATAGTGCTCCTGTGATGGTTTCGTTCGATTTCAATAGCTCATAATACACCACACCCAGCTGGTCCCACCAAATACAGAGCATGAGCTTGGCGCCGTGAATATTTGGTTTGGCCGTCGATGATGATGCATGGCCGGGGTAACCATATGATTTTTTGCGCTTCGGGTTATCGTAATGGATCCACTTTTCATCACCAGTGACAATGCGATGCAAAAAACCCTTCCGTTTTTGCCGTTCGAGCAGCAGTTCGCATGCAAAAAAACGGCGCTCGACGTCTCTCGGCTTCAGCTCATACGGCACCCAATGTCCTTGCTTTTGGATCATTCCGAGGGCTTTTATACGATGGGAAATGGCTTGTTGTGTCACTCCCAATGAATCTGCGAGCTCTTGTTGAGTTTGACATGAGTCTTCATTGAGTATTGCCTCCAATTCAGCATTCTCAAACTTTTTCACTTGGCCCGGCCGCTCTTTGTCCTCAACGTCAAAATCACCACTTCTAAACCGTACAAACCATCTCTCGCACGTTGAAACCGATGGAACATGACTCGGATAAGCCTCGGAGACCAATCGATGTGCTTCAGCAGCACTTTTCTTCAAATTAAAGAAGTAAATTAAAACTTCCCGCAAATGCTGTTTTGTTGGCACGAAACTCGACATATTGAGAGCTCAAAAAAACTATGAATTTGACACTGCGACAAATTGACACATACTGAAAATTAAAGCTATAAGACGTAGCTTTGACATGAACATAGTCACAGTACTGCCTGATGCGTATAGCGTTAGTAACGCCATCTGTTATCAAACCCGCATTTTCAATTTGTACCCCTGATAACTGTAGCATGAAATTTATATGACTTTATGTAAGCTTAACGCATATAAACGGCGGAAGCTGAAGCACGAAGTGTTTAAGAGTACGCTTAATCCTATTCGATCCTGAGTGTAATGTTATTCGGTCCTGAGAGGAGAAGTTACTCTTACATTTAGATAAAGTAGAATGACTTTATTCAATTCTTGATCAATTCCCTAAATGTTATATCTTTCTTATATGCATGAAATCATCATTTTGTGAAAGCCCTATAGTTGCCGTAATAAAGAAGTCAATAAAATGCAATCGGTGATTCAAAAAAATTTACAGTCTACGAAGGTTCCACTGTACTGCTGGATGACTAATTGTAACTCCGCTCTCTCTGTTTCTTATTCCCTTCGTATTAGACATGAACGACTCTTTAAATTCTGTGTAGGTACCTATCCAACCAAGAAAAAAGTACCTGACGTCTGGTTGGGTATCGGTATCAGGCTCACAGTGTGCTTAAAACTGTGGAACCGGTTCAACTGAATTATCCGTTATAGTTGTATTCCACTGGCAATACTGTCGTTGTCGACAGGGCGTGCCTTATTTCCGCGACGACGAGTGCATAACTCGCGAGACGGATATTGCATGCGGCAGCCTAGTTAGCTAGTCAGGCATTTGGTGCGCACATCCCATCCACTTTCCGGGTTCGTCTTGCGAGCCAGCGAAACGTGCTGGCGTGCTGGTGTCGACGACTATAAGGAGGCTCCAAGGAGTGGATGAGAACGACGACGACAAAGACGACTACAAGTGAATAAAGGGTACACTTGCCCTACTGTACCCCCGTGACTTCTTAAACGTATGAAGTACACTGGCAATCCTCAACTGTGTTCGTCACTGTGTGCGAATTGTTGCCCGCATGTAACTCGAAACATAAACTGCATACATTGTATACCGCATATTACGTACACTGGTACACGAATAGGCGCTTTTCCCTTCAACCGGAAGTTTCTCTCGCCACTAACAACTATAGAAAGTGTCCAATGTGACAAATGTACTTGACACGTATACAGGGCCTTCGGTTGTAACTTATAAATAACTTTGGATGAAAATAAAATTTACATTTATCCAAGGTTTCATTACACAATTATTTATTTTTATATACTCTCGGGAGAGACAAAGAAAAATAGATAAATCGGATAGCCTGTGTATAATTCGGTTAACCCTAGCTACGAACTTTACAGTAAAATTGTATGAAAGAAGGGGAAATAAAGTACAAAACAAATTACTCATGAGTTAAAAAACGAAGACACCCTCAAAGCTTTTCTCGAGTCTTCTCGAATCTCAGTTACAGCAAGTGCCAGCAAACTCTTTTATTCGACCAAGAGTTCAATGCTGAAAGGGAAAAATAGAACTTCGTTTACTCGAGAAGTTTTTCATCGGATGAAAAATTTGTCTTTTGGGATAAGGTGCGTCAAGGATTTTTCAAATTATTTTTATTTTGTTGCAACCACTGGCTTTTCTCGCGAGTGTTAATCGACTTTGGAGGACGAGAATATACGTTTTAAATATTTTATCTCGTGAGGCTTGCCGAGTACTATAATTGATGTATATAGTACGCTTCGAGTGTGAAAAAGTTAGGCCACGAAGGGAGCTACAGGCCGGAGGTTGTCGAGAGTATTTTCAAGCTAACGAGGCCTCGCTCTCGTCCTCTCTTCTCTGCTCTTGCTTTTTCTGCCTGTATAATAAACGCGAAAATTAATAAAACTGATACACACTTTGACGAGGGAGGATGCGACGGTCTCGAATTCCCTTGCTTCCTTGCCCACAAAATATACGCACACCTACGCGTCTATTGTGTATACAAACATGACGCCTGTAGCATAAATATCGCGCGAAATCAGCCATCGTACACGCAACATTATTTATTTATTTTTTTTTCGAAATTTATTAATTAATCTGCAGGAACGACCGGCTCACTTTACTCGAGCATGCTAATGGAATTATCGGCCGCACAACGAGTATGAAAACTGTGCAGCGCAGCACGAACTTTATTCGCTTGTTGTGCGTGATATTAAACATTTATACATTTTTTCTGTTTTCGAGTACACCGATGACAAATAAACGGGCAAACTTTCTTTTGCTTGCGGGCACAATCGGGAATAAAAATAGTTGACATTGCTACTAAATGAGTATTTTTTAATCATTGAAATTTTTTTCTCTTTATTTACGACAATCGATATATAGCTTTGAAAAATGTGCAAAAAATGTAACACTTAGTGATGCAAAAACTATTTTTGTTAAATAATGTTAAGTTTTTCGTACAAACTGATCGGTGGACGATCTTGAGGTACTTGAGGGAAAAGTTTGTGACCTTTGGAAATTATATTTACCTTGTGTTGAAAGTTCACATAATTTTGAAACAATGTGTTTTATCGTGATGCAGCCCAAGGAACAATATTTGTAGAATTTATCAAGTATACTTGAATGAAGATTCAAATTATTCACCGATTCATTAATAATGTAACATAGCAGCGGAGCCAAGTTTTTTCAATCCCTATTGGTAGGAAACACTAATTCTGTATCGTGTAACGATGACAAATAAGGAGATCCCCCTTGATCGTGATGCGAGAGCGAATAATTTGTTTTTTTTTTTTCTATGCGAAGAAGCCCTGACTGGTATTCAGACACTGTTTTTTCCACGATTATTAATTTGCAAGTGGCACAACAGAGTGAAAATTATAACATCCGAGGAGTTTGATCGAGAACGGAAAAACGTTGTGGAAAGAGAGATGGGGGAGGGTTGGTTGGAATGATAGGGTATCCACGATTCCAGACCACAATATAATCCCCGAGAAGATGAATCGCCCTGTCGACCGTCTCTCAAATCGTCGTCTACCCCGCGGGGCAGGTTCCGACGCATCCCGACAATTTCCAAGCCTTCGTAGCAACCTTCGTTCGTACTCCCTTCTCGTTTCGTTGTACCTTGCGCGTGCCGAGAAACGGTATTGCTGTCGACGCTACGAGTGAGACAAAATGAATGAAAGCCGTTGTACAAAATTCAATTTAACTCATAAGACAAAATGAAAATTTGGCCGACGTGATGAAACGAGGACAGGTGGACGAAAGCCAGGGAACGAGGAAGCCAGACGAGGATATACAGAGTCGCCTTGAAAATATTGCCTGAGATTTCATTATAGATAGACGAAACGCTTCGCGCGCTCCTCTCCTTCCGCAGCTTCTTTCTTTCTCCATTTTCTCATCACAAATTTTTTCCTCTTCTCCCTCTGGACAGAAACTCAATCTTCCGCATCGGTTCTTTGTTTTTCTGTTTCCGATCATTTGTGGTTGTTCTTTTACCTCATTATTCTCACTTGTCACCACAGCGATTTTCTCGTTGTCAACATTATGCAGTGACGCGACTAATTAAACATTTTTTTTTGTTTCAATTAAGACAGATATATCGTGCAATTTAATTACGAACAAAGATCGCAGTTTGTATAACATTGCACCGACTCATATACTTATTCATCATGAACCCTCGGCTTTCTCGCACTCGTGCTTTAGCCACTTAATTTATTTCTGAAAATGTAAGATGTTGGAATACTTGTTCCACATCTTTTAAGCGTGTTGAATTGTGCCGCGTATTCCAAATAGTACCTCATCCAAGATGGGGCTACGGGATCATTTCTGTGCCTTTATTCGTGCATTTACCGTTCCTGTTTCTAGACAGCAGAAACAAAACAAGAAGAAACCCTTTCGAATAAGCATGAAATCTCCTCCGCACGTTACTCAACTGACAACTAAATTTCCTCACGAATGAATTCAACGTAGCTCGTTACCTCACGAACAATTTCAACGTAGCTCGTACCTCGCGAATCTTCCGTTATTATAAAATTTGTTTAGATTGCAAGGTAACGAAACTGTTCAATAGTGAACATACAGCAACAGAACAGACACTGACACATGAAATATACATAATTTTTATATTACAAAGTGACGGGCTATCGTTTCATTTTATCCTGTATCGTTATCCGTCATCAATGAATAAAGCTAGCGTGACTACGGTACTTTTCGATCGCTTTATTTTTCTACATTATTCTCGATCAATCTCGTAAATGAGTTTCTTTCAACTACAGTCAATTTAAGAATGACTGTGCAAAAAGTGATTGGCACATATAGAGCATGAACTATTTATCACAGTAACTTCCTTTCAAATACAAAATTTTAATTCATGGTGTCTTCGTAGGAAATTCCAAGCGAAACTCTGACGTGTAAACATTGATAATCTTGTAGAATATGGTTTCTCTTAGCGATATAAGTAACGTAACGATGCCTGCCATGTATATAATTAGAGGATTCGAATGAGAGGATATTGACATCAGCTCAGTGGTTATCGCTCCTAATCAGTACCAGAACAATCTGCGTTCGTGCCCCGATGATCACCATATGTTTTCTCTCTTCGATACTTCGGTAGACCATCGTCATAACCATTCTACACACTTCTCCAAATTCTCGGTCCGGTCATCACGGTAAATTCCATGCGTATATTAATACATTGTTAAAAATAACCCTCGCACGGTGTTAATACGAGTCCACACTGTAAAATCTCGGTTTTAAATTATTATATGATATTTATTATGTTTATTTAGCTCTTCGGTGTATTTTTATTCTTCACTCTGAAATAACTTTTATGTATAAAATATAAATATATATATCTGTAAATATAATATAAGCCAACCAGGAATAGGAAATATTCCTCGAGCTTATCTTTATTTTCGACACAAATCTGAGACCTGATGGAACACTTATTATTCTTAATTATTATTTGCTCCATGAAATCATTACTGTCATGATTACGTTCATACTCGGAATCAGTTCTTCCATACAAACAAATGTATAAATAAAAGAGTAAAGACAGCCATAGTATCGTACATAGCACAGAGTATTTCATATACATATATATATATATATATATCATATCTTTTACACACAGACCAAATACATGTACGATATATTTCGGTGTCCAATGGACCCTACGAAAGACGACGTGGCTAATGTGCAAATCGCACTAATATTACGATGATAACAACAAGATTCTCTGAAAGTGAATATATATCATCATGGTGTACGGATAAACGAATATATCATAAGGAGATATTAGTTTCAACTGATCGAAATAAATACCCGATATTGTACATAAAATTATCCAGGATACACGGTTATTTGTTTCACCGCGATACACAACACAAAGCACGCTACTGGTAACTAGCAAACTTGTTTACTTCAGAACATGGTATGGAATTCACAGCCCAGCGCAACAATTTGCGTACAAGCAAGATATAAGTAGTAAGAGGTACCGAGACAAATTATTATAGTAAATGTACGTAGTGACTTATATCGCTTAGAAGCGTTGTTGACATCACGATGGCTCCGAAGGCATATGCAGAGGCATATATATATATGTATATATATATACCCCTATGTAATGGTCCAACCAGCCTTGGTGAACGCTCGAAAGTCCGATGATTTCTTTACATCTCTTCCTCGATGGACGTTTTTTAATATCTTATTGTTGAGCTGTGCCACTGCAGGTGTCTCTATCACCGACCACGATTACGGCGACATGATCTGATTGAGAAAGCCATTCCCGCTTTCCTTCGGTCCTTTCCAATGTATATATATGTGCAGCCACACAGGATGCAAATCGACGATTATCAATATTAGTAATTGAACTGGACGACAAGACCCAATCGCTGAACTCTGGTTGAGAGATTATACTGGCCTTTCAAAGGGTTGATGCGAATATCGCGGTATGTACAATAATATTCTGAACGGTGACTTCGGAGAGTCTAAGAAATAATGTGAGTCGCTAGGCGGCTGATCAGCGACTAAAAGGGACTGGTCAACGCAAAACCCCATTACCTCAGTTACGATAACCGAACTATGCGCACAACGCGATTACAATACCACGCGCAATTATCGGGGTAAGTGACGCGTACTCAGTCACGAGGACTTCAAGATGCGATAGTGAAGTCATACGTGTGTGCGTACGAGCTACGAAGGGAAGGGCGAAAGCGAGATGTACGGCTCGTCAAACCAATTCGTTACAATACCGACGACTGGTATCAATGGCCAGTGTTCGATAGCTGGTATTGATTTGCATTATATCCTCAAAACTTCCAACGCATTTTACTTAAAAATAAGTGAACGAAATTCAATGACATTTCTGGATTATATTCGGGGCATAATTCTGTATTGATTGCTGATGATTTATTGATTTTCATCTACTTATTCCGAACATAAATATGTTATAACATTTTGAAATAGAGCCTGATGAATACAATACAATCGCTTGTGAGAATGAAACTCTGTGAAATTTATTTAAATTAATACCAAATGGGTCAAGACTGGTTCACACCAATCACCTTCGACAACCTGGATTTTTAACAGTGTACCAACTGATGTGACACATATAACGATAGCTACTTTGAACGATAACAGATTTGCTCTGCTGTACTTATCGTTTCTCATTTGCAACAATGTTACGCGTTCTGGTTATTCAAGCTACCTAAATGACTTTACTTCGACAAGCATTGTTAAAAAGGCGTGTAGATTCGTGAAATCTCATTGCAGAGCCGAATATTCGAATTCTTCCAACCGCTGCTTCGCTACTATTATAGTATTTTTGTGTATAACATCAATGTTACGAATGTTTTTAATGTGATTTGTATTTGAAATGATTTTACCAAACACTTTTGAAATACATTGACTGGCTCACTTAGCCCCGTGCCCCACTGTATCATCCCTCGCGTCTATCCTTCTCCAAACATACTGAACATAATTTTAGTAACATATAGAACGTAATTAGGATTTCAAGCATCGCAATTGCAAATAATCTTATTCGTAAATATTATATAATTAATTTCATACAATTCGCAAAACGATATCAATTTATATATGAGAATAAGTAAAGAGTCGTCCAGATTATATCTAACTGATGGCATCTCTCGTTCCTTCGGGTCAGAATATTTTAACAAACGATCAAGAGAAACTTCAATTACATTTAAGTACTTGTCCTCGCATCTTTAATACTGGCGAAGAGAGGTGGCGCGGGTCGAGGAGAAAGCTTAGACGTCTTGAAACTGTCTGGCCGCTTCTTCGAGCCACTTGGAATAGAGTAGAATTTTGAGAGAATGAAAGACCGAGTAAATTCAGTATCGTAAGAGCGTTGATGCACGTCTTTGAATTTTAAAGACCTTTCGGTACTTTTTCTCTTCCGCATGCACTTCTTTCATACTCGATAAGTACCAGAATTCAATAAAATACAAACGACGGAAGAGACTTTGAGGTAGATGGTCGAAGTGTTGACAGTTTCAGCTTATCGTGTACTTAGCTTCTCGACGTTATATATTGCGGTAAATTCAATAGCCTCGCACAAGTAGCAATCTTTGATCAAGAAGAGTTTCCGATGGGAGCACTTCTACCATCCACAACCCGAGTCTCAGTTCTCCACGTTACCAGTCCTACACACTTGTTTTCCTCCATTTTTGGTTCGTACACACTTTCTTTCCTCAACATCTCGATTCAACATACTTCTTTACCCTACATCGCCGGTTCTACACATTTCTTTTTCTCTCCAGTTCGTTTATACTCACTCTCTTTTGTCCACGTATCGATTTGACACATTGATTTTAACAGCGGTAGTGCACAGCGGTAATATGAACAATCGAGATATGGAGAATTGAGAATGTGGAGGCAAAAAGTGTGGTAACTCGGGATGAGTCAAAGCGAATCGAGGAAGAGAGTGTGTACAATTGGAACGTGAAGAAAAGAGTGTGTAAGGTTGGTAACACAAAGAACCAAATGTGGATGATTTACAAAATGGAGACTTGGGATGTGGAGGATAGAGAGTCTCCTTTTAAGCAAAAAAAAGTGCCAATGGCGTGTCGGCATTTCGTAATTTTTTCATCGTATTTCTTACTTCCGTAAAGCAACAAGTGATCTTGAGATCCATCGAATTGCGGAAATTTGGAATATACAAATGGTTTGGAATATATTAGTTTTCTGCTACCATGTAACCGGAGCGTTTTGTTCTCTACTGTGAGTCGTAGTGCTACTTCTAAGGGAATGTACTATATACATTGTAGATATCGAATGAACCTCGGGTGCGTTGCGTGGCACCTTGTTAGACAAAGACAATGCGAGGAAAAATGGGGTTATGTTAAGCATGGCGAGAATACAGGGCGCTTAAAATATAAGTAAGTAAGACCATCGAAAAAACTTGGATGCGATACCGAGCGGAACCACGTTTCGCCACTTATATGTTCGATCTCATGTTCGAACCTAACCTTGAATTTTCATCGTGGATTCTCATCTGGATTTTCAAATCACTGATCGTTCGGAGTGCGGGATGGTTGCTCCTTGCAGATTCTGGTAAAGCGTGTGATAGTTCGGAACTTGGTGAATATGTGATATTAACGTGATGTTCGAGTAAGGCTAGGAACATAGGAAAGAGAGAGGGCGAGAGACATAGAGGGAGGTGGGGGGGGGGGGGGTATAGAGCAGAAACCTCATACATCCCCTTTGCTCCGCTTCTCTCGCCGAACAACGCTTTGGTCGGGCATAGCGACGACACGATCGAGCGCGTAAAAGCCGGAACGTAAATAAAGCAGTGTTCTCTCGGTGGAAAATCCGGTATCCGTGCGGAACGCGAACTACCGATGGTACAGAGAGAAACACGCGGGATGCTCGCAGAGTGCGAGAGGGGTTAGAAAGCTTACTGCTGCTACAGGACAGTACAAAGGGGATGCGAAAAGAAGGATGAACGAACAATCCCACCGAGCGAAACAATTACTCGATTGGCGTAAGTTTTACGAGGTACGCGCAGGATACTTAACGTAATTTCGTGGGCACTTGCTTTGTCCGGAACGTGGCAGTTCAATTGTAATTACCACTCGACTTCGACGTTAAAAGCTACCGTAAAAGCGCTTTAATGCACGAGTACCTTGAAAATAGTACTTGGTATTCGCGGTGTTATGCTCCCTTTTTCCTGGTCGTCCTCCCTCTCCCTCCCCCAGTATTTGTCCGTTATCTTATTGGACTTCATTGCTCCGTTCCGTGAACTCAGATAAGTGAATGCTAACGCCGTCTCTTCCGCAATTGTTTGTTATTTTTAGCTGACAAATGCTTGAAGGTCTAGTTTGCAATTATGATATTATCAATTAAACAAATTTGCATCTATTACTATGTCGCTTGCCTAATAATTACAATGGTTAATAGAATTGTCTATAAAGTAATAGAGAACTGAGATAATCATTCCGCCAGAGCAACGATGACGTAATTCGTAACGCACCAAGCTGGAATTCTGGGTGTTTCCCGTTCAAACCTGGAATGTCGCAGCATTTTTTTCACAGTTTCTTTGTTAAATAATTGTTGAATCTGGTTGCTTAATCAATTTTTGTTTAACTGGTTCAAGCAATCAGACCCGATATTTATAATGATTCGCAGATGCGCAATTTCAATAATCCTTCTCGTTACCGCGCTTAAAATTGCGATCACGTATCTAGCACCCTGAGATGTCTTTCGCAAAATGTCCATCCTACGGACTGAACGTAGACGCTATATCTATATAAATATTTATGTCATTAATTTAAGACGGTAAGTCTCTAAATGGTACTCTAACACAAAGCTTTTACCAATGATTCATAGCTACGCCATTTGATTATGACCGCTAATTGGAACTTCTTTATACGTACTCGGAAAAATTATACCACCCGAAGGACGTGGCTAGCTCCAGTGGCAATTAAATTTTCACAGTAGCACCGACTACAAATTATCCATGGTCATTTATTAAACCCTTCCACAAGCATGAGCAGTCCACTCTCGTTCTCTCCATCCAACTCTCCACCTATCGCACTTATACCGTGTAACACGTTCTATCCGACACACAAGCGGACCAGATTTTCACTCGCCTCCCTCTGACATTTATTTTGGTCACAATTTACATTCTACTATACAAAAACGGTAATGCATGCCGTATTTTTTTTTCACGACTCGTCATTACTAGTTCGACCTCCAATGTCTTTTGATTTTAAAAATATTGGAATTAAAAAATAGAGTAATCAACTACTGGGAGATCAAAGTGTAATACGGTTACTATGATTACGTATTTATATTTTGATGCATTATTGAAAACATCGCGGTAATATTTTTCTATGATTATCAAGCTGAGATGTTCAATCACAATCCTTCGTTTATTTTTATTGAATAAACCGCGGCGAATAACAATTCACATTTATTCTTTTCAGGTATTCGATGTATGTATTATTATTTGTTTAAAGGGTAAAACGTAATTTAATATTTCTGAATTTTGTCGCGCCATTAACGGAGGGTCATAGCAATTTTCTAACCATACGCTCAGCCCACAAACCATTTTATGAACGTAATACGAAATTTTATGTTCACCGTCGTTGAAAGTCACAAGTTCTATAAGCTATATCACGATGCCAGTGGACCAACCATAAAAGAGGCGGGACAGAGAATACCTGCTGAGTGGGTCCTTTAATGGCCGTGCACCCTGCCACGGGAGTGCGTGCGTAGTTTAGCCACCGCTAATCACATCATTAACTTAGCGTCAAAGCGAGGTATTCTCCTCGTTTACAAAGGATGAGTGAGCTCCGTTCGAGCGTACGCGACACGTTCACTGCGCATATTTTACCGTCAACTTATCCTTTTGAGCCTTTAAAGTACCCTACGTTTTTGCATAAAGTTCCTTTTCCAGAATTATCGTTTTATATCCATCCAAAAAAAAAATGGCACCTGCAGCATTTAACCGAAGCATCAATGTATAATGAAAAGAAAGGAATGGAAATTGTTAAATTCATGTGGCGATTGAAAAGGGACGGCAAGAAGCCAATCCGATCTACAGCGCAGCGTGACCCGATCTTTTCGGTACCTCGGTTCTCGATCGAGATGGTTTCCCTCTTTCTCTATCTCAGCGCGTGTCACCGAAACGAGGAGTAACCCTCAAAATAATGTATAGTCAGAAATACATATCGAATGCGTATTCTTTAAAAATAGTAAAGAGAGTTATTGCTCATAAATTGTTTAAACAATTGAGTAAAGACTTGTCACACCAATATCTAACGTTTATACCTAACAGATTTAGGGAAAAGTTAAATTAACGAGTGTTCAAGTAAACTCTGTGTTTAAATTTAACCTAGAACAATAATACGTTATCTATAACAAAAGGAGACAGAGTAATACTAATCAGAGGGTATTATGTGCCTTTTTATATTCGGAAAAGAATATTTGTTTCATCAGCATAAAATAAGTAAAATGATAACCACCTGATAAGAAAGTCATTCCGACAACTGGTTCAAGTATTTAATGCATTTTTAAATCAATAACTACGTATTTTCTTTTTATTTTAAGGAAATGTGTAAGTAAAGAAGGCACTTAGGCTCCATTCGTACAATAAAGTCGAAAGAACGAACGATTCGACTAACGAATGGACGACTGCTGATATACGATGAGCTAGGGTCGGGTTAATAACCTAGTGGGGGGGACGTATCGATAAATATTTAACATTCTATTTGTACCTAAAAATAATCGACAACGCGTTATTAGTTTATTATTTACTTTAATTATAACCGATACTGCATGAATGAGTATCATACATTCTGAGTATATATACATTCTGAATTCGCTACATCACAATCTGTTATCTCATGGATAATGATTTTTATCACAATTGGTTGCTGGTTGAATCGTCATAGCGTAACGTCAATTCTATTACTATATACTGGTTCTATTACTAGTAAACTAAGTTGAAGGAATGATTATAGTTTTGTTTGTTCAAGATACCAAAGGTGTATACTGTTCTGTCAATTTTACAGAGAATCACCGTTAAAGTTCAACGTCATGTAGCTAATGCGTTTGCGTATGGTCTTGAAATTTATGGGTTTTCTCAAATGAATCAAACTGAAAGTATAGTGCAGTTTTATTCCTGATAGTACAAAGGGGGGCCAAAGGCATAAAACTTACTATAGACACCCTCTCTTAATGAAAAGAACAACGGTAAAACAGAGTCGTTGCATTCTCTTAAGAATAGATGGAACTACATTGCGCGAGGAAAATGTCGAGGGTGAAACAGCGAAGCAAAGAGAAACAAACGAAGATGGGGTAAGGCCGACACATTGGAGACGTTGAAGCACCCAAGGTCCAAGCACGAACCCCTATACAGTTCATGTATCTCAGTGGTCCTATGCCACATCTAATTAATCCATAGAAAGCGGGGGAAGGGATGTCAAGGAGGGGGTATGAGAGATTTCTACTGCATCTGGAGGATACTACTAGGTCCTCCGGGGCATTGGGTACAATGTGCACTAACTGTCAAGTACCGTGCATTGTTCCAGATACAATGGAAGCCTCCTGAAATAGACAGAGCATAGCGTGTCCTGCTCCTGGTGCTGGTATTGGCCGACCGTCACAAATTTATTAATCACTTCGAGGTCCGAGGCTTGGAAGCTTCTCTACGCTCTGCTCTCAACTTGGACTGAAGCCCTCTTAATCGAGACTATGACCCGCTCGACCGATTCTCTAAAGTGATTTCAGCGTACAAATCGACCTTTGCTCCAGGTAATTTAATCATGAATAATTCTACGGTGTCTACTCAGCTAATTTAATTGAAATTAGATTGAAGCAATCATTTTTTAAAACAATGTGTTGTACCATACGTGTACAACATAAGTGTACTCGTACATCTTAAGATTACAATATAAAAAAACCTACCAAATACCTTTCACAAAGCCACCTCGATGATGTAAGTATGTTAATTAATTTTGGTTTTCAGAGGAACCTTTTATGTAAGGTAAAAAATAATGAGAAGGCAATGTGTAATGTTCTATTGTGCAAGCTTCTTCAAATACTTTATACAATAAATTATCCGCTCGAAGTTTGTAAAAGTTAACGAATCAACCATTTTTCATCAAACGTATGTGTATTGATACTTATTGACAGTCCCAGAAAAATTCGATATTAAGTAACCTTGGTCGTAAATACACTTGTTTGGAAAGTTTCAATTCGGAAGTTTGATATTTAGATGAATTGCCGCGTACAAATCGTTTAACATTAAAAAAAAAAAATGTAAACTGATTAGATTTTAATGATTTTGTGGATTGTAAATTATTTCATCACGATGAAATGACAGTATTTGATCCACAAGCTTGCGAAATATCAGTCCGATACTTGGAGACGTTCTGTAGTTATAAACGTTAAATCTACGGTAAATATTTATGAAAAAAAATGTCGTAACTTCTAAATCATTTCGACGATGTTGTCCAAATACAATATCAACCAACCTTGATTGTAACAACACTTGTGGAGAAATATTCAATTAGAGTGCTAGCAATTGGCTCAAGTCATAATTTTTACTTAGTCTTCCATAATTTATAATACTTTACGGGATGTAAACTATGGCAACATTGTAATGGCTGTACAGATTACAACTAAATTTGCCACGTTAAAAGAGTAATACATAATCCTACTGCGTGACAATTTTCAGCCAGACAGTTAAAGCCATTTGCTAGATATAGGCGATAACATTTTTTCACACGCACGCGTGCGCGCAAATGCCTAATGTGAAACTAAATATGATTTTTTTTCGACATTCTAGAGTATACTGAGTATCTTTTTCTCATGAAACCATAGCTTCTTCCGTATGAAAGTAAACAATTACGATTAGTAGATTAAGTGTACGCACGGTATGTATTAACAAATTTGCAAAACTTCAATTACGTTGATGATTTAATAAACTAAAAATAAATGATAAATTTTCAATTTTTAACGTTTCACAATATGATGATCCCTTCCATTAGTATTAAAAAAATATATTTTTTAAACAAAAATCCCGTAGTGGATGATTCGATATACGCCAGGAAAAATATAAAGGTATACGTGCAAATTCCCGACGATGTTGCGAATGTATACTCATATCTGCGAGATGAAGCGTAGACCACATAGTCCTGATAAGTGAGGTGGAAAATGTTTCAATTGAAATGGGAGGAGGTATCGGTGGATATAACCAGAGGTGCATCAAAAGCCGTCTCGTTCCTTTGGCACGTCGTCGATGTGGATGCAATATCCGCATGCAATTACGGGTGGACTGATTGCAACGGCATTCCGTGGAGCGAGGCACGACGTGTAGGGCGCTCTGAACGTATATGAAAGGGGGCATACGCTCCCGGAATTCGTGGGAGAATTTCGACTGGGCTGTTACTCGTCACTTGTAAATGGAAGTTGATAGATAACAAACTGTTACTTCCTATGTCATTTATACATCGGTCATCAGTCCGGTGGCGTGGCCATTGTTTTTATAAAGTTCTCATATTTTTTTTTAAATGAAATAAAAAATAATGAAAATATTCGTGATTTTGAAATCAATAAAATAATGAATTGAAAATATCAAACGAAATAGGAAGTTTTTCTAGATAATTTTATTATTTTCTACTCTTTAAATCACCGATATTTACAGTCAGGGGGCATAGGAGTTAATTTTTAATTAATTAATTTATTAGAAATGAAATAAATCGTATCGTTCAAAATAGATTGCGATGTCCAATTTGAATATTCGGATAATTTGGTCAGTGTCCAATAATGCAAATTCAAGCGATGCTTCCGGTCTTGATTGTGTCTGAAGAGCAATAAATAGCGTACGCGGCAATTTGCAGATTAGACTGTGACTGCTACTGTTGCCGCTGCTTAGACTTGGTAGCAATCTAGAGTTTGTACCGAGGACCAGGCATAACGTTTTGTCGCCTGCAGTGGTGGACCTAACGTTGGTCCATTCACAAGATGAGGATATATCGCGTTGGTGGTGCACGTGTTGTCTTCTCGTGCCGGTGTTACGCGGCTGCTGGAACTGCAGCCGATACAATCCGGAAAGCCCGCAGGTGGTGTAGCGTGGTGCCGCACGACGTGGCTGCCCGAGGCTGCCTGCCGACACGGGGCGTCCGAGCAATATACGCTCAGTCGCCCCTAGCAGCCCCTGGTACACACCCACCGCCGATAGCACCACCACCGCTACCACCACTACCATCACCACCACCACCGCCACCACCGGTATCACCGCTTTACGTATCTGACAGCCGTAATCCACTAATCCACTCGGCCGTTGTCAAACGGTGTCGGCCGTCTGCCCGGCAACTATGTTGGCAATGGGCTTTAAACGATATTGGACGTAATAGTGGCAGTTCGAGGCTTCAGGCTTATTTGCCAGTCTGTTATTCGCTTTCTCATATCTCACTTTCATGTAGATCGATAAAGAATCACGCTGATAATGAGACTGAATCTAAATACATTTATAAATGATTTATTTATTTTTAAAATAATTTCTGACATTGTTAATGTTTAGTATTATTCATAAATTGATAAATTATATAAATTTCTAGCTTATAAAAAAAGTGTGTAACCTGATGAGAATAATTGTACGAATGGTGAAAAGCTGTGATTAAATTTTAGGATGCCAATACGAATATCAATTTCCAGCTATCTTAAGTTTCGTGTCCACTTATGTTTACCTCTTTTGTATTTTTTTCCCGGCTTTTTTAATGGAAATAATATTTCTAAGAAAATTTTTATATCAGGCTGATTAGCGAAAATGGTGCAAGCTCAGATTATTGATCAGGTAATACGAGTATGTCTACGAGTCTACAAAGTTAAAAACTATTTCAATTTTCCAATTTCGCCCGCATATTAGACCTTTTTTTATATACGTTGTCTGCAGGGCTGGCGTCAAATGTTCAGGTAATCAGGAGGTTTAACTCCGATCCCTACAATTTAGCAATATAATTACAGCTGCAGTTCTATGCTGCTATTAGAAGTCAGGAATGTGCTTTGAACGAGAACCGTGCGCGAACCCAAAGCCAACGACGATTTCCAACGGTGGTAATCACTGCAGGACGATACTGGAAATACGACGCTATGTTCAAAGTTTGTATGTTCTACGGCGTGTAGCATGAGCTGCTTGCTTTGGGGCTTCCTTCCAAACCCTCCTCATCCCTTTCTACGTGGAGAACCGTTAATGTTAAAGACTCGTTGCATACGTGACCACGAACAGCTTCGAATACGTGAACCGGGGTTCGGCATCACGACTGGCCATAGCTATATCGTAAACGAGCAGCAACCTTGTCGTCAACAACAAAAAACATTTGTGCCTCGTTTCCACGGTGTACATCCCTTTGGAATATCCTGAAAATGTTATTTCTTTACAACTTAATGAATTATCGAAATTGAATTATTATAAAAATTAATAACGATATTAGAAGAAGGATATTCGAATAATATTGAATTATTTGTTACAATATCGATCAAATTATCATTAATTTTTAATCAACATGTATGTACGTCGTTAATGTAGTTGTAAAGGAACAATTTTTATGTTCTTGCCTCATCCATTGGTTCCAAAAACGCGCAGAATTATGCATTATGGTACAAAGGATCAGAATAAATCTACAACAAAAAAAGAAAATTCTAAAGATCACGTTTCATCGTATAATGTACATAAATAAGATTGTCGATATACCTATGTCAACAGAGACGATTGATTATTTCCGAATCCGCAGTAAATATATCGTCGCCACATCGAGTTTAGTTGAGTGGATTCTTTAGCTGCGGATTGTCAGTCAAATAAGCCCTTGAGGCGAAATGTGTTCCTAGCGTGGCTCATAAAAAACGAATCTATATACGATAGATGTCCAGCTTTTGCCAACGAACGAAAAGAGTGAACCCAAAGTGCTCGCAAAAATGTATGAGGAACACCCTGGGCTGAGAAGAGGCGAGGAAGCGAAGAGGCGGAGGTCGAGTCGAACGTGATAGGGCGTTTAGCAATGCAAATCTTTGGGTCACGGAATATATTTACCACCGCGGACGGTCCTTTCTCACTGGCCACCTACGCACGTACATTCCTTTCGGCTTTGGGTATTTCGTGAATATATGTACATACATATATATATATATATATACCAGCGTCATTTGGGAACGAGCACTGCTGGACTTTGCCGTAGTATGTAGTATAGTACATACTACATACATACTCGTTTATGACCCGCTTCACCCTGTGCCATTCATATTGCGTTTCGTAATGCGTGAATTTCATACGTTCCAGGTTATATCGATTTGAAAATTGCGCAAGCTTTTCTGAGAGCGCCATGAGTATATTTTTTCTTTTGTTTCTTCATGCATCGTTATTTTATTGCGTTTGAAATTCTCTATAGAAGCACTTATAAAAAATCTGTACACTTCTGTTTTCTCAATATTTATTTGTTCCCCTCGTATTTTTCTTATTTGTTTATCGCGGAGCTTTGATTATAAAATAGAAAATAATAAAAATATTAGCAAAATCATTTCAATTGGTATATGATTAATAACACAAATAAATAAATGAACAATGTTATCAGTTTCTGATAGAGTTGTTAAAGAAATTATTATTTGTGCTGTCACAATGATTTTTTTTAAATGCAACATTTTCTTTGCTGTTTTCTAATCGATATTTATGTTGCGTACAAATCTACGCGTGAACACTCATTACGTAGCATCCAATAACTTAGTAGTTTTGTTTCCTGCTATGAGCTACGTATATTTGCTGTCAATGTTTTGTTCACAGTTTATATCTATTCGATAGAAGGGTTATTTTTATTTAATTCCTTCATGCCTTGCATGTTATTTCTTCAAAGTACGAACGACTGAATGAACAAGAGTAGTGAGAGACACAAGATACACTGAGATACCAGCCAAGCGGATCTACGTTCTGATAACTTTTTGTCTTTTCTATCTCCCTTGCTCTCTTCAACGGAACGTTTCTTTGTCCTTTTTCCATCATTCCGGTAAACCCTCTTTCGGCAAGAGCGAGCCGTCCAGCAGCCACAATAACGACGAGTGAAAGAAGAAGAAGGAATTGCAATTCAAAAAGAACGTGAGAGGTGGAACGGGACAAAGCCCCCTGGTTATTTTTCCTGGGGTTGACCTATATATTTTTCATCCGGATCGAGGAGGCGAAGAGTGACTTTTATCCTTCGTGTGATCGGTCGGTTTCTTCTCTCTTTCACCCTCTTCTCGCACCACATCTCCCGCGCGAAGAAGCTTGGCTCTCAGAGCGAAGTGAAATCCACAGATTTCTCTGTGTCGAATCGAGGAAGAGGAATGAATCGAAGAAGCATACAGCCTCTCCTAAGAAGAATATATAGGTATACATATGGTTTTTCTTGCAAGAGTCGTAATAGGGTTGAACATAACCCCACCAAATGGCTCGTTATCGCCAAGAAAACGATTCGACGCGTCGATATATATCCATGTCGTTTATCACTTGCGAAAAGAATGGTGCGCTATTCGTTGAGCATCGAACACCTATGTACTTTCATAACGATCCAATCGGTTCAATGTGATGTTTGGTACCATCGCGAGACGAATTTTTAAATTGCTTTACTTATGAATATAGTGAAACGAAAATAGAATAATGCACGATAATGTTGCAAGGGTCTTGGTAAGAGTATACTTACAAACTACAAGACCGGAAGGAAGGAGATGTCGTTTAGTTCCGAATAATTTTACACAAGTTGGATCTATCGATACATCACCTTCTTAATGGCAATGTATCTGTTTTTCAAAACGAATATTGTTTTTAATAATTCCAATATAAATCGGTGACCGAAAGCAATCATTCATGATTGTTGTACTTGACTGGTTACTATTAATTTATTTATAGCCGAATTTATAGCTCGATTATTTTTTTCCACTTTTAAGTAGACATAGTTTTGTAACGGACAGAGCACTGGGTGCATTTAAACATTGAGGTTCGTTTCTTTGATAATGCTATGAGTCAGTCTATGAGTTAATAGTATTATTTCGTTGAAATAAATAAATTCTCCTTAAGCGATATACAACACAACCATCCTTGAAGTTAAGCGGTTGATATTGTCATTCCAGCTCGATGTTGCCTGCACCGCCGTGTCTCGTATCTCGCACGTCCTCAACTGTTCCTTCCTCACCTTTTCGTCGAGTTACGGACTTTGTTTCACTTAATAATAAAGTTTCCGAGGAAAGAACAGGCAGAGACGGCGATGTTACTGCGAAACAATGACTAGAAACTTTGTACTTTGTACTGCGTCACTTTCCGCGACCATCGAGATTGATAGAAAGCTTCGTTCGAACCTTCACAACAATGTTGTCTTGCTCGACTATAAAAGTAGGAAAATTATGTATTTCGTCGAGTCACTACAAACTTTACAAAATGCTTTTAATAGTAACTTAACAATAAAATTAATATCGATGTTTATTTAATTAAATGTTAAATCTAAGTTGACGCTTAGGCCCGTTATGAAATTTAACTTTTCTTTCACTCGAACTATCTCTAAGTTTTTAAAATGATTAACATTCATTCGACTAATTCAATGACTAATCAGATCAATCAATTCTCAATTATACAGCTTTACTTCTACCTTAAATCTATAACTAGACGATTGAATATATCTATTTTGATCACTAGCATTTAATCTCTAAGTTCAAACAGTCTTGATCGATAAATATTTAGCTCCAAAATATTCTCATATTTACATATTTTTCTTTAGGGAAACAGATTGTACATACTTAAGGCACCTGATGAAATAGTTGACGAGTATAAAATTATGAAAAACGGTAATGTATTGATGAAATAAAAAAAAAAGTTAAGGACAAACATCGTACCTAACGGTTAATACTTCGCTACAGATCAGAATTCGAACCTTACACGAAAGCATTTTAAAATCTTCTTATTTCTTGTTGGATGGTTTTCTTTTTATAGTATTTGTATTTGAACTGCTCGAGTTACTCGTGCTCGCACACGAATCCGAATCCTTTTTCGACAAAGATGGTACATTCGACACCTCAGCATTCAATGGAATCGTCGCGACTTTGTTATTGGGAACTGCGTTCACTCGTTGAACTATTTCAGCTTTCTCTTGATAAAACGATTGTTTGTCGAGGACGCCAGGAAGTTCGTCCTTTCGCTTTGAAAAAGACGGTATCCTCGTAACCTTTGGTTTTTCTTTAATAGGTGGTTTTTCCAAACGCAGAATCGCGTCCATCGGATTGGCCGGCCCTTTCGTATCCTTCTCCATATTGTGATAATTCTGAATTTCCGGTGAAGGTATCGCCGAGACTTTTGGTATATTTCTTTGATCCCGATTTCTCTGGACATTTATAGTTGGCTTAATTATGATTTTTGGTTGCTTCACATTGGATAACGGCTCGTGTCTTCGCTCTTTCGACAAACTCGATAAACCCGACACTTGCACCGGATGATTCGTTCCTTGCAGAATCTTCTGTTCATTTGTAGGGACGAGTTGTCCATCAATCACATTCCCTTTATTCATCGTGGGTAAGCGGTCAGGGACTTTAATCGGTGTGATAACGATTCTGGGCTCTTGGGGAATGTCCTTCTGCGTCGTCAAGCCCGTTACGACTTGGTTCAAGTTTTGCCCTGACTGACCAAGAAGATTTACCACTCTGGGAGTAATGACGATCTTTGGTTCAGCGGGACTCTTGGACTCGTTGCTTTGAATAGTTTTTTCGTGGTCTAAATTGCCATGCGACATTGTCAGTTCCCCGGGTAATGCTTCCTTTTCGTTATCTTTCAACGGTGCCGAAGGCTTATACCAATTTGGGTTGCCCACAATATTTGGCAACGAAGAATTTGGTATCCCTTTGGAAGGCCCCGAAGGATCTTTTATGCGGTACCAATTAGGATTTCCAATATTTCTGTCAAGGCAGTCGACAGACTGACTCGTGTTCGTTTCCACGGGAACTGGACCCGATGAATACAGATACGTTGCACCGTGAAGGGGACATTTGGGATTGGCAGAAACTCCACCGGATCGAATATTGTCGCCATACTCCGTGCGATGATTTGACAGAACTTCTTGTGCGTCGATAGCCACCCTCTCGAAGGAATCTATGAGGTTGGGATCAGAATTGTTCTTGTTAATAGAGTCCTGCCTCTTCAAGAGCGGCCCAACGTGAAGATTGGTTGTAATGGGCTCGCGTTCCTCGACTTCCTCAGCGAGGTCCAGGCTTTTAGAGATCCCGAACATCCTGGGAGGGGGTGGAGGAGGTTGCCCACCGATAGGAATCTCTGGACCGTGTCGGTGGTCTTTCGACAAGGTTCCATAGAGCTTTGGAAGTAAAAGGCTATTCGGTGCTGGCAAGGAACGTCTCTTTTCAATGTCTGGCAGGACCTTCGGATAGTTTCTTCTTTTTATAGTTTTAAGAGCTTCTTCCGGACTGATTACTTCCCTCTCGCGAGTAGGCTCCCGGGAAGTAACGTTGATGTCACCAGTTTGATCATTCGACGCGAATGTCCTCAATTTCGGCATCGCCTTTCCATAAATATCATCATCAGGAGTTGTCGGGGATTCTCCATTCTCCAGATTTTGTTCCTCAAGCGGCCCCGGTTGTCCGGGTCTGACAAAGCGTGACTTTAATTTTGGATTTATTTTTGCGTAGAGGCTGCTAGCGCTACCGGAATCAGATTCGTAGATCCTGGTAGCTGAGAAATTTGGTCTTATACTACTTTTGAAGACATTATCCATGGGTAGGGGATCACTTCTCGAATGATGATGTTCGATTATGACTACTTGAGGTGCTGTACGGATTTTATCCAGTTCCACGTCGTAAGCACCTAGTTCGTTAATCATTTCCAAGTCTTTGGCGAGTTCTATAGGGATCTGATTCAGTATTGACTCGGTTCTCATCGCAGGAGTCGCGTCTATCGCTACCGAAACTTTCGGCGGTTTTGATTTCTTGCCCGGACGTACTACAATAGTTGGACTCTGGTCGTAAAGCGGCTCAGGTTTCTTGCTATTAAATCTTTCCTCTTCCAGTCTTCTTCTATCCTCGTCCTCCTCGAGCTGTTGCTGTTTTGTCAGATTTTCCTGATGCTCTTTCTGCAGCGTCTCGCGAGTCTTTCGCAGGAACCTCGGCGAGCATCTGCGTTCATTAAAATAACAAAAATGGCTAAATCAACAATTGTAAACGGAGAATACATGATAATAATTTATTATGTCCGAGAGATAAGTTTCGTTGAAACCGTAACCAAACGAATTCCAAAAAAAAGCTTGTGTTATGGTTCAAGGAGCAGAGGCACAATAATTAAATTGTACGGATTCATATTCGCTTAATGTCGGATGACAACATTTCGAATGTATTTCGTTTAGTGGTTCATTGATTAACTGTTTTCAACAGACGATAACTGTTTATAGTTATTATTAAACATGAAATTCAACCGGTGACCGTTAAAGTTGGAACAAAATGAGACAGTTGACTTTTATAAACAATTTATGAAAAGTTTTCAATGATATGGTAGCGCTGAAATGGAACTTCAGTTAGATATTATAGGTGGTAATTATAATAGAAAGCTCGTTCATATACCAACACTTTGTGTCAATTATATATAATAGCAACCACGACTAAAATCGATGATAACCACAGGAAGAGTACGATTTGGAAATTGGTAATGAGGGAAAGTTGTCGCCGCTCATAACGGACTATGTAAACCAGATCCCTACATCGAACGGTATAAAGTATACGATCATTGCTGCATTATAATGATGCAATTAGTTAGGACGAGTCTCGTTATTGCGGTTAATTATCGTCAACGGCAGGTTAGCATTACATTCTATTATACTCGGGGAATATTATTTAAACGTGGAGTGTGAGGACGATAGTATGGATGCGAGGGCGCAAAGCATTAACCTTACAAACTCGCGTTACTACGGCGAAAGCGTGGAAGCGTACACACATATACCGTATATCAGTGAAACCAACGGCGATTAAATGCGGAATAAATGAAAGCTTCGAAATCGTGCGAGTCATTTAATCCACCTGTCAAGCTGCTTGAATCTGCACCCCGTAATCTCTAGGAGCAACATCATTTGTCTTCTTTAAACCCAATTATTCAGAGCCATCGAAATATTGACTTTTTGAAGGGTTAACATCTTTTGTCTTTTTTTTTTTTTTTTTTGAAAATGTCCTTAGGGGTCTGGATAAATGACTGAAGTTCCGTTTGATCAAAGTCTTTGGAGATACCATCTTCAATGATTCGAGGGGATGGCTCGGATCAAAAGTAATTGAGAACCGCAAGAGATCTGGCTCCTTTCGACCGCAAGGCTACGAAGACATCGAAACTCTCTCCTTCGTGCTCAAGCAACGAAGCATTCCACGATGCAACGGACGGAGATTCGATGGGAAGCGAGCTGGCAACGGATAATTGGATTAACAAGCGGCCCACTTTGGTTGAGGGAAGGAGCGATTGGTGCGCGAGCCAGTGGCCAGTCGAGAAAATCGTTAATGCGACGGGAAAGGATCTCCCGAAGGAATTATGTGGAACCAAGGACCAAAGGTCGCCTCAGTCTAATTAGGACGGAATCTGGTTGATAAAGTTGACGGCACCGGAACTTTAAACTACTCTCCATATACATACATATATCTGCTCATTGATTACTCGTAGCGCTCTCTACTTCTCTCTCTCTCTCTCTCTCTCTCTCTCTCTCTCTCTCTCTCTCTCTCTCTCTCTCTCTCTCTCTCTCTCTCTCTCTCTCTCTCTCTCTCTCTCTCTCTCTCTCTCTCTCTCTCTCTCTCTCTCTCTCTCTCTCTCTCTCTCTCTCTCTCTCTCTCTCTTTCTCTATCGTTCATCCCCATCTCTCACGCCCCTTTCATCATAGCAAGTAAGCAAACGTGATTCGACTCTTTCTTTTTACCTGTGGACGATCTCTTGCTGTATCCACTCTTTGACTTTGATGTGAGCGTCGATGGTGGAGCTCGAATTGTGACGAGAAAGTTTGGATCTTCTACCAAAATTCGAGTTGTTGTCGTAAGCCTTGTCATTCTTTATCACCTCGTTCAAGTCCAGCTTGCTTTCACTTTTCTGACCTATTTCAGGAACGTTATCCGATTGATGTTGATGATACTTCATCTCCTTCGCTCCTTTAGAGCCGCAATCACTCTTTTCATTGATAGATCGACTTCGCATTTTCTGCTCCTTGCTCTTAAGACTGTGACGTCTGTGGCAGAAGTAGAAAAATGCCGTGACATTTATCAACAGGAATATCGCAAAGAATCCAATCACCATCGTAACTGCCGATGAACCGTGCATAACGCCGTTCTCCATAGAAGTCGATGTATCGTTTTTTTCGAAGGGGGTCAGTTTTTTTACCAATGGCGGTGGTGGAAAGTTGTCATGTGGTCTAGGAACATCGTTTGATGGATCATGTTTGTATCTGATTGAACTTTCGGTTGATTCTTTTCCTAGGCCGTCAGCATGATTCAGAATACTTGGTCTCGTCGGTAAGTGTCGAATAAGATTCGGAAGATCTTCGTTCCAAAATTGCATCTCCAACGCGCGATAATTGATTCCCACATTTGGGGGAGTAGCTACATAATCATTATCGTCAAAGGATTGAAAATTATAGGAAAAAGGGAGAATTTGTTTTGATTTTCATTGAAAAACTCACTGAGATTCAAATACGTTCGATTCCAAGAATTGTACTCAGGCCAATCGATGTCGTACTGCATCCGCTCTTTCGGACCATCTGTCATGTACGATGGTGGCCTCGGTGTATTTGGATTACTTAAACAATTATAAAATAATGAATTTAGTGTATTTCAGTATTACACACATTAAACATTGTTATTACCGTGCAGACTTTGCTGAATACCAGTTCTCTCGGTTGTCATTCTCTGCATTTCATTTTTTTTTCTATTTATGATGCTTACGATAGTCAAACATTTACTGACACAACTTATATTTGTAACATTTTAATTGTTGATTTCAGATTAATAACTGGAGCTTCACCTCAATGTTCCATTTGCACATATCAATCGGAGCAATATTTGATATATCCAAACACATAGTACACATAACCAAAAACCAGTTGTGCCGATATACGTTGCGCGATAGCGTTTTTCAGTGGTTAATAGGGTTTCAATTCCTGAAAAACGCTGGAAAAAGGAACGGTTTTATTTTTCTTAATTCGATAGATCCAGTACCTGTTACTTATTCTCGGAGGTGTCGTGAATCACCAGCTATACAAAAAATATCATCTCATTCTGCGTACAAAATAATTCTCGAAACCTGTTAGTGCCTCGTTTGATTGAAATTCTAGTTCCTGTATATTTTATTTGCTAGATACGATTAAAATATAATTGAACCGCGAATGATAGACATATCGGATTCCAATTTTACGTATTTTTTTCTTTAAATGTCTGTCTGTTTGGTGCAGATAATCCGTGACGCGTATACATAATACACCAGGTCATTGACGTTTATTCATCGCGATAATAAAACAAATAGTTATTTGTCTGTGATATATATATATTCGACAGATGGTTTGTACTATACCGCTCTGTACATTCGACGGAAATTGCGTACACGAGTTTGCGCGGTACTGTTTTCAGCCCAATTTCTTGTGCATCGTTGTGAATTCATATAACAAATTTACCCATCATATATAAATATAAATATCGATATAGGATCAACGTAAAGCGCTGAATGCGCGGTAGAATAAAATAGAACCGGAAACGTTGGTCGATTTCACACGTGTGATAAAATATCCAGAACGTTTGCAACGCACAAAAGTGCGGCGCTAACTCACGCCGTATGTCTGTTGGAAAATGATGAAGAGTACAGGTTGACACCAATGTCCCTTTGCCTACATACGAATACCCAGACCAGCCGGGTAGACAGTCATCGTCGCAATGCGTATAATTTGAAGGCAGGAGTGTATAATCCGCTGGACAACTGAGTTTGCGCGGCATTCGACCCGACAAATTAAAATGTTCGAGTTATTCGAGCGTTAATTCAATAATTATTTGAGTGCCAAGTAATCATTGATATAAATCCGAAGCTCCGCCAATATTAGTTGATCCCATTTGGTATTTATTACGATAAAAAATATGGCGTAATTTAGTTTTTTTAATTGATTATAATTTTTTTTCGGGTTCTAAAAGTTTTAGTTAACATTTAAACAACAGAGCTTCCGCTATCTATTTGAAATCATTTTGTTTGATATTACGAAATAGAATTATTGTCGAGCTGTAAAGAGTTATTTCAAATTAAATATTTAATTCTTATTGGTGCACTACTTTCGAAAACTAAAAGTGTTTCCAATCTATAAATCTATCCCAGCGACAATTTTGCTGTCACGATAAAGTACCTTACCGTTCGTATTTTCCGCGTTTTCACGAGTGTTCGTATGTTAATGCAGGTGAACGGCGAATTTCACGGAAGAGCACCCTCGTTCATTCCCGTCCCCGCCCGCTAGCCATAGAAACGCGATACCCGTGGATGTATAAATATTCAGATGAGGGGGTTAATTGAAAATCTTGTTTTTACCGCAAGCCGCGACGTCGATCTGTACCCGCGGATGCTTCGCCACACCACAGACGTCAGTTCCCCGCAGAACAGAGCTATTTCCGTTCCGTATGAGCATAATGGATTCTGTCACGTTCTGCTGGCCAGTTTTCCATCCCACGAGCTTCTAGACGTGATCCTACGCCAGAATATTATCTACCATCTTCGCACCACGAAAACTGATTTGAATCGGTATTGCTTTAACATTTATGCAATACGAAGAGTAAAAACTGACAATTTGAGACAGTACATTTTCTGCAATGCTCTGGTGCAAAATCAATCATACGATTATGAAGAAATAAATAATGTAACCACAAATAAAATCTATTTAACATTGCAATGAACAAAAAATTATTAATTAATACATTTACATTTAAGGTTATCTATAACCGAAATGGTTTTCCTCATGTAAAAAAATAGTTTCTGGATTGTTGCATTTAAAGTTAAAATATATCTGCAGTCCGCAATACTGCATTAAGGGGTGGCTCGTCGCTATCTCTCCCACACTTATGCGATCCCTGTGGGAGTTGGATTTGTCGCATGCGTGTGATTTCCGTCGATACATTGAGTCTCGTTTCGAGAGAACCCTGAAGTACAGATGCGATAAGATTTTAGTTACAAGAAGACTGTTACGTCTGGACTAATTATGGATTTTTATTATGCATTAAATAGTTGAAAAATATTGGTAAAATGTTCCTTTTAACCGCCAATACGTGCATCTGTTCTTGTGCGACCCAGCAATGCTGATCGCTACTGAGTATCTACCTTTTGCTTTGGTCAGCAGTTCCACACTGACCAACCGAATGCGACACATCTTAGAGACTCGTCGCGCCTCGCTAATTACTCGCTACCTTTTTCGCGATGTTGATGCGCTGTGCATTCAACACCGCTTTCTTCAATTGTTCGAACAATTCATTTCCGGGAGGGTCAACCACGACGGTCGACCCGCGTAACAGCAAAAATTAATTATTTTATTTTAGTGCTCAGTCAATTCTTAGGTGCGTGCCATAATTTTCGTACACCTATCTCTTCATGTTCGCGACTTCTCACTGTTTTAATCATCATTCGATATAACCTGACTGTTTTAATATATACAGTGATGATAATTATGTGTTGAAACATTCTGTGCGAACAATTTATTTATTTAAACTTCTCATCACCGGACCGTGCTCCGATCCCTAGCAACCGTATTCTGACTCAAAATAGAAATTAATATATTATTCTTATGTTTCGTCTCTTTTACAAAATCCAGAACGTAACAATACGTACCCTGTGTACGCGAAATTACACCACCAGGTCATCATCGCTTCGGAAAATAATGTCTCAGCGAAACTGTATCGGCCTCGCAGTTGGTAACCATTAGTGCGCAATGGAGCACCGAGAATGTAAGGAATTTCCTCACTGTGAACAGTGAGATATCGCTCCTAGAAGGAAAAAAAAATGGAAAAACTTTTATTCATATTGATTTCGTCGTTAATTTATGCTTCAGCTCATTAAACTGCCATCATTGAGCCAATTGAAAAGCAAAATAATATAACTCACTCCTGTATAGTCTTGCACGGAGTTTGGATGTGAGAAGACATACATATAACTCTTTGGATTTGAACGAACGTGCAAATCCGCGACTCTCATCAGCGGTGCCAAGGTTCCGCTGTCCGACATTGCATCCAGAACGAGATCTCGATTTTTAAATGCATTTCTTCCGGTATAACCCTGACTGTAGTCACTGTAGTGCTCGAGGATCCATGAAGCGGCGAGTTTAGGCTCAAACTGGTGTGTTGCCTATGATGGAGAGGATTATAAATATTGGTAAATCATTAACAATCCATCGATCCACTTATTATTATTCTTACCTCGGCATGAGCTTCGAGAATCGCGATTTTTTCTTCATCGAGCATCCCATCCAGAATATTTGTGGGTGAAAGGAGATGATACTTCTCGGACTCCGTGATACCGTACATCAGGTCGAAGCTTTTGTTGCATCGGGTAAAAGCGAAAATAATCAAATATTTTATTGCGGAACGAGATAATTGATGGAAACATGATAAATAATTAAAGCACACTGAGAAAAGTGCTTGGATGGAACAATCAAATGTTTGATGAAATCTACGCCAACCTAATATTTGATAATCTTAACCAAATAACTTGTCAGGCAACCGGTATGTACTATACACTGTATCTACTATAAATCTGTATCTGTATAAATGCCCATTTATCCTTTCACATTCAGATATTATTTTGCCATTCATCTCGGGTTGCTAGAATTAACACGATCCAAGTGCAGCTTAAGGCGTCGAATTACACGCGTCAAGAATATGCGGACACGTCCAATGCTTTCGGATAGACCAAAGACGATTATGAGAAGGAAACTCGAAGGTTCGCGAATTTGTTTCCCAAACGTCGGTACTGTAACACGCATTAAGGGCGGACGACTCGGTAATGCCCAACGTAAACGATCGCACGCATAAAGCTAGGAATACAGTATCACATCGTAGCGTCAGCAATGGTTGCAACCCGCAACATTACGGAAACGCGAAAGACACGGTGCTTGACGTATTTTACAATGATCCGTGTACGTGCTCGACAGTCGTCGGTCGACAAGTGCACATAAGACACTCGACTGTAAACCGAATAACACGAGCGAATCGACTCTGGCTATACCACAAAAACCATATAACGGTCCGTATAATGGTGGAAGGCGTTGAGGAAAGTCGCCTGGGCTTTTGCCGATAGCTGATCAAACGTCATGGGACTGACTCAGAATTTACGAGCCGAATAATATTTGCAGACAAATGGAACTTTAACGATTCGGGCTTTAAAAGTTGACACAACGAGCATTGTTACGCCTATTAAAATCCAAATGCACCGTGAGAACGAGACCGTCGACAGTGCAGCTTTAGTATTGATGGATCGAACGGCAAAGTAGGAATGAATCTTATACGTAAAATGATCTATTCTAATGTATCGCATCATAAACTCCTTGATTATTTTCGATCGGCAGAGCAACCTTCGTGATAAAGTATGTCAACTAGCTTAAGTTTCGTTGTGGACGGATAATTGTGAAATATTGAAGGAGCAACGTACAAATTCCATTTACAGAATTTTTTTATTACAGACATAACGATAGTTTACTCCCGTAAAGGTACCTTCCTGAATTGTAGTTTTAGTTTTGATTATGTAGAAGTTAGAATAGTACTCGCGTAAAGGTACCTTCATGATTTGTAGTTTTAGCATCGTTTATGCAAGAGTTACAATAGACTATGAAAAATCCTCGAATACATAAATTGCTTCTTCTGTTTCTTTGTAAAGAAATTTCCTGTTTTCATGTAAGAAAATCTTTGTTGAAATTTTGGAAAATTGGTGTAACGCACTACCATACGGTTAGCCCTTTTAATAAAAACTCGTATTTCTACAGGAAATCACTAGGGAAAAATGACCTACCGTTCCATAAATCAATGCGCCAGCCAGCGCACAGGAAATAAACCAATAATTTACTTGAGCTTACCAAGGATTTGGCTGGTGCATATTTAACCAAGCGTTTTATTACCCGACTCAAGCATTTTACTCCGTGAACATGAACAAAACTTGTGTGTAAGTAAACGCAGCTCATCGAACCTGCCAAAGAGCTGCATGTTCTCCATCTGTTTGAGTGGCTCCCCCTTTATGACAGCATCGTCGATGAGGGGCGCGTATGCCGGTACGTATCTTGGCTTATCTATCTTAACGTTTAGGAGAGAATCGATGTCCGCTTTACGAAGGCAGATGGCCAAAGCAGTATCGTTGTTCGTCTGGCAGTTAAGGGCATAAGCGACCTTTCCGAATGCGTGACATAGAAAACAGAGAAAAGAGAAATTACTTGGATGTTAAAAATCTGTACATGATCACTTCAACAACAAAAATATTTCGTAGTTCCAATAAGAATTTCATTGATTTATTACAAATTTGTTTAATTAACTAAATTATAAATGCATCGTATTTTATTCAACTGAAAAAAGTTTCTGTCATGATATATCTACATAGAACGAAACGAAAATTTAGTCTCCGTAACCTTGTTACAAGAAATGAAAATATTTGTGTTTTATTGACACAACCTTCATCGCAGAAAAGTTTAATCTTTGCGAACACGCAGCAATCTCTATATTTACGATATACTCGGAATGAATATAACTAAATTTCATTTACTATCTCGTATATCCTCACATATTGCTTAGTGTTTAGTATTAAAAAGGTTTCATTTGAGAAATTCTAATTCATTGCAGCTGTGCTCTCGATCGTCGATTGTCAATAGGAATCCGATCCAATTCCTGCGGAAGGCTCGTCGTTGTACTAGGATAAATAGCTTCTTGCAGAAAAAAAAGTTGGGGCTTGTAATCGTGTTCTCTATACGCAATGTCAGAGTACGGGACTGAGCCTTGGTTATTCTTCATCGACAAAGTATCCAATGAAAGTAGAAAAGGTATCGCATGGTGATACGCCATTCAAGTCCGCTTTCGTTTCATGATTCGATCAGTATATTTTACTCACCTGCAAGGTCACTTGAAGGGGTCCTTTTCCAATGGCGTCCGAGCTTAGCGCAGATCCTGACATCAGTATCGCTCGCTTGAACAACCCTGGCCACGTACACGAGATGATATAAAAGAAGAAAAGTATACAGAGATAAAAAGAAAGCGCCGTTACGTGAAAACCTGACGATTAATCACCCGTCAGCCACCCACCTTCCTGTCCTGCAGCCGTCGTCTTTCCCCCTCCACCCTCTGAAATATGAAGTCCAGTTATTTTTCATTACGAGATATAATTATTGACCGCGTGTGCTAGGTTCGGACTTGGGCATTGTTGTGATGGAGGCAACTGTGGCGAGGCCAACATTGTGAAACGAGAAAAGTTTCTCCGCCCTGAGGTGAAGTGGCTTCGAGGATTGAACCGGAGACCGGTATATATAGTTCAGTTTCTAAGGTAAACGTCACAGCGATTGGCCCTCTTAAAAACAGCTAAATATCAGTTGTCGGCATACTTCTATCTTTATCCGTTCAAAGGCGCGCCATAGGCTATGCAGTACCGAGTGGCCAATTACGGTTAAAGGATCAACTACTGTACCGTTCACTCTACAAAGTGTATACTATGCGTATAGCGCTGGGGTTTTGAAAAATGGTCGGAACTGGCCATTGTTCACGTGCTCTGCCTCTCTATGTTTTCAAACTGGCCGCACCGGTAACAATTCCAATTTTTTACACAGATTTATCAAACCCGCGGCTAGTGCTCGACGGTGAAGCACGATGGATGCAGCAGAAATGGCGATGACCACACGTGCATGCTACATATATAGGCTCTGTGATGTGAAGATGAAATGGTATTTTGTTTCTGCTATAAAACTATGAATACGTTCACATTTATGGTTTGCAAATTATTACCTACCTCAAGAACATTATGATCTGATATTATGATGATCATTGCATACTACCCCATCACTTTGTAGGTAATAATGCATGGCAAAACGTAGAGAAGACCGGATCTAAAAGAGATGCTGATCACGGATTTAAACTAAAAATTTAGAAATTTTTAATTTTGCGGAGGACGCGACCATCCGAACTAGTACATTTCAAGACGTTGGTGAGACGTCTAGAAACAACCCTCTTTCATTCTCCCTTCGCCACTGTACTTCAGTTGCATGCCGAACCGCTCCGACTCTTGTCGCCATATACGCCTTGTTCCGTCAGTGACGCTGTATCCCCGAATTGCAGCTCTTCGTCCTCCCCTCGCCGAACTGTTGGCCGAAACATTCCCTCCACTCATCATCGACGTCGAACGCTCGACCGAGGCTCCATCACCGATTATCGCCGGATCGGTCAGTCCTCCGATCGAGGCTGCGTTACCGCACAACTTCGGACCCGTTGGTCCCTTACTCGAGACGACTCTTCTTGATGTTGTCATTCCTGACGAAGTAATGTCGCTTTCACCAACACCTGAATAATCTCTAGGGCGTGATCTTTGTATCGCTCGTAGTTTGCGTAGCCCGACTCTGGCCGATATGAAACTAGAGAAAAGAAGATGCCAACAATATTATCGGCTTGTACTTTGCCGAATTCGCTCCCGGGCCTTCACGTGAATGCTCCACCAGGTCGCGAGACTCCACTCATGGGTGCTCCTTTATTCGTAGCTAATCGGGTGAGTACAGAAGCTCCCAGAAGTAGCGGCGAGTCCTCCTCGATCGGAGGACTAACCATAACCGAAGATCGCCATAACCGGCCCGGCGATGAGCAGTGGCGGAGCCTTGGTCGAACATTCGACCACGAACGAGTGGTAGCGAGTCTATCGAGTAGACTCGGGGACTTGGAAGAACTCCTAATCCAGCATTATAACGGATTCATTAGTCATAACTCTGATCGTAAGATCGACGATCGACTGGAGACAGTATTTCCCGGCTTATATAACCTTGATGGTAGCAGTTTCGTTGCGAGAAACGTACAATGAAAATTCGCCATCTGGTGGCTGAAGCTTAAAACTAAGGGGCTATAGAGTGGGGGCACGAATAGTAAGTATCGAAAATGTAGGTAAGGTAGGCGCCTGTATCAATCACGAAGAACTAGACTCGGCAAGGCAGATCTCTTCTTGCCGACAGTTGATAATTAAGATACCATACGTATCGACTGTCAGTAGGGTAGATTATTTCTGTTATTAAAAACTTGGATTTTTCCGTAGAGGTCTTTCTTACCGACTGTAAAACTAGCTTAGTGAATATAAGTATGCATTGTAAAGCATAAGTATTGTGGATACTAATGTGAGGGAGGCGGAGATGAATTTATCTTGCTTTGGCATACACCATGCTACTTTGAAAATAAAATAATGAATTCTACTCTTGGATGACTATTGATGTCGCAGATACCTAAATGTGCAATAACAATAGTTCAAATACGTCTCAAATATATCAAAACATGTACAGAACATGCTTTTTCTCATACTAATGTGATAGAACCCCGACAGCTTACTCACTAGACCAAATATACGTTTGAAATATATTGATAGAGTTGACCTTGCTACCTGTTAGAATCGACTCTGCTACCTGTTACGATCGACCCCACTACCTGTTACATCTGACCTAAGCGGTGACTGTTACTCGTAACAGTTTTCGGACCGTTTTCAAAATAGCATTCTAGATAAAGTACCAGTTTTTATTTCACGTCAAAAAATGCTAATCGAGTAGCTATTGGTATCGGTATCATAGGCCATTGGAACGTAAACCGTTTCTAGATCGGTTTCTAGACCGTAGAACAGTGGCCGTTTGGTTTGATATGAGAAAATCAAATTAGTTTTTTTATTACTTTCAGCCCCAGTCTCTACCATTCGTAAGAATAATAATGCACAACTCCGTTGATATTTCCTGACCAACGATCAGTTCAATGTTACTATAAAACCTTCTAAACTGTGATTATTTTGAAAAACTATTTAAAACTGTCATCCCTGGCTAAAAAGTCCAATAGAATACGATAGACCGATAATGCCAAAAACACGATACTCTATCGTTCGGCTCTATCTTTGGGTCCATCGATCGTCTCAAAAATATTAGTTGTACGATTTCGTAATGTGTTGAGGGTTGAAAAAAAGTAAAAATAAGACAAACTCGCCCTTATAATTTTTTAGTTACCTTGATTTAAAAAGCGGTTGTCATTCAATACTATCTTTGAAACGTAATTTCCCATGCCGCAAAAAATAATTTGAAATATCAAACGAAAATCATTCGTACGAACCGTTGTGAAATATTATTCAAATGAAGAAAAACGTAACCTCTCAATAGAATTATATAAAAATTAACTCTGCAACGGAATTTTTTGCAATATTGAATCGCAATGTTGATCCAATATTTCAACTGTTATGAAATATTACAAACATTTCTGTTATATTTTGTGTTTTGTAGGACATATTACATATAGGTTCTGTTTACAGAAGGCGCTGCTGTTGTATATTTCGTACCAAGAGATTTCCAGAACCGCATCACGCACCAACATGTCCCCATGAGCAAATAACATCGACTACAATCATTGGTTCAATAAAGGAGACACGGTAAGCTCACAATGCATCCTACAGTCCGGTAGCTCACAAGCCTCGATGCAGCAAACTCAGTGGCAGAAGCGCGGTACGCTGTGGACAACGGTTCGCTCGTGCGCATCAGGTACATCTGCCGTGGTCAGTTGAACCCCACGAATTAATTCCATGATTATCTTCTACCCGCTTAGAGATCACGACACGCGCCCTCGCTCCGTACAGATATTAAATCCTGCCTAATGTGAGCTCTGCGCTCTGCTTCACTGTGTTTGCTCCATGCTTCAACGTAGCCTATGGTATATAGGAACCACCGGCTCACCCCCGGTCTTCTCTGTGACATTTCCCATTTGGAGGGTGCGTGCGGCACTGGCAAGCATGATTGAATGCGACAGAGCGAGGAACCACCACCTCCGTAATACCTGCTCTCTCCACTAGTGCCTAATTGAAGCGGTACTATTGCTACTCCCGCCATTAATACATCCGAATCTAGATCAATCTTAGGATTTATCCGAGTTTCCAGTTGCTACGTACATTTTATACGGGACAAGAAATCAGTGGAAGATCCTTTGATGGATTGTACTAACCATCGCTACTCGCCAAGGGGCTAATGAGCAACAAATTGGCGAATATTGCTCCCGTTCCATGTCCAACTACCGTCATACTGTACGGATCACCGCCAAATTTATCGACGTTCTTGCGCAGCCAGACCAACGCTGCAGTCTGATCCAGTAGACCGAAATTGCTGGGTGTATTGTCGCTCGTTCCTGGCCTCAAAAAACCTGAAACAGTAAGGGATAGTCGCGTGAAGGATAAGTTTTTATTTATATTTTAAAAATTACTTAATAATATATGCATTTAAGAAGATTCGCCAGATAAACAGAGATGCACAAAAACATCTTAATTTTTTTATTAAATGCACTCAACTACTTTTATCGCGTATGTGCAAAATTCAAGCTTTGTCCTATCATACATCTGGGGAAAATCTAAGGATAAAAAAAATGTCGAGATCAAATTATATTTCAGTAAAGTGCGGGCGAATGAAGCAGCATAAAAAAAATCAGATCGATCGTGTATTTAGTTTATAAATTATAATCAATATAGCCACGGTACTCGCGAATTGCTCGCAGTACAATTACCTCGTTCTCTCGTTTGCCCCTTATCGCGCTGTACGATAGTACCTATTCACTCTCGATCCAGCATCTCTCTGGTTCTTGAATCTCCTTAATAGAAAGTTATGTTTGTCGAGAACGTAAAAAAAAAACGTGGCAACGTCGTTCGTCACAGAAATGACCGCCTCTACGGATTATTGTTTATTTCTGCTTTAAAGTACATGGAAATTCATGTGAAAAATATTCCACATGGATTAAAAATATTAAAATCGTATCCAACACGTATAACAGGGTTTTATAAAAATTATTACAGACAGTAACGATGCTCCATTGAACTAAAAAAAACTCTGCGCGGAGAAGAGGATTATCGATCGGATACAAGAGATGAGCTAGTTTCGTTCATCTTCAACCCCCTTAACAAGTTTTCAAGCTCGTTAAAATTTAATAGCCAAATTGATTTTAACCCTTTCGAGTCGAACGCGTCTGTCGCTCGTCCATTGCATCACCCCTTGCTCCTCGACAGCATATTTTCACTGTACATACCATTTCTCTGAGCTTTACTCGATATGTTCACGAAGGCTGAACTTACCCCTCTTTAGACGCACGGGTTAACCATGTCCGTCTTTCATCCCTGCCCCTTAATCCTTTCATAATGGCTCGTGCGCGCAGACTCGAAGAACGGGGGCGCACGTTCGTCCGCCCTCGCTAAGCGCTTCCCCAGCACTTTAACGTAATTTATGATTATGGTTTTGGTGCTTTTTTTCTAACCACTCTGCGTAGCCCGAAGCTTAAGTCTTGTAGCCCGGATACAACGAGTGGTAAGCTTGCTTGCGGACTGTGAGCGAATCTCAGGATATTATACGAAAAGAAAGAACAAAGTCAAAGGGCCACCTCTGGTTCATTCTGCTTCAAAGATATTTTTCTTTGGACATTCTATAGCATCGAAGCAAATTCAATTTTCGACTAACAATTTTAATGTCCTATTGGAAACGTTTCAACAATCTTTATTACTTTAGTTTCTCTATTATGACCCCGTTTTTCTTGCGTAGAGAAGAAAAAAAACACTTTCAGGGTTACGCGGAGCGTCGCGTAAACTTTGCTATCATCGCGTTAAATAAAACAAAAATCGGAGAAGAACAAAAATATAATATAAATACAATACGTCTTGGTATAGTTCACATATAGTTGAACGTTGCTGCAGCAAAGTTTTGACACATGAAAAAAGTTATGCGTCAAAGTTATCACGTTGCATCTGCTGCCTTACAACTTTTAAACATATAAACACAAAAGCGTGTTCTAACAGTTGGTGCACGTTTAAGGCTTCGCGCTCGAGACTCTCGTTTCACAAACGAATTTATGAATGTAGTCTTCTGACTCAACATTTTTCAAAGACACCGTATAACTGATTCTGCTGCATCGCGATGGTTCGAAAGATTTTTCGTTGTTGGAGTTAACGGAGAAAGTTCTTCGAGTTGCAAGGACTATCACATTTCTGGTACAAGTAACGAGTAACGAGAAGCAAAGAGGAAGTTCTCGAATTCACGTTTCGATTGTGCTCTCACGCGTTATCACCAAAACCGCGGACGAGTACTCGAGAATGAAAACGATGCCATCAGACTCACTGCCGCCGTGGTTGCTGTCGCGTATTATGAGACATCGACGCCGAAATTGTACTTCTATCGTGGTTAAAGAGAAATACTCATGGGGATATCGATACATGTGTTTTGCGTCCCTGGTAGATCGGTTAACCATCCCACTCGATCACGCTTTAGACTCTGCTGTATTGTTTAAATCCTCGTACACAATACGTGTTAATTATTTAGAAAACCGAATATAATAATTATTTACAATACTGACGTTTGTATATGAACAAGTATTTTAAAACGGAGAAAACAATTGACGAGATAATAGCGTTTATTAACGTTTCGAAACATATTTTTTTGCTTTCTCTTAGAGTAAATATTTTTCTCGAGATTTTGATACCAGAGTACTTAAAAAGATCGAAAATGTCGAGCTTGTCAAATTGCAATGGATATATCTCAAGAATGGGTTACTCGATCATCCTGAAACTTTGCACGTGGATCGGGTCGCAACCCCCGTCGGTTTACTGCAATTTTCGCCTAAATCGCTAACGGATCTCGCATTTGATGTATTATCTCATTTATTCGTATTATTAGTGATAATATTATAAATAGAATGACGCCATATTTGAATTCTCACAAATTTCAAACAACTACGACGCAAGGATATTGAATTGAAACGAAAAAAAATTGGACAAAGGTTGTTTTGCGAATAAACCGAAGCGTTGGGATATTGCGAATACCTCGCGTGTTCCGCCTCCTCTTCTTCGCTTTCTCGTTTACGTTGCTACTCTGATGATCTTTGCCATGCGACTTGGCTCTGGCATCGATTCACTCGCGAAAACGCAAACGTTGTGAGAGAGGTCATGCATATGCGAGAGACAGAGAGAGAGAGGTAGTATAAATGCGAGTACGATCGTAACACACGACGGTGACAGAGGCGAATGTAGAACGGCGCCACTTCGATACGGACGACTGGGATCAACCGTCGAGCCAGTGACACCGATGCCAGATAGAGAAATAGTCCAAATAAAGATTATCGGAGGGAAATTGTACGGAAAAAAATATCCACGAGTGCCCGTTTCCTTCGGAATCGTGATGAATGTCAGAAAAATTCTGAGACGCGAATGCATCTCGAAGGACATGAAAACGTTAACGAAGCAGAGAATACCCTATTTCCTTGTGCTATGTCACGAAAGAATGTCCCGTAGATCCGCAAGTTATATTACACCGAGTCTGGGTGTCCTCGTCCATTTTTCAAGTAATAAATCATTGAAGATATCGGTAGCTGAATTCTTTCAGGGTTGTAACGAAACGTAAAACCGAAATCTTCTCGACTCAAGAAACACTCTTATTTATGTTTTTTAGTTGTTAATCTTCGGTATCTTTTTACTTGTATCATCAAGTTTCATGTTTAAAAATGTAACTCGTTAGATCTTCACTTACCCAATATTCCAAGACGAAAGTTTATAGTGACGAATACAACTTTTCCATAAGCCGATATGATAGTACCATCGTACGGATTTCCGCTGTTCCAATCGAAGCTTTCCCCTTGGATGAAAACCATCACTGGATACCTCCTAGGGTTAGCTGGACCTGTAAAAATAACATAGAGAGTGATTACTTTTTTTGTTATAATACGAATAACATTATTCTTGTAAAATAATTATTAGTTTATTGTATAAATATATGTTGATAAGATCTCTCTATATTGTAAAAGTAAGTCAAGCGTCGAGAAGACCAAAGCCAAATAACATACACACACATACACATAGACACTCACAGAACCCAATCTAAATCCCCCTAGAAAACCACTCCCCCTTCCATTATATACTACTTCCCCGTTGAATCCCGACACTAGCCCTGGATTAATCTGAGTCCTACCGGAAGCCTAACCCCCTTCAGGCCTAGGGAGACGAATCTCCATGATAGTATCAAGGACGGGGGGGGGGGGGGGGGGGGGGGGGGGAGGTGCCGATGATAGATTGCGAGGGAGCGTAGCGCCCGAGCCGTATACTCTAGTTATCTATGTAATTATATAAAACATTATTTTATTGTATTAGTAAGTTGATTCCTAAGTTTTTTCCTTTGGACTAAATATTCCGTATCTTATTGTACAATAACTCCGTAATTATTCCATTAACAGACATACGTTGGGTAATTGACATTCGTTAGGCTCACTATAATAAATTCGGTAAATTCGGCATCGACCTATCCGGTACAATACCTTCCACACTTTCTTCGGTCAAGTTCTTTATTCGTTCCAACAATTTTCTAAATTATTGTTTCACGAGAGAACGATGAAACTGAACACCGTCCCAGTGAGAAAGGCTGGTAAGAGCACTCGCCGTATCACCTATTGTAGAACTTTTGATTTAAGGCCTCCGGGCGTGAGGGTCCCATGTGCCGTACTTACAGAAAGTGAGAGATTGAAGTTCAACTTGGCCCAAACCACCCTGATCTCGGTCGTAAGTGTGTGGGTCAGTTGGAGAATTTATGAGATCTCGTCGAACGACATAAGATTTCATATTAGAATGGAAAAGCCTCGCAAACGTTCTTTCGTCCTCTTCACGATGCTATCGTCGATCGGACGTTGAATAAAGGATTTCCCTTTTCAAGAGGTGTGCGCTCTCTTGTCGACCTGGGAGGATTGGCGAATTATACGAAATGGGAAAAATTCTAGAGATAGAAATCCTCGCTCTTCTGGCTCTTCTCAAGTTAATACGGCTCGTCCACAGTTTCGCCCTTGCGATACTTTGGATGTTCGCTCTAATTTGTAGAAAAGTTTGTTCGGCGCATATTAGAGTGTCTCTCGAATTTAAACGTCTAGCTACTCGAAAGAGTGATCCGAGAGGAGGGTTGTCCAACCTGAAAATCCAGCCTCTGGAATCCTCGATAACTCTCAAGTCTTGGTCATATCTTTTAAGATACAAGAGGATGGTATGTGCGATGTTCGTTGATCGCTAGCGTAGGAGAAAGTCGGATACGAAGCGATTTAATTTCTTGGACGTCTCGAGGCACCGAACTTTCTAAATTAACTCGTTTTACCCCGTCGGTGCGCTGCCGGGGGCCCCGCAAGTTTATTACAAAATTTAATTAACCTCAAGATTTAATTAATCGAGAGCAGCGCATTTGCCTGATCGCGCACCGGGACGAAGATGAAAGAGAAAACGGAAATCTTCATTAGCTATGGTTTCAGCACGCGATTAATTTATAAACATTGAAGGCTTCAGTTTTTCTTCAGATGTTAAAGAAATAATTTCTTATGAAATTTATCGAATTTGTGTTCATCTTTACCGCAATTAGAAAAAAAAGTGTTTCTGAAGCCTCTGAAGCTTTCTGTGTTTTCCTGGGCTAGCAAATCATATTCAATCCAATCGTACATTTTTAATATGCGTCTCATGGTGAATTCATGCATGTACTTCCTCTGGGATCGATAAATGAGAAATGACCACGATTCCTCGAAAAACATGATATTTGTATCGCCAACGTGAGGATATAAATCTTAAGTGTCGCGTACCGAGGTAGATACGTAGACTGGGACGAGCGTGATTGAACGAAGGATGAGGGTCATTAAAGGTTGCATCCCACGGGAAATAAATGAGCAGTAACGTTGACTAAAGAAGTATTGCAGATTTTTCATAACCGAGCTTCGTGCGTAATTTATGGTGAATTTACATGAAAATTGAAAGGGACGTTTCGAGGTAGAATACATGTGGTATTCTCGTTTGCCAGAAGGAAATATTGATGTACAGACGAATATCAAGGATATTTCCAGCTTGCGTGCACAACGCCCGGAAGCTTTCAGCAATAAATCAACAGAACGAGACGCCGTAGACTCTGGCCTTTGGGTTACGCTATGAAATAAAAGGGATATGGAGAAGGAAAGAAAAAGGGATCTGCGGTAACGGTATTTGCTCGTAAATCCGCTAGCTCCACCGTAATTACATCGGTCGGTTATGTACATAACGCACGCAATACTGCAGTCACATAATGCAGAAATATTTTTACAATACGTTTCGCATGATTGACAGTCATTGGTCAACGATGCTCTATCCTTAAGTATACCTAAGCCCTGTGTACTTAACGGGGCCATATCCGAAATATATGAAAATGAAATTGTGTAGAAATTGCAGATCTTGCTTCTTGCAAAAAAGAATACCGTGAACACCGAAAAAATTTAAGTTTTTCATAAGTTAAATAATTTCTTGTAACTCAGTTAATCGATGGAAATTTTTAAATTAAATTTATATTACTAACTATTGCATCATACAATAAAGAAAATAGCTCTGACATTGGTGAAACGACAATGTTGATTGATATATTTTTGTCAATGGGATTGTTTTGATAATATTTTTATGTTTTTAGAATTTTGTTTTGTTGAATTTTAATGTAAATGCCTATCGAGACAGTTAATGTTTATGGTTTTTAACCCTAGTCACTTAAACTTATGGAAACTCTCATATTACTTAAATCCGATCATTTAGACGCGGCCAACTTTGAACAGTTGTCATATTAATTCTGTTCGAAGTTTCGACTTGAAACAAATTCCGAGATGAACTTTAACATTTTAAAAATAAGTTCCAACTATTTTTTAAAACGAAAATCCAATTCAAGCCTTGTAAATAATAAGCCAAGTGACTTAAAACAAATTCCGAGATAAAATTGAATATTTAAAAAATAAGTTTTAACTATTTTTTTAGCCAAAATCCAACCCGAACCCTGTAAACAATGTTCAAAGCAAAGAACTCTTCCCTTTGAAATGTTGATCTGAACATGGTGGAGGGGTCGATGTAACCCGATGTAAGTGACGAGCGTTAATTTAAAAAAAAAACGCCATTTCTTTACCATTTGCAAATTATAACTAATCGAGGCAAAAAGTTGTCAACAAATTGGTCAACAAAGGTATTAAATTTGTTTGGAATCAATGAAAAGTTATTATTTATATGGGGTTTCATATTTTATAAAAATGTGTATCGGTGTTCGGTGATCGAAATTTTGTCCTAAAATTTGTGTAGCCAAATGTAGTAAAAAATTATCAATATATTTTCAATTATATTTCCATATATTTCTCCATAGAGAACGTTTTATGGAAAATTCAAAAAATGAGAAAGCAATTTGCATCTTCTTACTTTGCGAACTTGTAATTATATGTGTTGAACTTAACGGTATCTTACAAGTATCTTTAGACCCTTTTCCTCTTTCTATAATTATTTCCTGAGGACTGAGGATCCTAAAGGTTGAAGGTGAATGTTTGATAAAGCTGTGTGTATCCATATGTTTTTCTAGGATATTCATTTGTGTCAGCACATTTTTAGAATTCTTCTTTTTGCGATATTTTCTTAATCTCTTCCACAGCCTATATCTTTAAAAGTTTATCAACGGATGAAAAATAACTCGAAAATTTAGTGACAAAACTTTAATTATTGTGAATCGAAGAAGAAAAGTAATATCTATTAACTGAAAAAACATATTTTAAAATGTTATCTTCGTAATTGGACTACGTTATGTCGATATTCGTTTATATAAACGGATTTCACCTGGTGGCAAGCAGCTGGAACACTTGTACAACTATACGCTCACCCGATCAATTCGATTACCGGAGGGTTCGTTAGGTGCTTTAATCATAAATACGATTAGAGCGATTAGAACTGAATAGGCGCGATCTTACACATACAAAAGCAATTGTGAATACAAAATCAGCAGATACCAAATACTCATCCACCCCTTAGATATTACCATGCGAAAATTAGAGAAGTAATATATCGCAGGGTAACCTCGGTATAAATCAAAGCTCATTGGAATGTTTCCAAAAATTCTGTGGCCATAGGCGCTACTGACTCTCACCCGAGGACTAATGGTAGCAGCATTTTGTTCTAGGCACACAAATGCAAGCTCACAATACAGATCTGTGCTTCCAGTTTCGATGTTATTTCTCCACTTTTTCGAGGCTCGCTCTACTGTGACCAGGAAGCTAATAAAAACATTTTGCACCCTCTTTGAACCGCAGGGTCTCGCCATCTCTGGAGGGTTGCACGAAACTGCGAGCTAGTAGAAGGTTCAACGATTCGTGTGTAGATGTCGGGTCGAGGCACTCAAGCCACAACGATTGAATTCCTTACGAAGTGATTGCCACGTATGGAATATAATTCACAAAGCATGTATTTTCATTCAGTGAGGTAGTTCAATTTTAATAGTGCAATTTAAAATCGATTTGCTATAAAGTTAGAGGTTAAAATATCATCTCGTTGCTTCTATCTTTTTATTCAATAGTAGGAACGAGAGATGTGTTTTTGTTGCATTATCTGATAATTCTTTAATAACTCTGTCGGAGGAGTGTACACATTTACATCGGACTAGTCGGATTCCAGTTGATGTTTTTTCTGATTGAAGTGAACAATGCGAAGTGAGCAATTGGACAGCATCGTTGTCGATAGTTCTTGCTCTCACAGATTGACATACGGGTAGTAAAAGAAAAAAACAAGATTGTTTTCAACCAAACTTGAGAAAACTTTTCTAGATATTCCGTTACTTTTTTTCTAGTCTCACTTGACGTGACAGAAAAGTCTCAGACTTCTCTCGTATTCCCGTAAAACTTTTGGAGTTCCGGAGGATGATAATTGAGGTATGATCAACGTTCCATTTCCCGAAATAGTAAGAGGGCAAAACTAATTATGTATGGAGGAAGCAAACACTTGCTCCAATCACATCCGGAATGCTCTCTGGTTTTCCCCGGTTTCTCTGATGTTTCAGGAATGTTGATTGAATATATTGTTAAACAGTTGAAACCTTCTGAACAGCTTTACCGTACTGCTTGATCGGTAAAGTATAATCTGAACAATAATTTCCTTCAAATATTCTTCAATTTCGTCCTTCCAACCTGACTCTCCGATATCCGCCCCTTAAGACCACTCGAATCGAATGATTACGTTATAAATTTTAAAAAACCGCGAAGTAAATAAACTTCTATATTGCTTCGTCATTATTTTCCGCCTTTCGCAAAATCATCTCTATGACGAAATATGTTGATAGAGATTGGCATGAAGTAAACATTGTAAAAGCTAGAAAATAATGATGGAGGAATGTACAAGAATCTACTTTGCATGCTTGTTTGAATACTGTGAGGAAAGTGTGCCAGATTCCATGTTTACGCATCCAGCGCCACTGTTTACGCACGTAAGGACCGTTAACAAGGTTGATCAGGCAGAGATAAATGCACAGAAAAATCTACAATTCGTGTCACATTTTCTTCACTACTGTAGAAATATGCATAAATTATTTGGAAATTTTCGCCTACGCCATTTACATAAAAATTAAGTATGTTATTAGGTTTTTTTAACATACGTACGTATGGCGATTTTGTTAATTGCGTGTTTGCTCCGTCATAACTCTAGTGAAAGTGTAGAGGTGAAAATAAAAAAATTATATTTCAACAACGCACAGCTGAATAGAGGCAGCATGACAACAATCAGATCGATTGTGTACTTAGTTTATGAATAGCTAGCACGAGTGAAACGGATCTTTCAGCTTTTGACTCGGCACTCTCGGGATTCCGCACAGCGGATCTCACTCCCACTCTACCTGGGCCGCACCCCGTGCACCACCTTGTCTATCCTTCACCCCCGCGAGTTTAGCGGTCCACCCTCCTTAAGCCGCGTATTTTCAACCTAAGTAAGTTATGGTGATCTCGTACCGTCTACTCGATCGATCTATCTTACGCACTTGCATTTGTACATACTTTCAGCTCCACAGCTCGAGATTTTATAGGCTCATGGTAATTCTTTATTAAATTCGAAAGGCTCATTGTTTACTAAAATATAAACGGTCCCATAGATTTTCGCTAAATGCAATACCAATGATCGGTCCGATATTATTTCATTCGTGCAGAACTATTTATTACCCCTTTACATGGCTGTGAAATTTCAGCTCGATATATCAAAGCATTTTTAAGTTATTGATGTTTCAGCTTTACATGTCTGACGCATATGCGCGCATAAGCACATATTCACACACATTCACACACAAACACACGCGCGTGCGCGCGCACGCCCATACATACATTCATTATTACAAACATACAAACATTTATTAAATCGCATTGCCTGATTATTTGGAACATGTTGAGCTCTCTGACACAAGAATCATAATTTATTTTCAAAAATAAAGCTTTCAGGAGGCAATAATCATTCTTAAACCAAATAAACATGTTATACACAATTGAAAAATTTGATAATTAAACAGAGACACAATTGCGTATTTCAAAATGTTATATATATTAACTTTATTACAGTGCATTAAAAAGTATCGAATCCCAAAATAATTTCCCTTACTTTCTACTGCAACGTAAAGTGAATTTTGTGGAAACGTGTTTTGGGTTTTATTTTTCTTAAATTTTGGCTGCTAAATGAAAATGACGTTTCATCGCGTCTCTGGACGTGCGCTTTCATTCTTATCTAGCATCACCAAGAGTTTTTGGGAATTCTCTCCAGCAGCATTTGCTCATTTCGTAAGCATCTTTCGTTTCGATGCTTTTTTTTTCAACCAACCCTTTCCATATGTATGCATGCATTTTCATCACGCCGTCTCACAGTCAGTACAATTCCGTTTCGCTCAAGTCTGCGAGCATTGTTTCAATGCATTTTAGTTTAAATTCCGGACTATAATGTTACTCTGCAACACGAAACGAGCAATCCTCCTTCATAAAAGAATTTTGGACTCAAAGTATCAAAGAAAAAATCGAAGAGAACAGAAAATAACCGGAAGTTAGGAGTAACAGAATTATAGCCGGAAAATGTGCATTTAAATGCCCTTAACCTTTGTACATTATGTTGAACATTCTCGAATAAATGGAGTATACTAAAGTAGTTCGGAAGCTATTTCGAAGATCATGTATAAAGTTAGAACCCAAAGAAAAGCAAAGTCTATGTAAACCATGTAAACCCTTTGGTTTATCGTTGTTCGTCCTACGTACAATAATCTTTGATGTAATCCTCTTGAAATTCCTTCTCCCTGATTACCAGTGACTCGATCGGCTTTGGAGTCAGCAGCTTCCTTTATTTCTTGCAAAACTTACTGCCTATGACATTAATCTGATGGCATTTCAATAATAAAAGTAGCAGCATGATATTAAAAGTTTTTTTAATTTTTCAATTTTAGTACCATTAGGAGAGAAATTGATTTCCGATAATGAGAAGTAGCGCGTCATGTGATAAACTTGTTGACAACTACAAATGAAACAATATTCGACAACATTTTTTGTCTAACCTTCTTCAGGGTAATGTCTCGTTGATGATTCGTTTATCTTATCATCCTAGATTCTTCAGCCTGCATTCCTGCAAATTTTACCATCGGACTCGCAGATATTATTATGCTCTTACTTGATATTTTGCAAAACGCCCTTTGTAAAGCTTTCGTAGACGTTTTGAATAATTAATCGTATTTTCATGTTTAACTTAGGTTTATTTACAGTATTTCTGCAGTTTACCGGACACGTGAAACTCGAGGGTTTTTTTATTCTTGAAGGAGACAAAACCAACGATGCAGATAGCAGTATGAATCATGAGCTAGCTAGCCAGAAATTAGAAAGGGATAACCCACGCTTATTAAGTCCGGCGTGGCAGAAGTGAAAGAAGGCTCGTTTCGTATGACGGTGAGTTTTTAGCAAGGCAGTTTAAATGCATAACACGCTTCTGGCAACGTTGCGCCAGGCGCGTTTTCCATTTCTCGGTTGGTGCAACCGCTTGTGTTATACCATACGCCCTTCGCCGGTGCTTCTCGACATATTTATGCGAGCCGCGATAACCGGACTGTCCGTTTTCTCTCGCCCTTCCACCTCATCCTTGTACCCGTTTTTTTTTCGTATGAACTTTTCTTTTACCTTTTATAATTTTCTCCTTTTTACGAATGCGGCTTAAAAGCTCAGGAGGCGTCGCGGAAAAATGCGAAGACGATATTGCGCGTCCGCTACTGGGTTTTAAGTAGGGTTCAAAGCTTGGAGTCGAGCGAAACTTCAATCCTTTTCTCGCACTTTCTTCCATTCTTTCTCACTTCCGCTTCACAGTAGACAACTACTTGAAACAACCGTCACCTACTTTCAACGAGAATTTTCTCCGTGAGCTGCTTCCACGTTACTCCATTCCCTATCCCTTTACCGTTGCAACCGCACGACTAAACCATCTTCGCAAAAACACTTCGCAAGACAATCTGATGACCTCGACGTCACCGTTACTTTATATTTACAGCATCGTTTATTTCCTTGACGTGTAACATTTTGTTCTTTCCTACACACTATTATATATTGATATAATAAATATAAAAGCAATACCGATAACTGGGACGGCGGTTCACTTTAAATACCATATGTTGATCATCAATAACATTTAACTTGCCATAAATCTTGTGTGAATACGAGAACGTAGGTTTTTTCACAGGGTGAAAATTGTTCTTTTTTTAGCGTAGAACATTATGGGAATGGCTGAACTTAAATTCAACTTTTAATTAAGCCAAACAAGTTTTAACTCTTCCGTTTTCACACCTCTGAGACCTCGTGGTTGTCATACTGGTTTAAATTAGTCAAACTCCGCTAGTTTGAAAAAGCACGTTGAAATTTTTGTAATTTTTTTCGCGAACTTGTTTTTTTTTTTTCAGCAATGTGTGCTGAAAGTTATGTAGTTTAACGTAGAAAGGTACGGTAAGCGGTCAACCACAATAGAATACAATGATTGCCTGCCCCAACTTATATTCTATTGAAATAAAAAACTAACAAAAAGGAAACTTCACTACGAATCATGACCACATTTGACAAATTTGTCCGAAACCTTTTTAGACAAAATTGGCTTTACAATGCACGTCGTTCAGCAGAAACAAAACAAATTTTGCATAATAGCTTGATGTGCGGTGAATCGTGTGAAACTTTGCTTTTATCTATAAAGTTCCGACATCTCAAAAAAAACATTTGGATGGAAAGGTTTGTTACTGACCAAGTTGGCGTTTACGACATCACGAAGGAATGACAGAGAAAGACAGAGGAAGAGAGAGAGAGAGAGAGAGAGAGAGAGAGAGAGAGAGAGACGTTTTGCCTTCGTTTAAGGTATTCCTTACACGAACTCGAAGACGGTACAATTGTCTCATTCTTCTGTATAATAAAGTTAGAATATATACCACACGCCAGAAAAATATTGAGCGAATTCACCGACTTTTAAAGAAGAATTAAGACTTTGAAAAGAGGATAATTAATTCGTGACTTTATGGAGAAGCTCGGCGATCCAAATTTCAATCTAATAATTCGCGAATCAATCAACGGGGGTTATTTGATTTCAACGACCCCATGCATTCGAAAAACTCCATAAATTCTATAAGCGATGATGAAAATGTAGTCACCGAGTTTTTAAACAAGATTACATTAGAACTTGGTAAAATGTTGCTCGGAGACGAATTTTTACAAGCGCGATAAGGAGGGTGTTACGTTAGGTAACGCTACGAGCTGCGCGCTCACGATACACATCAATTATTTGCAATTGACATCGATTACACATCCTGATTGACATATATCGATTGACATATATCGATGACCTAAACTCAAAAGATTGTATCGTGTCTATATACGCTATGATTCTACGCCTTTCTATCGTTAGACCTTCGCTATATATAATGACACAACATGAATATCTTTCATATTATAAACTGTAAATGTATTGAGTATTTATAGATAATACATTGATACACGTATACACGATACAGGGCCGTGTGAACATGGCACCTTAACGTCCGGTGCGGCGTTGTCATATAGTTCTCGCAGTCAAATTGCCAAAAAATATAGGAATTAAAAAATTTAAAGAAAACTCGATAAATTTTTTATTCTTGTTAATTGTTACGTACAATATTACGTGCTAATGTAGTATTACGTGAGTCCAAAGCAATATATTGACATTTTTTGGAAGCCTTGCTTAAGCGCCTACAAAATACGCTCCTCCGTGAAAGGAATACCTTAATATGTAATACTTTGATGAAAAAATAGTCTTCGAATGTGCGTTTGAAAAGAGGACTAAAAGTCAGTTTGATTCAGTGTAATAGCCGTGAGTTAATATTCGACACGTCTTTGTAATTACCTATAATACTTCCAAATTTTTAGGGTTATCCATACCTATTAATTATTATTGGGTACTGTTTGACCGAGATGAATGAAGCAAAATCTGAATAAGAGTAGATTGCGTAATAATGAAAATTAATTAAATTCTTTTTATCTCGTTATATTTCTCCGCTATGGACGAGCGGACAATAGCTAAGCTAATCAGTACTGCGTGGACTGAAAAGAGTAACGAGCTGCCGATTTCATTAATTAATACGCAAAGATATATATTGTACCTCGATTTGGGTCGTACCGTTCGATTGTGCGGCTGATGGTACGAGTGGGACGTAAAATTGACGCACTTTGGGGGTTAACATCAGCGAGTACTGTATGTACTACCAACGTGACCTAGCTACCTCTCATCGGAGCCCTCTCGCGTAATTACAACGATAGTTAGCGAATAGACGAGAATTGACAGAGTGCAATTAATTAAACGTATTGAATAATAATCTAATGTAATAATGATAAGAAGGTGAAGCGGTAAGTTGAGAGAGAATAGCGAGGGGCACCGTAGGGGTAAAGGATGATGAGTGGACCGCAGCTACGGCTATCAGGCGGCAACGCACATCAGGGCGAGGTCAGTAATCTGCATTTCCATCGTTTACAAATTACATTTCATTGTATGTATCAGGAGTGGACGATCGATGCCCGCCAGGCAGAGTGCAACTCGCTGCAATCCTCCAACCCCTTTCATACGCACATTAACTTTCCACCAAGCACTTCGTTGAATTCTATCTTCATGATAAATGCACGCAATACTCGTTATAATTAATCAACTGGAATTTTAATTGTTTTATATACATTCCATTAAAGATTGGCATGAACGTCTATTAACATGATCGTTCACTGTATACGAATAAATGTGTTTATGGTAGCGCAAGGACGAAACATATTTTGAACTGGTAAGTAGAGAGGGAGAAACCTTTATCAATATTCCATTGCAACATCGATAGCAGAGTTCTGGTAAATTGCACTATTTTTAAATGCATTGCCATTTTATTATCAATTACTATGATATTGAGTAATGGTACTGAGCCTATTTGTTATTATCAAAGTTATGAGTATTAGATATTAGTCCTTTACATATTGTTAATGTAATCAGCAATGGATCTCAGTACCATTAGTTATTAATAAAGTAATGGGTATTCAAATTTCTCCCGAAATTCGTAATTGGGAATTCACGTTGCTCAATAAAATCGTTGCTTTATTGTGGATTTCAGGTTGCACGCTGTATCATCCGTCCTATACAAAATGCTAATTCGAAATGCTGAGTCGATGACGATATTATTTCAGAAATCAAGATCAGTAACGATGTGCTTTTTGGAGTCCAGGTCGATATCTCTATACTTTTGGGCAACCATGTCGTTCTGTTTACAGCTTTCAAAACTAGGAAGTGATGAACCTGTACAAAAATCACGGCGTTTCTGACTTAAATCTCTTGCATTATGCGTTTTTCGAATGAACTTATAGAATTATCGTTTTGCATATGACAGTTTATAATGAGAGATTGTCATAAATGCAAAAATGGAATTGTATATGTCTAATTAAAAATTTCGATAAGAACTTCAATGACCGTTAACAGAGGTTTATTATTTATTACTTTATGTTGTTATTATTATTACTATTATTATTCATTACTTTAGTAGCGAGTAATTAATCTGAATCAATCAATTATAACTAAAGTAATGGATAATGGATCTTAGAAGTAATGGTCAGTCGATCCGAGTTCCATTATCCATTATCTTCAAAATATTTAATGCATTATTTTCATATTACAATAATGATCACAATTCTCGTCGACACATACTGAAAATGGCGGAAATTAAAATGTTCCATTTTCATCGTATTTATATTAATTTCCTTTTTTTTCTCGTACGTTATTTTCTTTGTTATTTTATTTTGAGTTTAAAAAGCTTAGGAGACCCCCGAAACATTTTGTAATCGAGTACTCAATGACCATACCACTTTGGTCAAAGTGAATTTGCTCGGTTAATAATGTAATGCAATCGGATAAGAGGTTTCTTGCAACATCCCATGGTCGCCGATTTCATTCCGACGGATCGAAATAGAGAGTCAATTTTCTCTCAAAATGAGTATCGACACTCGCATGCAGATGTAGCTAAAGAATACTCGTGTCTCGTCGTTGTTAACCTTTGGTCACCCTTCGTACTCTCATACTTGCAGCAAACATTTATCGGACTTTCAGGTAACTCGAGTTGAGCAAGCATGGAAGCGGTAATAGACAATCGAAATATATCCGTTTTGGTATTTCTGGGTTGTGCATAGCCGCGATAGTATGTGGAAATTGCAATTGAAATTCTTTTCGAAGAGCGAAACCCGCGTTCTTCAGCTTGCGTTAGAATTATCAGACTATAGGGGGTTGTATATTACATATGTAACGATGTCTGCCTTGTATATAAGTAAACGATTCGAATAAGAGGAATATATAGGTGACATCAGCGCAGTGTTCAGCACTCTTATTCAGTACCTGAACAATCCCCGGGTTCGATCCTCGGTGATCATGATATATTTTCTCTATTCGATACTTCGGAAGGCCAGCGTCACTAGCATTCTACACATTTCCCCAAATGCTTCGTCCGGTCATCACACTTGCATGAATTCAACACTGAAAAGTATTATAATTGACACCAAATGGATCAACACTGATCGAAAGTGTCAAACAATTTTTAGGAATATATAGGTGACATCAGCGCAGTGGTCAGCACTCTTACTCAGTACCTGAACAATTCCCGGGTTCGATCCTCGGTGATCAAGATTTATTTTCTCTCTTCGATACTTCGGAAGGCCATCGTCACTACAATCCTACACACGTCCCCTGATTCTCCGTCCGGTTATCACACATATACAAAGTGTCTTGCAATTTATTATAAACGTGGTTCACTGCAAAAATATTCATTTGCGGTCACGCCAGCTTCCGAAGGCTTCAAGGCAAAGAATTAAATATTTGTATACACGCCTCATAACCTTCAAGAAGATTTGGTACAATATTTGGTCAAAATCAATAAAGAAGCTCGAGCGTTATGGTGGATTGCACCCTCGGGTCTTTAATACCAAAGTCGAAATTTCAGAGAACAGAGATCAAACCCTTCCTCACATTCGACTTAAGCAATTATTGGATAATGAAGATTTCATGATAATATAATGTGTATTAGATTGTAAGAAGTAAGTCGGTTTTTTTTCGATTCTTTGGTTACTTTGAAAAAACCTAGTCTACAGATAAAAAATGTAGCGCGTAAATCATTAAAGCTAAGATTTGAAAAGCGAATAAAGCTGTTTGGGTTCTTTGTTTATTGCATCTCTGGCTAAAATATATACAAACAATTAAATTAAACTTAATAATTCACTCATTTTTTTTAATGTAGAATTTACGTTTATAGAAAATACAAAAGAATTTTCCATTGAAATGTTTTTAAAAAATTCTTAGCAGTAGTTAACGGACTTTTTGAAGCAACGTGGTTAATGATTGGTGTAAAAATAATTTCTGAAGCAGATGGAAAAGTTAAGTGAGCTTACTTACGTTAATTGAACGTTAATCGAATGTTAGTAAGAAACACGAACGAGTACGTCCGTCATGTCATTATCATATCATTCGGTGTAAATCTGACCAACATTGTCCACCGATCAATATTTAACCTCACGATTTCTTCTTTACCTGTCACTCGTGTAAGCAATGGCTTGCGCTCGCTGACAGAATCTCGGTGAGTGTCTTCTGGTCTACCACAGCAGAACGGTTTGTAGCGGATCAACGACCCTTAACGCGTCGGGCAATCTATTTACGTTCACCGCAGCTTGTCGATGCTTAATCATTACTTCGTAAACAAGGGGGTACAACGTCTTTGGTTAAATGTCTTGGGAAGCGAAAGCGAAGCGTCATTGGAAGGCGAGTAGCGCGTTGCCGTAAGCAGCAGTCGCACTCAAGGCAAAGTGGTCACCACCATCGAACGAGGACTAGGGCAATGCCGAGGACAAGGAACTACAGGACACAATAAGGATGAACATTCTACCGTACACTTGCCTAATGGTACCTCTCTCCTAACTCGGACGTTCGAGAATTGCGTATACTCGAGCTGTATGTTAAAGCTTGCAGTACACGAACTACGTGGAATGTGACGAAGTTCTTGTTGCAAATTTCCAATATACCATTGAATAGCGTATATCCGCTTGGGCGTATACGAGTTATACCGCGTGCTTTGGAGAAGCAATCTACTTCACGTTTGGCAATGAGAAGTTTGACTAATAATGGGACGAATGTAATGAAGCTGAGAAATCTACTGACGATACGATAAGTGGTATTATCAATTCTCTGGTTCCCTATAATTTAAATTTAACAAGCTAGTAACAAATTTTTTATAAAAATAAAATATTTAACAAGAAATATATTTAATTCGTTAAAGTTTAACCCTTTAAGTGTCACTGAATCATACATCGACAGACCTAACAAGAGGTTAACAGAGGAAGTCCCTTTGTTGAATTGGAATTATCCATAGAACCCACCTTGACAAAAACAAATCAAAACAGTCCATAAAAAGAAGACGAAGAAGAAGAAGAAGAAGGAAATACTAAATGTGAAGAAAAATGGCGAATTTAGAATACGATATTTCAACCTTCACGAATTTACCTCAAGTACTACAAAATATTGAACTTCAGCTGATGTATCATCAATTCGATCAATATATTAGTATAAAATCAATTGTTCGCGGAGTACTTTTAATATTCCTTGCACAGTCTCCGCGGAGAGTAACGTGCTTCGTGATAAAGCTACTTAATATGGAAGACATGATCCGTCTGGCATCGTCCTGTAGTCATGTGCAATCTACTTCGGGTGCATAGAAGGAAGCATACATACATACATACATACATACATACATACATACATACATACATACATACATACATACATACATACATACATACATACATACATACATACATACATACATACATACATACATACATACATACATACATACATACACATATATATATATATCATACATATCATATATATATATATCTCTATATTTGTCTCTTGATCTCTATGGAGAAGTTCAAGCTAGCGGTACCATAAGCGCATGCGGTCATCAGGGTAACACATTCATAGAACATGCTATGGGGAATTTCGGCTGGAGCCAGCCCTTCCGGTTCATCATTATGTATGTCTCGAATCGCGCGAAGCCGAGACCACTGCAGCTACAGCGGTCCCGTCCAGCACCTTCGGCTTTTAGATATAGATATATAGACAAGTGGATATAGTACGTGGCCGGCTTCGACGTACCCGAGATATCCGGACGAGAGTTCTAGCGTTCAATACTGTTTATCCTCGTGACAGGACCCCGATGCACCCAAGCTACACCTACGCTATATCTCTAGCACTTTGAGAGACGTCGAGACATCCGCGAACCCGGACGTGCTCGTTGTGTAAATAATCACACGTCGAACATACGTCCGAAACCTCTGGAGAACCGAATTAATACTGCTATGTTCACTGTCCACCTTCTATAATGCCTGCCCAGAACAATACGTGATTGATACAGTTGTTGGCAGCTTCGCGCTAATTGACAACATAAAGTGACTTATATTGGACGGATGAACTTGAAGGTGTTTTATAAAGAAGCGAGTGATCGATTTCTTTTTTTATTGCCATTATCACTACCACGGAAAAATATAGCTACGGGAAATGACGATATGTCGATAAAAACAAAGAATGAAATTTACTTTTTTGATGATTTTTAAGTACTCAACAAAGCCTTTCTCATTTGACAACCAAACACCGTATATCAAGACACATCGGGTAAAACATTCCTTGGATCATAGAATGATGGGATTAGTTAAAATCAATTTTTTAACCAAATTATTTTTATAATATTGAATCGGATATCTACTAAATAAATTTATATCTTTCTTCGTGAAAGATGCGACGTTATATTTTTTGTGCCTATACAGCTAACTACCTAACCTATGATATCTACAGCTTAACTTCAGAATTGTCTAATACTTTTTCGATCGATCAAAAATTATAATTTGACAATTGGTATGCATCTGGATAAGAAATAAAAGTAACAGCTATCGTCTCATTATCGTCGTAACTCTTGTAGTTTCGATACTTTAGCACCGAGTCGTTCTCGGGGAGAATTAATTTTCTCGTGAAATCCGAATGATTCTCGCCTTTAGCGGAAAGCGGGTAATGACATGGGCTGAGAGATTGAAATAAAGTACGATCGAGTGGCATAGGCAGAACTCCGATACTTCATGAATTTACAGTGTATTCGCTACTACCATTGCCTCTATATCAGCGTCAATGACGAGAGCATCCGCGAGTCATCCCCGGGATCGGAGTACGCGGTCGTTTTGTGTAACCAAGCATTACCATTATTTGTATCGGAGATCACTGCAATTTGTAAACGATAAAATATTTAGTTCCCGCATGCATGTCCAACCCTATCATCCGATGTTTGCTGAATTGGGGAAGCACGATGAAAATTGTAAATTTGAAAATTATCCACCAGTTTTCATGAAATTTTCGATACGGTCCAAGCGTTATCATGGTATGGCGTTCCAAAATTCGCTTATGTGGAGTCATTGGCAGACGTATCATGTGATTGAAAGACAAATCAATGTTGTTTGCAAAAGCCAACTTCTCAAAGCTTGATTTCAAATGGAATAAATTGAGACGAATAACCACACGTGACGCATTGCCTTCCAACTAATATTAAACTACGATATGATATTTACTAGAGGTTAGGTTATGTCATCGATTCTAACGACGATCTATACCTTGACCACCAGGTAACAACTATAGGAGAGCACACACGAGGGATCGGTAACGAGCGCGTAAAGCGAATGTGCGGTGTCGAACGTTCGCTTGGTGTCGGACAGCACCCCATTGAGACAAGAGTTAAGTGCCTAACGCGGTAGGTCACAAGCACTTCCGGCTTTCGATATCCAGCTCTCTGTCGTCTCTGTTTCGCAAGCCATTCAATGTTCGTATACCACGATCAGCACGGCCATCATACTGTTCTCATAAATTCTTCGCTCGATACCGTGAGATTGTCACAACCCCAATGAAAAAGCTCGAACAATTAAATCCATTTTTTATGTCAAACATTTAACAGATGTCATTTAGAAAAGGCAATTTATCCTGGGCTCAGATGAAAAACTATATTCTATCATTACTTTCTTTTATTACGAAAGATTTACACGGAGAGAAGGGTCTGATAATTATTACGACATTTAGTATAATAAAAACAGGTTATTCTGACATTATGGCGTATTTTTCCATAGATTGTCACCATATACTTTTTATGTAGACTGTTACCTTTGATGCTGCTATTATGGAATAATGATAAAAAAAATTTACGCAGACCGGTGTAGTTGTTCGTCACCAGCTCGTTAGGTGGTTGGATAGATCGTGTAAGTATTTGGTTCGAATCCTGAAAACGTAACTTCTCGGAGATTGTTACCATTTACGTTTACGGTGTATTGGTTTTCAAAGATACTTTCCGAAATTGATAATTAATTTTAACAGTGATTCTACAGAATATTGCAGGCATTCCATAGACGGCAGTGGGTATTAAACAAGTATAGCAATATTTCTTATACCGTACTCTACATATACAATTACTTTTCGTATACTGTATGACAATAATTGCCACATTTCGAGAATAAACCAAGTCAACGACACTGTATGACAGTCATTCCCAGTTCTCTTCATACGACATCCATGAAGAAATTTTGTCGTTCAACCACGATTAAGAATAGGGCCTCGTCAGGCTTTGGTAGGATTTCCTCAATAGGGGTTCCAAACTAGGGCCATGTACCAATCCATAAATATTTCCCTGATAACATTCCAGGTTCAAATAGCGCCATCCATAGTGGGTACAGTAGGGATTTCTCAATGGAGCCCTGTTTAGGTTTTGTCGGGGATTCCAAACTAGGACCTTACCGTAATCTACAGAGGCTTCCCTAAAACTTTTATGCTAAAAAATGTAATGAAAACTGACGTATTCGGGAATACGATGATATATTTCGTAGAAACGTGCTGATGTCCATAACTTGTCGTCTAATAGCAATTATTGATGAATAATTAATATTCCATCGGCAGAAATGAGCGTTTATTGACAATTATCTAATTATTAACTAAACTGTTGAAAACGTTAAATTATTTTCTTCGTAAATCCATTCAATTCACTTGTAGAATGCTTCTCAAAGAATGCGATTAATATACAATGTTCATAATGTTTAGTGTATCGTGTATTTTGTTTAAAAGTACCCATTATTGTACAATTGTTAGATAAGAAATGAAGAGATCAATTACTTTCTCTTGACTTCTTGACTTCTCAATATCCGTTATTAAAAATTTGTCGACTAACAATTATTAACCGATTATTAAGTAATAGTTTTACACAATCCATTGACAAACAATTACTCAACGCTGTACGAAAAGTACAGTGTACAGTGCATACAGCACCTTCAAGTTCAATATTCAATTGTTAATCGGTATTCAGCGATTGTCAATCAACAGTTATTAACATATTGTTACCTGATAAATACGGTGTTTATAAAAATGATCAAACAACTGTTCAATATTGTGAACGTTACCAAAAGCACGCTATACGATATATGTTTATTATACATTCATCATTATTATGAGAAACCACGGAAATTTTTATCGGGGCAACACGTTACAACTGAAATAATAAATTCTCGTCTAAAATGACTGTACTTTTATTTATATTATTTTAGTCGGAATCATATAGCTGTATAAAGTCAGAACGTATTTTTATACTTTCAAGTGTAACAAGCATGGAAAGATATTTGTTAGATTTCCCTTCTAGGTCCCCTAAAGAATTGGGAATGACTAGAATGGCCCATAGAAGATCCCTAACTCAATTAATGTACAGGAAGTGGTACCAAAATGTCACTTTAAAATTATTTCCGAGAAAGGAATTGTTTTAGCCAATTACTATCTGTCGTGTAATGTGTAATGTTCATAATTTTATCTACATGTAAAGCGCTCTTCATCAATCCATTCCCAAACGATTTGTCTCACCAAAGAGAAAATAAATCCCTGGACGATCCTATGAGTTTTAAGTTATCATTGATCTCTTCGCCTATCAAGTTGAAAGCTTCGGTACGTATGCCACTCCATCGGGAGTCTTACACTATGTAAGGAAACGAAGTTTCGGCACCCACGAGTATTAGACGGTAGAATAAGTTATTCAGCGCTGACGTTTCGACATCTCTGCATATAGAGTCTTGATAGCGTACTGTATAGCGAAAGGAGTATATAACCATATCCGTTGCAGACTGTTGAGGTTCGGTAGCAAATGCACGTACCATCCTGGTACGAAGAGATTTCGTTCACCACAGTGAAATTCACACAGGTGCGCACGATACGAAGTTTTAAATCGAGCTCTCTATCGAAATGAGAGAGTAAGAGAAAGCTAAGCGTGGATTTCGGAGAACGAGACGAGAACAGAACCAGCAGTAGAGTTCCATCGTGCCGTCTCTTACGTACTATTCCAGCACTCTTAACCACCTCCAGGTACGATGAGGCAACGCTGTCCAGGTTTCTAGCCAACTTGGTGCGCTAAAACTTTCCGGGGAAAACCATTTCCGCTTTAGCAGTTTCCGGGATATCGCCATTCGCTTTCTCTCTATTCCTCCCCTCCTGCCCATACCGCTCTCTTGGAGAAAATCGAACTCAAATTAAGGCTCGGCTGGTCGAAACCAGAGTATTCCATGTGAGCATGAATGGGTGGGGTTACGGTTCTACAATTTTCCAAAGTGTGCAAATAAAGGGTAAAGTTTAGGAAAATATATAAACTTGCTTCCTAATCAATGTTCCATAACGCTATTTAAATGACATCAGTTTATCGTTCGTGTTATTTGTTTTTTGTACGAAGAAATCTTTACAAGTATTCCCTATTTAAAAAGAAAAGTTCTCATTAACATTGTCGTCTGTAATATTTTTTTATGTATATATTCTCATTGAGTATACGGTTGAATCGCTCATGTGGAAAGGTGCGGAAGTTGTAATGTTTTGCCGCTAATTCTTCAAAACGAAGTTGATTCTATAAAAATATATAACATTAAACGCAGAATAATATAGTTTAAAACGCGTAAACACAATGATAACTGAGTTATATCCAAGTTTTATAATAATCAGTGACGCGATCGGACTTCCATGTAGGAAATTTTTATCGTCGATTCATCGAGCAGAATAAAACAACGAGGAACAGGCGAGGGCGAGTTTCGACGAATGCGCAGAGCTTTTTCAGCCAAGTGTATCAAATTTGTGTTCATGTACGCAGCTGTAAAGCAGATTAAGGGATTGCTAAAGGGAGTACCGTACAGGTAGTTAGTCGAATTCCCGTGGGCAGCGAACGGGAGTTCGAGCCGCTCCGGTTTGCCCTTCCTCTTCATTGCTGAAGTTTCACAGCCTACCCACTTTGCACCCGAGGCCTTGGTCAACATATCGCAACTGGATAGTAACTCGGCTTCATTCGAGCATTTCGAGAAGGAACACCGAGATTCAGTGAAGTAGATTAATTTGACTTTCCAGTTTGCCTATCGTATTCTAACTTTACCTTTTCCTCGTGTTCGTTTTCCCTTGCTTCTTCTTCCGTTATCTAATGCTTGCAATCTAATGAATACAAATATCGCATCTACATCTGAAAGCTTCGGTGCGTACCGTCTCTCCCTCTTTCACCTTCTCCAGTCTCCATTTCACAACTCGAATAATTGTTTCCGATGAAACTCTACGCTTATTCAACTTCTGGACTGAAGGTCCCATTACTTTACTGGAGCAGGTTCCCATTTCCATTAGCTCGCTTCTCTTTCATTATTCGTAGCGTGGTATTTTACTTACGTTACTACGTTGTTATTTTACGTTGTTATTTTTAAATAACGTCAACAACCACAGTGAGAATAGGATTTCATCAAAATTATCATGCAATTTTGAAATTTGACAGGCAAATGTATATAAAATAGAAAAATCACAAGATTATTTTCCTTTCCGAGAGTGTTGAATATGTATAATCGCAAATTTTATTTTCTGGTTTTAATGATTAAATTAATATATAATAATAATATCTTAAAAATCGACATTTTTACATTGCTTCCTCGTCATTTTTTTTTACTCACAATGCTTCGCTTATGAGAAAATAAAATTGGCGGACATGACACCATATTGGGAAGTTAGCAAATTTCTCTTTTTCTTTCCAGATTCTCGTTATTCGAAATAGTAGGGCCATACGTGTAGTTTAACTGGTAGAAGGGTGTCCAGCTATGCCATCAACCAGCACTCTAATCGTTAGTAAAATTCGATAACGAATTTAGTTTTTAATAGGGAATGCAAATGGTAAAAGGCCATATCGCAAATACGATTGATCGAGCGGATGGTTTCCACATCTACGATACCATGACCAGGCAAAGTCAACTACTGTTATATCCTATGCCAAAACCTGATCATACTCAGAAGCGTACGATCTCCCTCGTGTCTAACTACTCTTCAGGCGGTGCGATTGTCAAGTTGATCATAAACGTCGTTACAAATTATATGGCTTACATTCCTGATCGGTTGAACACACGCTATCTCGTTCCACGAGATTCGTAAACCGTGTCAGCAGAAGCCTCAGTGACTATTCTCCATTCGTTTATGACCGTACCAGGTCGAATATTCCGTGATAGGCGACTGCTGTACCAAACGAGCGGGAGAGTGCGAATCATATTGCATTGAGAGGACGCGGTGGAGGAACAAACCAACGTATTTTCATGCCACTAACGTATTTTCCCATCGAATCACTATTGTGGCCATGGTAATCAAATTACAGGGCTCTCGGTTTCATATATGCGCATTCCAGTAACCTGTATTTCCGTTTCATGTACCTGGACATCACTTGCACAGAGTCCTGAAACGCTGATGGTTTCGGTTAACCATGATTCAAATTCTATTTCATTTCGCGCAAGTTAATTACTATTGGTTGATTATTAGTCCGGCGTTTGATAAAAATTAATAAAAAATTCTCAACTTGAAAAAATTATATTTTCGGAAAGATGATGAAAGAAATGTGTAAAATGATAAAACCTTTGGATAATGAATATTTAATAGCTGACACGAACAGTTGATGAAATTTGATAGTTATTCATGCACAGAGAAAGCCCGAGGAACATTTGTTCCCTCTGTAGAACGTCAATGTTTCTTTTTGCATCATTATCCAAGCGAGAAACAGTCGTCGTTTCAATATTATACTAAACTTCTTAGGTTTTGCCTCGTATGCGAGAAGGCAGCTATCATTCCCGCCCCATAGTCTACATTAGCTAATTGGTCGATTCACTGTCGACCAAGTTTCAATTGCATAAGCTTGCACCGACTACTTCTACTCCTGTAACTACGAATATTACCACTGTGAATGTAGTATACGCGCTTTCTCTCCGTTTGCATACCGAGAGAAAGCATCTCCCCCACCTAATCCATTTACACCTATCTTAATTAGTTAATTCAATAGCAGACAGTTAACATTATTATGAAAAATGTTTAAGGAGCAACACGCTTGAAGGAAACAAATATGAAACCATATTTTCAATGACTCACAACGTTAAAAGTTTTATAACGATGCCCGCTTCGCGTATAAGTAGGCGATTCGAATGAGAAAAAGCCCAACGAGATACCCATCTCTTCTGCACAGTCGACGAAGACGTCGAGATCATTGACTGCAGGTGTGTAACGATGCTTGCCTTGAATATAAGTACAAGATTCGAAGAAGAGGAATATATATGTGAAATCAGCGCAGTGGTTAGCACTTCTACTCGGTACTTGAACAATCCCCGGTTTCGATCCCCGGTGATCATGATACGTTTTCTCTCGTCGATACTTCGGCAGGCTATCGTCATTATCATTCGAGACACTTCCCCAAATTTTCCACACGCTCGTCACAGGTATTAAAGGTTTTTTTTTAAGTTTAAAAGCTCAAAGGCTCATGAGCATGGACAAGAAATAGAAATACAAAAACTAAATACTTATTTTTAATGAGTGAAATGAAAATTATTTAACGTACCATTCGTATTGCAACAAAAAACTCCGTCCCTGCTGCCATGAGGGAGTAATAGTATTTTTATATTTAATGATTGCATAGAGCTTTTCTTCAATCTTCTCTCAGCCAGACCAACATTCTCTCGACCAAACGCTATCACTCGAACCCTTGCACTTCCGAATGAACCATGTGCACCGTTTTCGCACGCTTCTATTCCAACAATTCATCTTCCAAGAGAATTCCAAGTTCTCAGTAATGCTACTGCTGCTAGTGCTGTCTCTATTCGTCTTCCCTACCTCATCCTTCCCTTTTCGTCCAGGCAGCCCTTTAACTCACAGAGCGTACCATTCGTTTCGTGAGATAATTGTGTAGGGGAACTCTGAACAATTCATGCGCTGTTATAATTAATATACAACTCACTGTGTTCACTACAGTTTCGTAATTAAACGGATCGAGTAACCGTAAAAATTTTTAATGCAATTGAAAATTACATTTCAATATTTTAGTGAAATTAATAAATTAATTATGCTGCAGAGTTCTGTGAGAATACATGTAATAATATTTTTTCTTTCTATTGGCATAAAGTAATCTCTTGTCATGCAAGCATTTTTATTTCCGATGGGAGTTTGCGTTTCACTGGCATGACGCGAATATACCAGTTTCTATAAGTGCGATGTTCTCCGAATTGGCTGAAGATGTCTTAACAGAACTAGATACACAGATTCTGTGCATCGTAACCTCCATTTTTGTCCGAGATTGTATATATCCGGAAGATTAATTAAAGCGTTTAAATAAAATGTACTAGAAGCACGGTTGTACATATCGAAATGCCACAAGATGGCCGTCATTCCTACTATAATCGTTCATCTGTACCCAACTTCGAAGCGCTCACGGTGGACTGAGAGAAAGAGCACGTGGGCCATTTAGTCAATGTTTGTATATATATTTTATTCAAAAGCATGTTAATTTTAATAAGTTTATTGCACATCAGAGATATCGTTAACAACTAGAAATTAATAAAAATGCAACGTAATATTCTAATCGCCTTTGTTGCTTTAATTCTAAATACAAGGGTGCAAAAATGTTTGAACAATTAAATATATTTTATTCAATTAGAGTTATTAAAAATTATTTAGCTGTTTTAGTTCCAAAAAATATAGTAATTGTAAAAATATATAGCAATTATGAAAATGCTGTAGAAAGTCACATCGAACTAGGTTTAAAAAGTATGAAATAAGAAAAGAAAAAAGGTTTTTTTAAAACTCCCGACTACAAAAAACTATAATAAACAGGACTTCCACTTTAAACAGTTCTCATATGAAAATAAATGTAAAAAGAATGAAATATAACTTCCGGGCCATTTTAGTTAACTTCGTATTTAAATTACAATAATTTATTTACCGCTGTCACTACGGGAAATGTCGGGAAATGTCTCCTGTACATTGCAATCGTTTTTTTACATATCGACAAACATTCTGGTGTCTGGACTCTAATTAAAAAGAACAATTATATGGGATATAGACGTTTTCTAACGCTGAAGAAGACGTATTCTCACTGTAGTGACAGCGGAAGTAATTTCATCCTTTTTAGATTTATTTTTATATGAAAATTACCTAAAGCTAACGTCCAGTTTATTATAGTTTTTTGCATTTGGGAGTTTAAAATTGTTTAAATTTTCTTTTTAAGATCAAGTATCACACAAAGATATTATTTAAAAAATCTGTAATAAACGTTATTTTAATATAATTTCGTAATTTTGCCAACAAGGAAGACTCTCATCACCCGATGGCCCGGCAATATCCTGAGCCCACTTACAATATATTTATTATGTACGACGGAACGAATAAATAATGAAAAATAATAAATTCAGAAGCAATCCCTTGAAAGAGAATAATATTACCCTTTGTATCATGTGTTAAGCGTAGTGCGGAATTGATTAGAATATCTACAAAAGTAGTTGGGAATAAAACCTCACGAAATTTCTGACCCTATGGTCCGATTGTGCGTCTCGTAGTAAATCTATTGCATCCAGAAACCACAGATTGCTCGCCAAGCGAATCCGTATGCATAATGTATCGATAAGGGAGGTCCTTGGCTCGGCCATTCCATGTTCGGGTCTCTCCGGTACTACGTGTGTTGTTTGATGCAAAACAAATAACGTGCGGTCCAGTCTGAATGTGCGAGCGAGCGAAGCAGCGACTACCGTGGTTTATCGTATTCAGAGAGCCAATATAATTTGTCTGTTAGTTCGGTCTCGCACTGTACGTAATCGGCTTCATAGTACCGAGGTCATGAACGTTTCTCAAGAAACGAATGTTACGCGTCCATACGTTAAATTCAATTTTACTGACGAACCAGGATATTTCTTTTTAACTTGGAACTAACAAGCTCATCCGTAGATATAAATATTCGTATATTTATATATATGTGGTGGGATGTGGAGAATGCGGAAAGAAAACATGCGATCTATTTTCTTGAATTCAAAACTTTAGCTAACAAGATAATTTTATTTTTGCATAGTGTTTGGTGGCAGGCTAATGCTGTACGAGCTCCATTAACCTCGGGTGCTCGGTTTCTTCTACGCTCGAAACTGTTCATATATACTAACACCATTGTACACTTATATCGCAAACTATATAACATTTGCGCATTCGAACATATTCTGGGTATAATATACTTTACCATGAAAACGAATATACGAAATACTGGATTCATGTTCGACTAACCAGCAAGCTGTCGCGATTTTCAGCACCGACGATGTAACCAAACTGATGTTCTTAATTGTTGTTACCACTGAGATGTTTCACAGTGAGCCTCTATTGTTTTTACCATAAATATCAGCTATTTTTGACGAAAGTTTAATCGATAATCAGAATTATTTAACACATAATCTGTTTCGTTTAATTTCATCTTGATAGCTCAGTCAGTTTAACTTCTTCAGTTCGATGTAAACAATTATTTAAAAATCGATCTCATTCAAAGTATCTTTTAAAATTAAATTCACTTGAAATATATCTTTGGACTATATTATAATGGAATGACTGTTAAAATAACAGTCAATAGCTATTCATACCATATCACATAGTGGCATGTTCGATGTTATTGGAAAACGACATACCACGCTGCTTTTAGCTACTCGTACATAGCTTTTTCATACTCCCAAGTGAGATTCGTTTCTCGGGTTTGCCAGGAGTTATTTGGCACTGCGGAGCTCAGCCATCAGCTTTCTCTCGTTCTTCCTCTAACTCTCACCAGCACTTTCAATATCCCCGACTATGTTGGAAAGGACAACAATAGTCGTATTTTCGTGACCTGGTCAGAGTCGGATACTTTTTTTTCGGCACAGTTTCTCGGATCGGTCCCCGGTACGAGGAAGACTTACAGGGCGATGTGCGCGCAACAGAGCTCAAATGTGCAACCCCTCGGTCAGCGATGAATGTTGCATGTGCTGCCACTCAGGAGATTGCCGTACTAAAGTCTACACCAAGATATGCTTTGGAGTACACAGCAGTGGTGGAAGAGTATATCGTTTGCGAGCCACTGACCACTTCTGTAGATTCGTACCTTTAACCTTTAAAGGTACTATTCGTTTCTGATCGTAAAAATGGGGCGCACAGGCAGTAATGGAAAGGCAGTGTGAGGGATTAAGACATATACGTGTACAGGATGACTCAGAATAACTTCTACGCGAAGTTGCACTGTAAACTATTTTTTTTATTATAGTACAGTACGATGTAGTAATTTTTAAGGAGCTGATATGGCGTATTGTAAAGCTCTCCAATTATGCAACCCCCTATGGGATTGGATTGACACGAGTGGATCAGTCGCGTTATAAGTTTTAATGTAACCAAGGTTTGATCATGCTCTCTTCAAAATTGTAATCATTCCGTAATCTATACGAAAAATCAGATTGTCAAAAGTTGTTTAGATTGCATCCGACTACCACTCGATAAGAAGTACGTAATTTATTTTAAATCACTCTGTATAGAATTGGAGACAGGGTAGACTCGGTTGTACGGCAGCTAAAACGGTCGATCCTCGAGCCAGTAGGAGAACTTACGATACGTTTCCCGCTCCTTCCCATCGGAAATACTGTAGTCGATCGTATACCGATAGCCATGCGGATTTAATCAACCTTTCTACCCCTTACTTATCCTCACCAATGCAGCGACCGGTTGGAAAATTGTGGCTCGGACGAAGCGAGAAGAAAAAAAAAATAAGACGCATTTCATTTTAGTCGTACTCCGAGCCGAATGCCTTTTTTCGAAGTTGCACCGTCGAAGTTTCTGCCAGCTTGAAATCCCGTCGGTGCATTCGTAAACGAAAAACGCATTAGCTTCAATTAATTCATATATGAGGTATTCCCTGTCGATTAAGACACTTTTGGTCAACCCTCTGATATATTTTTTTCATAATTGGCCAGATTTTTACTGCTACATGATAGTACTCTCTGTCAATTTTGTCTGATTTATAAATTTACTATTTTAGAAAAGTGATGAATTTTTTTTAACTCAACGTAGTATTTTTAAAAGTTGTATTTTCACATCAGCAATACCGATATTTTTTCAAAAATGATATCGAGTTGATAGCTTTTATTTTTCTCCAAGAGAGTAAAGTAATCTTTATTGCATTATAAAATGTACATCATTTTCAGACTTCAGTATCAAAAATATAAAAAGTATTTGCATTGATGCACTGGGCTACGAAAAGAAAAGATCGCCATTAAAAAAATGTTGTGGAGATAAAATTGTCAAATGTTGTCAAATTTTTTTATTGTCCCTAACTATTTGTTTCCCATGATATAGCCAACACCTTGAAAATAGCAATATCGTAACCTCGCATCATTTTCACCATTAATTACTCGTTGAAATAAGGTTTTGTTAAACTCTTAAAAATTCCATTCACGATTCTAAGATAACGATACTGTGATGACCGGACCGAAAATTTGGAGAAGTGTGTAGAGGGTGACGATGGCCTGCCGAAGTATCGAAAAGAGAAAATATTTGGTGATCACCGGGGATCAAACCCGGATTGTTCAGGTACCGAGTGACAGCGCTAACCACTGCGCGGATGTCACCTACATTTTCCTCTAATTCGAATCGTCTAGTTATATACAAGGCAGGCATCGTTACACATTTCCACTTAATAAGATCGACGTCGTCGTCGACTGTGCAGATGAGATGGGTATTACGTCAGGCGATTGTAATGGAGCGATGCATGCGTACCTCGTTGGGTTTTTTTTATATGTGCATCGTTGAACTCTTTGTGTGGGTTTCGTTCGGCTCTTTGTGCGTGTGCTTCGTTTGACTCTTTGTGCATATGCTTCGTTTGACTCTTTGTGTATGTGCGCCTCGTTGAGCTTCCTATGTTCCAACTGTACAATTTGTGCGTATGTGGTCGTGTTTTTATAGGCCCGAACACTTCTGACACCATGTAATGACTGGACGGAGAATTTGGAGAAGTGTGTAAAATGGTAGTGACGATAGCCTGTCTGAGAAAATATATGGTGATCTCCGGGGTTGAACCCAGATTGTTCTGGTACTGAGTAAGAGCGCTAACCACTGCGTTGATATCACCTAGTAGATGTACCGGTTGATAATGGGGATTTTATTCAATAGACGGAGCTAGATGTATGTTGATATATATGCGATTTGATATGTGAGCTATTTTGTTGTATTGCCAACAAGCTTCAAAGCTTCATATGTGAAATTTTCTGAAGGTGTTAACATCATAAATACTCATATTTGTATAATTAAAAATGTCGAATTTCGTGCCGAAAATGAAGAGCATTTGCGGGAAGTTTTGATCCACTACTTTATTTTGAAGAAAAGTGCTGCTGAAAGTTATCGTATACTTCGGGAAGCTTATGGTGAATATGCTCCATCTAGAAATACTCGAGAACGTTAGTTTAAACGCTTTAAAAATTATGATTTCGATGTGAAAGACAAAGAACTTTCAGGTCAACCGAAAAAGTTTGAAGACCAACAATTACAAGCAGTATTGGACGAAGATGAGTGTCAAACTCAAAAATACCTTCCAGTCAGATTAAACGTTGTTCAGCGAACAATTTTCAACAATGTCACGTCAACTGAACGAAAGACGAATGGAAAACCGAAAAGTCACCGGTAAAATGTTGCTTCAACGGCACGAAAGAAAGTCTTTATTGCATCGAATTGTAACTGGCGATGAAAAGTGGATTTATTTTGTGAATCCCAAACGCAGTAACTCATGGGTTGATCCAGGTCAATCATCAACATCGACCGCAAGGCCAAATCGCTTCGGTAAGAAGACAATGCTACGCGTTTGGTGGGGTCAGGAAGGTGTGGTGTATTATGAGCCTCTGAAATCTGGTGAAACCGTTAATACCGATCGCTACCGATGACAAATAATCAATTTGAACCACGCTTTGATCGTAAAACGACCAGATTGGGCCAGTCGCACAATTCAAAAGCAGTTAAACACGCGTTAAAAGATTTTGCCTGGGACGTATTAACCCATCCGCCGTATTCACCGTACCTTGCTCCTTCTGATTACCACTTATTCCGATCGATGGTACACGCGCTTTCCGAGCAGCACTTCAAAACATACGAAGAAGTCGAAAATTGTGTCTCCGAATGGTTTGCCTCAAAACAAGCAAAGTTCTACTGGAACGGTATCCACAAATTACCCAAAAGATGGGGGAAATGTGTAGCTAGCGATGGACATTACTTTGAATAAAGCACTTTTGATGTTTCTCTTAAAATGATCGTGCTTTCTTTGATTACAAAATCCGTATTATTAACCGGTACACTTTTAGTATGTATTCCTCTCATTCCAATCATATATTTAAATGAAAGGGAGGCATCGTTACAATACAATGTATTGCTACTTTGTTATGATTTTTACGAGGCATACGAAAAAACGCAACTTTCCAAGCGTCTGTTTAACTGCACGAGAATAAGCCATTTTACACTGATGGCGCCATTTTTCATGACGTCAGTCGTTTTCCACTCAACGAAGCCGAATCGGCTGTTCGACCCATCACCACCCAACGAAATATCTGCCGCTACGTTGGTGCTCTGCGCTCTGAGCGCTTTCTCGTTCTTCCCAGCGCTGTTAGCCGCCCCGGGAATTTGCCGTCTTCTGCAAGACTTGCACTCTCTCTCAACATAAGGCAGGCAACAACCTCTCTCTGCTCGTAATGATATGAAATATATGATAGTATAAAATATCTATCAATAAAAATACGCCGTATCAAGGTGGTTGGGTATGTTTGTTGCCCAGCCTTGGGAAAAAACGAGCGTACGTCGCTGAGATATTTACGTAAAATATTTGCATACATTTTTCGTACGACGATCAACGCAATTCTATTTTTTTTTCATACATATGTCTCCTTACACAGTGAAATTTAGCACGTTTCCACGTTATCCTGTAAAAAAAAAATAATAATAAATAGGGTGCCAATAATAAATGCTATATTGTTGTTGTACATTGACTCAGATTAATTACTTATTACCAAAGTAAAATGAGCAATGGATCTCAGTCCATTACTCATTACTGTAAGGAGCGATACGGTAGTTTATTTTTGTCGAGTACAATTGAGTGCCAACAGCACGAGATCTTAGCTCGAGCTACTCAACTCTTCGTTCGTAACCGTCGTCCAAAAGCGAATAAGAATACGCGTGTCGCAACGCCACAACACGCAGAGTAAAAGTAGTTCCATCTTATGTTTACATTCGTCACATGGTACGAGTAACTAATATCTAACATTTCACGTTACTAAAGTAATGGGTGATGCAACTAAGTTCTGTTACTTATTAGCTAAGTAAATGGGTAATGGATTTGACTTATATTACTTATTGGAAATGTAATTGATAATGAAAAGGACAATTCATGTAAAGAAATAATTCACATTTTTTAATTCCGGTTTCGGTAAATCATAAAAAATCAATCTTTCAAGAAAATTAAAAGATATATAAATAACTTTTATCATCTAACGATGTTAACCTAAGCTTCCTTACTTATTATCAAATTATACTGGAATAATTGAAGCTAAAAATCTCACGAGGCTGTCAATAAAATATACAAACGTGAGTTATTGAAATAATATTTTTATAAAATATGCATCTTTATGAATAGATACACAAGCGATGTACAAGTAGATATATGTGGAAGTTTATATACTACGCTATCGTACTCTTTGCGGTTTGGCCGTATAACGTAGTTTATTTTAAGAAGTTCTTTCCAGCTGTCTCGAGGTGACTGCAGGGTCGGAAAGTGCACTATCGTTGTCGCTTGTGCTCTTGGTAGTGGTGGGGATGGTGCATGGGCGGCATAAAGCAAGTTGAACAGAGGAAAGGAAGGAAAGAAAGAGGGAAAAAAAGGAGGGAGGAAAGCGCGCGGACGCACTACGGGGGGTATAAAGATCGCGGCACTGAAAATAGAAGGGCGATGAGGGAAGGTATGTATATAGGCTGAGAAAAGTATAATGGACGAAGCAATGAAGAAGGCAGCCAAGAGGCGCGAACTAACCGAACCATTAGACAAATTTTATCTATAGCGAGAGCATAACTCACCGACGTGGTCGGTATTCCTTTTTTCTTCATTTTTAATCCCCAAGTGAAAAGAGGAGTATTATGCATTTGACTTGGATCTTAAGAGAGTCACTCCGTTGTATGTATCTGCCGTACGTGTGATCCATTTCATAAAACTGTTCAAATTGAACACAAAATATGCTATATGGAAACGTTAAAAATGCAAATCTTATCTTACTTTCCTGTTATTATTTCAAAGGCCTTACAACACTCATCGAAAAACTGGGCATATTTTGTGTTTCATTTTCATTAATCATTATAATGATATCACACTTTTATTCTTCATTCGATGTTCTCCGGAATAAGTACGAGCTTTATTTACTTCGGTTACCGTTTTGATTTAATTATTTTCTCCTTTTTAAATGACTCGCGTTGCGTCTTAACCGCTCAACGACTCGAAAGTTCATATTTGTTTTTGGTTAATGTATTTCTATCAATGGTAACCAGCGTCAAAAGAGAGCGTCAAGAAGTGTCCAAATGTTCCTTAGATAGATAAATATGAAAATAGATATAGAATTCCAGGCGGATGCATTTTTTAATGTCAATTTAGACACAATATTTAAAAATGAATAATGGAAAAGTTATCTGTACAGATCCATTGATGACAAATCTTTGATATAAGTCCTTTGCGCTCGAAGACTTTTTCGCGAGTGCAAACTCGAGACGATTCTACGAATGTTAAACTTGTTTCTAACGACTATTCTAAAATGATTTTATACACAAACAAATGTGTACAAATAATATATCTTAATATTTGATATATTTCTACATCTTAAGAAAGAAAATCACTCGCCATTCGAGATGCTGCACGAAATGCCGTAATGCTTCAGACGCGTCTCTAGAGTACAAACAGTTAGTACTTGTAGGAATGAGTGTCGTTTATTTGTTAATAACTTTGATTCAGAAGACAAAAATTCTTCTGCTTAAATCTCCTCCTGAGCAGCACTAATAATACTTTTTTATAAAATTCCTCAAAAAACTTTAACCTCTGAATACTTATTTATGGTCATAAGAATTTTTTATTAACTCGTGATATACGTTTAACGTGTAGAATTGCTGTAATGTTGCGAATTGCGCTTCCTTGTTACATACACACAAGAAATAAAAGAGCTTTTCCAGGTACTTCGAGTCAGTAGAATGATTCACATTGAACTGTTTGCGAATCTCTTCAAGCTTCTTTTCCTCTCTCAACTAGAGCAGCTCTCCATCGTCCCTATTGCTATAAATTTTTCAATTGGTTTCCAATTTATCGCACACACAATAATCAAATGCAGCGCAGCAACGATGGAATATTTTTTCACGTGAAAAACCACGTGAGATATCCCGTGTGTATATATAGATAGTTATCAGAGTATTCTCTGCTGAATAATATTCCGTATCTACGAAAAGCCATGCGACCTCTGCTCGGATGGTTTTCTATAGCTAGCGAGCATTTCGGTTAAATAAATTGTGAAATCGATTCTCAACGTTCGAGAAACTCGAGAAAGGGATGAGCGAGAGGAGCGGTCCAAGGAAACGAATAAATCTCCGAAGCGAGGGATTGTCCGTGACGGTGAGGAAAATCGTATGCTACGATGAGTAAGGAAGAGGTGAAAGCACGATAGCTGGCTGTGAGTAGAGAAAGAAAAGAAAACCGATCAAAGCCTCGGCCTTGTACGAATATGAAAGGCTGAAGATGGCTGCGTTGCAGGAGGAAATCGGCCCGAAGATGAGCCGTTGCCGACAATCCAGCTTTGACCTGAGAATGAAAGAGATGGCGAATAAGAAAAATGGCGTAACAATGCGTTCGACATTGCCAACGCGGTCTGCACAGATTCCACACGTGAAAGACGTTACTTTCAACGTGAGAAAACGACATATATATATATATAAATATATTCCTATGTACATATATACATTTATATATAGATACATACATATATATGTTTGCGTGTGCACCGTTACGTCTTCACCTATTCGCTATTCGATAAAAAATGAGAAAGAATGTAGTTCTCTTTTCTCGCGTCCTGTAACAAAGCCAATTTCGTCTTCGTGCAACGCTTTCAACGACCCCTCGTGCCCGCGGCTCACCCGCTAGAGCACACTCTCACCCTAACGGGTGCAACCGCGTTGCACAAACTCCTCGCTTCATCCAGTATATACTACTCTGTAGCTTTAGCAAACCTATGTACACGAACTTGCTTTCTTCCACTACGATCGAGAATTCTCTTGGCTCGCTTGAAATGTTCTATCGACTTTGAACAAGCGGTATAGGATGTCGGACCTTCACACGAAAATTCTACTTTATCTTAACATTATCGTGACGGAATACTTTAATAATAGAATACTGCAGTTAGCTATGGTACAACAATTTCGCCTTAAGATTCGGGCAGAGGAAACCGATGATGACTGTCAGATTGTTATTATTAGTGTTTGGTCAGAAAAAACAATTTTACTTATCAATTAAAATTGTTCGATTGAGTCTATTTACAAAAACAATGATCCATTGAACAGTCATTGAGTCAGGATAAAACTCGATACAACGATTCATGGCACAAGGTGTAGTTCTGATATTAAATATTAATTCAGTAATGTCTGATTGGTCCAATTTTTATGATACCAAAGCTCTTTGAGCTTGGAAGAAAAATGTAATACCCGAAGAGAGAGTTCTTTATAGCAGTTGTCACACAATCGTGATTGGTGTAGCAGCTATTAAGGGTCAACTATTAATTTTTAAGTCTATACAATCAGTTTTATGTTCATATTGACTTTTTCCAGTGTTACCATAATTATCCTTTTCGTTGATTGTTAACGATAACAATAGAAAAGCAAATGTACAAATAAAAATAGAAGCATAGACTAACCATTCGTAGTTGTCACTTGAGAGTTATCATAGCTTACAGGAGATTTCTTTGAGTGTGGCCACTGTGATAGCTTTGTTTGCATTTGCGCTAAGTAAGCGAGAAAAATGCAAAAACCCGCGTTGAAGTGAAAATATAAGATTTTCCGAATTAGTTCGGTACAGTTGAAAGAATTCTGTCTCGTTTCGATACTAATTCGGAAATTCTTGTTTGCCCGTGGAGCACGTACATTTGAGATTATGAGCGAAATGAGCGGAAAAAGGGATGAATCGCAGGAAGATGGTTCGGAGGATAGGGATAATAGTAGCGAGGTCAGCACGAGCAGAGCTGGATAGAGTTTCGTTGGGTTAACGTTTGCGCACTGCGATATGGCCCGGGACCAACGAGGGAGTTTAGGTATACAGCTAGAAACTCCCTTTTCCCGCTGTCCATATCGTCGACCACCGATCGGTGTACGATTCGATTGAAATATTTTGACGCGCCTCGATGATATTGTGCGCCTGCGGAACGTGATGCCCCTCGTAAATTTAATATCGTCTACCTCGAAACCTCTGATACGCGAGCCCCCTCTCCTTTTCCGCCGCTATCGCAACCACTGCTGTGTCATATACCGCACTGCTGTTACTATTGCTGTTTACTCTCAGCCCTGCCACCCTTCCCCGGAAATACTTGAACTACCTCGAGGCAAATATGACAAACCCATACTATAAATGCATGATCCTGTTGTACGGCAACACTTGCACTCGTGTATGCCATTCTATAAGTCCGTATCAGTGAGCAGCCCTTCTACCGCGTAGTGTTTTTGTTTGCGTGTACGAGATGGCTATGCGTCTCTGGTGCATGCTGTTCGATAACGTGGTTATCAATCTGACATTCGTTGAGTCATATCTAGCAGCGGTGCATCGACTGGCAACAGCACGTGTGCACACAGTGGGCAATTGTACGAGTTGCTTTGCCAGCATCGATTTGTGTCAGATTCACACAAAAAGCAAGCATTGCAAACGAAGTTAAATTAACGCACGTGTTGAAACAATTCTACGAGTATCATGAATCAGAACGTTACAACTAGGTGATTGCTGAAGCATGATTTTGCGATACGCTTGTCAGGGTTCACTGCTGGCCATAGATCCACGGTAGAGTTCACAAGAGGAAAAGGAAACGATTGACCGAGAGTGTAAGAATGTAAGTAGGAGTTGAGAAACTGTAGTAAAATGAGAGGTATATCTGGGGACGACGTAGTCAAGCCGCAAAGAGATTCAACTCCGGTCGGGGAAGAGGTAAGTTAAACGGAATTGAAATTGAAATCCTCCAGGTACATGGATGGTGTACGACAAAGCCGTACAAAGGAGTGAGCTAGGAAGTACGAGGAAGTCGTGGGGGTTGGCACTATGAGGGGCTCACCGTCATCGTCGTCGTCGTCGTCTTCGTCTTTATCCAGGAACGCCTGGCGTATGTTATACATTCGTATGACATAGAGGATGAAGTATATACCCTAACATTCGAGTACAGGTTTTCCTCCTTTCAAAGTTCGAGAGTCTGTACCGTAGCGTGTCGCGGGATGCAGGCAGGTAGCAGCTAGTCCTGAGCGCACGGGAAAGCCCTCAAGCTCACTTCGCCTACGACCTCGACTGGTACTTTCGCCCCAGCTGCTTGTCTGCACGACCGTCGTACTCTATACCAGAAAGTATAACAGAGAACAGAATTGCAACCGGAGGCACACCGGCGACTTTCACGTTTAGGGCTTTGCCTGCGAAAATAGCTTCATCCTGAACTTTTCTGGTAAAACTTTAAGCAGAAAAACCTAAGGATCACAAGCTTTCGACATATGGGATCTAGAAAAATCATTTTTTTTTATCTAACTGGGCAACCGTAACGCTACTTTTCGAATGTATCCTACAATTTGCGTGGATTCCCAAGCTTCTCAATGAAAGGCGTCATAGTTTTCTAGTAGAAAATTATGCTGTCCGCCTACACTTACTTTATCGAGTAAAGGGGGTGCAGACCATAATCACCTGTTATACCGGTTTAATCTATTTGTATTATGAGTCAAGATTCAACATTTTTATTTTGTCTATACGATACATCCATTCGAGATCGACGATCAACCATTAGTGAAATCAGTAGCGTTGATTCAAGTGAAGATTCTCATACAACAGATTCAGTCTTCTAACTATTTTCCATTAGTAATTTATCTATTTCATTCAAGAATATCGTGTAAGCAGCGCATTACGTCGTAGATCTTGTTCCGCTTATACATTTCACAACGTTTCACGACTTTAACGCCGTTGTGCAATTTCATTCTGACCCCTTTATTCTATTTCTGTCCACAGTTCCCCATGGTACTAGTGCTTCCTAGCAATTGCGGACATCTTAGGACCCAACCGTCTCTGCAGGTAAGTACGTCAGTTCGAGTAATGGTTCCTGAGAAAGGCAAATTATTCTTGGAAAAGGTTCGAGCAAAACCCCAACCTCTACCACGATGAACTCCAAGCTCATATTCCGAAGGCAAAAACGGAGTTATTCGTTTCATCGTGACTTTGAAAAGAGCGGATCTCCGTAACTGCCGGCACTGCTACTGTAACGAGCCTTATTAGTCATTACTTTGAGAAATTACAATGCCGAGACGGGAGCACTCGGCTATAAACCATCTTTGGATAGTTTGCTTGACTTCAATTAGCCTAGCTACCATGTTCCTCGTAAACCTTTTCTACTCCTGCCGTTTATTCTTTACTACTTTGGTTCGCTGTTCTTCTACTATCTTTCCGGTCGCTTTCTCACATTTTTTTTTCAGGCATCGTCAGACCAGATCGCTACGTTGTTGGGCTTTTTTTAACGACTGCAATCTCTTTTTTAATTGAAAACTACCCACTTCTTAATAGTTCCACTTTGATGGTTTTTTTCACTCGTTTACCCGATGAACCACTTTAGTTTGACCAGTACGATGGCAATCCATCAGATTTCATTTCTATTTTGCTTCTGACTGTAGTAATGACACTCGATACGCGTCAACCCTATTTACATACTAATAGTATGCATAACAAGGTACAGTAATCGGACAACAAAAATCTCAATATTTTATGTCTTTATTACGAGTAAAAAAAAAACCACGATGATGATATTCGGGCATTGTGCGTATTACGTCCTGGATATTATTATTTGCAAAAGAAGACGCAATTAGGGATAATTTATTAATTTCTCCATTTTAGAGCAAAGTGCGTCGCTCAGGGGTTGGAGTTGGTCTGGTTATTGGGTTAATAAATAATTCACTTGCCATTTGGACACTTATAAACGTAAAGATTGATTTAATTAAATGTCCAAATAACGCGGTAACACAATTGTAAATGAGTCACAAATAAACATTGAATGCGGGAACATGTTTTTAAATGGTCGACCATACTGAATAGAATTATTAATTTTGCTATTACGAGGGTCGCCTGTCGTGGTCAGCCCCCGGAGATGAACTGCTTAACTAATCAATAAAGCTCTATGCACCGCGCAACGATATCTTGAAAAAGGTAGCGAATGATTAGCGGGGCGCAGCGCGTTTCGACGATGTTCCGCGTTCCGTTGGTCACTATGGAACTGCTGACCTAACCAAAAGGTGCATATCCAGAAGTGGTAAGCACTGCAAGATCGCAGAAGAATAGATGCACATATGCACGATTGAAGCGAAAATTTTATAGTTAAGTGTCAACAATTTACATGCACAACAAAAAAAAAGAAAATGAATAATTAGTTCGGACGTAACAGTGCGTATGGATGGAAACTCAGAACTGAGAGTGGATGCCAAGTCTCATCCGAGATCTTTTTTATGAATTAGATGCCACGTTGTCGACCCCCTTATCGGCATTTTTTAATATTAGTTCCCCCTTTTGTCCATTCGAAGTGTCAGTATTTTGCATATCACGTTGATTATTTTACTTTCAAAGAGCATAAAAGCGATTTTGTTTAGTCAGTCACTGTGCTGGTTTTTATTATGATGTAATATCTATCTACCTTATCAGCCTAACGTTTTGGTGATTTCTTACATCAGCCGATTTTATCTTTCAATAACAATCCCTATTGATTTAAATCCGTAGTGCATTTTTAATTTTCTTTTTCACAAGTACCTCCCATTTCTATCAGTATATTAGTCCCAGGGCACTTGTTCTAGATTTGAAATATATGGACTCGTCTATCTACGTTTTAGTTCTTCATCGCATATCTTGTCACCTACGACCAGCAGTAACGTCAAGACCATCTAAGACGAGATTTCGAGATCTTATCGCACCAGTTTAACGTCTTCCTCTATGGCACTCAGACTTCAAATTTAATATAGTCTCACGGTTGGATAGTTTGGTACGTGGTCTTGACTCCGAAGAAGAAGTGCAAGAAGAGCGCGGAAGCGGATATAGGGGTAGTTCTTAGCTGAAGAGGACGACGGTTGTTAAATGTAAGAGAGCCTTGAGAATCTAAGAGATTCGCTAGGATACCGCCATTCGTTCGTTGATCGTGTCAGTCAGCTTATTCCCTCGATACGCTCGCCACCGTTTTCCATGTTAACGAAGTACAATCTCTATGATGATCCTAACGCCAATACTCTACAGCGTCTGTTTGAAACGGTCATTGAATTTCACGAATGAACACGCAGAGAAACAAGAGCGTAACCTTAAAGTTTTGCGGCCAAGTTACAACGGACAGAAATTATTGCCAAATGAGAAACAAAAGAAATACGGCGGATGCATAAAATAGAGAAACTGTTACAAATTCGTCGTTACATGGATTGACAAGACAAGACTGAATCTTTTCAGTATTTATATAAAGTAGTGCAATCCGAATTGGCGCAACTTCCTGACATTCGATAGTTAGTCGAGTTGACACCGACGACTTTGGGGCTAAAGCAGAATGAAGGTAAACTTGAAGGTTTCGTGAAGCGTGAGTTAGCTTCGTTCGGGTACAATCCTTGCAACAAAGCTTGTTTGCCAGAGGGTGACGAGCGACAGTCTGGTGTAACTCCAAAGCTTGGTCAACGGGATATTACAACCTCGATAACAGTAGTAGAGAATGATGTCGTTAGAAAGTCGGACCGCATGTTGCAGTTTTGCCTGAACAATCAATACAGACGTGACGATCTTTACACGATTGTCACGCAAGGATATAACAGAAATGTCTTTATAGTAAGAAACTATGAATCCTCTCTTTACTGGAGTATTTTTTTACGATTTGGCATACGTAATCAGAAAAGGATAAATGTGTTGGAAGGATTTCTAAAACTTTCAATGATAACGAAAACTGCTGGATGGATTGAAATCCACCAGTTTCAATCAGATGAGATTCGATAAAAACGAAGAAAGATAAGTTATTCCTTGTTTTCTTCGCAGAATTCATCGCGCAAGTTGGCAGAAATAGACTTTCGTTTGTTCGATGAATTTCCGTGTTCTTGTTTCCACAAATTTTCACGTAAGATTTCATAACTTTGAGTATGCGTTGCTAACAAACTGTAAGGCTAATTTTTTTTAAATATTATCCAAAATTCAGCGGACTAATTACATTCAGAAATTCTAAATACTAATTACAAGTTTCTTTCACTTGCGAGCCCAAGAGCGAATAGAACTGGCAGTAACCCGACGATCACCTTCCTCCTCGATGATCGTATCGTGCAGCGTGGCAGTAACGTTGAATCGATTTTCAGAAAATCGTTCATGCTATAGCATGGAGCTATCTGCTGCTACTGCTGTTGGGCTCGAAATAAAACGTTTCGTTTGCAGGTGGTCTGCGGAATTCAAATATTCTCTCGTTCCGACGCTTTTGCAATCGAGTCAACCGAACGAGTTGACTGTATGTCCGCACGTTCAATCAGACTGCACTATTGGCTATTTGTAAGCAATTGGATGCATTTTCGCTTGAAATAATTTTCAACGTGTATTCACGGTTTGGCTATGTCGTATGCATTGCATTGCTCAGTCGTCTTATCAGATACCTTATTACACCTGCATATTGTTATGCTCCCAATTTGTCAATTAATTTTCAATGGAAACAAATTGTTGAGTTTAGAAATAAGGTCATTACGCGATCGCCAGGTTGCTTGCTGACATTAATACTCGCTTGCAGGAATATGTTAAAACAGCATGGGGCGACCTGCTTAGCGATCGACGTCACACAGATTGCAATTTATTTGCTTTCGATCGAATTGCAATTAAGAAATAAGGTCAACAACAAGAGCACCGTTCATTGTGAGAATACTCAATATTGTGATTAAAATTAAAGTCGTTATTGTTTTGTAGTGTATTTCATTCTCGTTAAATAATTGAACGGTCATCATTCCGTTAATAAGCACTTTATATCTTTTTCGTATAAATACTTATGTTTATTCTCGTTCATGAGAGTTCCAACTCCTTATTTGCAAAAGATCCCAATACTAACTTTTTAAATGTTATCCCTACGACCGTAGATTACATCTGCGTGTTTAAGGGCATAACAATATTTTTTTTTAAGATTGGCAATATTTTGTCCCTTGGTAGAGATATGTGTCGCTCTCTTCCTTGATGAGAATATTTGAGAGATAGCTTTACTCTACAAAGTTAAATCTATATAATAGTGTCTTGTACATAAAGCTCATATTTTTATTCAGCGAACCAATTTCCATCTAAAGTCGTGTAGCTTGAATTTATCTTTTTTTTACACGTGTCACCTTATTGAGGAAAGACATGACGTGTACACTCGTATAGTACATATTTCTGTACACAATACTTACCTCGTTAGTGATTCACCTGTATTTCTGTATACCGAATGAGTGGAGAAAACGAACAAGAATGAGAGAATGTAACGAAGCAATGGGCGTGTAACAAGATGATCCTTGACGGTTGGAAATTAGGAGTCGGTGCTTGTTTACCATTGTACACTCGAAATTCATGAACAGCTTTGTTGCATTCGGTATAAACACAAGCTGAGTGTACGGACTTGAATGCATGACCTTAATTCGATGGGTTAAACCTATGAATGCACTCACCGTGATTCTGGTGAGGAGCATAGACGTTCAGATAGAGACAATCCTCACTCTGATTTCTCAGATAAGGTAGCAGCATGTTGAGATATTCGTGACGCGTTGGTTGCACCTCAAGTCGATGATCCGGCGGTAGTTGAGGACACACTGGTGCAAATCTGATAGCTTCCTTTACACGAGGCCACCAAGGTTGTGGTGACTTAGGTGGTGTGAATCGAAGACTATCCACGGGCGGATCTGCATATGGTACACCTTAAATAAATACCAAATTTATTGTGGTATCATTCACAACGGGTTTCCATTAAATAAATATAGAATATCCGGGATCCATAACGGAGAATCAGTGAACAACAATGTTAAAGCTATTAGCTCTTTGAGTGTCACTGACGCATATATCAAGAAATATATGCGTCAATATCGATATATCGACACTATTGGATTAAAAATGACTCCTTAAGGATTGAAAAATGTATTGTGCACTTGTGAGGAAAGGTTTTTAAGAAAGAAACCTATTACCGGGACCGACAGCACCGAATTATCCATAATCAATTGCAATTGGTTTATAAATTCAAATTGTAATTCCTTTCATAGTGAACCAATTTTTCCTTGATTCAGAATAGAACGGCCGAAGTATGAATTTATAATTCTCTTTCATAGTGTCTATTTGAATTGATCTCAATCTGAATTTTTTCGATTACGGTTGCCGGGTAAAACGTTTCGTGCTCGAACTCAATCACGAGATTAGCGTGACGTGCCCACTCTGCGACACTGGCTCAAGTTCACACCCCCTTTACAATCAAACATGATCATGTTTTAGCTTGGAGATGAAAGACCTAAAGTAAGATAATTACTATTTCTTTTACACTCATATTTGCACTGACAGAAAAGAAATGGAAACTTTCTAATGAACATCAGAAATATATAAAAGTAATGAGAAACCTTGTCACTGATAAAAGTTGCATTTCGTACAAAAATTTTATCGTTTATCGATTGACGTTGTTCTTCGATCATAATCTATTTCATAGCAACATTAATTGTTTACAAGAGTTTGATTTTTTTTAATCAATTACTAGATACAAGGAAAGAAAAAAGTAATTGGGCAGACTGGCACATTATTTTTGACAACCAATCGGAATAGTTAGCGTAACGCCAACTACTCGATTCGTTAAAAAAACTACAATGTCGTTGGTAAAAGATCGGTAGTAACGGTAACGAACCGAGATAGCATCCTCAGCTTCACGGTTCTTTGGTGCAATCCATCAGCTCAGCGTAATACGAAAAAAAAACTAAGTTAATACGGATATTTCTATTTATTTACAGTGACGAGGACCGGCACGTACATCGCAAATTGCTTCGACAGATGAAGGTCATCTATTTACGATATTTTTCTGTATATTTACCATATATTCAATGCTTTTAACTTTTATTTAAAACAACTCGTAGTTTGCCGGTACTGGCCAAATGCTTGTCGCGCCACCTAACGGCTCGTCATGGTGACAGCACTGCGATTCGTTACAGGAATCAAGTCGTTGGTCTTCGATATTATTTTTCGTTAACCAATCGAAAATAGTTGTTAACACTATTTCGTTTTTGTTTCTGTAATTAACTCGCGACACAACGTATGTTGGAAATGATTATCGCATCTAATACTTTTTTTTTTCGTGTAGGATATCAGTAATCAATGTATTTAGTAATGAATTATTCATTGAATCGAAGGGCAAGAATATTTCGATTGAATCCATTCGATTAATTGTTTACAGCAATTTGTAAGTTTTAGAATATATCGAAAAAAAAAAACAGATAAAAATAAATGTATACAATAACATTGTGAAATAACTTGGGCTACGATTTCTAAACTATTTTGCTTTACGATAGGCAGAAGCTAGCGAAATCTCTAGCTTTCACGCAAATGCGGCAAGTCGATGCCAAGGTATTCGCGGGGCCGCAAGAAAATCTAAAGCGAATACAGTTTCGGCGTGGCAGATGTTCGAAGAGCGCGGCAAATAAACCCCAAGTGAACTCCGAAAATAGTTGCACGCTGTGCATATCCATGAACTCAGACCTATGGATGTAAACTCGTGCGTGCATCTCTCGGATCTCTCCCCTTTGACGCATTAAGATGCACGCGCGTTTTACGGAGCTCGGTGTGCGTTTCGGAAATGCCGACAAGCGAACACGTGCGCTTCCACCCCTCGAGACTTCACGCTCCTCACAACAGAAACTATTTTGCCGTTGCTCGGAATTACAAACGTTTGGGTTTTACGTTACTCGAAGAAAATATCAGATGGAGGGAATCGGACAACATGACGCGAAAAAGAGAATGAACGAAAAGATCGACGTATCGCAAGCGGAATCCTTGAAACAGCCCTTTATGTATGACCATTTCTTCCCTTTTTCAACGAGTGCAAAACTAACTCAGCACCCTAGCGTCCTATATCGTTTCTCTTCGCTGGTTCATCTCTTTCTCTTCTGGCAATCTGCCAGTTTGGAGAATCTTTCCACCGTTAGCTACCAGTGAGAATCTCGGGAAGCTATAATATGTGAGTGTGCGTGTGCAGAAATGTTGTTTGGCATTGAGGTCAGATGATCTACCGATCGAGTATCGTATCAAATGGACAGGAAGTCTTTGAAATAAAAGATAAAAGACAATTTGTTGTACATACGGACGGTAACTTGAGGAGGAATGACCATGAATTTTAAAAATATAAAAATGGATTATTTAATTGTTCCACTGCTGACAATAATTGACAGGCTGCACATTATTCTGCAATAAAGTATACTGAACAAATACTTAAATGAGGTACATGGCGTAGTTTTCTTTCAAGTAAAACAAGTATTCTATAGTTTAACTCAGCCAGGATATACAAGAGACGCGCCAACAGTATAAATCACGGTTTTAGCGACAAAAGGCGCTAATACTATCAAACAGCCTTAAGAGTGGTTACCGTGATTGGTTCTCCCCTCTCCCCTCTCCTCACCACCTGGACCTTATTACTTTCCGTTATTTATTTTTCCAGCTAAAGTCAACGATATATCGACTCTCGGTGGAGTTTCGCTGTCAGTTATAAATATGACAAGTATACAAAGAACTTACCGAGGAATACGTCTACGAGCTGCAAGCTAGGATTGGTCATCGGTCGTACGACCACTCCTCGTAGACGTCCCTGTTCCACTTCAACCTCTTTCGTTCGCTCGACGTTCCAGTCTTGAGGATACCTCTGATGACCATACTGATTGTAGGGTCCGTAAAAATCACGGTGTTCGGTGAGTATTTGGGTGCAAGCCAATAGCACGAGGCCCACTAACTCGAGTCTCAGCATCTTGGACATTTGCCGCAATGGCACACTGTCCGCCATGCAATGCTGAAGTCTTTCGAGCTATGCCTATACCTCGAGACACGTGCCAGGTTTACTCCGGAAAAACACTACACGAAAATTCGTAACACCTCGCGCATCCGACTAAACGTGATATTTTCACTCACTGTTATTTATAATAGTTGTACTTTCTTCTCGGAAGATCACTTCCCGTAGGTATTCACATGTTTGTTTTACATCGTAAGCCGGATGTCTAATTTTTTCAGTCACTTCCTGTGTTCACAGTCACACGACAAGATTGGACTTCCTGTCGAGTCTCACTCTAACTCATAGATGCTTTTTGCGACTCTCGGTTTCCTGTTGAGTCGAATAAAAAATTTCTGGAGTACCTAGGTGGTCTGTGTGTTCGAGTCTACGGTTAGCTTGGCACTTGCGTTGAAGAAGAAACAAGATCGCGGGATTCAAAAGTGAAAAACATAGATACGGAACACTGCGAAAGGTGAGTTGGTTAGAGAGGATGGAACTGAGTAAAGTAGAAATGAATATGAGCGAGAGGGTTTTGCACTTTTGACGAGATATTCGCCGCGTCTTAGATATTCTTAGACGGTGATGCTCCATGGCGTACAAGGGTGAATGTACGTAGTGGTAGAAACAGAGCACGTTCTATATACACTTGCTTCTGCCTGCGGCTACTGGTACTCGTATATTAAAAATGAAAAAGCAAGAACGGGAAACCTGTGTGAGAGAACTATGTGTACGGCCTCGCAACCGGAATCTGCGTCCCTACTGACTATGGCTCTTTCAAACTCCACAGGCAAACATAGAACTCCCATGTTGGTAAACTTCGCACTCTTTCAGCAGAAACGCCGGTATAAACATCAGCATACGCCGAGAGTGCATGAACTCCTGGAGTGTACAGTATGCTTGTGGTTAGTAGCATCTTTTTTTTTCGCGCTACTGATACTCCGTCAGAGTTATAAAGAAAAGCGGGAATGACTGTCGCACTTAAGAAAATGAAGTCTATGAATTATCTCAACGATATTATAGAAGCGAATCGTATATGATCCGATCTCAAACATGTTCTAATTGTAAAAACAAACAATTTCATGCGTCGGCTCTTTACTTTTTGAAAATACTTTTCTTTATTCTGTAGATAGTCCAAGATTCGTTTTAAATCGACTATTTAACGATCTAAGTTAGACTTTTTACAAAAGGTAGATAATGTATCCCCGGATGCGACAATGCAAGATGTACTTTGTTAGCCATTAATTTGCATATGAACATACAATCTCATATATTTTCTGACAGTGAAAACAAACGATTTTCAGCGTCTGCTCTTTCCTTTTTTAAAATACTCTTCTTTATTCTCTAGATATTCCATGATTCGTTTTAAATCGACTATTTAACGATCAAACTTAGACAAAAGGTAGATAATGTATCCCAGATGCAACAATGCAACATCTCCTTTATTAGCAATTAATTTGCATATGAACAGATGATCTCATATATTTTCTGACAATAAAAACAAACGGTTTCCAACGTTTGCTCTATCGTACTTTGAAATACTCCATTTTATTCTGTAGATATTTCAAGATTCGTTTTAAGTCAAATATTATACTCTCAGTAGTTTTGAATATAATTCACACATCAGTACTTTCAATAAAATTATACAATATCGACTTTATTGCCTATTAATTAACTAATGAACAATCTGTTTCACTCGTATTATTCATTGATCAGTGATGAGTGTTAAATCCATTAGCCATCGTTTTTATTGGTAGAAACTGCAATATCTAAATATTAATATGATCACAAAGCTAAAATTCGTGTAGATGGTCTTTGTGTTATAACAGTTGAAGTGAAGCAGACAATATAACCCTCCCAGTGTAAAATATAATTCATTATCAGCACGTTCTATAATGCAATATCTACGTTATTGGCAATTAACTCAGGAATGAGTATTCTGTTTCACTCATACAATCCATTGATTAATTCACGCGTAATGCGTGTCATATCAATTAACCATTGTTTTTGATGAGAGAAACTGGATTATCTAGACACTAATATCACAAATCTAAACTTCATGTAGGTGATCTTTGTGTTATTAGAGCAGGAGCGAAACAAATTTAGCCTCCAACCAGCCTTGCAGCGTGCTGTTTTGACGACAGCTGTACATGAGTATTGGTACGAATAACGCAAAAAAGTTAGTGACCTGGCAGCTGGCTATGTACGGATGATCCGTAAGTCCCCTGGCATGCTGTGACCGTCACTTTGCAAATTGTCGACGTATAAGAATAACGTGACATGAGCGTCTATGAAATGGAAGAGCTGCTTAACCCTGGGTTAAGCCAATGTAAATGCAACGAGAGAACGAGCAGAGCCTCTCGCAAATTTACAGAGAGAAAGTGATTGAGGCGAGGTTACAGCTATAAGCTCAAAGAAACGTGGTTAGCACGATGGGGATACCGAGTGAGGTTTCATGCTCGTCTGTAATGTGACAGCATCAGCTGCGCTGAATCAACTAGGATGATTAAATAAACGAAGAGTTAGCCAACTCACTTGCTAACAGCTTCAACAGTTATAACTAGGCAGCCAAAGATCTATATGGAGCTGTAAAAAATGTTTTCAAAGATAGGTAACCCGTCCATTGAGAATGCATCATGATCGAAGCGATGGACTAAAGAAAATTAGAAGTTAAAATTATTCAATGGAGTGGCAAGAGATTAAAAAAATTTAATTTTCTTCAGGCATTGTAATTAGATTACTTACTAAAGTATGAACCTTTAATTAAAAATCTTCGAACCGTTACAAAAAAAAAAAAGACTACAGTTTTTCATATGAATAATAAAATCGAGAGTAAAAACGAAATGAAGCATACTTGAAACCTCTTGTATTCTTCAGCATCTAATGCGACGAATTATTAAAGGAAAAAAGAGAGAAAAGAAGAGTACCAGAGGAAATTGAGGTATGGTGAGGAAGGAAGAGAGAAGGTAGGACGGCGAAAGAAACACGAAGCCCTTGGTTTAACGCGGCTTCTCGCCCCTTTACACTTTGATGTCCGCACCCCTTCCACATTTCCTTCCTTCCTTCCGTATCTCTCTTTATTACCGCTAAGTCTTCTCTTTCTGGAGTAATGGGCCCACTCGCGCACACGTATTTTATCGATTAGATAGGCGACGAGGGGGAGAGCGTGAGAAAGAGACGAAGAGGAGTTAAAGAGTCCTTTAAAGGCCTAGCAACGAGAAGAAATACAAGAACGTCGACGGCGACACATATCGACGCAGTTCAGTGATGCCAGTACGCACGTACTCCTTTCCACCTCAAATAATAATCGACCGAACCATAGAACAATAGCTTCACTTTCTGTTTTATATTTAACAACAAAAAAAAACCATGCGTTCGTATATCGTTCGTACCACCACAATAAAATTCGGTTTCTTCTCGGATTAGTTTTACGATTGAATCACATTTTTAATTAATCAACCAATATTTCAAAATAACATTCAGATATATTTATTTGTAATGGTACAAAAAAAAAAGTTCGTTCGAGTTTCCCGCACTGTTTCGTTTTAACTCCGGCCGCGTGCACGAACGACCCGAGTACTAACGGCGTAGCCGACGGCGACGGCGAAGCAAAAGTCAGGGAACTCAAGCGGAGTGTGCGGAGAACCAAATTCTAAAATTAAATCGAGAGAACGTTGCGAGAGAGAGGGAGAGAAAGAGAGAAAGAAGGCGCATCGTGTTTAGAGGCTGAACGCTCAACGCGTTGCCGGATGGAGTAGAGCCTCGAGGCGATCTCGCTACCGAACAGTGCTTTTTTTATTTTTGGAGAAAATGCTAGGCATCGAGAAACTCACCTCTATATGCCAGTAGAACGAAAGCATGCGAACGAACCTTCAGCAAACGAGAACATATATTCGGCCTAGGTATATACGGGCATAGCACAGTACTAGGTACAGGGCATGTATAGTATAGAGGATAGAGCACACCCTGAGGTGTAAAGTTGGCGAATAAGAAGGCTGATGTAGAGAAGCAGGGAAAGCACGAATAGACGGAAAAAGCTTCGAGTTCCGTACTCCTGCAGCGATAGAAGAAGACAAGACCGCAATACGTTACAACCAAATACTCTGCATGAAGATAGAACGCACTATACATATATCGTTAACATGTATTTCGCCTGTTTCTACATAGAACAGTCTCCGCTATTCCCACAGTATGTTTCCACGGTCTTACAGGTTACATCTCACCTACAGTTGCACCTATATCTCAAATAAATACAGAACTCAATGTTAGGATAAGTGTATTACTAGGAGACGGAAGGGTTGGATGTTCTATTCACTAAAGCTCGTAGCTTCGAATTAATCTAGACAATATGATAAAGTAATCAAGATTAATCAAATTAGCCCTTAGTATACATGTACAATGGCTTACGAGTCCTTTAACGTCTACGGGATTCAATGGGAAAACCATTTTTCAGCCAAGGAACGTTGGTATTACAAAGGAAAGAAACCCATTCGATACGAATGGTCCAATCGTGTTTACTAAAGGTTAATATTTAAATTTAATAAATGGAACAAGTAAGCCTGAAATATTCATTCTTTAACAATCAAAGGTGCAAATTTGGTATACACATTTCGTTGCAATTCTATATATTCCACTAATGATAAGATATATGGGAAACAGAGGTGATACCGAACTTTCACAGATGTATTTTGCAGAAAAGAAAGGTAGAATTTAAACAATAACAAAATAAAAATTTATGTAATATTCCAATCTCCTTCTAGTGTACTTGTACATGTGTTAAGAACTATGAATATATTTGTTATCGGTACAGTAATGCATAAACTCTGCAGAAACATGGAAGAGGTTAGAATTGGAGGACCCTGTTTATACGACATGACAGTATTTTATATATGATAATGGATGTGTCCAATATGCAACGAAATCACAAACAAGATATCCAGAAGATTATGTTGATATATCGAAGGCATTAACGCTGTTCCCTAGAATTCATCAGATAGACATGATAATTTACTTATGCAGCGAGCGTCGAGATAGCACAGCGATAAGGCCTTTGACAAGCACGAATGGGATCTATTGCGGACTTTTATGATTTATGATTCAAGACTCGAGGGGTCGAGTCAGTCTTTTGTCATTTTTTTTACATGCCAATGAGCTCAATCGTAGCTGTCCGGTAAAACTGTCATTTTCTGTTGGTTGAAAATCACTCGTGCACTACATCCACGTCTACATTTAGCTCATGTTTGTCACTCGCTCCATCTCTCTCACTTGTCTGTTTGTGCCAACTTGACATCCCGTTAAATCCGTTCACGAGTTACGCTTTGGATTTCGTCATCGAAGCTTGTGCCGAGTTTTCTTAAGAAAGAGGAGGAGAGAAAGGAAAAAGACACGAGGCGATCTCTAGTCTTGTACCAATGGAGCCACTTGGAAAAAGAATAGAAATACTGATGCGAGACTCTAGGATTCTTCTGTATGTCTAAAGAGAAACGCAAGTTGGATGAGGAAAACGTGATAAAAGTGCGCGACTCCTCGCCTCGGAAGACTGAGAAGAGAGGAAATACAAGAAAAGCAAAGAGACGAGATATAGATTTTCGGAGTAACGACCATCCATATATCGTTCATGATGCGCGAAAGTCCTGGAAGCGGTGAAGCAAGCTGCTCAATATCAACTTCAGAGAAAGAGAGGGGAGAGATCGAGAGAGAGAACATGAATTTTCCGATGGAATGATCCAGTGCGAGAAAGAAGAAAAACCTGAAGAACTGGAAAACAGAAAAAAAATTAACAAAAATAAAAATTGTAAGAGAAAACGAAAAATACCAAATGGAACGGTAGACGGATAACAAAGAAACTCATATACGGAATGGGAAACTAAAGGAGCAAGTGAGAACTGAAATAGCTAGAATCCAGCCGCTACTGTCTGACTCTTGTTCACCGTACCTACTTCGCTCCTCCAGGTTTTTCGCTTTATCCTCGTTCCCTCGCTCGTTCGAACCCTCAGCGCTGCCATTTTCACTGCTTTTATTACATACAGCAAGCTCTCGCAATTCTCGGAGGGGTCACTTTCCCCGAAGTCGTAGTCATCGTTGTAGACTTCAATCTGACACTTTTTCCGGATAGAGGGTCTTTTCCAATGGAGCTTTTTTTTTTAGTTAACACAGTACGTTAGTTGAAAATTTATTAGTAACAATTTGTTATATTTAATCAGGAAATACCAGTATCATTCAATGTTGCCACAATCCCGCGGGAATGATTAACAGACTTTATCAATTTGAGGAGTGGTCCATCATACTAATTCATATATTTATCATAATATTATTAGTTTTACGTTATTGTACACATACAAATGTTTGTAGTTATCGCAACTGTTCAGTTTGTAATTCTTTTTACATTGTATGCCCTTTCACACGTGTATTTAGATGTAAAAAAAATATTTTCACGTTAAAGCTCCGATGCATTTTCCATTCAGTACTAAGAATCATTTTTTTTCTCTGATTTGTTTGTAAAAAATGTTGATAAAGTTGAATGAGCTGTAAGCTGTAAGCCATTCTCTATGTTCACGGAAATACAAAGTTTATGACAGAAACAATGAGAATTGTTATGTGAAAGGAGAGCGTAGGTAGAGGGAATGGGAGTGTAAAAGTGGAGATGAAGTGAGCTGCGTATTAGATCGAAATCCGCTCTAGTTGTGTACTCGATGCAAAGGTGCCTTTCTGCTCTCGCGTTATAAAAACAAATATGTGAACATAAGTATAGCACATAGGGGACGGACTTCGGTAAGCGCCTGGACGAACTAAAGCTGCATAACGTATAACCGAGCTTGAGAAGCATGTACTGGTTTTACCGCCTCGTTTCGACGGAATAATGGCCCTTTGACGTACTTTGATGTACGAACAATAGTTCTGCTTCGTTTTCCACTTATGTCCGGAACAATATATATATATTCTAGTCAATAGAATACACCGGTTTTGTGATGTGATGTAAAAGCGATATGGTGTTATGTTAATGGAAAGTCTCTTGTTTTACCGATAATAAAAACTCTCGTGAAACCAAGGAATCCAAAACGAAGGGTTTTCTCTGGACTATTTTCTTTAAAGATTTTTCAGTTGTTTATACTATTAGGGTCCCAAATAAGGATTGCAAAAGAAATGTAAATACCAGAAGGCAGAGTCTATTTAAAATTTAGTTAAAATTGTAGTCTTATTGAGATCTTAATATTTCTATTAGTTGAGGAAAACTCTTTTAAATTTACGATCGGCAAATTCTTGAGGAAAAAAAAACTTTGAAAATCTTTTAAAAAGTTAATCACCAAGAACTTTAGAAATTTGACAGATACCCTAGTTGCTGCCCGTCACTTTTTTTTATTCTACTTACACGTGTCTTGTTTGGGTCCACGAAACAAAGCGGAATTCCCACGTTTAACACCTCCTTAAAGATATTCTTATAATTCTTTAATTCGATGGAATCATCCAACAGCGATGGTTAAGTAGGCGACACTTTTATCTTCCCTCTTTGATTGTTTTTTCTTCAGTCTTTTTATCCCAGCTCAATATTATAATTCACTAAAGATGTTCACAGGGTTCGTCAGGCGAAATACCACAGTAGAGGAAGCGAGAGTAAAACTATTGTTATTTCTTGGCAAAACTCTCGTCGTTCACCCTCCTCGCACCAACCCACTACCCCCTCACGGCATACCCCATACTCTGAGTTTCGCACCGATTGTCCTCATACCATAGTCTCCTCCCCAGCCAGTTTCTTAAAAGTCATCTCGTTATAAAAGCGTCGACCGTTCAGTTTATTCACAAAGTTTTAATCGCCCGCGCTGGCAAGCCTCGAAGCTTTAAGAACGCTTAAGATCCTGTCAGTTTTCATTCCTGTCAACCTTTTCCCTGCCCACCTGGTTGCCGGATAAGTTTCGTCTCTCTGTCTCTCTCTCTCTCTCTCTCTCTCTCTCTCTCTCTCTCCCTCTCTCTCTCTCTCTCTCTCTCTCTCTGGCTTACTTTGTAGCACACCGGCTGTGGTTATTATTTCCCCTTGTTCCATTGCAAAGGCTTCTAGCATGGTCCATTTCTTTTGGTAATCACAGGAGGTAGCAGCTCGCTATCTCTCCATCTTATGTCATCACCTTCATCGTCATCGCTGCTTTTGATAGAAAAATGAAAAAGCTAGGAAAGGAGCCGAAAATTTGAGGCTAATTTTCCGCGTCAACGATCGAGAGGCACGAGGGCTCGTACCCTTCTCGTTGCGAACGTAATAAGCGGACTTCTTGCATTCTCATTTTAGAGATTTAGGTTTCGTGACAAAGGCTATAAAATTCTTAGCAATCTTTTTTCATGTGTAAAGTTATATTCTCGAGTAGCATAACATTCGTAATGTTCGAAAGTAAAAAGTTTGAAGCTGCGAGATTGGAGAACGCGTCGAAAAGTATTTTCCAGTGGTAGCTTGGCTCGCTGTAAAGTGCGTATATAGTATATTTTATTTGATAAAAAGGTTACAGGCGATTTAACGATAATGTTTCACTGCAAACTGAAGCTATAAAATTCTTTCACTTTCTTTCGTTTCTCTTTTCATATTCGCGTTGAACTGACTCCAAGAGAGTGCAACTTTTCGGTTGTACGAAGGGTCGTTGCTTACTCAGCCAAGCATTTCGTACCATTAGGATTTTTCAATTACGAAATAAAGAGATTGCAGCAGAATGTTGTATTAATTTCTCTAAATTACGGAAGTATTAGACAAATTTAGTATGTTTCGAGAACGAACTATAGTGAAAATGTCATATATCTGAACCGGAAGGCCAATTCGGACTGAAACACTGCATTTTGTTTTTTTTTACCTAAAAATGAAAGATATCAAAGCACGAAGGAAACAAGACATTGGTGTATAATTCTAATCTATCCGCAGACAGTTTCAGTACCTTTTTCAATATAAAAAATCTACTAAGAGATTTTTTTCATGTTGATGAATTTGTTAATCTTCATTTTTTTCTATTGATTTCCATAAATTGATTCGTGTTGAATTCGTGACTATTTGTGCTATAAGTTTCATCGTGATTCATCGAATGGCAGTGCACTAGGGTTTAAAGTCTGCGGAGAAGTTAAGATAATTCAAGTAATTATCTGTAATTGAATACTGCCCAGATGAGACTAATATTGTAAAAACATTACTGCCCAAGGATGATCAACAATTATGTATATTGCAGCTATATGTTAAACAATATTCAATTGACCGAAAATGTGTTATTATGATACAAAATGAAGTATAATTTTTTATTAAATTTGATGTTTATTACCCAAAAAGGTATTTCGGTGATTTGCATTTCAAGAAGCGAACCCAAAATATACATTGTCCTACGCTTCACAAAATCTTGATGTAGAGATCGATCGGTGTGAAAACTGTGGTTTCAGATCAATAACGAGTAGAAAACTTTGTCTCTCGTCGCGCATTTTTCAAGACGTCATGTCAAGATTCCGGAACGACGACAAACGCTTTCTTCCTTTGGTCTCTTCATTGTGTAGCATATGGTTTACGCAACGACCCTACGCTTACTACGGAATAACATCTATAATCTGGATAAAGTACTGACCGCGGGTCAACCTTAATCGAGCGCGTCTTAGATCAGGTGGCAGCACCCTCGTCGAAGCGAAATCACTGTGTGGGTTCGCCTCTCTAGAGCACACTCTATGATGTAAGAGCGCTACGCGATCGTAGACCGTCGATCGTGAACCACAATCGTTCGCGATCTCTCTCAGACGTATCATCGATATCAATGTAAGTAAAAGTATCAGTCTACATTATTTTATCTTTAAAAATGGTGGCCATCCGGTACTTTGGGTCAACAATTATAAAATATTTCTGTAAATGGGTTCGAGAGTGCTTCGTTGGGTATAATATTTCTTTATTATGCATATATATACCAATTTATTATATGTGTGATTCTTTGAAGAATAAGTATGGGAAAAGACTGTGATATTTGTGCTTCGTCTATACAGGACGGTCGTTAATGTACAACCGCTTCACTACTAACCGAAATCCATAAACTATCTATCGCACATGAAATAAAATTGCTCATCGAACGTGGAAGGTTTAATTTATACATTTTGCCGGCGATTCGGTCCAGGCCGATAAGTCGGTGAATCTTTGCCACGACTACAAGAGAGTTCGCATTATCGGAGCATGGGTTCCGCTTCATCGGGATTTCCGTATTGAGAATCGGGAGCTTCGAGTTATGTTACAAGGCTGAAGATAAGCTGATGCTCACAGTACGACGACAACGTGACGCGGGGCAGTAGAAGCAAATGCAATCTGCACAACATTTCATCTAGCATCCAAACGGAACGTGGATAGAGAATCCGTTGGACTATTTGAATAATAATGGTTGCGACGCGCGCAGCCAGAACCTCCGCCTCTCAACACTTCGGTTGTAAGGCGCTTGCATCGCACCCAGCATACAGTGATGCCTGTCACGTCTAATCAGCCATGTTCGACGATCATCATGTGGCAAGCGGTTTTTGTAACCGTCACCTGACAACAGCGTTCAGATAAGTGTGTAATTTGTGCGAGTGTCGCGTCCGATTGATCGTGAATCGCACCATTCGTTTTGCCAATTTGGAAAATACCTGGTGCATTGTCTCGATGTTTCGTGTTTCTATTGAGTTTTCATGCCGTGCATGTTGTAAAACTTGCTTATACTCTGAAATTCAGGTCAAGAAAAATTGTTGAATCTTTTGAGATGATCGTTGTTGAAATTGTTGAATCGTTCCAGATGTTCCAGATGTTAAATTGTTCAATTTTCAGACTAATTTATGAAATTCTTGTCGTAATTAAAGTGTTTTAGTCGGTTGAATTTAATACATCCGAATCGCGTCATTCCTTTCATACTTTGGTGAATAAATCAATAATGTGGTATTGAGTGCTCGTGTACATCATGTCGTAGAATAAATACTTATTTTGGTGTTCTATTCGGTGTATTTTCTATGTTTCATTCAAGTATATCGAAATGCGTATCGAATATCTGTGAAAAAAAGCTCCCAGTTTTAGTTTCTCGTAGGTCGCACTCATACATGATATTTGTCTACGGAACTGTTTTGTAATTATTGCTCGTAGTCGAAACAACTGCTACGTATTTGGTTCGGCTGAACGACTTCGATTTTGTAGACCGACAGCTCAAAAATAATCTAATCACTTGATGGATAACGGAATAACAGAGAATATGAGACCTATCGTTTCGTGATTCATTTCGCATCAAACGAAAAAAATTACCAGAAAATAACGAAAGAAATAAAGAAATATAAACACCAATTTATTACAATTAAATACAGTTGTAAGAAAATTCTTCAAATTGAAACGTAAATACCACGTCATTACGTGGGTACACAACGCTTCACCGTTTGACGGTGACGTTCCTTTTCCACTGAATGCCATACCACGATACGCTCACGTAGCACAAGAGCGCGTTGCCTTTTCACATGGAGAACCGTTTCACGCGTGCCTTTGCACACAGCCTGTGCATACATTAAACTTACATGTAAACGTATGCGCTTCTGTTATCGCCGCTTCTAGGACGATGTGGCTGCTCCCGTTGCTGTTGTTGCTGATGCCACACTCACCACGAGGTATTTTAGCTAGTAAGCGTCCCTCGTAAATTGCTATGCCGTTGGTTTCTCGATACCACGGAGCACGACGACAAACGTGGATGTTTGCGGATGACTAAAGTATTCACCAAAATCTATATATAGAGATATATAAAAATATTCAGTTCTCGATAAAAATATAAAGTTTAAACGTTGCAACAACTATTGGTCTTCGGTATTAAAAGTTTTTTTTTTAACAATCACAATGAATTTTTATAGATATCGTTGATAAGGTTTTAAGCCACGCTATCTTGTAAATATAAAATCTCTCCGCGTACAATCGAGAATAGAACATGTTTTATTATCAAGTTATTCTCCATAAAATAAAAGTGTTCTTTAATTCTTTATTATTTTTCTTCGTACTGCTTATTGGTAAGACTGAGTTTTTCCGAGGAACGTTTCTTTCCATGTTGGATTACGTAAAAAAACAATGAAAGCTTTCACATCTTCAAATATTTTTCTCATAAAATTTTCGAGTTATCAGCTATCGTAATCAGTGGAAAATTTCTGATCGGATAAAACCTTCAGCTACATGTTAAAGTAGAAAACCGTCAATCATTTGTTACGTCCTGGATTTTATGAAAGGGATGCAACGTAAGAATAATGTATTCATTTCTCCATTTTAGAGTAAATTTCTTCGCTCAGGGATTAGAGTTTGTCTGGTTATTGGGTTAATAAATAATTTATCAGGAGTACAAATTGAAAATGCGGGATTTTTTTCTATTTTTGAACGTTTATTCTGAAAAAATGGTAACAAATGAATTATTCAAAGTATTGTCCATCGCTAGCCACAACTTTTTCCCATCTTTCTGGCAATTTACGGATACCGTCGCGAAAAAATTCGGCCGGCTTGGCTGCTATCCAGTCATCGACCCATTTTTGGGCTTCTTCGTAAGAATGGAAGCGCTGGTCAGCTAGGCCATGTGTCATCGATCGGAAAAGGTGGTAATCGGAAGGAGCAATATCTGGGCTATACGGCGGGTGGGGTAAGACTTCCCATTTCAGCGTTTGTAGGTATGTTTTGACCGGCGCTGCAACATGTGGCCGAGCGTTGTCATGTTGCAAAATTACTTTGTCGTGTCTTTGCTCGTATTGTGGCCGTTTTTCTTTGAGTGCGCGGTTCAAACGCATCAATTGAGTTCGGTATAGTGCTCCTGTGATGGTTTCGTTCGATTTCAATAGCTCATAATACACCACACCCAGCTGGTCCCACCAAATACAGAGCATGAGCTTGGCGCCGTGAATATTTGGTTTGGCCGTCGATGATGATGCATGGCCGGGGTAACCATATGATTTTTTGCGCTTCGGGTTATCGTAATGGATCCACTTTTCATCACCAGTGACAATGCGATGCAAAAAACCCTTCCGTTTTTGCCGTTCGAGCAGCAGTTCGCATGCAAAAAAACGGCGCTCGACGTCTCTCGGCTTCAGCTCATACGGCACCCAATGTCCTTGCTTTTGGATCATTCCGAGGGCTTTTATACGATGGGAAATGGCTTGTTGTGTCACTCCCAATGAATCTGCGAGCTCTTGTTGAGTTTGACACGAGTCTTCATTGAGTATTGCCTCCAATTCAGCATTCTCAAACTTTTTCACTTGGCCCGGCCGCTCTTTGTCCTCAACGTCAAAATCACCACTTCTAAACCGCACAAACCATCTCTCGCACGTTGAAACCGATGGAACATGACTCGGATAAGCCTCGGAGACCAATCGATGTGCTTCAGCAGCACTTTTCTTCAAATTAAAGAAGTAAATTAAAACTTCTCGCAAATGCTGTTTTGTTGGCACGAAACTCGACATATTGAGAGCTCAAAAAAACTATGAATTTGACACTGCGACAAATTGACACATACTGAAAATTAAAGCTATAAGACGTAGCTTTGACATGAACATAGTCACAGTACTGCCTGATGCGTATAGCGTTAGTAACGCCATCTGTTATCAAACCCGCATTTTCAATTTGTACCCCTGATACTTTTATTTGCCAACTTATATACGTATGTTATAATACAGTTACAAGTTAAAAATTGATTTAAACTCACGGTATTTCATTCGCGAACTGCTTAAATTAATTATGCAAGAAAATTAAGTCTCGTCGTCTCGTTGATCATTTCAAATAATATAAGTAATGTATTTATTACGAAAGTTGACCATCGTGGTCAACCGCCGGAAATGAATTTCAAAATGTTGTTTTTCTACGTGGACGACCACACTGGTCAACGCACAGAGTAGAACTAACTTTAGACTATCAGAAAAGTAATGGACTCGCGACCACGCAACATTATCATGAAAAAGGGTGGCGAGTGATTAGCGGGGCGCAGCTCGTCTCGAAAATGTGCTGCATACCGCTGGTCACCGTGAGATTGTTAACCTAATCAAAAGGTAGGCAGTGATAAGCACTACTGGATCGCATAAGAACGGATGCACGTATGGGCGATTGAAGCAAAAATGTAACAATACAATTTTAACAATTCAATACAAAAGTTCATAATTAACAAAATATTAAAAGTAAAGAAATGCAAAAATGCAACAACATACAAAAATGTATGTCTTTATGGAAATGTACTTTAAAGACGTTTACTTAGTTTTTAAGTAATTAACATTTTAAATAATACATTAGCACTCATAAAAAGTAATTATACAATTTATAAAACAATATATTTATAAATTAATTGATGGAGAGTGAAAATCGATTTCGTTACTTCGTCAGGAATCTATGAGAAACATTTATAAATGATAATTCAAGTATCTTCATTTTTTTAATAATCGGTACTCAAGTATCTCGATTCATTTGACCTTTATTGGAGAAGAGGAAGGTTCAAAGTCCCTTTAATTTTCTCTTGGAAAACCAAACAACGTGCTTCGAACATAAAATTTAACGTAGTACAAACGTTCCGGGTCCCTCCGAATGGAGGTTTTAAAGTTAAATCGTTATCGGCGAAAGCCTATATTCCGCAAATATTCCATCCACGATGACACCGAGTTAATACCTCATAGCGAAATACCATTCTGTCTCCCTTTATTCTCCGTGTTATATTTTCCAGAGGAATCTACTGGTTACGATGGAGTGTGCTTTAGTCGTTAAGGGTTTATAGTGTTAACCGTCGATGTGTGGGAATTCCAGATTTTACATCTTAGCCGAGAAGGGCTGCGAGCATTGTTCATCGATTGATCTTGAGAATACACAGTCGGTGTGTACTAACCTGCAGATCAAAGGATCTTACGTTGGGCCCTTCTAAAATCCAATAACTTCAGCCCGCTTTTTAAATGAAGAAAATTATTTAAAAAAAAAGGTTAAACATATAAAATTTGGAAAAACTCATTTACACCAACGAAAATAATGATAATAAATACTTTTAAAACTTACATTTTATCAAAAAAGAGGGAGCGACGCTGACGAATGCGCACAATAAAGTTATTAGGGTGAATTACGACAGATCCACGAGGCCTGTGCATTGTGAGACAAAGTGGAAACATGAAAGGTTCAATTAGGATCGTCTGTCAGTTTTATCAAGGTGCTGTCATCATACATAGAGTGGGAGGATCGCCAGGGTTTCTAGACCCAGGCTGTGTTCGTGGTCCCTCCTGGGTAAGTAAGGTAAGTAAACCCTGCAGTACCCACCCTCATCCTTGCGTAAAGTCGAAGGCAGAAGAGGGGTATAAAGAGGAAACCGTAAATTAGGTCGACAGAACGTTGCTGGGCGGTTCGCGGCTTAGGGATGAGGGTGTAAGACGTTTGGATGTTTCCATTTACTCGACTCGTGTTCCTCGTAAGTGAAATTGAAATCTTAAATTTAAAGGACCAGCAGGAACTTTTTTTTCTTACAAGTATTTAATTTTCTTATGTGACCCAGGGGTGTCAACTTAGCTACAAACTAGTTTACAGAAAAAGATTTTTCGACTCTACGTTGATATCTATGTTGTTACAAATTGATATCGATTGAACATGATCGTAAGAACCATAAAACTACCTCCGAGTCGATACTCCAAGGTGTAATGTGATTAATTGAGTGGAAAATTAATAAATGGTTTCCAGTCAACTGGAATAATTCGCCCAAGTCCCGGATGTAAAAGAAAATATTTTAACTTAACGTTGGAGACGATTGGCTAATGCCATCCAACCGTATCTCCTCCTCTTTTAATTCTGCAACGCATGGAATTAACGAGTCAGAAGAAATACTCAACTGGAAGAACGTTATTCGTTTAATATTACCCTGACATACCGATCCAAAGAGCAACGAGATAACATATCAATGACTAAGTGGATCAATGATACCGAGCGTAAATATTACGCCGTGGTCAGATGGTAATTCGATGATCCCATTAGCAGTAATAAATAATTCCCATGTGACAAACATACGTGGTTTTCGTGTAGAACTGGGAAAAGTGAGGGGTAGAAGCAACCGTGTTGATGCAAATTACGTTGTGATAAAATAGTCATGGATGCGATGGCGGTGAACGACATCGTCGACTCCACGTTCCAAGCGTCAGGTCCACGGTGTGCATTTGGATCGGACGATGGGGTAGTGCGTCGATTCAGCGAAAACGAACGAGAGTATGGAATGGAACAAAAGGGTGGCTCTCGCACGTCGTTTCAGTCGGTGGTGCACCGCACTACCGTGACAAATCCGAAGGCAATGAAAGAAGCGGTAGACGAAGAGAAATCCAAGACATCCAGTCGGCGAAGTGCGACTGAGAATCCGTGCCTGGACTGTCGAACATTCAAATCCACGGAGAACAGGAAAATCGATGAGGGATCTTTCGAGTCACCACCTCAATCCGTCTGTGATTTTTCTCTAGACGGTCTATAACTCTCCTACGTCTCCTTCGACGTTATTACACTTTTTTCCTTACTTTTTTTTTTACGACATTGCAAGCTCGTAACAGGTGCACCAGGATTGAAAGCTGTCAAGACGTATCTGAATTCTCTTTGTGTGATTCCAAGTGGATAATCCACTGAAATTCTAGTTCAATACTGTTATCACTGCGATGGAGTTGTCAACTCCTGGCCGACGAACAATCCAGGCAATGAAAAGCCTACGCCTTATTGAGGTTTGAGGCAGCAGACTATATTCGGTTTGTTATTTAACATAACGTGAGTTTTTGGCTTATTTATTGTCTGCCTCCGGATATCATACGAAGGATATCGTACGGATATCATACGAACGAATAGGCATTATCGCATCCTCCGTTGTATTTTTCATGCCTCGAGTACAAACTGTCTTTTTCCCGAATGCTATAAGAGGGTAATTCTTTATAAAATCGGTACGCTCGTGACCCTTATGATCTCCGATCGGATTGTAAGTTCAGGATATCTGAGTGCATAGTATTCTGAGGCATGTCATTTTATTCACAGAATTAAACATTCATTTTATACCTCGTGAAAAGATCGCTTGGAGTTAATGCCGCTAATTTATCTTTCTGAAAGTTCACGAAATGCGCCGAAGTATCTGTCCCGTCTCTCGATCGGTTACCCACTTCTTGAGTGTAAACACTCTCTGGGACAGTCGTCGCGACGACAACTCACTAATTTTGACAAATATATAACTCGTTGGAAGTTTATTTATTGTCCCGTCGATGTATATATTTCTATCAAATCAAAAATCAAGCCATTCTCTACAAATAATTTTGAAAACAATTTATTCCACTAGAAACCATCCATAAAACACGTGACGTTTACTTCTAAATGTTCGACCCACTGTCTACTTCCTGTAACACATCGTTAACTTCATTGGAACATCCCTCTGAATATTAAATTAAGCGAAGTCTAACCCCCTCCCATCCCCCATTATTCATGAGAATCTTTATTTCCGTACATAACTTGAAGAGAAACTGAAAAAAATTTCCAAAAAATCGCGGTTTGCAACACTTCCACATAAATCCAATATAAATATTCAAACTTACATCGGAAGATCTCTCTGAATATTATATGAAGCGAAGTCTAACCCCCTCCCATCCCCCATTATTCATGAGAATCTTTATTTCCGTACATAACTTGAAGAGAAACTGAAAAAAATTTCCAAAAAATCGCGGTTTGCAACACTTCCACATAAATCCAATATAAATATTCAAACTTACATTGGAAGATCCCTCTAAATATTATACGAGGTGAAGTCTAACCCCCTCCCATCCCCCATCATTCATGAGAATCTTTATTTCCGTAAATAACTTGAAGAGAAACTGGAAAAAATCGCGGTTTGCAACACTTCTACTTAAATCCAATATACATATTCGAACTTCCCGGATTCGTGTTTGAACTTTACCTCTTATTCTTCACTCATATATCAATTTGGAAGCTGAAATGCTAAAATGCAAGTGCTACAAGAGCAATCAGTACTTGCAGATAAAATTCGATTGGTAAGTATGAAGAATAAAAAGAACGAGCAAAAACGATAACCAGAGAAGAACGTGATAGCTGTACTCTAACACGGTATATACGTACATGTAGCAAACATATCTTCTTACCATTTTACTTAAATAAAATTTGCGCTCCGTTTTGCTTCCATCGACTTCTTTCCTCGCACCATTCACCCTTAGGATTTTACGTCTACTTGATGATTTTTCCCAGGTGTCTCGTTCGGTTAGAATCGGCTATACAAAAGCACCATCAGCTTCTATTGGATATCTCCTGGCTGATAACATACCAAGAAATATCGCGAATTTTTCGTTCATACTTTTCACGTACGTGTGATATAGAAAAATGAGCGTTGGGTACCTTTTGGGCATCTCGGCTCACGATACCGCCGAAGGCAATATCTGCAATTTTAAAGCTTTCAAAATCTACGTCGCACGATCTTCCACATATCCACGTTGGAACACAAACTTGAATGCCAAGGATTGCCAGCACTAACGTAAATCGTTTACAAAAAGGACTAACCATCTCACTCGAAGCTACTATATCGATGATATCGGACGAATTGAATTTTGAAGATTCTCACTACGAAATTGGCTTTGATCGATGTCGGAATCGTTACTAGCGAGCCTACGTCAGTGCGAAAATTATCGAAACCAGAACTTTAACATATGGCTATACGTGTTCGGTATGCGAGCGACTCGCAAGCGAGTAACACCGTTTAATTAGCGTACAAGCCCAATGCCACATACGACCGTGAAACTGAATTAATTGTCGTGGCTTCCCGGCTTGTCGTATGGTCACCACAGGAGGGAGGTAGGGGGAATACTGCAGACAACACGGTACTCGCTAATATGTCCTCCTACTCAATCCTACGGAATGCAATCCCCCAGCGGTTGTTCTTTGTTTAAAAACTTTTCTCCTGCTCCGCTATAGGGAATAAAAGGGGCTGAGAAGATAGCAGAGAGAAGCCCGAGGACAAAGTTCCAGATTGAAACGTCAACCGAATGGAGGTGTGGAGACTTTTGGATACCTGATGCTGGAAGCAACAGCAATGGCGAGGGTAAGCGAAGGGGTGGATAGAAACGAACGTCGTCGCTCTTGTCGTCGGACAAATGGGGTGAAGATTTCGGTGATCTTTTCAATCTCGGCTGCAGTAGGAGACGAAGAATCTGAGAAGTCCGACTCGGCTCGTGTCCTCGAAAAGAACGAAGAAAAGAGCTTGTCTGACTATACAGGATTAACGGAACTGAATCTTATCCACGAGGTTCTGCAACATCCCTCGACTCACGGAAGTTGCTCCCTCATTCGTCTCTCAACTAACACATACGAAACGACAATCGGCGGAGAATTGCTTCGGAGCATTCGAGTTACCTAGGCGTGTACCAGTGGCGTTCGCGTTAGGAGTTGTTGCACTTTTCACTGATATATCACACCCAGCGGTGGCAATAACTCGCTGAACTTAGTTTCCTCCTATTGGTGAAATAAACGTGCAGAGTGAGACACATTTGGAGTCAGTCGCAATACATTCAGATACAAATTGGAGTTGTCGAAGTTGCTACGAGCAGTCTTCTTCTGGTAAATACATAGACAGATTGATAAATTGAAAGTTTTTATCAGAATTTCAACATATTTTTTGACATTGTCCTGAAAGACGTGACAAATTGGAAAATATTTAACTTTATTTTCTTAGAAATATAAATTTTGAAGAATTAAAAAAGAGGTTTTACCGTTCCACGACCATGAAATCTCATTTATTGTTTTCTCCGTGCGTCCGTAAATGACGAATTAAGTAATCTTCCGTATATTGAAATATCATAGTTATTTCAATGAAATAAACCCGATCACACGGTGCACGGTACCACTCGATCTCATGTGTAAACTGAACGACGATTTGCCACAAAGCAATGAAAAATTTCTCGCATGAGCTGCTAAATTTCTCGACACTTTCTCAGTTTCGTCGATCTTTGGTCGAGGCAATTCGAGTTTCGCGGTTTAGCGGGACACGTCGCATCCAGGAGAACCTATTTCAAGTAAAAAGCGAGCAAAACGATGTTGCGAAGGGAGAACATGCTGCAAAATCACCTCGTATACCTACACAGCTACATACCTCTACCATCGGTGCCGCTCAGGCACGAAACTCCTTCAAGCTCGGTGCTACGTACTATAGCGCGAGCTACCAAGAGAAACTTTAATTAGCTTCTAAATCTTGGCCACTGATTATAATTTCTTTTTTCTCATCTTTTACGCGGCCTCTTCACTAGTTTCAGCTTCTAGCATCGCACTATCAGCTGCGGAACTCGATAGATAGAACGAGGTTGGCTCACCGGATCGACCTGATTACTGCTTTGGCAGATGGCTCAAGGTATACGTGCCGATGCCCTCATCATGTCATCATTGCGAAGGCCATCATTGATCTCGCTGGATATAATTAATATTATCGAGAAGAATTTGTCTTCTTAAAAAGTTCATAACTATAAATATTTTTTAAATACATGTTGATCCTAAAAAATATTTAAAAGAACTCTGATTTCTCGTTCAATCAATTTTCAAGGTTAAGACGAATTTACGATGTAGAAGAAACGCAGAATTGATGAATCCGACGTATGATATCCAACGAATGCTGGTTTTTACCATTCTGTATTAATCCATTAACTTGACTTACTTGCGTCAATCAAAAGAAGAATGTCAAATGGTTTTGGTTTAACACCAAACACTAAAACTTCGATTCCACTAGATTTTGAGGTTAACCACAGAAGCAAATAAATCTTGACTGAATAGGCTTATTCATATTTTAACTGGATCGTAACAGAAATGAGAGAACTCCTTAAATCTATTTGAAAACTTCTAAACAATTAGGCGATCGCCGCTTTGTAGCCGTATGACTCGATTAATTTATCATTTTGGAATCTGAATATAAGGATTCGTTACTTCGTTGTAAAGGAGCGGCACTGGAAAGTCAATGTTATCGATTGACTCAAAAACAACAAACATTGCAATCCTTTTAACTCAAACTAACGATAATTAAATGACGCCAATCATTGTTTGTGCTTTGATTGTTGTATGTGCGAGTCCAATATTTTGTTGTTAATTTTCAGACATTTTTACTGCGATCAAGGTAACACTAAAAAATAACATTATACACGAGCTTCCAGTTGCAGAATGAGATAAGGGCACCATTCACTACACATTTGACACCGTTTAAAGCATATATAAACTTTGGTTAGTGGTTGAATGTACCATTTTCTACAAGAAACAACACCTTTGAATGTTAATGTAATTCATCACACCATTTAGTGTTCATTGTTTTTTATAAAAGTCACCCACGTTATTAATAAACCTTACAGCTACTGCTCTTTTAACAACGATACGATGTTCTCATTTCGACACCGGTTTTATTCACCATTCGCATGAAACTTAACAAATATTAAACAGATCGTTTAAAACGTTTACACGTAGTTACACCCTTAAACTCGACGTCCATGCATTGTCCCACATTCGCTGAGCTGCCATTGTGTCGCTGTAGTCGTGTACTTATCCGTATTGACGCAGCAAACGAGGTAGAGTACGAGCAAGAGTGAAGTAACACTGGAATTTCTCACAACTGATTATTGCCGTTTATGATTTTGGAATCAGCGGATGTCGAGGCAAACTGTACGAAGAAGCACTGCATTCCATTGCTCGGATTACGCCCTCCGGTACATCCATCGCGTGAAGGTAAGCTCCACCTCGGAAAATGGCCCAGTGCAACTTTTGGCAATAGATTGTGTCGCGTCCGTGTCACTAATAATATAACTTCAAGTACACAAAGCAAGCGACAAGGGTATCTCACTCTCGTTACTCTTATCGTGTTAGCATTAGCGCACGGACAGGGCTTTTCACGTCTATCCTCTATTCCCACCTCCCGCCTTTTCCACTGATAGGTACTCGTCTCTTAATGGAAAATTGAATTTTAATCATGCCCGAGAGAACGGGGAATCTCATTACCTTCGAGAATTTAGGAAGGCACGGATCCCACTAGGATAGTACTGGTGATCATCCCCTTGTCCGACAATTTAATTAGTTATTGACAAAAAAATGTAATTAATTCATAGGATCAGGATAAGGTGGAGCGTTCTATGGAAAGAAAAGAAGATCTTGACTCCAAAACCCGGTAGGAGTTGTCTCTTCCTCTTTCATTCTTGTATGGACAAAATTCATGAGTGAAGCAAAAAGTCACGCGTGTTTAATACTAGGAATACCGGATCGGTGAAAATGACTGGTTTTCAATTGTAAAAACAGTCTTCCTGACTGGTCCAGTAATTCTAGTGTTAAAAATACGTGTCTTTTTCTATAACTCATGAATTTTGTCAATACAAAAAGGAAGGAGGAAGAGATACTCCTACCGGGTTTTTAACTCGAAATCTTCATTTCTTTTGCCATTGTAAAACCAGTCATTTTGATTGATTCGGTAGTTCTAGCGTTAATTGAGAGAAAAAGAATCAATGAATTACGTTAAAAAAAAATCCTGCTGCTTGAAGATAAAAATTGGCTGTCGTCGGTGGAGGGGGAGGAGGTGGCTGAATCGATTTGTGAGCTTAGAGAGCTGGGTGCGGTTCGTGCACGCAAAATCTTTTTATACATATATATATATATTTAAATGAGACATTAGTTCACAAATATATAGTTGCATGAAGGAGGAGATCCTGAAAAATCTATGGAGTCGTCGAATAACGTACCCTTCCACTGAGAGAAGGAAAAAAAGATAAGAAAAAAGGGGGCGAGGATGTTCGGAAGAGACCTCGTAAAGAATTGTCTGTTTCCGAGACAGCTCTTTTATCCTTATGGGGGCGGAGGGGGAACCTTAGGGGTTGAAGAGCCTCCGTACTACGAGTAAAATCGCAGGATAGAAGCTCAACGTATGGATAAATTTCGACGTTCTCCGACGAACCTTCCGTGGAAAAGATAAAGGAAAAAATAAGGGCATCGATTATATACATATATATATATGATACTCAAGAATATCTATATATATATATATAATATAATACGAATGCATGTGCTTATATAGAAAAGGAAAAAAGCCTGAGCATGATCGAATCCCAAGAGGTATTGGAACGCAGAGGAATACATAAAGACGATTTCGTATCTGAATTGGGATTTGACGAAGAGCTTCTTCGATGCCACTCGTGTTCTATAAATCATAATTATCATATTGGCATTCTCGATAAAGAATACAGGACTACCTGTCAAAATGGCAAATTCAAGCCAGATTTGGTCGTGAGATTTAAAAATGAGAATCGTCTCGGGAAAGCCTTAATTTTTCACTATTGGCCCCGGACTTTTGTTATTATGGTGGAAAAAATGTTTCAGTTACGCTTTAACTTGAAACTTGAATTTAAACTTAAAACTTGTTTTTATCGATAATGTTGGACATAATGATTTTTCTTGCTATTCTCACGTTTATAACATCATTTTCAAATTCTTCTTTATCATTTTATAATAAGAATAGCGCAATAACACATTGATCGTCAATCGAAACTCGTATAGTATAAAGTATGCAAGAGAAAATAAGAATATCGGTTGACATGATTTGATACTGTTAATATTTATCTAGGCAATGGAAATGCACCGATTCACGTCGAACCGACAATTTACAAGAGTCCCCCTTTAAATGTTAAAAGAAACTTACAAGGTAGAACCTTGTAAATGGCTTTCTCATTATTTACCATATTCTTATAAAGCTACCTCTGTTAGGAAGCATATCAATTACTACTAACAAGTAACTGCTCTGCTAGGTATACCGGGTAATAATGCGAATATTGTAATCAAAGAAAGCACGATAATTTGAAGGGAAACATCAAAGATGCTTTATTCAAAGTAATATCCATCGCTAGCTGCACATTTCCCACATCTTTCGGGTGATTTGTGGATACCGTCCCAAATTAAATTTCCTCGCTTTGAGGCAAACATTTCGAGGACCCAATTTTCCACTTCTTCGTACGTTTTAAAGTGCTGCTCGGAAAGTGCGTGTGCCATCGATCGGAACAAGTGGTAACCCAAAGGAGTAAGGTCCAGTGAATACGTCGGGTGGGCTAAAACTTCCCAGGCAAGATCTTTTAACGTGTATTTAACTGCTTGTGAATTGTGCGACGGTGCGTTATCACGAAGCAAAATTACATTGCCGTGTCTTCTGGCCCATTCTAGTCGTTTTACGATCAAAGCGTAGTTCAAATTGATTATTTGTCGTCGGTAGCGATCGGTATTAACGGTTTCACCTGATTTCAGAAGCTCATAATACACCACACCTCCTTGATCCCACGAAATGCGTAGCATTGTCTTCTTACCGACGCGATTTGGCCTTGCGGTCGATGTTGATGATTGACCTGGACCAATCAATAATTTTCTGCGTTTGGGATTCTCAAAATAAATCCACTTTTCATCGCCAGTCACAATTCGACGCAAAAAGACTTTGTTTCGTGTCGTTGAAGCAACATCTGGTGACTTACCGGTGATTTACCGGTGACTTTTCGGTTTTCCATATGTCTTTCGTGCAATTGACGTGATACCCATTTTCTTTCCTTTAAAATCTTTCCCATTGCTTGTAAACGATCCGAAATTGTTCGCTGAGCAACGTTTAATCTACCTGCAAGTAGTTTTTGGGTTTGACACGCAGCTTCATCCAATACCGCTTGTAATTGTTGGTCTTCAAACCTTTTCGGTTGACCTGGAAGGTCTTTGTCTTTCACATCTAAATCACCACTTTTGGAGCATTTAAACCAGCGTTCACGAGTATTTTTAGATGGACCATGTTCATCATAAGCTTCTCGAAGTATACTATAACTTTCAACAACACTTTTCTTCAAAATAAAGTAATGGATTAAAACCTCCCACAAATGCTCTTTTTGGCAAGAAATTCGACATTTTTAAGCGTAAAAATATCTATTATTTTAACACCTTCCGAAAATTTTACATATCAAGTTTTGAACCTTATTGTCAATACAACAAAATAGCATACATATTAAATCACATATATATCAACTTACGTGTAGCTCCATCTATTTAAAAAAATCCCCATTAAAATGGAATCGTACAGTCGATCGTATAATATTTGAAGCAGTTATTTTTTTATATCGTGTGCCAATAAGGAGTAGAAACTCTCATGAACGTTATAAATACACAGCGGGTTTATATAAAACAGATTAAGCGAATTTATTATAACTAATTAACCCCAAGTCGAATTGATTATCGTAGGAACAATAGAGTATTTTTCAGGTTACCCCGGTTCTTGAGTCAACACGACGTGACCAACCGTTGATCTTCAGATTCAAAAGTAGACTATTCGGTATCAATTCGTTACCGATTATATATTGTCTAGATATAGATGAGTTTGCACCGTCAATTTTTAGGCGCTGCGCTTAATTAGAACAGATCGCATCGTCTAGTGCCGCTTCAGCGTTCGCATTCCACGGTGTAGAATGTGCTGCGTGCGAATTCCACTTATATACGTGTAAGTGGTCTCGATCACGTTTAAAAAATAAACAAATAAATTCCGAGGTCAACAACACGTTTAAATTCAGCTCGATTGATAAAGTTGTTTTTAAGTTACAGAAATTTGAATTTTGCAAGCCTGACAGGTAAACACACAGATACACATTCGTCCTAACGTTCTTTTAAAAACAAGTTTTCTAAACGTTGCAGACAATTTTAGGGATCTTAACAATAAATTCGCGGTTTTTTTTTTCAGTGAAAATAATATTTCTTTATTAAGAACCAAAATTGCACATAAATAATTACTCCTGGCCTTGAATGTTTTAATTGGATTCTAGTAATTGTGCGGGTAATTAATTGGAATATGAAAGCGAATAAATCGTCTATACGAAAAGCTTGACACGGAAATACTATTTTGCGTGGCAATGTTTCTCTTCGTTATTCCAGAAATTCGATATACGCGTAAAAGGATCGTCAAAGATAATGGACAATATGAACAAAAGGCGCTGGAAGGACGTGATCGAACGAAAGAGGAAGAAAAACATGTAGCGACGGTTAGGTAGGACGAAAGGCATTGAAAGATAACGAATTACCCGTGGAATCCGGTTCGTCGTGTTACCGCGAGAGATTTTTATAAAAAATTTTATAACGTACCGAGATATATTTATTATCTCCAAACACAACGTTCGCTCGTTTCGAGGCTCTAAATTGTGTGTGTAAGTATGAGTGTAAGCGTGTTGCTGGAGCTCATCCCCGCGGCGTTTTACCCTTTTTCCCTCCTAACTATTTTTCCTTCCATCCCTTTCTCTAGGTGGCGTGAACCTTTTCCATGTAGCACACAGCAAGCCACACGTGACTCGGGGAAAATCCAATGAGGGCATACCGGGTGGCGACTATATGTTATGGTAACGGTCCTCGGAACTTCTCTCTCCCTTACAGCGGGTCTCGCTCACGGCGTTACCACATTGTTTTCCAGCGACGAACGGTAAACTCTTCTATCCACGTGTACTTATCGCTTCACCCGACCCACCCATCCGTTTGCTGTTCTCTCTTTCTTGTTCGCAGCAGCGAATCCGGCTAAGAGAGAATATTCTTTTCGCGCTGGTCACGTCCGTGGTTTTCAGGCGATGCGCACAGCCGCGCTCTCGGTTGTTCGGTGCAGCATTTGGTCTGTCTCGACGTATTTTCCGCGTGAAGAAACCGTACATCGTTACTAAGCAAAAACATTGTGGGACCAAAGTTTTGGAGAATGAAAGATATTTAGCTAAGTTTGAAAAGTGGAAATAAATTACTTGACGAGTGATGACGATTTATCCGTACTGGTATCTGGTATTTCGTATTTGGGTATCTGGTATCAGGTATCTAGTATCTGGTATCTGGTATCTGGTATCAGGTATCAGGTATCTGGCATCTGGTAGCATTCAGTTAAAAATTCACCATAATCTCCCAGTAATATTATTTTCTTTTGAACGTACAAATTATTAATAGCATTTAATAAACGCTCAAATTTGATACTCCATTAAAGTCGGCTCTTACGTCCAGCTGAATAGCCCTTCGTATTTGTTCAGGCGCGATTTTCCGTGACACTACGCTATTACCACGTTGAAAAATAAAATTTGTCGACCTTGCGTTATCGCCTTCAGTACCGTGCAACCTGCACAATCGTCTCTCCGTGCTTGTTGTTTTACAGACTTGTGCTTCTTTGTCTCTGTATCTGGCACTGTACACTCAACAAACCGTTCTATGTATTTCAAACACCAGTGACCACGCATATGATGCTGTTCTCATGTATCTCCCTCTATGTAGTACAGAGTTTGTGTGGTATCGTTCGTTGGGTAGAGCGGAAGATGTACGCTCAACAGGACAGGAGGCGAGCTTGCGGGGTGCAAGCAACCCCTGCAAAGCGCCTCACTCTACTGTGTCGACCCAGGATCGATTTATTATCTCGATACGAGAGAGAGATGCTTCCCGTATGTGTGTCATGTATATCTATATAGATACGTATGGGTGGGTAAAGGTTTTTACGACCTACCTACCTGCATCCTGGTATTTATCATCACAGCGGAGATGGTTCGTACATCGTCTACAACGACGACAAAGATGACGTACAAACGTATGTACGTCCTGTGCCCTTAGGTTCCATGGTATACCCACAGCATATATGGACCATGGACGGGCATAAAGTCCTTTGAAACTTTTTCCATTATTCTAGATGCAACAAAGTAATTCATACAAAATGGTAGTTGCGTAAATTTTCAGCACATTCCATCCTTCGACGACAGCAAAAAAAATGATACGGTATCTCCCAGGTCTTCAGGATACAATCCTGGTTAGGTCGTATATGTGGTTCCCTCTTTGTCGGTTAGTATTGTCATCACTAAGGTTGTAAAGGGTGATTTTTTAAGAGCTTGAGAACTTTTTTTTAAAAAAAAACGCATAAAATTTGCAAAATCTCATCGGTTCTTTATTTGAAACGTTAGATTGGTCCATGACATTTACTTTTTGAAGATAATTTCATTTAAATGTTGACCGCGGCTGCGTCTTAGGTGGTCCATTCGGAAAGTCCAATTTTGGGCAACTTTTTCGAGCATTTGGGCCGGAATAGCCCGAATTTCTTCGGAAATGTTGTCTTCCAAAACTGGAATAGTTGCTGGCTTATTTCTGTAGACTTTAGACTTGACGTAGCCCCACAAAAAATAGTCTAATGGCGTCAAATCGCATGATCTTGGTGGCCAACTTACCGGGCCATTTCTTGAGATGAATTGTTCTCCGAAGTTTTCGCTCAAAATGGCCATAGAATCGCGAGCTGTGTGGCATGTAGCGCCATCTTGTTGAAACCACATGTCAACTAAGTTCAGTTCTTCCATTTTTGGCAACAAAAAGTTTGTTAGCATCGAACGATAGCGATCGCCATTCACCGTAACGTTGCGTCCAACAGCATCTTTGAAAAAATACGGTCCAATGATTCCACCAGCGTACAAACCACACCAAACAGTGCATTTTTCGGGATGCATGGGCAGTTCTTGAACGGCTTCTGGTTGCTCTTCACTCCAAATGCGGCAATTTTGCCTATTTACGTAGCCATTCAACCAGAAATGAGCCTCATCGCTGAACAAAATTTGTCGATAAAAAAGCGGACTTTCCGAATGGACCACCTAAGACGCAGCCGCGGTCAACATTTAAATGAAATTATCTTCAAAAAGTAAATGTCATGGACCAATCTAACGTTTCAAATAAAGAACCGATGAGATTTTGCAAATTTTATGCGTTTTTTTTTAAAAAAAAGTTCTCAAGCTCTTAAAAAATCACCCTTTATAATAGAAGAATGTATTGAAGAAAGCGTTGATTCAACGACGAGAAGAATAATTTATCATTTTCCACACGAGTCTATGGGTAAGTGGACAGATCTGGAAATACAATGAGAATGAACTTGTATGTTAATAAATTTGAAGCTTGATACTTATTAAAAGATTTTTGTAAGTCGCATTCATCGTATTGTATTATATTATTTTTGTAGTAAATATTTATTTATCATTAAAAATTTTTTATTTACATATTGACAGCTTATATGACTCTGATAGAAAGTAAACAACCGAGACGTCACCTTTATACTGTATAGAACACGTTTCTCACGAGTTTATATATTTTATACATATACAGGGTGTCCCATTTTTAAAAACATGCTCAAATATATCGAAAGCTAAGTATTTAATTGACAAATGTTTCGGACAAAAGTTGTCGTATATGAAGGGAGACTTCAGATCAGCGTGTCAGTTTTTTTTATTCGGGGCCTCTGCTGGGCCCTTTGAGACCCAACTTTTGTTTTTTAATTGCATTTTTTTTATTTCTCGTTAAGAAATGAGCAAATTTTAAAGCAAAACGTTATTCGAAGTTTTCCCGTGGAAAGAGTGTCGGTACATCAATCTTTGTCACATTGTCAATTAAAAATGAAAACGAGTTCTACAATGAATTCTTATACATTCAAGAATTTTTAAACGTTCGTTTCTATTGTTTTTTAAGCATTGTTAAACGTTTAAGAAACGCCGGAATTAGCGTTACACGATGTACACCGCACGGAGGTTGCTCGGTTGGATTTCGTACATCGTGTAGCCCTGAAAAGTGCTAATTTCATCAAAATTTGTCAGTCAAGTTCACTTCTCAATTGAGACGTTCGGTTCTTAATTCCTTCGCAAAGATTGACGTATCGCCGCTCTTTCCACGGGAAAACTTGCAATAACGTTTCGGGCCTGTTCGAAGACGAAAAATGAAAAATAACTCGGAGTAAAACTTACACACTTTTTACATTTTTAAACGAAAAATAAAAAAATGCAATAATAAAATAGAAGATTCCATTTAGAAAAACAGAAGTTGAATCTCAAAGAGCTCAGCAAAGGCACCGGACCCAAAAACTGATGTGCTCATCCGATGTTCTTCTTCGTATACAACAACTTTTGTCCGAAATATTTTTCAATTCAATTCCTAGTTTTCGATATATTTGAACATATTTTTAAACTTGGACACCCTGTATACATACATCCCCGACACATTGTTTTTCTTTCCTCGCTCTTTTAAAGCGCCCAAACTAAACGTAATTGTGATTGAATATGTCGAGGAAGAGAGTGGAGGGATGAGATGTAGCGCTGGGATGCTGTGACCCTGGGGTATACAGCTTGAACTACCGGGACCAAGCTGTTGCTACTGCTCGTGCATGGTCCTGTATACGAATGACGTTAGCCTAAGCACGTGAGTAAGGGTTAGTGGCATTGCTGCAAGAGGGAATACGACGGTTCACTCTGTATCTCGGTACTAGAACCAACCTGGAGTGCAAGTGCGGTATACGATACACTGGTACTCCACTGCACTAGTACTCCACTGAGTGTGTGTCTTAAAGTGAGTGAGCCCGAGAAACCGAAGAGCGTCAAAGCACCATCGTGCACGCCCGTAAGAATTAAGCCGGTGATTCAGGAAGAGCCGTTCGAGTACTTTGCTGTCGAGCTACTCCTCGTCGTCTTCATCTTCTTTCCCCCTAACCCTTTCCATTCTCCTTATACCGGTGTCGGCTTCTCTCTGCATTAATTAAGTATATCGTTGGTGACACTCTCTCTTCGCTCATACAGGATTCCTACTCGAGTCAATCTTCCTCATCTATATACATAGGATTATGTAAGAAGGTGCGGTATACCTAAAATAAAATGTATCCTCGAAGTAGAACAACAAAATCGTGTTACTAAATTAGTAAATAGGTAAAAGGCACGTTAATCAATATACCAAGTACCTCGTGACTGTTAGGACGTCACCAATATTTGAGAATTCGATTAAAAAAAACTTCGTTACGGGGCGAAATAATATTTTATCTACTCGAACCCCTTAAATTTTATCACCCGAACCATCTTTTTGTGAGAATCAGGTACATGATTTTCAATTATTCTCGATTGTGGGATACGAAATCGTAAAGTTTAATTTCTGTAAATAAATTATTTATTTCTATATATAAAAATCGTATTAAATGTTTATCTGTCGAATGGAATATCGAGAAGGACCTCATTTAGTCCGAGCTACAGTCAGTCATGACGTTGTTTTTTTTTTTTTTTGCATTATTCATGCTCATGATTTCTCTCCATCGTTCGCATATGGCACAAGTGCATTCGTAATTAAAAATATGAGGACGACGAATTTTCACGTATCGTTATATTATTATAATTTTTTTGTTACAAAGTATAACTTTTAGTATTTGTAAACTTAAGAAAAAATTTCAACGATAAATTTAAATCCATTTTTCTGTATCATAAACACAGTGAACATCAATATACCGTAACTACATTATCACCGGTAGGGAAAGGACGAAACCTTAATAATGTAAAACGCTAGTAATGTAATGTAATGTATGCCTGCGCCAATAATTGTATACGCATTCGACTCTACTTTTTTATTACGAATACAAAGTTTCTCGAATCGTACGCTCGGTCGATTCGGGACGGATGGGTTACGAAGAGCTAGAACAAGAATAATGCGAAGACGGGAACAATAAGAGACAAAGTGTAGGGTGGTGAAGTACGAGAACAGTGTATATGCACGCGATGGGGGTGGGGGGTTGGTTATTGGCGCGCGCCTTCGAAATCTCAGACTCGAACCACCTTTGGCTGCCGGGTGTTGCTGGTGGTAGTGATACTGGCGGGCTGCGAACGCGTCCCCCTGCCGTATCGACCGTCCATGCAGCCGACGACGACGAGACGCGACCATCCACCCTACCACGGTACGGGGCTGTTCTCTTCGCCGCGGTGCCGCGAGGGTGTCGACGCCTGCGCAACTCACAGTCAGAGCTCTATCCCGACGCCAGTTTGTCGGGAGTCGAAGCAACGGTAACATCGAATCCTGGACGCGCCTCGAAAACGTTAGTCGTTCCTCGCGGAGAGTCAGATCCTCGGTTTCGTCTAAAAATGTTTCATTCATTTATAATTATCATAACAATTTCGTGTAACAACAAACAGCATTTACGTCAAGATGACAGTGGGTGCTAGTCATCGAAAGTTACATGACTACAAAACATTGATGTGGTAACGCCGGATGTGGTTATTCTCCACAAGCTGACATTCAACTGTCCACCGTAGTGTATATGGTTCAGGAATACTAAAAACTTCACCAAAATAAAAACAATCAGAAAAAATTGTTAACAATTGTCTATGTACCACAAGGGAATAGGGTGTACGAAACAAAATCATTGAAAATCTTTTGTTAAATAAATCGTGATTCGCCGGGTCTTCAAATATTTGTATTACAGTTTTAAGTTGCGGCACTCGACCGTGACAGTGAGGACGATAGTATTAAAACGGGAAATTGATTGCTGGCCAGAGGGACATTATATATTTTATAATAAAAGTGGGGATGTTGTACGGACACGATTACCCACGTTGACACCCTATAGAAGAGTATAGCATGCTATCGACAACTGATAGTTGCATCGTGGTGACTCTCAAGGACTTTATCCAGCAACAGCATAGAGATGCTGTAACGGTGGGAAATTCGAGTTATCTGAAAAGAATCGATGCACCGGCAGGAAATGTCAGTGCTTGCAGTGGACTGTTTTCGTCCCTGTCAGCACGACGAGTTGCCTAGATTTATTTTTTAATCCTCATCCCCTGAAGATTCCTCGTAGATGGATATATACACGTAACTCTGACATTTGTCTGACTGCGCCTCAGGCTAATATATATGTATATAAATATACATATCCTAAGGAACTGCTCATCTCATGATCATTCATCGCGACAACAGCGTGCGCTCTGACTCTCGTGGATTTATCAGTGGTACAGTGTCGGGAGAAGACGATCGAATGGGTAACGCGATTCGACGCGGCGTGAGTGACATGTGACAGTGAGACGCCTGCGAGCACAAAGGATCGAGCGAGTGTATTAGTTCGGATCGTCGTTGAATCTTTCGAATCTTGGGCCTTGCATGTTCCTTCGACTGCTGGATAGTCGTTTCTCACCCAACGATATCTACAACATCTACAAAATAAATGTACTGCCAGACAAGTTGAGGATAATTGGAAACTCCAATTTCGTTTTTTCACCACTTCAGCACATACGTCTTGCAAGATTGCAGATGACACATGAGGCAAATGTTAAAGAATCAAAGGCTAGCTTTAATTCTCAAGTTCTTATTTGCCGGTGTTTCTTCCGACGTCTATCGCGATAATAGTAAACATGCGATCAAAAGGAAAATTGTCTTCGCGTAAAGGAGCCGGATGAGAGCCCGACTTAAAAAGGATTTTCGTAGGAGGCGAAGGTCCGCGGACGGACAAGCGGCTTGCCGCTGGACCATTGGAAATGTTATATAGCCACTGAACCGAAGATCTCCGAAGATCAAGAAAGAGATGACGTGTCCTTAGCTTCTGGGATAACATACATCTCTGTATCTCAAATGAAAAGAAACTAGAGGAAGGATAAAGAAAGAAAAAATATCCCCTCGAGTACTTAATTATAACTCATTGACCGACGTAGAACAATAAAAAGAACAAAAAGGATCAGAGGTGTTGAGCGAATAGGCAATCAAGATTGCATAGATCTCGTTTTTTTCATTGTCATTAAATTCGTATACATTTTCCATCTGAATCATTAATTAATTCGTCGCTAACCAAAATCGCCTAGAAATAAGGGTGATGAGAGTATTATCGATATTTCGCACCCAACAGTCTCATCGTATATTCGAAGCTGTAAAATATGTTACGTTAAGGATATCGAAGAATCGACTATCAGAGAATTAGCTATAACACAGAGAGTACATGATTGATCTTTCTGAGGAATAAATTCTCGGTTTATACCGAGGCTGATAACACCCATCGATTTTATGTAAAATCGTATCGAGTGTTACATTGATTGGTGTAGGATCTATTTTAAAAAATGTGATTTAAATCATAATCTGTGATTGACCTTTCAAGATCATTGCTCTCGATAATTGACATCTTTGAGAAGCAAGGGACTTCTATCTGATCTTTAGAACCGGGAAACCAGTTAACACTCAGCCGTTGCTCTTACGAGATACAATAAAAAATCTACCTTTAACGGTGATTGACTCCAGTACCATTCCTTTTCAACTGAAGTATCGTCTTTCGTCAAATCTTAGTAGATAAAGAAGTGCGGAAAAAAGGTAAAAAGGAGGTCGGAAAGACAACGGTGGTTAGAAGGTTAGGAGAAGACTTATCGAGAAGAGAGTTAGAGGAAGAAGAGAGAGAAATAGCGAGGGGGTAACTCCGTTGAGACTGTGCCCAACGGCGTTTCCAAAGTTCGGCTATTTGCCTTTCAAAACGACTGACTTGATAATGGGCCAGAAGCGCTAACTTTCGGCTACAATCTGCCGGCATATTTCTCTCTGTTCTGTGAGTACCGCAGTCAGCAGCTCGGAGTTTCCGCAGAGAGTGAGTCCAGATAGTGAGGTATACAGTAGAAAGGAAGTAAGGCGAGTGAGTTACCTCGGCAAACACATCGGCGTTGATGGACGAAGGTACACACACGTATCTCCGCTCGTGGGATGGCGAATAAAGTGAGAATATGAGGCGTAAATATTCATGTGTATGTATCTTTGGCACAGTACTATAATCAAGTTATATATAACCCGAAGGGTGGATAAACAGCGAAGAGGCCTGTCAAAAAACTGTTTTCATCATACGAATATCTCGTGGGTATGAAAAGTTTTAAGGAAAAGAAAGATCAAGAGGAATAGAAGAAACCGCATCAAGTCGATAGAACAGGTCTACGTGATACGGAGAATTGGTTTGTTCCAATGGGAACTGCCGGAACGGATTCGTCGTACGATTGGGCGTGACCGTAGGAAAACGTGAAAAGGAAGTAAGAGGGTAACAAGAAAGAGAGGCAAAAAAAAATTGGTGAAACGTGACGCTGGAAAATGATCGGTCCGAGGAATACGAAAAAAACAAGAAGGAGTTCAGGTACGACGACAGAGGCGACGGAACCAATAAGAAAGACGAGGACTCCGAGAGCGACGTGCGTCGTGTGTAACTGCTGAGAAGATGCGCTCCTCGTATATTTACCGAGTCAAGATGTCGATGGCCCCGGCATTAAACGGTATGCCACTGCCGTTTATCCTGATTCAGGTGGTATTAGTGATTTTGGCATTTATCCCGATCGTGGCTAGTGGTGACCTCAATTCACGGACAGTCAAGACGAAGTACGGTGATCTCAAGGGCGTTATTGTGAAACTTGAACGTAATCTCGGTGGTGTTGAAGTTTTTCGTGGTGTACCATACGCATCACCGCCGGTTGGCAGTCTACGGTTCATGCCACCGGTCAATGGTGCACCCTGGCACGGGGTCAAAGTGGCCGACAAATTCGGACCTGTGTGCCCTCAGAAACTGCCGGAATTGACGAACGCTATGCCACCTGGCAGAGTGGAGTACCTGAGGAGACTGCTACCTTTGCTTCGCAATCAGAGCGAGGACTGCCTCTACCTCAACATCTACGCTCCTGCACAAGGTATGTGGTTATGCGGCTTCCTATCTCTCTATTCGAGCGCCCATACGCTTGTTACTGCCTTCCTGGAACACCGAACTGTAGAGATAGATAGTGAGTGAGGCAGTTGTAGGAAGGTTTTGCCTCTTGCATCAGCTCTATCTCACATGTAGAGTCGAATTAAGCTCGGCAGCTCGGCTGAGTTCAGCGCGCTTCGACATTCCGGGTCAACTATGTCCGACGGAACGTACCGGCTCCATCAACCCAGATTCGTGATATCTCTCTCCCGAGTAAGAGAGATGGACCGAACTTCTCATTCGCGCAAACCCTTCGTGGTACAGCCAATCCACTCTCCCCATTCTCATCGTGGCCTACCGCACACACGAACTCGGCGGCGGTAAAATAATTGCACTGATCGAAACTCGTGATCGGTCGTTTGCCCCTCTCTCTCTCTTTCCCCTCTAAACCAGAGACACATATAATATGTGCATTGCGGGAATTGGTAGTAGTGTACTATTTGTCCGGGTCCGTAGTAAATAGAATGTAACAACAGATGAATTAGCCGTGATCGTGAGCTGCCATTAAGGTGGTTAGTAGGGTAGTATAACGAGCGTCGTACAAGCCACCGTGTTTTGCGCCAGCGGAAAACGTAAATTACACGAAACAGAGAGTACGTATTGGGAGTAAATGGGATCGTGGGGATGTAATTCGGCCGATTCCCTCTGGGTGATTTTCGCGGGACACGATAGTTCTAATTCGAATAGAGAAATAAAAGGAAACGATGGTACTTGGTACATACAAGTGGGGTATACGTACTCGTACATGAGGTATAAAATTATTTATTCTCTTTTTCTCATTACAGTCCATCTTTTCTCTTTCCTAGATTAGTGCGTGGAAGGTATCTTTTATATCCAATATAACTGCGCTTGATCGCCGATGTTATTTACAGACATAGATGACATCATTATCGCTCGTATCTTCTTTTCTGAAGCGAAATGAATAATTTTTAGACAACTGTAAGGCCTTGTTGTGCACAGTTGACAAAAGAAGTTAACTGTAAGTAAAACGGGACCAAGTCCTTTTTCCGCGTAGTTTAAGTATTTACACAATGGAGAAGTTGGGATACCATTGGTCACTTAAGTGAAGAGAATAAACATTTAGCACAGAGCCGGTCACCTAAAAAAACACTTGATTCGTAAAATAAGAAGCGGCGCAAATAGAGCTGATTCTTTCACCCATAATAGACATCGTTTAATACTTGACATTGTCCACATCTACCCATTTCTATTTTCTACTGAATCTCCAGCCGATGCATAGGTTACGGTTTCTGTTCTTAATGCCTCAGCCGAAATCGCATGAATAAACATCCACGTTGATTTAGTAGGTTAAGCTAAGGGCGCCGAATGATTTTTACATGTAAGTTGATGGAAAATTAAGGGTTTCTTTAAAATGATTGAGTCTGTTAATAAAACAGCCACTTATAACTGTGCTGGACGATTTGCTGCTAGATTTTCAAGCTCGTGTACTCTCTGACAGCTAGTCCAACCGTTTTCGATGCTACTACTGGCAAATGCTGGATCCTGTGAACTGGTGGTTAACCAGGACCCTGTAATCCCCCCCCCCTCACTCTCTCTCTCTCTGAAGCATTCTATTTCAGTATAATAACTCAGGCAGGCACCCAGGGGCACCTCGCGAACCCATTGTAGAGAAACGCAAACAAAGAATCCATGAAAATGCCCATTAATTTGGCGATTTGAATAGGGAAGTGTTATTTTATAGCCGGGCGTATTCGTTCGTCGGCTATAAATTGAAAACGTGACCAATGTGGAATACGCGTGCACACCTCTCTTTTCTCGGTTCTCACTTTCCTTGCATTCTCGCGATCATTCGTTCACTTTTTTCCGCTTTGCAATCAGAACAACAGCACCCACTGTGTATACTTCTGCCTCTGAAAACTTGCAACCGTTCTGTTCTAGTATTCTATCCCCTATTTTCTTGAAACGTGAAGGAACGCTGAGTCCGGCGAGCTTGGAGCAGAGAAATACGTGCGGCAAAATTCTATCTCGTTTATAAACGAACTTCCAAAATTGATACCTATACAAATAGGCCAACTTTTATTTTTATCACGTGCTTCCCTTCAAGGCTCACAAGACACATAAATTAAATACATTTATATTATTTATTATTTATTATTTATTTATTTAGGGTCATGTATACACGCGTATCACACATATTACTTAAATACGGTATTACATCCTTTCTATACATATCATATTAAGGGGGCGTGGGGTGGCGGCGGGGTTATAGGAAAATATAGGGAATATACAGTGTAAAACAATAACGAAATGGCGCTCGGACTAAAAATCATTTTCCCACCGCGCCGAAGAAAGTTTGACGGGCATAACGTAATTTACGTTTTTTTTCTCTCTTCGACTCCCCATTCCTCTTCGTAGCCAACCATCTCCCTCTCGACCACCCCTCTCTATTCCCTGTGCACGATAAAACAAACTTCGTTACGGCTTGCTCGGAGCCTCGTAACAACAAGTAGGAACTTTACGAGATCGCGAGTGAGTGGGAGACGGTGCTCAGTGGGAGAAGAGAGGGATAGCAACGACTCAACCCTGAACGCTCGAACGTTCGTATCGTAAAGTGAGAAGGAAAATGGGAAGCACAGAAGGAAAGGAACGAGAGGGAAAGAGTTTGTGGATTGCGTATTCGTGGCAATTCCTGGATCAGGGAAAAGAAATTGCATTTAAATGGGGCATGCTAATCCGAGGGTATATAAGTGGCATAAAATTTCTGCGGGGCTCTCTTTCTATCTGCCTATACCTCGCTTATTCTCTCATGATGGGATAGTACGCGATCATCTTATGCAAACACGAAAAGATTCTATTCGCTTCCCTATATCCGACGCTGTCTTTACCTTTTTCTCCTTCTTCTTCTTCTTCTTCTTCTTCTTCAACTTCTTTTTCATCTGCTTCTTCTTCTTCTTTCGCTTTTACTTTTTTCAATTGTAGTTTGCGTAATTCGTGACAGCTCATCGTATCTCGTGACACCAAACTATTCTGTGCACAAAACATAAGGAAGTACTTTTTTAGCGCGAGGTAATAATGTTTCCGCAGGAAATAGATATCCGTCGACACCGGTCAAAATTCCAACAGTAACCAGTCTCGATATAGCTAGTAGGTCATCGACCGAAACAGCCGCTAGAGGCGCACGTAACAAAACGTCAGGTGCCTGCGAGCCCAAGACTCGAGCCTTAGCCCCCAGGAGTTAATTATTAAATTTAATTAAAGTACCGTCGTCTCTCTCATCTTGTCGCGCGAACGGCGCGTCATTGCGACACCTCTACGATACTGCATACACTGTATATCTGTTCTAAGATAACAATAGTTTGGTACTTGCAGTCGAGTTCTCAATTGCACAAAAATGAATTAATTTCTTCAAGGTTTTTAATTCACTCCGAACAATAATTACGATTATTCTCTTGTCTGTCGAAACATCGGCGATACTTTTATTTCAATTTAAATAAATATAACGATAAGAACTTTTGCTTGTGTAATTTCTGGATCGTACATCCTTAAGATTGACTATTTTTATATGACAGGGAACAGCACAGAGTACTTTCACTCGCCAGATTCCGGTTGAAGCAATATTGTAGTGGTCCTATATAATTTTCAGCAAATTATAATTTTTAAAATGCGTTATGACGAGTACTTTAGAAAGAGCTATTGACACATCCGTGAATTAAAAATCGTATAACTGTCCGATGCTAACGTATAGAGTTATATGACAATGATAAAGTGTGACAGTTACAAGCTTGTCTCACTTTCCCGCATCTCACGTTGATTGATATTTTATGATGATAACTGGTTTACAAGCAAGAGAGATGTATCGTACAAGTTTACGTTATTCCTTAAGATACCTAACATTCTTGAGCTACGGAATTGAATTTCATTCCTTCGTCAAAATGTAGTTAGATTGTAATGATTTTCTTGCTTTTTATTACCATTCCTCATAAGAAAAATGCGTTGAGAAGAAAAAAAAACAGACATCATATTTATATATTAATATTAATATTAATAAAGCGGGAATTCTGAGCTGAATTTTATAGAATCGCGACTCATACGTCATTGAAAACTTCTACAAATAAAGAAATACAATAATACAGAATAAGATCACAAAGATTGGAGCTCGTTAGTTAAGTACTTTGGGCATCATAAATGGCCGAAACAAAATAACTTTTACGAAACAAACGAAAATAGAGAGAAGATGACACAAAAAAAAAATAATGTACATAGATTTGATGGCCCACGAAATACAAAGGAATCGAGTATCTCTTTATTGAACTAATTATACGAAAGAAGTGATATGACACAAAACAAATTAACAAGTGTCTTACAAATTATATGCCAACAATTTGGATAACATGGCTAACTAACTGGTTACAAACAAACAGAAAAGCTTATTCCTATAAATCTCCCATAACCACATCCATTTAAATGGAATCAAAGTTACACGTGAATATAGGTTTTACTTTCATTTCACAATAAAAATTTGGAGCCTACCGCCAAGTACGAATTTATTTTCTTCACGCGGCAAGAAATAAAATCGTTGATACATTCAATTAAAGAAGCGTTGTACTCATCTTACGAATGGTACGAGAAATCGGTGTAAAGATCATGTTGACTTCCAGGCCTGGATTATTGCGTTGATTCAATCGGACGGACGTTACAATTCGAAGATATGTTCAAGCTCACATAATAATAGGTTTTCTTCGATGTACTTATATACTCATAAATATAAATAGCCCATCGACCCGAATAAGAGTGCGACTTTACTCGAGGGCAGCTGGAGGAGAAGTGCGTGTACTCAAGAAACTCACAACAATGTGGTCATGAACTCGTACCTTTACGGAGATCGACGGAAGAGTACGAATTTACAACCAAACCCGTGGGCAATCTAGACCTTTTAATGCGAATAAGTTGACTACAAATAAATTCGTTACAAGATAGAAAAAAAAAATAAAAGATTGCTGATCTTACTCTTTTATCTGCAAAATAAAGAATTCAGAAGTCTACATCGTCTTGTAATTATTGACTTGTACTCGTCTGCTAAAATTTCATAAAAAATGTGAAAATATCCCGGAAATAGATTCCTTGGCTAACATCCCCAATTCATTGATATCCTATTTTAAAACACTTTCCGTTGAAAGTTTACGAATACCACGATACAATGTATAAGATTGCCAAACTGGATAGCATAATATAAACACGTAAGGGACTGAACGATGCTCCACATTTTTCTCTATTTCTATCATTCTAAAGCCATCCTCCTTTCTATGTTTTGTATCGAATCGAAATCGCGGCTTTTCTCACACCTCCGTCTCCTCGCGCCGTGCCGCCAAACCCAGAACAGCACGGATTTGGATCTCACCCACCTCTGGATATCGGTTTCGTGGCCTCTTTCGAGATGAGAGGATAGGTACATTCCCAAAAGCTAGTAGAAAGGACTGAGGGAAAAGGAAAGAGAGAGTCAGAGTCGTGAGGGAACGGTACTACGGAATCGCTTCGAATGGAAAACAGGCGGAAAACGAACCGCTCGGGAACCGGACACGACTTTTCAATTCCGCAGAGGTTGCGTATAGGGGTTGCATTCTCCGTCCCTCCGACTTTCCCTTATTCCTCTTCGCCCCTCTTCCTTTTCCCCATTTCACACTTGGACATGGACGAGAAGAGCTGGACTGGCAAAATCCCGATTCAGGACTCGTTCGAAAGCCTACGCATATACACACGTACTATGTATATATACACAGTGTACACTTGCAGCGTTCTGGTTTCTACCATAACGTGCGAAGCTTACGACTCGCCAGTGTGAAGGAATCTAAATTCCTACGGCTGTAACAACGACTTGCGCGGACATAGGAATGCAACGCGGTTACGCCGGAAAGACTGGTTTGTACGCTAGCTTGCAAGGCCGCCTCCCACCGTCCTGTAAAATCCCCTTTTGGTTATACGACAATCGAATACATAGATTCATAGCGAATAACCGTGGTCAGTGAGAAATGCATGTGTTGAGCGTTACGGGAACACAGGGTGCGAGAACAATTGAAAAATATGCATTAAACATGTAGCCATAGTCTCTCTCTCTCTCTCTCACACACACATACAGACAGAGAAATATACGATTTTCAGGAAGGCATTATTACTGTAGATCCTGTAGTAGTGGTAGCAGTAGTAGTGGGGATACAGTGTTACTGACTAGTGTGCAGGAGGGTGGTCGTCTTGCCAGAAACCTCTCTCTAACCAACTCTCTCCTACTCTTCTTCCCTGGTCTTTATGTTATCCCTTGGTCTCTATTTCTCTCTCTCTCTCTCTCTCTCTCTCTCTCTCTCTCTCTCTCTCTCTCTCTCTCTCTCTCTCTCTCTCTCTGGGGTCACCAGGGATGGACGTAGCTTCGCGTACATAGCGTTAAATTCTATCAGGAAGGTCAACTGGTTGAAACTCGTGGTACGTAGTTCTACGTATGTATTAGAAACCATAGGATACCTGGTGATCCTCTGAGATCTCCCTTTAGAGACTTGCAGTTATACGTAACTGTAAGAAACTATTGTGTAACCATGACTCTCGAGTTATATAAAATATTTATTTTTATACTGATAATTATGTGTACACGGAAAGAAGAATATGATAATGGTTCATACCCATGTGGCAATTGATATGTATTCCAGCATTCTAACAACTTTTTAAAACGCATATATTCAAACAAGTATAATGACTTGGATGCTGTATGAGTCATATAATCAGAATAAATATATTAACGTTTCGTCAATCCTGCCCAATTATTTCTAAGATGATATTTTTGGCGTGTCGCAGCTCGGGTCTGAGTAAGCGCCGCCGTGATCCCTGGGTTATCGATCTTTTGCAAGAAAGATATCTAACAATCGAATCATTAATTTTTGTCAGCTCTGATTATCTCACTAAGTTCATTAAGAATCAATGAAGCAACGAGACCTGATGATTTTTCAGCGTAGCCTGGATTTCTGATGAAACGTTAATATATTTACTTATATACACGGCCACTTATTAAATATAAATAATTAATATCGCATAAATGCCGAAATATATTCCAATAGAAGCACGAGTTCAGTAGCATATTCTTATCTTCCTGTATACTGTACATCGTAAAAGTACAAAGACAAGACTTTATTGGAGGCGTTCTACGATTTATCATAGAGCGCCATTTTAAAGGCATATTAAGACAACTTTTTTTAATACCATCAAAGATATTTAATGCATTTATTGATGCGTTCATTGCTAAAAAATAATCTGCAGAAATTTTATTAAAATTGATATTAAACTTCTCATAAATAATCAAACAAATCATGTGGAAAGTTACTATTTTGTTTGTTACGAATTTAAGGTAGGACCGAATAAATCTAACATAATTGCTTGTGTGAATTGTATACTGTAAACATTGTTACTGTTAACAACACATGGGTGAACACTTGTTAAAAGACCATACGAATCGTCGTCAACACCCTGAATTTTTAACAGTCTATGACTCCATCGTATCAACGATGACAAATCGAAGGGCCAAGTCAGATAATCTTCTACCAGTGCACTCTTTCTACCTCGTTTTCTAGAATGTGCGTTTTTCCTTTATTTATCTACGTCAGTGCAGATGCTGCAAAGAAAAGATAGGAATGATGGTTAAAGGGTGTTGCAATGCCCCAACCAGCAGTGTGTAAGGTATACAGTCGGGAGACATTTGTCTCTCGCTGTGCATATTGAAGAATTCTATGCATCCGTTAGTGACTTTGCGCGAAGCCGCTCACGTACATGCAGATATAGAAGGTAGATATCTCGCTAGAAGGAATAAGCAACAGAAACACTGGAATGTCTGTCACCAGTGGTTAAGCTCCCTGTATATACAGACAGTTTGGTTCATCCACGAGAGCTAGTAAGGTAGTGTACACATCTCAGTGCAGTGAAATAACTTTCGGAAGATGTAGTCAGCTTGTGGTTTTAACTAAAGTTTCCTTCTCTTATTTTTTTTTCACTTCATTATTTATCATGTCCTTATTAGAAATTCTTAAGGAATAGTATTGTGAAAGATACGGTAAGAAATTAGATAATAAAAACCATAACTTAATACAGGTACTTGCAGATCCTTGTTCGATTGTTCGATTATCACAGTTCAATTGTCGGACTAGGAGAGTGACAGATGTAATGGAAATGTGAATTCCATGATTGACACCGTTCTATACGTAACATATACTTCGACAAATATGATACCCGATAATTATTTTAACGTAGTATAATTTATTATATCTGTTATTTAAAATAACTTATTTGTCGTGATACATTTTGAATCATGCAATGCCACCTAAAAAATTTAACGCTTACATACACTCGTTCGAGAACTGTAAACTGAACAAAGTAGATCGAGAATTATTCCATTAAGAAAAAAATCGTCAAATCTGATGGATTAATCGATTTAATATTGATAGATTCAGGCAATTAGATCCGATATTTTTAAGGATTTGTATCGTGAGAATTTGAATTAAACTTCTCAGTTCCGCGCTTAGAGAATCTAAAGATCACGTTCTTACATCCGAGTTGCGGTTTACAAATGTTCCATCTTTACTGACCGATGGTAGACGCAGTACACAAATTGATGTTAAGAATATAACCCTTGCTGCCTATAAATATCGTCAGAAAAAAAAAAGATAGAATAGAGAAGAAGAGGCTAGAATGGAACAAAAAGAAATGTTTATAGACTCGATATTTTGAAAATTCCCCCACGAGTACTTTCTCCTCATAGGCAATCGTATACCGACGTAGATTTCTAGATATAACGGGTCAGTTAAGGGTCATTGAGACAAACGGGTTAAATGAGACGCGAAAACGATTTACGTTTAGTCGATTGGGGGCGTAATTAAAACACACCCTCGTCCTCCTGCCTCGATCCCTCTTTCTCACCCCGTCGTTGTTTCTCCTCTTCCTCGATATTCTCCGCGTTGGCCAACCCCCATGGGGAGCCAACAGCGAGGGCGCTGTGCTCATTATTACGCGATGAGGCGAGACTGCCAAACTCTGGCGTCGGTAGCTTCTGGCTTTTCCGACATACACTGTGCTTTTGTATATTCGGTAAATACGTGTATATGTATGTTATCCAACTACTGAGAGAATATATTCTACCGAGTTGGTTATATACACGCACATACCATCTTTTATAGATTCTCTCTCTCTCGAACAAATTTAAGTGAGTACTACATTGAATTTATAGACTTTATATTACCTTCGGGAACCTTGATATCTTTCTCAAGAGACGTTACAGCGTTTCAACGCAAAGTAATTAAAAGTACGTTTATACTATAATCCTCGGTTTTTTTAAGTGGATAAAATAAATGCTGCAACGATAAGCAACGTAGGATTTATAAATATTAATAGTCGCAAATATAAAAACCATGCAAATTTGAAATTTGCACATTGCTTCCTCATGATTCTCGCCGACCGACAAATTTTACTGTGCGGGTAATGGTTATTTCGACTCTGTCTTTCTCGTAGAGGAAATGGTGTTAAAATTTTCAATATCTTTGGGCAATTGGGCGAAAATCGAAGACAATTTGGGCGAAAATTGTAACAAACTGATGAAGGTTGCGATCCGACACGTGTGCAAAGTTTCAGGATAATCGAGTAACCCGTTATTTAGATGTATCCATTGAAATGTTACAATCTCATCACACACACACACACACACACACACACACACACACACACACACACACACACACACACACACACACACACACACACACACACACACACACACACACACACACACACACACACACACACACACACACACACACAGTTAGGCACGGACATTTTTCAAAAATACTACGTCTCGACGTTTTGAGACTTCAAAAAGTACTCTGACGTAAAAACCTCGAGAATTTTGTTTCACGACAATCTAGCTTACACTATAAAGCAGTAATGTAAGCATCACATTAAATTTTTTATGAAATTAACAGGCTACCGGTTATTAGAAAAATGAAAAATTTGGAATACTTTTTTCGTAACAACTATAAATCTGTTATATTTAACATTTAATACCAACAACCATAGGAAACACAACAATAACCACGACATTTAATCCAAATAACAGAAATGCGTTAACAGGATTTTCATAATTAAAAAATAGCGTAACAGTTCGTTTTTTCTTGTGAAAGCTTTTAAACATATTGCTCGTTAATTTAAGTGCCCGCGTTCACGAATATCTAATTTACGAAGATGAGCGGAAAGATTTACCAAAGCAAAAATCGCTATTTTATATGACATGTGCCAAAGCAGTCTCAATTGTCAATTGAAATATTTTTCTTTTTAAGACTACGTTCGATGCACTGTCATTTGAGATTTTCGTTTTCGTACGAGTTCCATCTGGGTCTTATCAAAAAGGTTTTTATGTCGACGGATTTGGCGTATCATAAATCGCTGATCGAGGATATCCGAGATATCCGAGACGACCGGGCAATGAACCAAGTCCGCATGTCCTTATCCGACAAATACTTTCGACCAATTCTTAGGGTTAACCCTGACTGCCATAGCTACCGTTGAGACGGTAAAGCTATACAAAAAAAAAACATTCCGACCGGTAAAACTTTGCTGTATCTGACCATGGAGCAAGGAAATCCGAAGAATAGGTTTTTTATTTTCTTATAAAAAGACTGAAATCGCTTGGCACCTCATGAGTATATCGCACAGTGTGGCTACACAGGTCGTTTTCATCGCCCGGAGGACAAAGCAAGACCGACCGTTGCTAGCCATAATATAGACCGAGCTCCATCGATGTTCAGCTCCGGGTGATGGTAAAGGCGAGTAGGGCTGTTCTCTCTTAAATCTTTTCGGCCCTCTGTATAGCTGTCGTAATTTTTTTCTTCATTCCCTTAACTAAATCAGCGTGTTAGTATTTTTCACGAAGGTCCCAAGGGTCGATTTTTCGCGAACAAAATTCAATCGTATCTTCAATATACCAAAATAACTCAAGGCGGTGTTTGATTTTTTTTATAGGTTCAAACGGTTTTTTTAACACGTGCCCATATAAAATTATTTTCTTGTACAGTATAGTTATAGTTAAAGTATTCAAACTTCATATAAAAATACGATGGTTAAGCTGGCTTATTCGTTTATGAATAAAAAAAAAACAAAGATACAAAGTTTAATCTTGCACATTGCTTCCTTGTTATAAGTAATTCTTCACAAAGCCACCTCATTATTATCTCAACAAGGAAGTATCTTGATAAATGTTGACTTCATCGTACAGGAAAATATGTAAAACATAAAAAAATGAGTATGAAGCCATGTTCAAGATTCTACGTTGCATCCTTGTTTCAAAAAATGAAAAAAACTGAATTGTAACGAAAATTTTAGTTGTCAAGAATTAAGAAAATTCATATAGCCATAAAATCTAATTGTTTCAGTATATTTTGACAAAAATTCAGAGCTAATAATGAAAATTGACTACGTAATTAGCGTGACAAGTGTTTGGTTTAATTGTTCAAGTAATTAACGAGTTACATGTCTTTTATTATTGCAAATCACGGTAATCGTTGACACCCCATGTTCCATAATATTCAAACGTCTTTGTAAATTTCTACCAAATTTTATATCAAATATCCCTTAACTTATTTAAACAAGTTGAAAAATGTTTTAGCTCGTTTTGCTAAATATTTCGAAAGTAAAAGCGGTTGAAAGTTGCAAATTTGATTACCCAACACCGCTCAACAATTATTTCGTTTCTGTAGAAAATTTAATTGCAAGTTATCAAATTTAACGCGAGTTATAAATATCAACCAAATTCAATATCAAATATCCTAGAACGTTACTGCAATAATAATAAAAAAACTGTAAGAGACTTAACGCAGATACTTTTTATAAAAATGCAAAACGTCAGCTAATCCCAAACCTTGTATCAATATTTACGAAATCCATAACAAACAAATAGACATCTCTGCTTTCTTTATATAATACATTTTCAAACATAAATTTCAAACAGAGGTTTTATTTTTCCGATCTCTTTACACACACATCCATCCAGACATTTTTTCTGAATCACTTTTCTCGACGATTTGGTTCATTTTTAGTATCCTGACATAAAAATCTCGAAAAAAAATATATGAGAACAAAGCCTTTTCTATGGAGAAGCAAAAAAAAAGCGAATGGGCAAGCTGTACTTGGTGTTCCATCGCATGGGACGAATTTACATTAATTATATGTAAAATGGAAAAATTTCTAGACGCGAGTTTTTTCTGAACCTCCGATAATCTCTCGGTACCTTAAACCTTTGTCAGTCATAGCAATAAAACATCTGCAGAGCACCTGGGATTTTTTTCTCTATAATAAAAACATTCAAAATAATCCTTCGAAGTCATGAAAAAGTAATTCGCGAAACGGGTCATTTATAAGCCCACGTATCTTCTTCAGGTTCGCGGGTTACACCTTCAAGTACGGTGCAAGGGTCAGCAAGGTTACTCACGGGTCAGCATCTAGCGCATGGTCTCTTTTATTTACTTAAACCATCGATGTGCGGAAAGAATCTTGTTACCACTCATAACTGGTCAAGTTTCATTAGACGTCTCGGGAAAAATCTCCTCTCGTTAGTCTCCGGCAAATCAATTAGCTTACTAAAAACGCTTCAACAGTCTAAGACACACCCATCTTTTTTAGATTTTGTAACCATAGAACTTTTAAAAGTAAGTCTAAACACTAACACCGTAAGGAACAGTCGCATCATCGATTCGTTACCTTCGCATTACCGTAGACTCGTATCACAAATCATCAAACAAATTCAACATTACAATAACATCTTTAGTATATTAATTTATAACAAACAGAGTAAAATAATGTATATAACTATTGTATTTGGTTTTCGAATAAACAATATCTTTGTTTAACGTCAGTGTAAGCCATATTTTAATATCTCGAACTCTTATCCGTCTTAATAAAGGAAAACAATTAAAGATCGTTGGCGATTAATTTCCCAACGACGATCTGTACCGTCGGAGACTTCATCTCCATCAGCGTGAATTCAGGCCTTACAACCCTGAACGGTCGGACTAGTAACGCGAAGTTCAGGCGTACAGAGAAGTTGGTATAGCAATACATTTCTACTGTGTACTATAATTTACATTGTTTGATGAAGAACGGATTATTAGCGCATATAGAGCGAATAAGAGATGCGGTACAAATCCGATGGCGGGTCGAACGAGCTTCTATTAACGATGGCAAGAAGTCTATAAAACTTGAAATACGACTTCCGGTGCACGACCGGGTGCTGCGAAGATTGTGGTGAGACTCGGATCGTGCGGGTATTAAAATTCACGTCGCGAGAACAATTGGAAAGAGTAATTTATATCTGATGAGAAACGACAAGTGGCAAAGTCGAAGGTAAGGTGCTCGATGGAGTGTCGTCGATAGGGAAAGGAGTAACAAAAATATTTGGGTGTAACGAGCCCTGCGGGTATTCTTACGATCGTTCGGATCGTTTAGTCATAGTCGTTGAGACGAGGGAGAAAAGAGCGAGAGATATATAGACTGAGAGATGAAGAGAGCGATAAAGGACGTAAAGCAAGGAGACCTTCATCGGAAACGAGTCATTGAGGATTAAGGGTGACCCCAGTCGTGGATTAAAGACGACTCGGTTCGTGCCTGATCTGGTTAAAGATAAAGACCGAAAGTGCTGTACGTGTGTTTAACGAACAAATATTTAAATTTAACCGTGAACAGAAAACCAGAGATAGGACTCGATAACTGGTCTGGTAAGTGCACAATATATAGCGGACGAGATGGAAATAGATATATAGATAGTGTCGCAGTATGCCGAAACCAAATTTCAACCGGAGACCTCCTTAGCCCACTCGACCGTACCAGAATCGAAGGAGCCTAGGTAGCAGTCGTGAACGAAACTATATTGTTCCCGCAGGACATATATAGTTACTTGTGCAAGCAAACATGGTTTCACCAGAAGCAATCTGGAATAACCCAAACTGTATCCAAAGACAATCTCTTCCTTCGATTACTTCCACACTTCCTGTCTGTAATAAAAATAAATTGTCTCGAAAGAAAGCTTGTTTTGTTCCTCACGGATAACTGCTACACGAATGAATTCACTTGTTTTTGTCAAAAATAAATAATATCTTGATCAAAACATAATTAGAAAAGCATTGACATTAGAAAATGATGATTAACATCCGGTCAACGAAGTTGCGACACTCGAAATTATCTTCTTTAACTTGAAATTAATAAAATATGGTGTTTTATTGAAGTAACGTGTAAATCGTTTTTGTATTCGATGGTAGCGGCTGACCCTAAAAATGGCAATTTCCATTTTTTCGAAAGTAATCAATTACTTTTAAATAGAAATTTATGGAGGATCGTTTATTTTTATTTACAAAAGAGTATGGACAATAATTAATTGCGCTACAGTCATTTACTTGATCATTTCCTTAGTAACTTTAAAAGGGTTAGCAGAACCTTGTTAAGTACTTTGTTGTCACCCAAGTGGAAGACACGTACGAGTTGGAATTCTTGTTAATGTTTTTATTTATAACTCAAACTCAAAACAGGTATATTGTATACACGAGATTACATTACAAATAAATAAAAATTGTATTCTGTAACTGAGTTTAAAATTAATGTGATGCATTGTCAGAATCCGTTGTTGAATCACCATTTGACATTTTATTTTCTCTTTCTTTTTGTCTATATTGAAAAAAATATGAATGGACGATTACTTGCATACTAATTACAGTTCTAAATAATTTTGTAATAATTATATTTCTACAACTTCTAACCCGTAGGAGGGCTGAATTTTTCACGTGATTCAATCACGGAGACTGAATTTAGTAATAAACCGCAGAAAAGAGCATTGTAGGATCCTTTGGGAATTCTAAATTTAACTCTGAATGGTTTCGGAGAGTACCATCGATACTCTCAATGGTAGGTGGTTTACTAGCTCAAAGGATACGGTTGCGAGAGTCAAGCAATGGTAATTCGTATGCGGTTCCGACCGCGGATACAGGCTTCCCTCGAACGAATCCTTCCCTTGCACTCTAGTCCTCTGTCATTGGTGCTGAAATACGTTCCTTTCAACTCTGGTGTTTAGGTGTTGACCGTAGTCGATTCCGTTAACCAATAATTAAGCTCAACACTCCATTATCGAAAGCCTAACGCAGTATTTAGTCGTGCCTGCAGGTCTATCGGGGATGAGATAGCGAGGAAGTTTAATGAGTGACTGATACAAGGTTAACAGAGGGGTTCGTCTGTAGATGAGGATAGAGAATGAGCAGGTTCCAAGGATCAAAGGCTTTTCGGAAGATGTTCGCGTTACATGTTGGACCGCAGTGTCCTCCGTGCTAGAACTAATCGTTCCAGACGAGGTTTCAACCCTCCACGGTGGTACCCGAAGAGGTTCAACACTCATTGTGCAAAAAAAAATTAATTGTTCGATCGATTGATTTGGTTTTTAACCTCTTGTCTCGTTAAGTAAACTCAACGATGCAGGAATCGAATTTTCTTAGTAGTTTTCCGCTAAATATTAATAGCAAGCAAATATCAAGGAGCGATAAAAAAGCTTGGGCCAAATATATTTCATCAACGATAATATCTCGACAGACCTCTTCAATTATTCGTTCGTTCAATCGTTTTCCCGCTCTTCAACCTGCTCTTTTGTCGAGCAGCAGCAACTTCAATTCAATGGAGTCCGAAAGACGGTTTAGGAACAAAGCGATGTGACTTACTAAGTGAGATCGAGTGAAAGTCGAGGAGAATCGATCCAGAAAATGAGGATGTCTTAAAGTGCTGTCGCAGAGGAGCCAACCCTTCACCTTACAATAGCCTCTGATCACCTCTCAACAGCACAGCTGTATAAGGAAATCAAGAAACCCTCGTTACTTTTGCTTCTGTCTATTCCTCACTTCCTCTTTCACTTAATCTCCAATGGTGATTCTAGGAACTGATCAAAAGACGAGCGCCGGGCGAACTTTCTACCCTTAATTGAATCCCGACTTCGCGTCAACGCAGAGGAAGAACGAGGTTTGCGATTTCATATTGTCAACTTTTCTGAATAAAAACGAAACATTGAACAAGTCGCAATAAATGACAACAGTTATTCACGCTGAATTAACTATTAACATATCTAGCTACATTCATTTTCCTTCCACGGAAAGAATGCTTTGTTTTTACGAACATTTTATCTTAGATATTTTTATGTATGGATACTTTAAAGTGTCGAAAACATCGAGAATAATGGTTTCAAAAAAATTGTCGCCTGCCAGCCTAACCACCCTCGCGCGCATCTCTCTCTGTTTGTCTCTCTTTCTCTCTCTCTCTCTCTCTCTCTCTCTCTCTCTCTCTCTCTCTCTCTCTCTCTCTCTCTCTCTCTCTCTCTCTCGGACGGGGTGGGGTTGGGTGTGTTAGACTCAAATCTCGTAAGCCTCCACGGTACTAGTCGTCTACATCGCGATTGTGCCCATTACCGCTTTCGATATCGACAGTGATAATGTACGGTAATGTGTACAATCGAGTTGTAGAGGACTAGGAGCATGAAGGATCGAGTATGTAGAGCCAAGAAGTGTGGGGACTAGGAATGTATCGAATTGGGACGTAAAGTAAAGAGATTGTGTACAAACGAGCTGCGAAGAAAAAGGAGTGTGTGTGTGAATGGCAGTGTGAAGAAAAGAAGTGAGGTGAATCGCAATGTGTCGAATCAGGACACAAAAGGAAAAGAGTGTATTTAAACGAGCTATGGAGAACGAGGAGTGTATAGAACTGATAACGTGGATAACTGAATATGGAGAACTGAATGTGGAGATCCGATGGCAGGGAGACACGGGATGAAGACTATAAAGGGGTTCCCGAAACATTTAAACCTCTATAAGTTGAAAACGGGTTCAACTATCACGTTTGAAATTTACATCGAAGTCAAAACGTCCAATCTACATTGCTTGTTCCAATTTTCTGAGAAGCGATTTAGGTTAAAATGTTTATTCGCACGCCAGATCTTATCATTTTTCAGCTATCTGGCTAAATAATTATTCATAAATATAAACGAATATGGACGGATGAACAGAATTGAATTTTGCAAACATTGATCGAACCGTTTCAATTTAATTTCGTATATTTCAAAATTTCCTGTATTCTACATTTTGCTTCAATATAGATTGTGTCGATATTTTTGTATTTATCGATATATCATTGAAAAATGAGAATACCGGATGGCCAGTGACGAGAAATAATATTAAAAGGGTAGAGTACTTGTGTATTGGATTCAATACTTTTGTATTGTATTCGCTTGGAATTTCGTTAAGATATTAGCTAATACTTATGTAACCTCCGCAAAATAAGATAAAAAAGAATGAAATTATTGTTCAAAGTAGTTGGAGCTTCAGATCGGACTCCGCATCGCAATAATGACCGGTAGAAACGACTGGAAAGATTGTGCGATAACTGCCGTACGCTGTTAGTGGTTGGCGCAGCAGGTGGAGTTACCCTAAAATCTTTAGTAGATCTCGGTGATAGATACTTTCTGATATTGATTAGACATTCCATGCTCCAGCTGTATGACCACCATTCGCAAAACTCTACCTATCCTCGGAGTACCATCTGTAGAATTTAATTTAATTTTTTTAAAAGTTCACCTTCAATCTCTACCAAACCCTCCTCGCTCCCTCTTCACCCAATTCGACATCAAATTTTGCTCACGTCTTCCCAAAATGTTTTTCCGCCACACTTTACGAGGGGATTACAGAGTGTCAAGCAAGGATAGTTTGATCCGGCAGGCCAATGTCTACGAGCGGCATGTACAGTCCACGACGACAAATTGGCTCGTTCCGAAAGCTCGTAACGAAAGCTGCCTTTTTCTACCTCTTGGATTGCTGCTCCGCTGATGTCCCTCCCCCGGCAACAATTTATTAACTCTATCCCGGGCGATACGTTAGGCTCGTATCTCAAGATTAGTACGCCGGATGAGAGGGGGAGAGGGAGAGAGAGAACAAGGGCTGAAAAAAAAAGGAAGATCGAGTAGCCATGTCGCGATTTTTCGGGTCTGTGAAACGAGACGTCGAACAAAAAGAAGCTTCAAACTCGCGTATACGTAGCTGGATATATATATTTGTTACACGGTATAGGTAACTATCATACTATTATTTTCATCTTTCTACGCTTCGCAGAGTTTCTTGCGGATTCTGGATCTAGCGTGCCACGAGCTTCTCCTGTCAAGCACCGTCGTAAGTTATAGTGCAATGTACATAGTGAAGAAACAGTACCGGGTCCTTATGCTTTTACGTGATCGTGAGGTGAACGACGCTAGTTCCAGTGCTTGTCATGGTTCTACCGGTTGCTGCTGGTGCAACGGTCAGGACGCTGCCCCCTTAAACCAACGTCTACCAAGAATTTTATGATTTAGTTATACGCCAATGTCGGAAACGGAAAACGGGAGAGGGAAAAAGGACATGCCGAGAAAAAGTACAGGGAAAGGCGAGGCAGGCGGACATTGCTAATACCTGAAAAGCAGCAGCAGCAGAGAGGAATGAATTACGAGGGCCGTCGTCGACGACGACCCTACCTTGGAACTCAGGTCCTATCCTCTTCCATCGTTTTTCCGTTTTTTTATTCCTCAACCTTTTTCATTTCATATATTTTCCGTTTCTTTCTTTTCTTGTCTCTTTTTCGTGGTTCAGGAGTGCTCTAAGAACGGGCATGAGAGCGAGTAGATAGAAAAGGGTTTTCCTTTTCTCTCTCGAGGAAACAGTTTGAGCGAGGGGCGAACAAAAAGCGTGGAGCGAGCCGCACCTCGGTCGTTCTTCGACACTTCCGTTGATGTCCCAACCGAAAGAAATCCTATATAGTCCAGCAATTCGATAAATGGGATCAAAGAAAAAGTATGAGCTTAAGTTTTAATTTATGATTGTCTCGGATTGTCCGACTGTGATGACTCGGATTGTCGGACTGTGAAGTGATCTTTCACAATTATTTAAATACGATATTCAAAGTATTCCTATTTGCGAGTCCATTATCGCTGGTTTATTATTTTTCTCATTCATCATTTATAACGTCTTCTGTAGAATTAAGTACGTTCATCAGTTTTTACGTACTAATAAGACATTTTTATTTAAAAATCGAACAAATTAAAGGAAGCTTTGTACTAATATCAGTTGTAACGTTTTTGTATTTTTTATTTTTTGTCAACGCATTTGTTTGTATGTATATATGGTATTCTCAGGAAACCAAAGTTTCTCGATGAGGAAACAAAATTAATTTAACGTTTGATCAAAAAGATCATAAAACAATCATAAAAAGATCTTCCTCGTAGAGGAAGCTTTGAGCATCGTGCGAAATCTCGAGGAAGCAATTTTCAAGTTTCAATTTTCAGCTTATTAGTTATATTATCGGAACCTTGTGACCGATTCTCTCCAAAATTTATACCAACTTTATCTTTACAAGACTCTATTGAAGAAAAAAAAAATCGGCACGATATCTTGAAATTTGCAAAAATTAGAGCGTTTTGACGATTTTTCGAAAAATAAATTTTTTTTCAAAGTTTTGGGACATTTTGAACACGTTGACGTTGACAACTAAAAAAAATGTTTAACCCTCACAAACTTTTGCTATGAGGAAGCAAAACAAAAGTAACAATCATGAGAAAAGTCTCGACCCACCGGTTGCTTACATACAAATGTGGAAAAAAAATGGCATGAGCTTGATTTATTAATGAAAAATTTTATTTAAAGAAGGATTATTTTACAAACAATGAGGAAGTAGCAAAAAACTATCGTAATTTCGTCTACATTGGCGAACATGAGATCATTTAAAAAGGGGAAACGACCCTAGACGGAAGAAAAGAGAAAGCTACTTCAGCACTAAGCAAACGACTGTACATCGGAAAGGCCTTAGTTTTCCATGCTGCACCCTCCATTCGGGGACGCAAGCAGACCCCAAGAGAGTTCAGGCTTACATTTTTAATCTCGCAAACTTTTTGAATTACGGTTAAATACGCGAGAGCCTCGAGTGGGAAGCAGAACAGCGGGGAGATGGTTCGTAGGTTGGTTGGCTGGTTGGTTGGTTGGTTAGTTGGTTGGTTGCTTGGTTGGATGGTTGGTTGGTTGGTTGGTTGGTTGGTTGGTTGGTTGGTTGGTTGGCTGGCTGGCCAGAGGTTTGAGTGGAAGGAATACGCAGGGTATAGTACCCCACGTCCCGGGATACGTACTACGACGCGAGGTAAAAGAATTACGATTCCGACCTTTCCACCGCTAATGTCTCTTCGCTTAACTCGCAGGGACAATTCACGCTGCTCCGCCAGACCGGAGCAGCCCACACGAGCAGATCCTGCTGCAGCGAGCAGTAGAACGAGCCCGATTGTAGACACGAAGTGAGTCGGTACGAAGGTTGAGACGAATTATTTGAGAAGCGAATTTGAGAAAACTGTGGTTTCTAAAGAACGGGATGGAAAAAAGTTTTCAACACTCGCCTGAATAGCTTTAAAAGTACGAAAAGTGTACAAAAAAAAGTAAACCGCTACCAATAAATATCTACAAAGCTGGAGTTGAAAATGCCTTCCATTTTTCAATAGTTTCGTACCCATAGCTACGCAATAGCTATAAAATATAAATATTATTATGCAACCTGTTAAAAAAACTTTATATAAAAGGTGTCAAGATTAAGCTTTATCCACGAGAAATAAAAAAAAAAATAAGAACATGAAAGTAAAAACTAACACTAAAAATCTTTTTACTTGACTGCTACTGCGCCTGGGCGTTGAGTGATTACTTTTTAACGCCAAGAAAGATATTCGCCAGGAGATGTATAGTAATACGTTGTGTGTATAGTTGTTTCCAAGGCTGGCAAAAGAGCGAAAACTCGTATCTTCGGAGTCACGCATTGGCTCGGAGTCACGCACCACCCTTTTCCCATTTAACACAACTGAAACCGGCCTCGTGGCTTCAATCCCGCAGGCGACGCTCAAAGTAATTAATACTCTTATCCGTTGGTAGCTGTACAACAAACGAGGGAGAGTTAGCGAGGTTGAAGTAGTCGACTTGCTTAACGATCGGCGTTCTCGTCGTTTCTGGATGTAATATCCCTCGTGGAAAGCCATACCGTGGCTACAAGAGAACCAGGTACTCTTAAACGTCGGTGGTAATTGGTACGGTTGTTACTTTGCGCTAGGGCAACCACGTGTAACCATAATATTAAATAGCTATACTTGTACTAATACTATAGTGAGATACAACTATACACGAGAGGCCGACGATGATGACGACAATGCTTATATGCAATCCAAAGGGATCCATTGTATTTATACAATAGCGTTACCATCGCGTGTACACCGGGCACATGTACATCGTCCCCGCGTTGCCCACCGTTAAGCTGAACCACCGGCAAACCTCGGTAAACTGCACCAGAACTTTACGAACGTATATAGAATGCTGGTATACCATTATATTATACAGCATAGGGGAAGTCTGGTTCTTGGAGATTTCACGCTTACCGGGACAGCAGTAAAAAAACAACGTTAAGTATTATAGAGCAGAAACGCTCGACGATGCGTTATTATTACTTCAGACTGAACTTACCTCGACTTGTATATCATCAATGGTCCTGTCGGCCACTAAACCTTCCGGATAAACACCAGCGCTATTCCGGATGCGTACGTTAGAACAATGAGGTTGTACAATTTCCAACAATGATAATATTTCGTTGAGTGTCTTTCGGATATCTTAATTTAAAACACACTAATTTGCTATTCCCTCTTCGATAAGAATTTTAACGGACTATCTCTAGCGAAAGTTAATTTTTTTGGTTATGTTTAACACTGTTGCCCTTTTTATGTTTAGAATAAAGTCACACGATAGATCGATCGTGATAAAAATCAAGGATAATCTACGTTTTATGAACAGTTATAATCTCTTAAAAATTTGTGGAATTATCATATAAAGAAAAATATTATTTTTGCGATTTTTTGTCGATTTTGAGGAAAATTAAACTTGAGCTAAGAGTGTAGGTTAAAAGGCTATCGGACGTCAGATCGTTTTGATATAAATCCGATTTTACGCAACCTGACAAATTATCGAGATGACTGGACATGCGAACGATCGTGACACACCCCTGCGACTCAACCATCTGCGCACGAACTACGACGAATCTCAAATAGCCTCAGAGCGTTGGTACCCATTCCCTGTCAAACCTTGTTCTATTAGAGAGATTTAATGTGAAATCGTACAGCGAACAGAGGCACTGACGCCGTATAAAAATAATCTACAAGCTATATCTAATAAAAAGCAAGTAAAATGTAATTAGATTAAAAATTGCTCACACTTTAGTACCAACGGTACAGTTTAAATTAATTGAATGCAGATTTAAAAATCTTCAAATACACAAATACCACCGTGCAATGAAAATTAATGTTATTAACCAACTTATAAAATCAAACAGGCCGCAAGTCTTTTAATATATCGTAATAAATTCCCTGTTGAATAGGATTTTCTATGTACAAGCAATTTATGGTATCCATGCAACTTTGAATCGTTCTCGAAAATATGTTTAAGTTAACGGGATACATTGCCGGTGGTAAAGCGCTAAGGTAAAAGAGAAGTGTGTGCTGAGTCGATGAGGTAAATCGGATAACGTGTAAGGTCTCGTACGTTCAAGCTACTGAAGAAGGAAAGAAAGTACAGGAGATATAGCAGAAGGAAACGAGCACCTCGATAGCGTTTTGTCCCGTGAGGGCAAGCTCCCGCTAGACCAACCCCTCCCTCGTGTTCTTCTGAGCATTCTCAGCCTCTCGCAAGCTCTCTCTCTCTCTCTCTCTCTCTCTCTCTCTCTCTCTCTCTCTCTCTCTCTCTCCCACCCTCCCTCCCTCTCTAACCCTCTCTTCTCCACTGTCGACTCTTCCCGACTCTTATTTCTCGAATCCCCGGACTGCGGAAGTCTGCTGGACGACGAGATTGTCGTCGTCGTCGTTCTCGTCGAGTTCAGAACCGAGATTGGGGCTTGCCCTGGTACGTAAGGCGAGAGAAAACGACGCCTCGGTATACCCTTCGTGTCTAGGCGTCGAGAGCTGCGCACAGCACCGACTAAGACGATTGCAAGTATACCGCAGTGGCGATAACCACCAACACAATCCCAACGATGACGACAACGTTAGGAAGACGACTGGCATCTCTTTTCGATCTCTTTCGTGTGTTGAACCTCGCATTCTATTTTACGCGGAAGTAGTTCGATTATTTTTTTAACGAGATATCAGCTGTACACCCGATGGAAAAACAGAGAGCGAAGGTAGTTCAACACTTCGAATGGAAATAAATTCCTGTTTCCAATAAATAAATTGGAGAAGCTTCGTTGAATGGATGTTGATTATCAGGGTTAAATATTTATTTGAGTATCGAGTGTAATTTTTTTTCTTTTATTTAATGAATATTTATAGTTTTAACAATGTAAATAATTGTTTAATTGAATAAATTCAGATGTATCAGTTTAGATCAATGTGTTTTCTTACATTTTTTTTACTTTACTTTCATTGTAGAAAGTTTTAAAGAATTCTATGTGCATTGTCTATGCCGAATACTATTTTAAATTAAGCTTTTTTATGTTTGCTAAACATTCAACAAAACAGCTACAACTGTTAACGTTTACTTTTTGCATCAACGAAACAACGGTCTGCAGTTTCAAAGCATATTTTATTTCAAATGTAATGGAAACAATTCGAATGGATATGTTATGGAAACAATTACACTGGATATATTATGGAAACAATCCAACTGGATATCTCAATGGGCAACTGGCAACATTTTCAAAAGTGCAACAATACAGGTCTCGCTAGTTTCTTTCTTTTCTTGGTTACCTCTGACTTTATCGCACTAGCTGTTCGCGTTATTTCCCATACTGAAACTCAACTCATGGGCACTGACTCCACCGTCTGTAATGGTTAGAGCGCACTATCACGAGCAGTACCGACTCCTCAAAGTCCCTGTTTGTACGTGCTATTTTCGGGCTAGTGGTTTTGCGTTCAAAGTACGCACCCTCTTCCACCTTTAACTACACCGTAGTCGTTTGACACAGCAGACCTGAATTTTCTTCCTCCTCGCGTATCTTTCCCATGATTTCTACCTTTCGTTCGCTACTATTCCCTCGTTTCGTTACGAGCTTAAATTTTTATGCAGTTTTTACCTTGGGAGAGGCACCCAAAAGGCAATATGCTTTCTCTCGACGTATTCATCGAAAAACGTGAAAACTTCATAGATAGATTGACTGGAGCGGATCTCATAAGAGAAAAAAAAAACTTTTTTACGTGTACGAAAAACGACGAGTTAAATGGACCTGAAAATGGTATATTTAATACTGATGTAAAAATAGCCCAATACCGTCAGACATAACCAAACGCCCTAGAGGTTCTCCCCAAACAACATGAGAAGGAGGGTTAAACGGTTTTCCACGGTCGTAAATTCACTTTGGCTTCGATACATTATTCCGCTTTATGGTTTCGACAATCTAATTCGATCGGATATCTCAACGTCATTCTCAGGTCGCAAGATTTGTTAAAACCAAAAGTCACCTAGTCAGCCATTTGGCTTCCTTCAAGTTCCGGAGAGTTATCCCGATGGAGTAGATCGTGGAGCTCACATATCACGTTCCGCCATCGAAAAGTTATGCCACTCGCACATAGATGTGCATAGATACTGAGGGATTGTATGATTGACATACTCGTAGTAGCCGGATACACGATGCTAAACCCGCTGCGATCAGCGTTGAGCTATTACTTGACGGGTTTCGAACGAGTCCATCAGTCACCCTTCGCGGTATCGCGTCAACCGAGTGATGTATGGCAATATCTCCACCATTCTTTCTTATTTGGCAGCAAGCATGCCATTTGACTGCGCGATGCTCTTACTTAAACTCAAGTAACGGCACCACAGTTTGTTGGATATTCGTGGATAGCTTGTTGGCTTCATAGCGGCCTTTTGTTAATGAGCTAACCGAAGACGTTTGATTCGCATGGCTACTTGTATTTTATCATGGTATGTCTGGTTCTTCATGGAGATACGTACAAGAATAAATTTTGCTATAAATATTTTGCAACGAGTGTCATAGAGACTTGCATTTATTTATCGAAACTTGTGACACCATAGACAACTAATTTAAAATTCAATCATCAATATTTTTATCTGTAATTCGACAATGAATTTATTTGTCGATTGATGAAAACTTATTTACTTTGTTTAATAGATCTTCTTATATTATTACCATTAAGGCACATTTTTTTAAAACCCTCTGTAGACCAATGCTCTAAATAAAAACGTTAATCAACCTATCGATTGAATTCATACATAATTCAGAACAAACATCCTTCGATGCGTAGTGGTTGTAAACATCTCAAAGATGGGGAGAGTTGACGGATGCCTAGGGGGGGTTGCAGATATACGAATTGGTAAGCCTTGTACACGTGCTTTATATATGAATGGATCTTAAAGTACTGCATTGAGTCGGTTTTATTTACTTTATATGCGTGGTTTTTATTGTAGCAGGATGACGGTGAAGGGTCATTTCAAAGGAAAAAAGACTCCTTAAAGTAGTAATATTGCAATAGTTGACACCCCACGCAAGCAATGACGCAAGTGATAGTCAATTATTCTCCTTGCGGAGGTCGCTCTGGAAGATCCTCAAGTGTCAAAAGCCAGAATTATTTATTTCCTAGGTTTGGGTGGGTCGAGAGAGTGTACGGAAGAAAGCAAGAATAAAACCTTCGGAAAAGGGACCGAAAATTGTGCAATAAATTTTGTAGATACAACTTCACCCTGCCTCCGTTTTTTGCGATAGCGGACCCTCCCTATTTTCAACCCCTATTTTTCCCGACCTTAACATGAGCGGAAACCCACGTCGTTCTTGACTTACCAGGGCCAAGGGTCCAAATTGTCCTCGCCATTGGTGCAATATAGTAGAAATACAGCAACTTCACTTCCATCGGGAATTATAAATCCGGTGTGGTATCCAATCTTCCTCTAACCCCCAGTAGTGAACTCTCTGGAATCCCATCCTCTGCGGATTTCGAAATTTAGCTGGATGGTTTCAGCACACCGTGTATTTACGGAAAGCTTTCGAGTGCTCAGTTGTACGTGCTCACACGTAGCGGTCGTTTCATCGTAGAATAGATTGACCTATCACATCGATTTTATATTTAATCAGCGATTATTGATCGAGCTCTTAATCCCTTGAATAAAAAAAAATAAAAGGAAACTAAACGAAAGGTTATCCTATCAACAAGTAAGCGAAGGATGCATTGTCGAGACATTCGACGAGTTAAACAAGCGTGAAATCTCAGAGAAACATAAGAATCGATGAAAATTCAAAATATTTTACACGGATGTAGATAAATCTGAATAAGAAAAGTTGAATGAGATGAAAAGAAAAACTGAAGAGGAGTACTGCCGTAAACTATCGTAGGCTCCATCTACGATGTTAACTTAATAGGCATAATCATTAAGGGAATTAGCAAGCAAATGGGTAAACGGCCACGTCCTTTAATTTCTGCATAAAACTCGGCGACAGATGTTGCGTCGATCGTATGCAACAAAAAGAACTACAAAGGCCAAATCAATATTCGTGCTGGTCGTACAAAAGTAAGATGAATACAGGAAGCTAGGGCCATATTGGAAATTTGAAACAAAAATGGTATCAAGACAAAAATTGTGCATAGGACTAAGTTCCTATAACCATCGATACACAGGAATGAGTGATTTTTCATGGTAAAACGAGCGATGCAAACCCTGATTCCTCCGACGGTCGAAAATAATTCTGCGCGGATGTTATATCTGCGAGAACGCAAGAGGGTTGCGAACAAAATTATCAGAATTCCGTGCATCCACAACACCGACAGTCAACTTCGATCACCCTGCGACTAGGAAAATTATTTACATCGAAGGAACTTTGAATTATATGAATTATTATTCTTCCGCAATGAATAATTTTACCTCGGTTGACTGGATATTTTTCAACGAAGTTCAAGATATTGATAATGCTTTTTCACAAGTTTATGATACACTGCACTCTGCTCTATGGTTTACGGAGTGTACCATTCTATGCTTTAGTATTACGCACTTCGTATTCGATCGTAAAACTTACGTCATTTGCGGTTTGATTCACTACAGCTTTAAAAAACATGTTGACACGAAAAAAAAGCAACACGTAAGCGATGTATGGTAAAGTGCACTGACACGATGACGACCATCGAAGCGTTTTCTCATCTGAAAACCAGATATAAAATTCTCAAAGCGAAATGTTATATGGGATGTGCAGCCGAAGTGTAAAGAAATATATTTGTAACTTCAGAGAAATTTCGATCTCATATTGGCAGACATAAAAAAAAATCGAGACCTACCTTGCACACTATCTTTAGATAAACAATACACGGACTTTAAAAAGCTGTATATAGGGCAAAAGACTCGCAAGCGCAGTCCTTGTATTTGTTAATCCCGATGATGAATATAACTGTTGCTAATATCTCAGAAAACAAGCTTTTTGAGACATTGCCGTTGCTCGTTCAAAGCTTATCAGCTGATCTTGATAATGTACCGGTACTAATACTTAACAAAAGGTTGTTTTTATTTTATATTTTATTGTTGAACCAATTTATAAAGTTACATGGCTCCTATTTACAAAGAGAGGGAGAAAATTAATGTAAAAATTAGAAAGTATTCGACAGGTTGGTGTGCGCTAAATTATCTTTGCTATTACGAAATACGATAATTGATGAGCAACATGGAGTCACATCGGGAAAGTCTACAGTGACAAACTTATTATTCCACGAGAGCTACTCGTGGAATAAATGCTTGTAATCGAAATATCAAGTTGATACAATTTATAAAGATTTTAGTAAAGCATTCAATTTCGTAAACCATAGACTATTAATACGATAGCTTAAGGCATTTGGATTAAACAGAAAACTGTTACAGTGACTAGCATTATATTTATCGAGCAGGAACCAATGCGTGAAAATCAATAACTTGACTGAGAAAAATCGCGATAGATCTGGCAACTGTTAAGTGATAACTATTAATTATTAGTCTATGTGACTCTTTTTATAGTCGCATGAACAATCTTTATAGTCAAATCGTTTAGAGATAGTTACTGTAACTATAAAAATAGATGCATGGGCCGTAAATGAATAGTTTCATTTTTTTTCTCTCGGTGTATGTAACGAGAGCTATCGAAGGAGTTTCACAGCGGTTAGATCTTGAATCTTGCGTGTTTAATATTTTTATTAAGGATATATCAACGTGTTTCATTCAGTCGAGGTTTCTCGTAATGGCGGATTATTCTAAATTGTTTAGCATCATTAAAATACTTCGGCAATTCCCTGCAAACGGAATTAAACAAGATAATTAATTAGTGTACGCAAGATGATATGAATCTATCGAAAGTTGATTAAAATTACCGCTTAAGAGATTATCAACTAGAAAGAGTATCGATAATGAAGGATCTTGGCGAAGCAACGATGAAAAATTAACGTTTTCCTTCTACATTGATGCAATAGTTAACTAGATCATGAAAGTACTAGGCCTCGTCAAGCGATGATGAATTTCTCATCATTATCGACTATCCGAATACTATATTTCACGCTAATTACATCTAAATTGTCGTACGCGTCTCATGTATGAGCTCCTTGATATGGTATCAACTCATATTGAATCGAATTTGTGCAAGATAAATTTTCAGATACACGGCTCATAACTCGGGAAAAACCAAGCGATACGAGAATTACACGCAAATACCTACTTTTATGAATATTCCGTTTGTTACTTCTTTAAGAATCATGTATGATGTTTGCTATTTATTTACTAATTTACGTTACGCGTCTCAAAACATTTTCTGTCGGGGAGTACGCATCACGAATTACGAGATCTCTATTCAGCGCATTTCAATTATTGACAAGTAACGTAATTATATCCTACGAATAATCGTCTTGTATTGTTCGTGTACTTTTCTGTATTGTAACACTAGATTAAGCGCGCTAACATACGTTTTGAAATTTATATAATTTATTAGCGTACATACATAATTAACATATATAATAAAAACTATTTTTCTGTATCACTTACATTAAGTTTTTGTAAAATGAGCAATCCGTAAAATGAACTATCAATCGATATACAACGGCTACAAAGTTCTATATTCTTTATATATCCGTTGGATTTATTCTAATAGATATATCACAGATATATCGGAGATGTATGTAATACAGTAGCTCTAGGCAAGCGGCCGTGTAAGTTTAACATTTTATATAGACATAGCGTCTATGTCCGGTCGATAGGATGGATTTTTTTGCGAAACACGACTCAGGATGCGAGATACGTGATTGCGTTTCCAAGCGCGGGAATGAGAGGCCTAATTCAAATTCTGCATTTGCGAATCATTATAAATATCGGATTTAGTTGCTTGAACCAATTGACAAAAATGTCTCTGCCTCGTATATATTTTTCTATATAAATCTTTTTCGTGTGGAATACTACGTTTTTTTCCCAGTGAACGGAGAATTCCCTCCTTTCCTCTGACAAGCGTTGACTTCTGGAATTCTCGATCTCCGATTCATCTTCTCTCAAGTTCCGACTATCAGGATTACCTCAATAGTCATCGTGCTTTATACACCGGAGATAACGGCTGCCTATCCTCGAACATCGACTTCATCTCCGGATAGAATTCGATCGAGAACTGGTATACATTTGTCCGGTTTCCTTTACTCATCTTGGAAGACGGTTCGACCAATATTTTTCTTTGAACTTGATGTAACCTGAACTGAGGCCGCGTAGAGTTCACAGTGAAGCCCGATTGAAATGGAAGCACCAAATTCAACACCAGACGCATCTCTAGTGTCTTCAGGACTCGAGGTTTTGCAAGCGCAATCTTCTCGAGTGGAGGGTTTTGCCGTGTCGTGCTAATGCACTACTTAAACCAGCTTAAAAGCCCACATGCCCTGGCGTACTAGGAGCCGCTTAATAATTTGGTGCCTCCTGAATGTACGCTGGAGGAACGTGATGGTACTCCGGGCTTTCTCGTAGGATCTCGAATCTGGGTTGTGCATTACAACAATGCGATGAAGAAGATGGTGAGAATAAGGACACTCGACATACGAGGCGGTGACGGAAGGGAAAGGGCCCTCGCGATACACCGGCATTTTCGTACAACACGCGCTTCGTAAAATCGATTGTCGCTTACGGATTCACATCACGATAAGGCCACCGGACCAGCACCACGGTAAGGGAACCTTACCGCCACCACAGCTACCACCATTACCGCAAAGCCCGTGTCGTGTGGCCCTTAGATATCGTGTCCATGATCCGATTAAGAATATCGATATCGCTGGGTGTATTGGGTTGTACTCAGATCGGAGATTGTACTTAAGTTTTGAACTTTTCCATTTGTGCAGAATGAAACGATCTGCATTTGACGATCGACCACGATTATTGCAATAAAAAAGTAAAGATATTCCACCGCAGTTCAGGAGATAGATTAGTTAGTGGAGAAATTAGATAGTAACTTACTAACTTAAGTTAGTAAGTAACGAAGAAATAAAAAGAAGAATGAAGTACTGATCATGGTATGAGCACCGCTGAGAAACTCGAGTTTGAAACTTTAAGAACTTTAGTCGCCCTGAAAATTCGAGGTAGTTGATAAGGGTGAATTTTTAATGAGGAGATTATTTTAAGGGTGTAATCTAAAGGAGATGTAACAAGCGTAACACCTATTTCGTCATTCGTTCTTCCAAGAAGAGAACGAAAAAAGAACTTTTATTTTACAGACTCGAAAATAATATCGTCAAATTAAAAAAAAATGCAACTATTTTCAAATTATCGTATTGTTATTGCAACGGTTCCGTTACTCAAGAACGTCATTTTATGGACATGGCGTTAGTCGACTTTATGTCGATCGTACAAATTATCAAGTAAAATAAATCAAAAAATTATTGAAATCGAATATTTTAAAGAAAAAATTACAAATTTCGAATTCTACAATTTGTTTTTCACTCAGTAGATTTTTAATGATGAAGCTCGAACAGGCTACAGCTTCCATACTTATTTATTTTTTTAAACCATACGTGTTCTTTGACAAAAAGTTTAACCTTTTGTATACTTCGTTCGTCCGTCGTACAATAAATTTCGGTTGGCTCAATCCAAGTATGGTTACCTCAACTTCATGGTGAGTTGCGCCACATCAAACTACACCTTTCTGTAAAGTATAAACGTTCCGAATATGCTCTCTCAAGACTCTTTACCGCACAAAGTGAAATCTACATCCTAACTCTTCTTACAGTGTTGGTACACTGCGGTGTGACTATAAATACGATTATGGTGGTAAGCGGATACTCGAGACGGGGTTCAAAGCACCCTTCACTAAACTCGTTTTTACGAACGCACAGCGCACTCTTTGCTTGCCCCTCTTTTCATTCTCTTCTAGTCCCAGGCCATACTCTTGCCAACTCGTTTTCGAAAGCTCTCACTCATCCCACGGAACGCACCAGTAAATTCAGATTAAAAGTCCGTCGATGCTGTGGTGTTGGGGCTTCGGAAGAGAGGGGGCGCTTAATATTTCAAGCGGTAAGATTTAGATGCAAACTGCAGCGCGGTTGGTAAACCGCATGAGTGCAAAACTAGTTGTAGAGATGAAAAGCATTGTGACGAAAAAATAAATCTACCCAGAGTTCGAATCCGTTTATGAGCTAACGCATCGTACATTTACATATTATGCGTAGACGTCAAAGAGACTCATGCAACTTATTACGGTATTTCGATGCTGCGTCCACGCATTATTTCAAAGTACTACAGGCTTGACGTATAAAAAAACCTCAATCTTTTCGAATGCCAACGCAATGTGCGACAGAGTGAAGAAACGATCGACGAAGCAGACGAAGATTGCAAGTAAATGTTTTGTAATTATGTTCTGAAAGGTAACCGAAGTAAAAAAAAAAATGCCATTTTTCTCATACGAAATAGTGATCGTCGACAGCATTAGCTCAACTTCAATTGACTGATTCAAAATTTCGATAATTTCACAAAGTATAAAGACAATTGTTACAACACTGCTCATAAGTTATTTTATTAACACACGCAAGTAGTTGACAGCTATAGTGGTGCAGAGTTAAAAATATTACTGCATCAAACATGATCACGAGCAACATTTATACTTTCTGCAACCGCCATACTACCCCAATAATTAATCATAATAAAAATACCAGCAGGCCTTCGATCTTAAAAGTGCATTATAATAATGCAAAGTGTCGCGGTTAGAGGGAGCTTTGCTCGTCCAATCTAGTCGCCGTTCATGAGTATTAGCTACGAAGATAGGCGTTGAATACTTTAGTTCTGATTTGCAAGGTCACACGTCACAAGTCATTACGCTAAAGCTCTGCCCCTTCAACCCGTTAGCACGAACGTATGAAGGGGTGCAGTAGCAGTGGGGGATAACGCGAGCTTGGAAGCATGACGAGTACCCCACGGAGCGGAGTGCCGGGGTTCCATCAATTTTCCGTTGGGCCGACGTGGAATACGAATTAGCAATCTGTGCCCCGTCATCAATTACTATCGTCGCGCCGTCCGTCATACTTTTTCCTTAAGCTTCGTTGCTTCTCTGTGTGTGAGCGAACGTAGAACGAACGACGAGTGTGAGCAAGACAGAACAGAGTGTAGAGTAGAAAGGAGGAAGATAAAACGATATATATACAGTTGCTGGTACAACACGCAGCGAAGAACGCGCATAGCTTTGGTCCGGGATCGGATATCCTCAATCCCGGAATCCGGAAGAGCATTTGCAGATAATGAGGCAATCGGTGAACGCGGCTTTCCACTGGCCACGATGGTACTGCTACTGTCGGCCCTCTTCCGCACTCCTCGAGTTGATGATGGTTCCAGCATTTTCTCACTCTCGCCTGGATATATATAGCTATACTTATATCTAGATTCCAGTGAGTGGGTAAAGTGAAAGAGGTAGTCGGATAGCTGCAGAATCCGTCGAGAGATCGATTATTCCCCGACCACGAGCGTACCGCGACCAAGAGACCGCTAATGAAGGAGCGAAAGAATGGATATTTTTCCTTTGTGCCGCGTTAACGATTCAACGCTAAGCTGAAAGAAGTAGGCGGCAGCGATTCTTTATTCGCGTGGCCTGCGCGACCATAAAGAACCGTTGAAGGTCGATAGGCGAGAGATGAAACGTCTTTTTAACTTTTATATAAATACTTTATATCTAAAGTAGTGAAACGTATAAGAAGTCTTCAGGGATTTTCAATAACCTTTTACGAACACTGAGAAATAGTAGTCGTTTTGAGATTTCAAAATGGATGTAAAAAGAGGTAAGATGACCTTTTTGAATTTTCATATTTCCCTCCAAACATCAAAGTACTTTTTTGTATAATGTGCAATAAGTATTTCTGATGTATGTTTGAGTATGATACATAATTTAAAACAATTTTGTTTATCGATTGACAGATTACCATTAATTTTGTACGACTTACAGCGATAGTTTTACGACCGTAAGGTTCTGCGTATAATTTCACGCATAACAACAATAAACAATGTTTAATTAGCTCAAAGGGTAATAAATCAATGTCAATTTAGCATAAATTAAAGCAGCTACATCGATGATGCAACAGGTTAAAAATTCGGTGTCTGAAACTAAGTTACAATCCTAGTTACGTGACGCACTTATTGACTCTGATAAATTAAGAGAAAAACTAACCGAAAGATAAACTATTATCTATCAGTTCGATAAAGTGTATTATACCGAAGATACCTATGTAACCTGTAACGTGGATGTATATTTAATATATGAGGACAGTTTGATTTATATCTTATTAGCAACCTGGCGTAATTCACTGGTTAGAGCAGTTGAACGGTAATCGAAAAAGTCCCGGTTCTAATCTCGGTCCAGATATCCCGAATATTTGTTTGTTGCACAGCTATTTTTATCTCATTTTCTAGCTATCATCTTTCTTATCAATAGGCATTACTTCGAATTCCAAATGTGTTTGTATTATTTAACGTATGATTATATATTAGGAACATGAGATAAATAAAAGTCGAGAAAACTGCAGAGCAGGTGAAACTAATTGATAAAATATAGCAAATGAGTATTTAGAATTAATATAATTCACCTTCGTATTTTTGGATTCGTATTTTTGGACGTCGTATTGATGTTACCTTTTGACTCGATACAATGAGTGGACTTTATCGGGACTCGGTTTCTACTACGGCTATTCAAAGGCTTAAAGGGGTCGAATAGGCTTAGTAAACTGAAGGAGAATGAGATCACTTCAGTAACAAGTGGCTTAAAGTACTGACCGCCCTCTCATTGTAACAGCCAATACGAAATCAATGGGGCCCTAATTCCTTCCTAAACCCGTATAGCTTTGGTCAAGAGCAGTAACGAAATGTGGTAGAAGGGCGAAAGGGTAGCGTGTATAAACGACCCTTTCGACCTTCCTCTAAATTTCGTTACCGTTATCCACGGACCTTGAGATCTCAGAACCCTTGATTTGCTACTTCAAGTTTTTGACTGTGTGATAATGTATGCACTACCCTCACGCCCTTTAATCACATTTATTCTCTCTCTCTCTCTCCTCCTCTCTCTCCCATTGTGTATACATACTACTCCGTCGCCCTTCCACGACATTTATTTACTCTCTCTGTTCACGATCAAACATTCCATTGGAAGTAGTGTGTGCACACTACCCTTTCGCCCTTCCAACACTTCTCGTTACTCTCTCTCTCGATCTCTCTTTGCTTGCATCCAAACGCTTGTTTTATCTGACCAAAAGTACTAAGTTATTACGGTTAAAGGAAAATGGTGTGCAGTAGGTAAATAGCGAAGTGACCATTTCAATTGAATACGAGTCCCCTCAGAGCAACAGAATCAGAGCTTATGGTGACTACATTTACCAAACTATGCAGTGTAATGTAGTCGTAAATAGATTGGACTGGAAGCAGCATCGGTAAAGGTATTTGTTCAAAAATGTGTAATCTGCATAATCGGTGGATTGAATGCAATGCCGATCATGAAAGGAAACCTTCGAAACTGTTGAGGAGTTGCTTTGTTTTTCTTGCATTTGACTTTTAAGCCGCGATCAGGTGTTACTTCCTCTCAGCCGCTACTACTTTCTCATCGCACTTATCTTCTATTACAACGGCGCTCGGTACTCGATGGATCGTCGTCACTTAGCAATAACAAAGTTTTACCCGTTGCTTTCAGAATTACTCGACTTATTCCAACAAGGAAAGCCCATTGTCATGGTAGAGTGCCTAAGTGAAGTCAGCCATTCAAATAAAATTTTTACTTCGGTTTCCTTTTTTCCTTGCTTCTTTATTTCGATCAGAAATTACGAAAGTTATGCGTTTTTCCACTCACAACTACCACCTTCATATTTATCAGGATGCGGAATAAAGTCTCGCTACAGAAAGTTTTCCACTTTCAATGACACAAAAACAGAAAAACGGCTTCCAATCTAATGTCACCGGCATTGTGTATTATAGGAATATGGAGCGATTATAGGAATATGGAGCGATGAGTTTTTGCAAATAGATATACCTTAGATAACCAAACGGTCACGTTTACTTACGCCAGCTAATTAATTTCGTAGGGCTCTTACGTTTACTACTTATAGATATCGAACTGAACGAAAAATAGGTTTCACTTTTGATAAAAACTATACAAAAGTTTCAAGAAGTACAAAACTCTCTATATAACATTCCCCTCGTTTCTCTTTCATCTGAAGAAAGATGAGTCCGTTGATATAAAGTCTGAGACAGCCTATCTCTCTCTTAGCGACTTTTAACCCCGCCGGACATGGAGCTCTTGATGATACCAAAAAGCAAATAAGGAAAGTGCGATAGAAAAGACAGAGGAAGAATGTTTGAGAGTTAGAGAGATTATGGACCGTCGTGCTCTCCAGTTGGAGGGTTTCGAGGATTGGTTCTAGAGATTAAGGTTTCTCTTATCCGAATTCAGGCATACGCTAGGTTTTCACAATCGCGAGAAAAGAAACCTTTCCCAAGAGAAACATCTACTCGCAGGTGAGAGGTTTTGTTACGGTTTGCTACGCGAAGGGAAAATATGTGCGTTGGCTAAAGCTAAAAGTAGTATAATCGGGGGAACGGAGCTCGCGTACACTTGAGGGAGTCCGTGTGGGATGTACGGTGCGAGACAAAGTGAGAGAGCTGCGGATGCTCGTTTTGTATACTCGTAGATAATGCGCCTTGTTTCATCTAAGCAGACACGGAGTCGTGTAAAAGCGGCAAGGAAAAAAACCAAGGAGAAAATGAGGTAGCGCTGTCGTTGCCACTGTCGGTGGTGGCCTTCGCGGTTGCCTACCAGCAGAAAAGGGCGACAAAACGAAGACCGGAATATGGGTCAGGAGGTGACGTTGCCAAGGGACAGTCCCGACAGAAGAAAGAACTTGCAAAATTTTCGAGCTTTATCGCGACAACTCTTAACTCCACCTTCCTCGTTCCATGCGCACTCTTCCTTCTTCCCGTCTTTGCACCAGCATTACATTAGCTCATTGCATTGTATATCTGTATAGCTGCTACGTACACTTTTACATCTCGAACGTCCGCGCGACTAGAGTAGACAATATACTGTATTTCGTTCAACGTAGAATGCACGAAACCCGGTGAAACTCTGTGGCAGTTTTCTCTTCTCGTCTTCGCAGAGATTTTCACTTGTATTTTACGTATAGCGATGAGCAGTACCAGGAGGGCTAAAAGTAAAGGGCAAGAAGAGACACACGTTCAAAGATTCAATTACACGAAGAATCCGCAAGGAAAAAGCAGAATCTCGTGCCGTATAGTATAAAACTACGAACGATGAGATGAAAATCTTACAAAAGATATATGATTAGAGGAGAGTCTGGTGCCGTTGCATATTCTTTCACGACGAAGTAGAGTGAAAAAAGCGTGAAAGACACGGAACCCATCCCTTCGTAGGATCTTCCGGAGGACTCTTCATTTCCCGGAATACCGAACGACGAGACACTCAACTTGTTTGGTTCGAGAGGGGTACTACTGTGCTCCGATAAAAAGTGGAAATAAGACGAGATGTATACCAGAAGGAAGTAGAAAGAAAAATAGAAAAAAAAATGCGGGAAAGGAAGCCGACCCGGGAGGGTGGATGACTTCTTCCTGTGAAGTAAAGAGATAGCAAAGCGACATTGAGCGAGTGCTGTGGGAACATGAAGGAAACGCCGACCAGCAACGAGCTACCCACGGAAGGGCGAGCAAATTTTATGACGGTTCTAAGTAGTGGATTTAATGAGTGTGCGTGTAGACGTGCGCATGAAACCGGTCCAGCTGATTACTCCGGAGGGACCGGCGATTACTCCGGAATTCACACTTACATCGCAGTACATAGTGACTCAAGGGAAAGCTGAAACAAGGAATTAAAAAAAAAAGTAAATGAAATAACTCGCTGATCTTCGGTAGCTAAATTTTCATAAATTTTCTTTAAGAGTCGAAGCAAAGAAGTCTGTTTCAAAAATATCAATAACCAGTACCTGTCAATACCAGTACTTGTCAACCACAAGTAGCTATACATGTACATGTTATTGACTCTCGCATGATCCTAACGCACGAAACTTTATCGATGTGAATAAATGCATTCCACTCATGTGTTATTGTGGTATTGAATGAAACGTAGATCAACGGCGTGATTCGCTGAGGGTGCAATAGACGCGCATAGTTCTGCGATGTGGAGTGAGTGGTAGAATCATGAAAGAGGGTTCATGGTTCATTTTTACGTCGCTGATTTATTTTATTATATTTGACTACCCCAATATTTACTCCGGATGTAAAGCTACCTCAAGCATCATAAATATATGAGGAATTAAATTGGCAATGAGATTTTTAATGAAAAGATTTGAATCGAGATATTTGAGTTTAGATTCACCATTATTAATTGGTTCATTTCGTTCACTATATTTTTATTTGTTACCATTAAAAGTGGAATTTTGAAATCTAAATATCACGACTTCGTTGCTAAAACGAGTTTCCAAACGATTTTCATTCCGATAGCAGGATTGAACTTATATCTCTTATGCCATTATTATAAAGTTACTAATCCGTTTGCTTACTTTATTAATACCCAAATAAATTATATCGATTCCCAAATCACACGTCAATCATGAAAATCAATTGAAAAATACAATTCAATGTCCTTACATTTAAATTTGGGATAGACTTGGTACTTGCTTCGTCCTCAATGCTATACAAAGTTTGTAAAATCATTTCAATAGAAGTTTAAGAGTCGATGATTCACCCTTTAAATTCTTGACTGGAGGGTACTCAAATGTTTCATCAGCCTGTATGTTAGTCTGTACTCAGTCGAGCCGGAATTTTCCCCAAACTGACCACTTTACGAGCGTGAAATAAACTAACCGAATATCGGCGGACGTGCGTTCAATACTATCTCTGAAAGATCTTTCCCCCCACCCCCACCCCCCAATTGGTTTTCAGGAAATATGCGGGAGTGGGCGATATTCGCGCTCTGCAACGAAGCCAGCGAAGGCAAAGGACAACTGAAGCAGAGGGCTGGAGACCAGAGAGGGTTCTATCGGGTCAGAATTGGATACCATGACATCTCGACTTTCCTCATGGGTCTTTACCCCTTTGCGTCCTTTCGAAAACGACATCAACGACGACGACCCATCACCCTAAACTAACACCAATGTATTTATTTCCAGTTCGTATAAAAACGCATTTCCGCATTTCGGTCATCCATCTTAAACAGAGATTCTCGCGTGAATGGCAGGCTATCATGTTCTCCCTGGGTCTCGTGTCCTAAATTCCTTTCTCGCCCGTTGATTTTCACAGTTCCGCTTTCATTCTTCAGGCTCTTAGTCTCCGCTTACATGAGAAAAGTTCATGACGGTTGAGAACAACATATAGTGCGGAGGTAAAATGAGGTCATCAAAGTTTGTTATTGTCGATCGTCCAACGTATACGAAAGATTGAGATTCAACGTAAAAGGGTAAATCGGGCGGGGCATATGAGTTTACGTGGGAGAATGTGATAGGAGTACAAAGACCTTTATCCTGCAAGTGTAGTGACGCAATCAAAGCGAGACGACGACAAACAGCATCAAGCGATTATTTGTGTGGTTGGTGATTGTATTCTACGTACACATATGCATGTGCCAATGAACCCGACTTAGATACGTACTGCTCGTACTACCACTCACAATATCTTGCAACGATGCGAAAACCCAGCAATTCGTTTGTCGTTAAAAGAAAATAGCATCTCTGCGGAGTATCATTAAGAATGTCTCAAGGATCACATCGTGTTCTCTTCATCGAAGTTTCTGTATAATGCACCAATACTCTACTTACATGCAAGAGAGTCCAAGATAAAATAAAATATCGTTAAATTTAAGCATCGACTACGTATCTGAAATTTCGCCTAAATATTTTTAGCTCTTGAATCTGTTTAAAATGAAGAAAATACAACTTCAAAGAGGATTCCTGACAAGGAAAATTACCTTACCGATATTCCGAAACATGGAATTTTTTTTAAATATATTGCAAAGCTACTTAAAATAACAACAATACAACATTTTTTAAATATATCCAGATTTTTCCGTGCATAAGTATTAACGTCCACGTTAAAATACGCAAGAAAAAAGTACGAAGTTTCTGTATAATGTTACAATACTATATTTACATGCAAGAGAGTCCAAGATAAAATGAAATATCGTTAAATTTAATCATAGACTACATATGTGAAATCTCGTTTAAGCCTTTTTAGCTGATGAATTTGTTTAAACTATAGAAAATACAACTTCAAAGAGCACTCCTTATAAGGAAAGTAACCTTGGTGACACCCCGAAACATGAAGTTCTTAAAAATATGTTGCTACTTAGAATAACAACAAGCGTTAACATCCACGTTAAATTACACAAGAAAAAAGGGAAAAATCAGTTCTGATATACGATCGATCAAAAGATTGGGTGGTGTACTTTTGTAAAAAGAGATAAATTAATAACAGTTTTGGATAGATCACACAAAAACAAATTTACCGTACGTTTAAAGTTTTTTTTTCGATCTTGGATAATTTAGTTTAAATGGGGAAATCTAAAAATTCTCCGATTATTTAGGATGATTTTGACCCGTATTACGTTTAAATGAACTGCTTATTTTGCTTACGCGTACTTATTTTGAGTTGCTCTACGACATATTAAAAAGCACTTTATCTTTAGGGACGTCACCAAGGTAACTTTCCTTGTTAGTGTAAAAGTCGTAACGTCGTTAATCCTAGTTCACTACATAGAATATAAACTCCAAAACGACCGTGGGTCATCCATTCGATCAAGATCACTTGCATTTAAGTCGAGGCTCGTGAAAATTGCCAGGTTTATAACGTTCCTTTTTCCCTCAACCACTTTTCTCATTCTTCTGCAGCCTCACTGTCCGATGGCGCCAGCAGCATAGCAGAGCCGCGATGCTCACGCGTGACTCAAGCATTACGTTAAGACCCCGTGCTCAGCGGGTCAAAAGATCGTAAAATTCGCAGTTTTTCCTTTCTCTTTTGCCCTGTCGTTCTATCCTTTTCTCTCCTTTTTTATTATTATCTCTCGACAAGGTAAGAGTAACGCGCTTATCGCATTACACGAGATTGTCAGCGCCCGAGTAGTCACTCTGGATTGTCGAATGACTGTCCGGACATTTGAGCTCAAAACTACGACTGTAATACCAGCCAACGAGACGTTTTATATTTTTTGTCCCTCTCCTCGACTCTCTTTTTTCAATTTATTCTTTCTCCATCCGTTTGTCGGTGAGGCTTCGAGATAAGAAATTATCGCTGACTATCACTCCTAGTTTGGATTCCACGCGTGAACTTGGAGAGTTTTGAATCGACCGACCCGCATACAGTTATTCCGCAGTCGACGAGTTCGTTTTATACTCGTTATCCCAGCTTCCATCTATCGTCTGCCACAGACGATAGTGAATCCGATTCTGGGATTTCAAATTGGCGGAATACATATTTAATGTTAAGCTGCATATTCGACCCAATCATAGATATGCTTCTGTCGCTGATTCCAACAGAGCTCTCGTTATGTTGGCATTGATATAACTCGATCCTTCTTCCCTTCTACCTTCCCCCTATTTGTCACACCGCGCTTGCTAATGCAGTTTTAATCGGATCTGGCTCTACATTTTCACCAGGCAACACCCCTCCCCACTGCGGTACCGCAGTAACGAATGCATTTGGCATACAGCAAACCTTATCGATGCAATTTTCTGTTGTATATTTAACGTTCTGACCATATATCATAATTCGCTGTTACATGTCGGGTTTTAATGCTTTGATGAACTTTTCAAAGTAAAAGTTCAATGTAAATGCTTCAAGTACCGAAATAATTACGGCAAATAATAACGATGATTTAATCGTTCCGTAGAATGATATATTGATTATTTTTTTATTGGTTATAATATTTCAATTAATTCGAATAGTTCAATCTTCAATTTGTAAACAGTTTTTCCAATTTTAACACTTTGTCATGAAATCTTCGCTGTATGCAGCTGGAATTTTAATATTTAGATAACTTTGGATAGACAGAGACGTCTTATATAAAAATCATCGGATTAAACTTGTTCAGACATTCAACATTTCTTCCCGAAGAGTGATATAGCACGACAGATTGGGACCTCTGCCAATTTGGTCGAAACTGATCTCCCTGCGCGAGATATACGAATGAAAAACGTATTCACCAATAGATCTTTAGCGCTTCGTCTCTTTCTCGCTCCCGTTCCATCACTTTTTCACCCAAAGCTCAACTTTATCCATTGGTGTATCGATGATCGATATCATTATGACTCCGGTATTGCGATGCGAGAACGAGAGAGGACGACAGAGTTGCAAAACTGCTTTCCAACGCAAATTTATCGAGGCATCCCCCAGAACGAGAAACCTGCTGCCTGACGCAGTAGGTTGGGGAAAATCCTCGTTCGATTCGACAAATTGCCTTTTGGCTTCATGGGAAAAGTTTGTATCCTGCTTTCACGTTCTCCCTAAATACTTACTATTCGCAGCTGAACCAAGGATGAATAACGGACTACCGTAGATATTTGTTGTATGTAGAAAACAAATTTGACATTATTAAACGAAAATATTTTGTGATAAATGATGATGTTGCCATATGTCACATAATTGTTTTGTTTCACTGAATTTCTTTCATCTTTTAAACGCTTGGTAAATGTGATATCCGAGTTGATGTTTTATGTTCTCAAAGAAACTCATAATGTTTAGTTGATTGTTACCATGTAAATGAAATGAAAATTAATCAAGTTGATATCATTTTTATTACACATTGTACAGCCCTTGTCGAAGCTAAATCATATGGAAAATATGTTGTTCCCGAGATTATACGATTGACAACTATACGGACTACACGATCGCTCGTTTATTTACTGCAGTTTTTCATTAAACTTTTGTTTCTGGATTGTCATCGCAATTTCAAAATACAAAGGTTAATTTTGTATAAACCTCACCGTACAAGTACTGTCAATATAAATAAAAATGTCATTCATTTATTCTCGTGTATCATTGACATGTTATAATTACTTCCAACTTTAACTGAATCTCGGTAGTAGCTGATGAACCAGTCCAGGGGTATTCGATAATTCGATAATCATTTTACAATTATACGGGTTAAACCCTTCAAAGCGAACAGAGTGACGTAGTTGGAAGTTGAAGAAAAAAAAAGCCATGCGTTTTTTTTTTCGTTGAAAAAAAACGAAAGAAAGAAGAGAAGCAGCGAGGGCAAGACGTGTAATTGTTAACAAGTTTCACGAGCGAGGTGAATACTCCCTTCTCTCATCATACAGCAACAGTAGAAGCAGTATCTTCTTACTCGCGTAAATTTTACAGGCACCTAGCATACAACACCTGCGTCTCACGCCTTATTTCCCTCGTGCCCGTTGGCTCGCTCTCATATATTTCCCTGCTCTACTCGCGCTCATCCCGTATGTTTAATTTATCAAATACACAGTATTTTTTAGTTTTACTTTTTTACATGGACGAGTGAAACACGAATGCATGAAGATGGCGCAGGTGTTCACATACTCGACTGCAAAAAATTAAAACCATTGTGACTTACGAAGAAAGACGGATAGAAGTAAAAGAGAGAATCGCATAATTTATTTACTAAAAGTAATAAATACAAGCTCTTAATATATAATTAATAAAGCCTTGAAACAAGATTTGTCGATATTGGCGATGAAAACATGAGAAAAATCATATCCACCGACGCGTATGGACATTTTTTTTCTACGTATGATTTCTCGACGTTTCGGGACGTCCTTAAGTACTCTTACATCAAATTTTCGAGAAACATTTTCTTCACGAAAACAGCTTCCTCTTAGAGGAAACTAAAATATCATATATTTTACGATACTGAAGTTGTTAGATTTTTGAAGATTTTTTGTAGGAGCTAAACCACTTCTGAGGTTTTAATATTCACAAATGCACTATTGGTCCCAGAAAACATTATAATATCGGTCCCATTCATTTTCAAGAATATGTGGTTAACATTTTCTACATTTGATGAGTGATATCGTGATTTTTAAACCGTTTAGTTGTTTCTTTTCTATAAACTACTAGTATCGTACCCGGCTTCGCCCAGGTTTATTTTTAATATCGTTACCTTAAATAAAACCAATTTTATTTTTAATGACTTGACTGTTTACTGCTTCACTAAAATGTGAATTGCATTTGAAAATTCATGTCAAATAAAAACAGACATTTCCGTTCACCGTATCATAGTAACCTTTTCTTTTTTAAAAAAAGCGCAAGCTATACCTACTACGAAGAATAACTTTGCTTTTTTAAAAATTAAAATTAAACGTCAAAATTCAATAATACTCTTAGAAAATTCAAATGTCCGTAACTCCTTGAGGACTCAACTTGAAGAGCTGAAAATAGTTGCGTTGACCTATAAATCAGGAGACCTTTCCAAAATGTCCAAGATCACCTTCCTAGCACGCTCCGTCTAGGAGGAGTTTAAGGGACGGAAATCCAAACTTTAAGAATTATAGTATAGATCGTTTCAAATTATCAATTGAAAGATTTTCAACAAGTCAATTAATGTAGCGCTTTCGGGTCACTTATACCATTTGTTTCGTAAATTAGTATTTTTACTGGAATAAATTAATTCATATTCGAAATAACGGCCCGCTAGAAAGCTTAGAGCGCGGCACAGGATCACTTGCCAATTCGTACTATTTCGACAATTTCCGTAAAAGTACGACTTAGCGATAAAGATCATACATTCACGCTGATTATCTTCCTCTTTCTTTGCGAGCCATCAACGTGGTCGGACCATTAACACGAGACCATAACTCTGCTCGATATCTCTACCTATCATTGTAATCATCACAATCTTACCACCGCACAAGATTCATTTTACTTGACGGACTCCTTTAATCGGAACATCCTCCTTTTCGACGATTTGGACGTGTTATATGCCACAAATTCGATGCATCGAAGATAGAAGTTGAGTATAACCCTGTATTGTAATCAATGAAATTTCGAACATTTGCCATAAACATTGCTAAAGGTGGTTCAAATATTTTGAGAAGCAACTCATATATCCAAAAGGAAAGGTGCAATAATAACAATATACACAAAACAACAAAAAAACCATAAATGGAATAACAATTTCTGATTTGTGCGAATGTAAAGCATGATTATGAGTATGTGCATATGTTTTTATTTATACAGAGGTAAACGAATGTATATATATATATATATATATATATATATATATATATATATATATATAAATGGATCGTAAATCGATTATTTATCTATTCATGTGTTATTGAAATTATATTTATACTTGGCATGTATTTTATGCGTTGTTGTGTCGTGCACGATGTGTAATTATACAATATTTGCGGAATGATTATTATTGAAATTCGAACCCTGGTTATTTTTATAATATTATGTTTGTTTCTCATTTAAATTCGTAACTATTTGTCTCTCGATGCGATCATCGCGAAAGTGCGAAAAAGCAGACTTACCACGAAGGTTGCGAGTTTGGCCGCATGAGCCAGCAACGAGTTTCACAGCTTTGGAACGACCGGAAGGCGAGTGCTGCCTGTGGTACGAACTAAAGGCGTGGGGACCTACTTCACACTCTTCGTCGAATTTCCACTTTTTCGTACGGGTATCACATACTACTTTTTTTTAACAATTGCACAAAAACTCCTCCTTTTCGTGCCTGCAGTGTGGTGAAAGTGAGCTCAAAAGTAACAAAAGTATTTTAAAAAGTGTGCGAAAAAGAATTTTATCTAACATAAAAGAAATAAAACAACACAAAATAAAACATCACAGTACTTACTATTTATGCTAAATAAATACGAGGTCACTCAGCTATGTTCATATAAAAATGTAAATATAACTCAAATATGGTTAAAAATATGAGCCCAGTTCATCGTTAATCAGATGCAGATATACTTTTCGGTATAAACCATGCATGATGTTTATCAAATTTTTACTGCCAATATGAATAAAGTTTAGCTCAAGGGATAAGTTTCCCCTTAAAATATATAGAGTACAATACACAAAAGCCTGGTATGAATATGGAGCAGGTAGAGTGAAATCACCGATGAATGAACAGTCACCAGCGAATGAACGAAGGCTTTTTTTAGGACTCATTAGAATTTTTGATGGTTCGGATCAATATTTACAGTTAAATTCGTCCATTCTTTTGCTATTTGGCATCCTCTTGTTGTCATCGAAAATGAACTTGAACTAAAAGTGTAGATTAGATTGATCCATTCATTTATTGGCGTTATCGGATTTTCCAATAAAAATGTTTTCGTTCATTTACTTTGTAATGAAAATACGATTTTTTAAAAGTTGTTTCACATATTTTGTTTCACAGGTTATTGAATAAAATCGTCGCAACTTGTGTGAAACCATTTTTTTTCATGAAAACGTATAACAAAGAAGTGATTTTATCCTAGTATCAATGGAAAAGCGAAAGGTTCATTTATATTCATTTGGAAAACAAGCGGAGACTACCAGTTAGACAAAAAACAGACAGACGCGGAGGATCCATTAAAATGTATACATTTATGAAATCTCGAGGTAACAACAATTTGAAACACAGTTGTGCCCGAGGGGTTATATTTTCGGTTTAAAGTTTTGCTCGGTGAAAATCGAGTGACAGCGAAATTACGAAATTGAAACGAGAAGCAGCAATAGCAGTTGTATGTGCAGCGGTACGGTAATAACGATGATGGCAGAGGCGATGCGATGGTACGTGATAATTGAAGTGAAAATTGTGGATGGTGAAATTGCGCGCGAGATACGTCGTTCGTCGGCTGAGTTGGACGCACGGCGGAAGTGAGTTCCACACGAATCGTGTGGAAGATAAACGTTTCCAGTGGACAAAGCCGACACCGGTCAGACATTGGTAGTGGGCGAAGCGAGCTCCCGGCCAGCTAGTGATTACGGTCAGCGTTTGATGAGACTACTCCTGCAGGAGTTGCAGGGCTAGTAGATACTAGCATTGTTAGCCATCCGGTTCGGTATAGTATAATGCATCGCAATAGAGTATACATCGTTCTAGCAAATTCTGCTGATATTATTCCAAATTTGAGTGATTGCAAACGCGATGATCCTATATTCCAACAACCCATATAAACCCGTGTATACAAATAGAATGTACGAGTATTATTGACAATAGTAAAGTTGTATACGATACATAAAGCAAAACCATATACAAACGTCTAAAACCTCGTATGCCAATCGAGCTTTGAACGTCGAATGGCTTCGCTACACTCAGCAAAATGTAAACAGAAGCGGTCTGTTCAAACAACCTCAAAGTTCAAAGTTTTGTTGATATCACGAAATAATTCGTTGGTATACCGCTCCATACGGTACATCTCAGTAATGAAAATTTGTATATCCTGTGATAACACTGAATGACCGTTAGGTTTAGGTTATTAGTTGAGAAAATTAAGAACCAAATAGCAAGATAAATCTAAGATTTTTAATTCAATTCTCTAATCTTACGCATATAATGAATTCTCCATTTGTAATAATGATTTGCTCGCTACGATCAAGTTTTCGAGAATGTTATCTACGTAACTGTGATCGTAAGTAATAATTATATTTAAACGTATAATTAGGTAAACCGTGAAAACAGAAATCACGTCTCGTATTCACCGTAAGAGGGTTGGCAGAGATTGGAAGAAGCGCGTTAAGGTAACATAGACGAAGATAAAGAGGAAGATGATTTGTGACGGGAGAAGAGTTCTGATTTAGGAAATAGCTCCGTAGTCCTCGGCAGGGCTATGTGTATATATCCGGTCCTCGATGCCCCGTTATTCCCAGCCGGGCTAGTGTTCGTGTGTTAGAGCTTTTGCCGGTGCTGTAGGAGGGTGGGCGTAACTGGGCTCTTTTTGTACCGAGAGATTGCATGGGATCCATATGCAAATGTCGGAGGGATTGGAAATACAAAAAATTGTGTAAAATAGACCAGACCAGCATCCCTAGTCCGTTTTTGCTGGTCGATGGTACATCTATACATCTATACTATAATGCGCGTTATGTAAAAGTGAAGTGGTGTCGGCGATTGTACGTCTATTCACATATATATACGTTTAATACGTGGTATATATAGCGGAAGTAGTGTAGTGGTAGAACTGAATAGTCGTTCTAGGTTGCGGCGAGATCCTTCCACCGTCTTCCCCGAGAATCAGAATCAGCGGCAAGACCATACCCGGAGCGGTATCTTAGCGGAAACTCCTTACAGCAACGTGTTCTATACGTCCCCCCATGATGCTTTCATACAATCGTGAGCATAAAACACGACTCCTGCATCTCAGCAGGACCTATATACCAACGGACCCACGTCATTCACCTTCGTTACCAAGGTACGTGCGTGCCATACGCGATTGTGGTTGACGTCCGGTATGTAGGAAGTGTGGAGAAAAAAAATATGGTCGGTTGGATAGATAAGTACGATACAGGTCGGTTAGTTATAGGGGTCATCGTACAGTGGTTATAGGTAAAAAAAATCATTGAATATCGATATGAATGTATAACGGGTTATATAATCTCTCTAAAAGATACCTTTATCATTCAAGAGGTTATTCTCATTCATAAAACGTTGTGGTGTTTTATAGACAGGAAACTTAGTAGAATCAAGAGAAGAGGAACTCCCTGAGATAACCGGGAATCCCCGGAAGACCAGTCCATCGCTATCCTGTAGCTTATCAATACACATTTGTTCCACTACCGAGGAAAACCAAAGTCACGTATTTTATCCTCTTCCGGTACATCTAATACTCTTCCATCTAGTTGTATACGTGAAGATTTTGACATTCAACGGAGCACGGACGTACTTTCGATATTTTAATGGAAAGGGTAGCGAAGGTCTCACCGGAGTTCACACGAATGTAAAAACTCCTGCATTTCAACATCCGTTATTATATTTTTCTGTCGCTGTGCGCGCTTTTGAATCTCTGGCTGGCTAATGGCTGTGAGGAACAACAAGATACTTGGATTAAAAAAGATTTAATGGAAAGACAGAAGGTCTTCGTATTTAAATAAAACGTCGAGCGTACCTTAATGACGTTGGACATATGTCGTAACGGCTACATGAAAAAAGTAAAAAGAAAACCGGTACAACAATACTGTCACAATGTGGCGCGCATGAAATGAATGGCTTGTACGAGGAATGAATTGCGAGGTTTTCACGACAATGACGATGGCTCAACGGGCCTTTACGTTGTACTATACGTGTCCTCAGAACCGAACTTGGCACGGTTCTAAGCTTTTTCTTTTTCCTTTATTTATATGCTCTTAATTTGGTATCTAGGATGCTCTCCGTCAGTGGACCTACATTCGTAATTATACTCTTATCGATAAAAGCTTACTGTGAAATCAATGTTTTAACATTTCTGTCCTCTCCCTTTCATGGACATCCTTTTTTGTATTTATACCGGAGAGAGCTTAAAAAAACAGCTTACCTCTGTAATTAGAACATTGTCAGAGCGGTGCGTAAGCCATTATCGGATAGCAGGGAGAATAAATGGCTGTCCGGGAGGAAAGAGTGGGCTTAGATGAAAAGAAAAGCCATGGCGTTAATCGTGGTCGTAGGTGTACGACCTCCGCAGCAGTGCGGATAATGACGTAACGCGAGAAGGTGGATAAAAAGACTGAAAAGCTGCAGCTGCTCATGTCGCGTGAGGCTGAAACGAAAGAGGTGACATAAAGAAAGTGTATGGGCACCTGTGTATGTAATTAGTAGTTCTTTGTCCCGAGGGTATGCTGGGGTGGAGTATGAGATAAAGGGAAAGGACCAGTACGAAACGAGGGAGACAGTGAAATGGAGAGAAAGCTCTTGCGGTTCTGGGCTAGTTTAGTCAAGTCAACGAATAAGGCACTACCATTCGCGGAATGCAACCATTTTTTGTTTCACCAGCTTTGTGAGCACTGCTAACTTCGTGTATCTTAATTTTCCTTTTTCCTTCGCATTATTTTGACCTTTCCGTCTATTTATTTGCATCCCTAATACTGCGGAGTCTCCAGTTAGTACAGTGTACATGCTGATACCTTCCGTAACTCTCAATCTTTCATTGATCCACACAAACTGTTGCTTTGTTCGTGGATATCGCATCAAAGGGGATAAAACGGAAATCTAATGTAGCGAAAGACGGGAAAATTGGATGTAATAGACGTTCTTTGGATAGATTTTATCCGTGATTGTCAGGTTGTTTTATCCAGTTCACTCGTCTCCGTAAAATACAGGAGTCTGCAAACAAAATTTCCAATATATTATATAATTAATATATAATTCGAAGGACATCCAATCACGCTTGGGAAATATCTGTATATTCTTGGCGGATAAGTGTAGATCACCCAGGTGTATGTACGCTTGGTCACGGAGTGGCCCAACAATAAAGTTCCATTATTCGGCAGCTGGGAGCTCGTGCGGCCATGCTCGTTGGCTATTCGCCGGTGTGTGTGGTCGGCGGTTTGTGTTCGCTTCGCTCCTTTCTCTTCCTCTTATTCGTCCTCTCTCAGGGTTCTGGCCACTGGCCAAAAGATTTTTGATATTTTTTGGCAACCGCTCAAACTGCATATAACCGGTTAAAATGTTTCGCTGCCTTTCTATAGCTCAGACTCCCTTCCTTCCTTCCTTCGTTTTCACCCCTCTTTCTCTTCAACTGACCCATTCGTCTCTTCGTTTATTTTTTAACCCTATTCTTCATTAACCAGCTCTTTATACAATATATCCTGGCATAAGAAATGTAAACTATAAGCTTACGCTTTGGAGAGTATAAATAAAGAACAATACACTCGCACAGATGCTTCCACCTTGATGTGGGTTAAATATTAATAGTGGCTCACTTAATTTTCAAGAAAAATTGCTTCAGGTGGCGGAATCACCCCGCTTCAACCGCACGCCGAAATTACTTTCGTCCTCTAAGGAGAAATGTAAAGGGCAACACTGTAGGAGCCGTATGTTTTAGATTAAAATGGTAGATTGAACCCCGCGAGAGTAACCCACAATCTTTTACTTATGCATTTACCCTGCGTATAGTGCTCTAAGCGTATCGTGATATTTCAATCACACACTCAATATTTTCTTTTAACTCCCCAAATTGTATTTGCTAGACATTTATTATGTCCCATATATCATTTGTACGAATATTCGCCGTACCAGTCCTACCGGTTGACTATACGCTAGATGAAAATTTCTCATGTATGCTGGATGAACCAGCATACATGACGTCAAGTCACGATCGCAACTCTATCGCAGTTCTCATTCATCAGCGCATCACGGTAGCCTGATTGGAAGATAATTCACGAGCTCGTTATTCGCCAACGGACCAGCGTTGAGAGAGTCCAACCGATATCGGAGTTATATATCCTGCGCCACCCGATGACGGCGTTGGTATGTGCGTGACCCGAGAAAATGTCATTTATATAATATACAACCTTTATTGAAAAGTTTCAATTGCGTCGTTAAATATTTGCGGTCCACAGTTATACCCGGGACAGATTGGCCCTTCCTTCATACAACATTTCTCTGATCTGATACTCCAGCGTACCCTCCGTGATACCGTAACTTTTTTCATTTCGAATCATCCCTCCTCTTCGCCCTTCCAGCCATAGAACGATGGTGGCACGTTTTTATGCTTCACTGCCGGAAGGTAAATACTTCCAGAAAATTGAGACGCGGCGGTATCAGCTTTTTATTCAATTGCAGTCACGACAATATTTATTCGAGAATTAAAAAAAAAGATGATTGAACCACGCTCTCAAGGTCTCTCAACATTTCAAAAACGTAACACCGACGCCACGGCCGTGTAGGAGAATCGGAGAGAATTTGAAGAACTTAAATAACTTAAACGCCCACTATAAGAGGTCTCACATGGAGACCCACTTCACATAGGGGAGGGGATTTAGGGTCATACAGGACTTCCCCCTAACACATTATATTCCATGTCCTCCTCGGAGCCCTCTTAGCGTTCGTTTTCCTTCCCAAGCTTAGAGACAGAGTGTTGATTGATAGGGTCAGGGGAGATGTCGATGATAGGGACAGATGAGGTTCAATGATAGATTGCGAAGGAGCGTAGTGCTCGAACCACACAAAGCTGTAATAGTATTATAAAAAAAAAATGTTACGCAGTTGATAGTGCGGGATCAGGATCCTAGAAATAAGGGCGTACGACCGAAATATATTTCTTCTCGAAGGCAAACAATATCATTACGACAACGATAGAAGTGCTGATCGGAAATTGACAGAGTCATGCTATCAATAAGAATGACGATACCGAAAGCAGTCACGTTCCTTTTCACGTTCACCCTTTCGTCTGTGAAATTTACACGGATTACGGTCCGTACAAGTTCGTGCGGTTTTGTATGGCGAGGAGATGGAGGAGTAGAAATATCCTCGAGAAACTGGAGACGTCTCAATTCTTATAATGATATTTTCTGATTTTCTGCAACTTACTACAATACCGACCTATATATGTTATGTTGCTATTGTATACCTGATGGATAAAGAGATTTCTCAAAGTATTTTAACATTATGTGGTGTGTATCATATTGCCCATGCATTTTGCACCTTAGCAACTGTTTTTCATTTCATTTCTTTCCATAAATACATAATTGGTCGTAAATTCCGGACTTGTTAAATTTTGGACTTAAAAAGAAAATTATTAGACAAAGTGAATATACAAAAAAGAGTGTAATAATAGATAATTGTTCGCATATAATTGGGAACTTTTTACACTCAATGACCAACATATAACCCAACTGTAATGCGTGAATAATTATATCTTTCTATATTATACAAATATCTCGCCACCGCCGTGTAGGAGATTCGAGTCAGGAAGGAGTCAGGAAAGGAGTCAGGAAAGAAGTTACGAAAGGAGTCAGTAAAGTAGTCAGGAAACCAGTCAGGGCAGAAACTAGGAAGGGAGTCGATAAAGAGATCAGGAAAGGAGTCAGGAAAAGATTCAGTGAAAGAGTCAGAAAAGGAATCAGGAAAGGAGTCAGAAAATAAATGGGGAAAGGAGTCAGGAAAGGGATCAGGGAAGAAGTCAGTAAAGGGATCAGGAAAGGAGTCAGTAAAGGGACCAGTGAAGAAGTCAGTAAAGGGATCAGGAAAGGAGTCAGTAAAGGGATCAGGAATTGAGTCAGAAAAGGAATCAGGAATAGAGTCAGGAAGGGCGGCAGGGAAAGTTCAGGAAGGGGGCAGGAGGCGAAGTCCTGGATTTTTCCCAAAGCCTGGACGCTGCCAGAAGGGTTGGCGCGAAGCGCGCAGGCGGGCGTCGCCCCCTTTAGTATATATATATATATATTTACAGTATTTTTTCAGTCTGAGTTTTTCAATTTTTGTAAAATTATTCTAATATCTCTCTCTTTAAATTAATATCGCGCCACATGCGGTGATAAATGATATAAAACAATTGATTATGCCTCATAATGTGAGATAATGAGAACTCGTAGCTTCCCAGTTGACCATCCGATGTTATGTGAAATTAACAACGTTCATGTGTACAGTTTTGTGTAACGGTAGTAGTCAATTCTATATTGACGAAAAAAAAAATTCATAATTCTTTTGAAAGTCATGTGCGACTGCAAATCCAATGCGTCCGTAATGCTTTACCGTTGACTCGAAATCTGTAGAGCGATGTTTTGCCGATTTTACAAACATCAAGAACAAAAAATAAAGGTCAGATCTGGAAGTCGGCAGTTAACACATAACTCCCGTCCATTTCTCGTGAAGCAGTCGGGAGTTGACAAACACGGTTCTCTCGTTTCAACATTTTTGACGAGGTTCTATCGTCGCTGGTGCGACACTGTGCGCTTGCAAACATTCGCGTAACAACTAGTTTTCCATTTATTTTCTTACTATAAAATGTTATTCCCTCGATTCTGGTGAATAATCGAATACCTTGACCGCTTTTGATGAGATCCTATCGCAACTCGAAATGTACGGTATGCGACATATTTCGACTGTGACTCCATAGGGAATTCATTTTTTAACTGGTCGACGCGCTTACGCATCGTATAATTTACTCAGACGTTGCAAGAATTTCTGACCAGCTATAATCGGTTGAGATATCGACCGGAATTGCTAGACAGAGGTTTCGACGGTTTTCAGTGTTCGGCGAAGCATTCGCGTGAAGAACTGTAACCAAATGTCGCGTGAATTGGTGAACTATTACACCCCTGTCAGGGTTTCCATCTCTGTGGCTCGATGAAACCAGCCAATCACGTCCGAGTGCTTTTGATATGGCGTCCGTAATTCATCGACGCTGGTTACCTGGGCGCGTGGTTAGTACAAATGGAGAGAGATGGTATATGGGAGAGAACGGTGGGTAGCTAGGAGAAGGCTTGTTACCGGGGGGTCGTGTTGAGTTGCTCCGCTATGGGTGCACCACCTGGTAAAATTTCGAATACGAACCATAGTGGCAACAGCGGGACCCGACGAGTAGAACCGGTCAACCACCACGTCATTCGTGGGTGGCGAGATCAGTGGCCTCGCTGTGACAATTCAATATGAACGATGGCAGCGGCGGTTGGCATCGCGCGATGGAAGACGAGAGACGAGACGGGGAGGAAGAATCGTGTGAAATTTATCATGCTACCGTGTGCCCGATTGCATTTAGACTTTGCGGAGCTTTTAATCGAGCTAGGATCCCCTAGCGTGCTCAATGCTCGCACGCTGTCACAGGTGTGAAACCGGAAGGAAGTTTGACACTGTGCAACCGCGGTATGCCATGCGAATAATTCAATTTTTATAACCCAGTTAACAGAATTGGAAATCATTTTTCTACTTTGACAATTTACGATTTATCAAGGCGATTGCAGGAACGAAATGTAGACTATATTTTCCTCCATATCACCTAAACGGCCAGAAATTATAATAAAAGTATTCAAACCAACCACCAACGATTAATTCGGGATTATAATTCTCTAAATTAACGTGCCTAACGAGTTAATCGTAAAAGGTTATTAAAGCATTACCGCAAATAGCTTTGTATCCATGATGCTGCAATTTTCTCATGATCAGCTGTTACAACTTTCACCTGGAGCAGAAGAGGATTGATACTTGATTCTGCAGAGAATGTCGTAGGGAAGAGTGGGCTCATTTCTAACAGTGATCAACTGCAACACTAGCGTTTTTGACCGCTATGGCATTCCTAAACAAAAGTCCAACTTAATGTATCGTCATTGAAGCGGTACTGATGAGCACGACGAAGAATCCCGAAGCTTCTCGTTTATTCCTTATAACAATGCACTGTCGTCACACTTGAGTAATTTCTTTTTATTTAATAAAAAGTTTGATGGTTGCGAAAATGCTTAAATCAGCTGCATGGCCCATGAGTGTATCGTAGATTGAAACTTTGAGCTTCAATTTCCAAGATATGTTTGGTCATGCCCTTGAAATTTATTTATACAAACGGGCTAAACAAATGGGAAAATGTATGTAAGTGTTTTTAATATTAAATACCTTTTATATTTAATATTATTATTTTTATATTAATTATTATTATTATATCAATATTAATTATTTTTATAGTTCATATTTAATACCTTCCTCATCTAATGAATTACACGACCGATCGAACTGAAATTTGATGTCCAAATAATTACAAATGTCTCATTCTTCCAAATAATTTTCGTCAAAATTGAGGCGCGGATTGGAATTTTATGGTATTTTAAATTTTGTAAAAAAACACACAAGAATATTACATCAGTCCGCAACTGGGAGCCTATTTTTCCTGTAATAGAAAGCTGCAATGATGAGATGGCTCATTCAGCCGTTTACACATGATTTTTCAAGACGTTGTAATTAACCACAACGTGGAGTCAATTGTAATATTGACATCACTTATTCCAACGAGATTTTACGATCAAACCGATGAAGCTACAATGATGAATCGCATGTTGTTTAAGGATTCGTAGATGATGAATCAATCATTTATAAACCGTTTATCGTATGCCATCATACCATTCATACCGAAAATCGCGAAAATAGAAAAAAGGGTTGAAATTAACCTAAATCTCCCTTATTGATTACTGTGAAGAAATTACTGAACTAGACTTACATAGGCAGCGATTGTGGAGTCGAACGGAGGTACGATATTACATGCCAGCTTTGACGTCTTCCTTATTCGTAAATGCACTCAGCTAATTAATTTTCATTAATGAATGCATTAATTTTCTTCATAATAATTCAGTCTGTGGTGTCGGATTACACCGGCGGCACAGCTGGATCTTGTGGAATCGGAAGATGCAAAGGTATAAGGAGAAAGAGCAGAGGAAAGATAGCCCAAGTACGAGAAAATAGAGGTATCAGAAGCGATGGTAAAGGTCGACACTGAAGATTCCCCAACAGTGAAATCCTTCCGCGTGTATCTAAACGGCTTACCGGCTTACAAGTTTCGCTTAATAAATACCAGAGCCCCAAGTTTCTAGGGGTCATGCGTCACTGTACACGGAAACACGTTCGCCAAGAATTGTAGCGGGGGAGTAAGTCCAACGCGAGAACAACACAAGGGCAACAGGGGTGGCTATAGGAACCTTAAGTTCGAAGATATCACTTAGCGTTAGTATCGACTTGCGTTGGAACGGGGATAGGTGGGCTAAGATTTGAGAACTCCATGGTTCGGGGTTCCCGCTCCCGAAGGAACACCACGAAGAATAGAGACAACGAAGCGTAAGGGAAATAACGAAGACAGAGAGGGATACATGTACGCAGGCGAAGGTGGAAAGAGGTTAGCCGGAAGTCGAAAGCTATTCGTAAGCTCCCGCTGGCTTACCTCCCGACCATCGAGGTATGCCATGGGCCCGTCCGCACCCATAACACACCATCCTCTTGGAAACAGTCGAAAACCCTAGCGCCCCCTCGTCGCACCGCATCGAAATACTTACTTAAGTATACTGCTCCGGTGTGCGAGGTGAGACTAGAATTCCAAGCAGTAAATGCTTACTGCACGACAGCGCAACTCATCCCCCAAGTATATATAGAACGAATATGACTCCGAAGGGATGAAGGCGTCTCTCTCGACTTTACAACCTCTCGAACCCTACGTCGCTATCAACCGTACCTCCTCAACCTGTATTCCATCCTACCACAGGCTGTTCCGTCCACGGAAGCAATAAAATTCAATAAAGCTCCGCGAACCGAGACCATTCGATATATCTCCATCGTGATATATTATATCATATCTATATACTAGAGAAAAATGTATACACGGTGCAGGAAGGCTGAGACGAGTCAAGACGAGACCCTCTTCTGCCACAATGAATCGGCGATCGGGAATCACGGTTACCACCGAGTGTATCCACATGCCACCTTGTATCACGGATTGATCGAATAAAATGCACGTCATATCGCACAGCGTTCATCCTCAGGGAAATGCAATTTTACACAATCGATTTATCCTACGCACTCGTGTTATACTTCAGAGTCCAGTATTTACGCAACGCTCGCAGGGGTCGCACGACTTGCAGAGCCGTTTAAATTATACATTTAGCTGTTTACGCATGATCAGAAGTTAAATTAATCGTAAGTCATACAAATTAATTCGATCGCCCAGAGTGAGCCAGGGTGCATAAACAGTTGAATTGTTTTAAAGCGTTATAACCCGTGAGGAAATTTTGTCGGGCAACCACGATTAAGAATAGAGGATTGTCAGGATTTGGCAGGGTTTCCACAATAGGGGTTCCAAACTAGGGCAATGCACCGATCTATCAAGGCTTCCCTAATAACATTCCAGATTTAAATATGATCATCCACAGTGGCCACAGTACGGATTCCTCAGTGTGGTTCTGTTTAGGTTTTGTCGTGGATTCCACGGTAGAACCTTACCGCAACTGCTAGGGGCTTCCCTTAAAATCACAGGCTGGAAAATATAATGAAAACTGACGTATTCAAGAACTCGATGATATATTTTGCGAGGTATAAACGTGCTGATGTCGATAATTTATTGTCTAATAGCAAACAATTAATGAATCATCAGAATCCCATCGGCAAAAATGAACGTTTATTAACAATTATCTAATGGTTAACTGAACTGTTCAAAACGTTAAATTATTTTTATAATAAATCTGTTTAATTCACTTGTGGAGTGCTGACTCCTCAAATTATTTAGAGCTGCATTTTGTTTATAAGTAAGCATTACTGTACAATAGTTAAATAAGAAGTGAAGAGGTCAATAATTGTTGATGCATGACTTCTTGACTTCTCAATATCAGTTATTAACAATTCGTCGACTAATAATTATTAACTGATTATTATTTAACAATTGATCACGATTCATCGATAAACTCAACATTTATGCGTACAAAAAGTACCGTATACAGTTTAGATATTGTTAACGTTACAAAGAGTACAGTATACGATATATGTACATTCATCAATATTATGATAACCGCGGAATTTTTTATCGGGGCAACACGTTGTAACTGAAATAATAAATTCTCGCGTAAAATGACTGAAGGTACTTTCATTTTTTTTTATTTTAGTCGGAATTATATAACTGTATAAAGTCGGTGTGTGCTTACATTTTTTTAAACTTCAAATAGACAGTGAAACAATATATTTCTTTAAATGTGTATAGCCACGTGGATTAAGACGCAGCGCAAAATCCGCAATCAGTAGGATCACAGGTTCAAATCCCATCAATGACAAAATATTGACATGTGCTTTTTCAGTGATTAATATGTACCATTCTGTCGAATAAGCTGAAATTTCTAATAAAAAGTGTAAGATAAATATATTAAATGAGTTTAAATAAATCTTTTTAAATTAGTTTTGTTTGGTTGATTTAGTAAGAACTTAATGGAGCAGCCTTAATAGGCCCTAACAACAAAATCTATAAAGGCTCCATACTTTCGAGTATGACAAGCCTGGAAGAGCATTTGTTAGATTTCCCTTCTAGGCCCCGTAAAGAGTTGGAAAAGACTAGAAGGGCCCATAGAAGATCCCTAATCAAATTTCGGCACGGGAAAGCGCGCTACTAGTTATATTGTTGCGAATTATTTCTCTTTCTTGCAATCAATTATTCAGATCGTCTATACGGATTTATGAAAAAGGGCACAAACTATTCGCCTGTGTCTTCGAAAGCTTTGGCTGTTGCAATCTCCACGGTGTCTCGTCGCTGGATGCCTGGTGAGCTTTATCGATTCACAGTCATTTAGGCGTTAGAGGCGCGGCCTCCAGGCAATTTCGTCTCGCAGGAATGAGCGCTTCCCGGTATCGATCACTCTCCTTTCGTTCGATGGGAATTGCAACGACTGTACCCTGCACAATCTTTCTTAACACACATGTATTCATGAACTCCACGATTCTTCGCAATCAGACCAAACTTCGCGCTTGCGTATTCCCCTGAGTACATTAAAGTTGCAGAGATCACGCGACTCGTAGGATAGCGTGCTGTTCGTCGCATCTTGTTCGTTCACACGATGCATCCCCGGATTATGCTTTTTGTCGCTTGCACTGCCGTGCTAAGAAAACATAAAGGGCAGACATAGCGAGCCATGTTCTCAACGAACATCATTCTCGGTGGATAATTCTGCTCTAATTCACAGACAATTTGTATCAGTATTTGTGTGAGTGTATTTATGTAACTGCATCACTTATTATATTTCAAAATGCATTTGGTTCTTTTCGAATCTCTCGAATGGTTCTCTTCGAACTCTTTTCGAATTAAATATCAAGAGATGCATTACGTATACAGTTCCATCCAAATTTTTAATCGATCAGAATTTGAGTATATTGACATAAGAAAAAAATCTTCAAAAAAATCAACTATAGACACTACGACGACGACCAACGACCAAGTGTACACCGATAGGCTTTTGCCGAGTGTGTGGGGCGTGTGACCCGGCATCAAAGATGAACAAAGATGGGTAGAATAGGTGAGGCGGTGGCGGCGGCCGCGGCGGCTTGAATCGAAGGAAGAATAACAAAAACAACAACAAAATATGAAAGATAGACAAGAAAGGCACGCACCGGATAACGGGAGCGACAGAGAAAGAGGAAGGAGAAATCATCATAAGTAAGCGGGGATAAGGGAGCTGAAATATTGTCGAAATATTAGAAATTATTGACACTCTGGTGAATGATTGAGAAATTCATGAATTATTGAGAATTTCGTGAAAGATTGGAAATTTCGTGAATCATAGAAATTATCGTGGAATAGTGAAGATTTGGTGATCATGATAAAATCACATGAAAGTATTAAAATTTTTATAAAATATTAAAAATTTCGCGAATTATTAAAAGCTTTTGCGAAATATTGGAAATTTTTCGATATTATTAGAAAATATTGTGAACGATTAGGGACTCTGCGAATTAATAGAAGAAGAAGACAATCGATTTCGAACCGCACCGCGTCCTAGTCGTCTGACGTAATACAGGGCAGCGTAGTCCACAAAAGAAGCAACTATATTGATAGATCATCAAAGGCGTGCCTCAGACAAAGACGGAGATCGACGGGTACGACGAGAAAAAATTCGGTGCTCTCAGTGCGATCGATTTTATCAAGGAAATCGATCTAACTATTGTCGTGTAAGGAAGAAACAAAGAAGAAAGGTATTAGAAGAAGCGTGCTCCATTGTACATCTCCTGGTCGAATCAGAAGCAGAAAATCCATGTGCAAAGCCGTGAAAACGGTAATTTAAGAATTCCGGTTGCGGAACGGCGTTACCTGTGGAGGTTCGCGATCGAGCGGACTAGCGGAAACTGCCGAAGCGGCAGGTCAGCAGCGCGAGCGAACCACGGACGATCGATATAGATCGGACGGTAGAAGAGATGAGAGAGCGCGTAAGCGAACGAAGATCTCTGTACTTCGTAAACGATTTTAAAGGCGTACGAGAGCCTGGGACAAAACTTGTAAAAGCGATTTATGAATATCAGAAAATAACTGTTTACGCTACATGTACCTGAACCGGAAATGACCATGTGTTTATGAATAATCCTCACTTTTACCTCCTACAGAAAGCCTAAATTAATTTCCTCACTGTTCGAATCCACGCGTTGAACCCTCTAGGGCTATAAAATTAATATTAACGAGTTAATACCGTTACAATACTAAGGACATTTTTTAAAACTAATTTCATAATCATTCGATGACATTATTATTATTCCAAATGAACGTTCGGAGATAATATCTCCAGTCTGATTGTTTTTTGTTGTTTTTGTGAAATATTTATTGAGAGTTTTCGATGTCAGACTACTTAAAAAGTCCGTAGACGTCGAGAAATCATATCAAAAAAAAAAAACGCGTGTGGCGTGAGGGGGGTGATAAGTTTGTAAAATTGCATTAGATATATCTCGAAAACGGGTTGCTCGATCATCCTGAAACTTAGTACACGGATCGGATCGAAACAACCGTCAGTTTACTCCAATTTTCGCCGAAATCGCTAACGGGTGTCTCGTGTTATGGTTGTTTGAATTATTCAAAAAAGGAGGTACGCTCTCTTGCTTTCGTAAATTTTGAGCTATCGAGTTAAAACTTTCTACAAGAATATACCAGTGGGCAAGGTTGTTCCACATTGAGTTTGACAGGAATCGATCAAGGTGTTCAGATTTGATAGAATCATAAATTTTTGTAATTAAAAAATATATAATATATTTTTGCTCCAACTTTCGTAAGTTTTCATCTATAAAAATAAAACTTAGCATACAAATGGGCAAGGATACAAGCATACTTGGTTTTGAATTTGATGAGAATCGATCGAAGGGTTTCAACTTTATGAAATTTGCAATTGTACCGAATTTTCTATTTAATGGAAAATTTTTATATCACTTCCTTTATGAGAAAGCCAGAATCGAGATAACCATTCTCCGTAGAAGAGAATCTGTGGTTTGGCGAGAATCACGAAGAAGCAATATGAAAATTTCAAATTTACAGGCTCTGTTTAAAGTTTTTTTATCTTGTGTAACGAAATACTATAATTCTAAGCGAATCTCAATTTGGTCTGGGAATGTAAACACGAAGCATCCTTAACTCTCACAGAAATCTAACAAATGGTAAGTAAATATTTATTTGCAGATGAATCCTGACAGTATCTTGCATCTTTTGTACAGACGAGAATAAAATACAAAATAACGCTGAAATTATTCATCGCCGACGATCACCAAAGGTCAAATGTTGCTTTCTACGCTGAATGTGACACGATTGCATAGCTACATACAAAGTTGAAGAGGGCGAGTTCAGTTGCATCTAGATCCTTTTATGTACCTCTCGCGAGAACTCCTCGTTTGACATGAATCAAGAGTCACAAAAAGTTGCGCTATGCACGAGAGCTATCAGCTTTCTTTTACCTTCCGCTGTATTGGAATTTATGATATTCTCATAACCGATTTCTCACATCTACAATTCCTGTTTTTATATAGGGACAATGTTTATCCTTATTTTTCTCAGATTTATTTGAACATTTTATATACGTCCGCATTACCTGAGAAACGTTATGGCTTTCATTGTATCGGTATCAAAAGTCTCTCGATATCTCAGCGTATTATTATTATTATTATTATTATTGTTGTTGTTGTCGTTATTCATAATTCATATTTTTTGTATTTTGCTAAGGATTTTACTCACTCTGCATACACCTCTGCAATATTTTTTGTCAAAATCTCTGAAAATTAAACGAAAAGAAAGAAATAAATTGAAAATAATGAAATTCCCAATTTGAGCTAATAGCAGATATTTACTTTTTAATGTAAAATGCTTGGAAAAGCATCGAAAATTAGCAATATGTATTTATTTAATACGTCCATTGGACGCGACAAATACTTTCATTATCCAGCAAATGAGCTTTGCAGTATTTAAAAAAAAAGATGCATGCGAAAGTACGTTTAACTGCATACAGCTGGAAAAAAACATGTATTTAGAGTCTATTCGGGGTACGGATTGTAGTTAAAACACGAGAAAAAGTTCCCTCGAGTGCTGGGGGGGGGGGGGAGTGAAAGAGACGAGCATATGCCATTGAGAAAAAAACTTGTGACCCACTCGAATTTGACCTCACGACGTGTAGTAGCTACGTACGGATAACGAGATTCGCGTGATTACCCTCTATATGGACAAACATATTCCTAGCCGAGCACTAGTGATTTACTATCTTCCTCTTTCTTCTGGCAGAGCAACGAGCTCGTGATTTTCACGCAAAAGTCTACTCCCCACGGCATCAGCACTATAGTTTGACGTACTCGTTTCAAGAGAAAAAAATTGCTATATCTCCGGCTCGTAGGTGCGTAGACGCGCAATCGAGTAATCGAATTATTCATTTGATTTTTTCCCTGATAGGAACACCTGCAATAAATTTCTATACCAGAGACTATAGTGTGTCGTGTATCAATGTGCAACTACAAAATGCATAGCAGTTAGGTATAGCGCGTACCGAATGATGGAATTAGTATACGACTGTACCGGTACAGTGACTTGATTTTAACCAGGCACGTCACATCAACGTGACTGCTTTCACTAAAACACCTTCCAGACACATAGGCTAGGTGCAAAAAAAAAAGTTAAAGTCATTAGTGCAACGAAAGTGCACCATAAAAAATCAATAGAATGCACATACGCTCGTTGGCTCTCTTTCTACGGTGATTTTCTCGCCTGGTATGATACTTTTAGGTATTAAAGACCAGAGGGAATATTTACTAAGAATTAACAGTAATATCATGGTAACTCTACGCAAACGTGTAACTTTAACATTATATATATATATATATATATAGCGTCTATGTCTGGTCAGTAGGATGGATATTTGTTGCGAAACACAACTCAGTGTGCGAGATACGTGATCGCGATTCTAAGCGCCATTTAAATTTAAATTAATTAAGTAACCACATTAAATAATTATTTAACAAAGGAACTGGGAAAAAAATTCAGCCACGATCCGGGTTGGGATTGTATATTAACAATAATATACAATTAGCAACTTAAATCGAAATATTCATTGAGTGACCAAAGCCACAGGGAAATAATAAGTCGTCGACTGTTAGTATATTATTATCATTATTAAATAATCGTTTTGGTTTGCCATTATGAAGATCTTTGCTTTTCTTACTGCTGCAATCGTCGTGTTATAAAACTCTCACCTCGCAATGACACACAAATATAAATGGCAGGTATTGATTGTAAATACACATGAGGTTCATTCCTCTATAACACTAGATCACGCGAAAAGTCCAACGGAAAATTTATCTTTAGACGAAAAATGCTGATTTCATTTTAACGAGTGAACAAGAGAATGGAGATGCAAAAGACGGCATTATTCCCTCGTCAACCTGTCGAGACGATAAGCCAAATCGGGAGCTCAGAATCTCGAGAATTGAGAGTCATCGGGACGGTATAGCGGTGGCTGTGGTGATGGCTAAGTACCTCGACGCTAGTGCTTCACGACGACGACGACGACGACGACGGCGACGACGGCGACGACGACGACGACGACGACGACGACGACGACGACAACGACGCCCCTCGATCTCATCGAGCTTGGCGAACGACGCATACCTGCTTCTACGGTAGAGTTGCTGTCACCATTGATAAGGCTGCTATTGGGAGCGTAAGGGTAAGGTAGTGGATATGCCTTCGTACCATCGAGGGGAAGAGCTATCAAAGGGGTTATGGAATAGGAAGAGTGAGTGAGATGAAATAATGAAGGTGATGGGAGAAGTACGAAGAGAGAAAGCATTAGACTAGTGTGGAGTTTACCGGCCTCCATTCATCGAGGCTTACCACCGTCTCGAGTACTCACGAGTACGGTAACATATATACATATACACATATTATATATTCTCACAGGGTATACGTACATTTACATGCACGCGTACCCACTTCGCGCATCACATTCTGTCTCTATTGCTCAACTTCCTTTCCGTCTCTCTCTCTCTCTCTCTCTCTCTCTCTCTCTCTCTCTCTCTCTCTCTCTCTCTCTCTCTCTCTCTCTCTCTCTCTCTCTCTCTCTCTCTCTCTCTCTCTCTCTCTCTCTCTCTCTCTCTCTCTCTCTCTCTCTCTCTCTCTCTCTCTCTCTCTCTCTCTCTCTCTCTCTCTCTCTCTCTCTCTCTCTCTCTCTCTCTCTTCCTTTTACACAAGTCAAAAGTCCACGAGTACTCAGATTATACACAAGCGACAGAATCGAGTACCTCTATGTTAGACGAGCCTTCCTGTCGCACAAAATAATTAACGGTCCTTTCATGAACTGCAGTAAAGGGTGTGAAGGGTTGGTTAGGGGGTCAAATAAAGAAAAAATTGACATTCGCCGTGAGGACACGCCGCAGTCGCGATGGAACGAAAGGAAATGGAAGAGACACGGGTACAAATTTGAATAATTCAAAAGTGGAAAGTATTTTTTTAATCGCATTTCCTACCGCTTTCAGGCATTTCGTCTGTTACATGGTCAGCCTGATTTAGTGGCCAGAATGGGGGGGGGGGGCTTCTCACCCAATACAGCCGCATCTATCTACACCCCGCTGTATCGCATTTGTCGAGGGAAAACTGCGGTAAAACCTGGACCGTTACAACTAGTATTGGGTTCGCTTTTCGGTAACAGAATTCCGTGGCATCTCACCGAGAATGTGAATATAGACATCAGCTATATATATGTAACACATACGCGTAGTACAGATACATGTACACGACTCATATCTATATCCTGAGCTTTGCCACACCCATCGACACTTCAACCAAGTTAAAAAAGATGCTTCGAACGAGCATTACTTTAGGCTTAGTCAAGCTAATCCCTAATTTAAGCTAGTCAACTTGAGTTTATATATTGTTGTAATAAGCATAGTTGAAGTATTGAGTGCATTCATACAAGAACATTGTAGTTTCATTGACTTATGGTTGCGGTGTAACGATGCCTGTCTTCGATATAAGTAAACCATTCGAATGAGAGGAAAAGATAGGTAACATCATCGCAGTGATCAGCGCTCTTACTCATTACCTGAATAATCCGGGTTCGATCCCCAGTGATTACCATAATTTCTCGCTTCGATACCTTCGGCATACCATCGTCACTACCATTTTACACATTTCTCCAAATTTTCCGTCCGGTCAGCGCAATGGAAAGCACAATGGCTCCTTACAAGCATATGTATTTTAGTATCAGGCGTATCTATAACTCGTAACACAAACCATTGAACGGGTTGTCGATATCAACTGCAACCGTAAAAAACTTTTTTGCATTATGACATCAATTAAAATTTGGCTACTAACGCAAATATCGCAAAGAATTAGAATCCGCAGTGATCATTAGATCGAGAGATTTCATTTAAGTTAATTTTATCGACATCTACAACGAATTTTTTAATATTCTCTTTACTTACCTCGATATGATTTGTACAACAAACTGATTAATAAAATTCATAAGAAACGAAAAAATGATGTTATGTTTTTTTTTAAACAATACGATATACCGCCCGGTTCAACGAGCATTATCACGCGTATGATACCGTTGAGAGATATAAATGAATGTACATTTAACAAGACACTTAATGACAACTACGCCAACACTCGTCTGAGTAAAGTTTGAAGATAAAAGCTACATGATTTTTAGCCATAAGTTGTAAATCACCGTTGTAGGAATAATAGAATTGATATACAATAGTTAATATTAATATCCAACATTGAAAATATATTTAAATTCCTTTGTTAATCCTAAACTCTCGTAATTATTTTCATAAATCGAGATAGATTCATTGATAGTCTTCAATGAATGATAGACTTGAATAAAAATTATTTTATCAGTAATTTTAACATCTATATCCTTGGTCCTATTTAAGCAATACAATATATCTAAAACAATGTTTATTGCCATTGTTTTGAGAATTTTCTTTTAGGGTGTACGAGACCAGGATACAAAGCGTTGACTTTTCGACGATCCAGAGGCAAGCACGCTAGCTACAACGCTAAAGCACCGGTGGCAAAATAATTTCAAAAATGCAAAGCAATTTGAGTTAATTCTGCTGGCGGTATTATTCATGATTGCTCTGACGTGCTCTCCGGGAGACTGAATTCAGTTTTTATTGAATGTACCCCTTCGTCTGGCATAATAACAAGTCTTTGTGTTATCGTATGGGAACGCGATATGGACATATCGCATAAGACTTTCAGAGTTGAAAGAATGAAAAAATTTCATTAAAAAGCATAATTTTGTCAATCTTTTTGCAAATTTTAAAACCTGCAAAAAGCAATAATTGTTCTTGTTAAACTTTTATTGTAAGGGTTGTTCGCATTCTTTTTTGTTTTTCGTTAGCGTGTTACGCTTCAAGTTTCATGGCATTCTTGTCTTTCCGTTTTCGAGATTCTTTACTTCTCTATAATCGCGTGGTCCTTTTTCTCTTAAAACTTTCTATTGTACTTTATTGAGAGTTCATATTTCTCAACCGACGTTCTAAACAGTTAGTACAAAGAGAAAGTAATTTACAAAAAAATATCTGCCAGCAGTCACGTTATTGTGTTGTAAAAGTGATGTACAATTGGGAACGATCGAATTACGAATGGCGATACTCCGCGAGACTTTTATACTAAAGTCGCAGACTCATTTAACAATAACTAATTAATTCTGATTGCAATGAAAGTTCCAATTGTCTTCGTTAACTTATTTCTATCAAATAACAAAATTGTTAAAGTGAAAATTTCCAACAGCGAGCGATTAAATTGATCGTGAAGTACTCGTGCTTAGTGTTTTTAATGAATTACAATTCGAATAACATTAGCATTCTGTGACGAATTAATAACGATCCGAAAATATATTTATGAGCAATAAAAGCATAAAGGAGATTATAAGAAAAAGATTATAAGCTGGATGAAAATCAAGAAACACCACAACAAAATTTCACTTCATCTTTGTTTTCGTGGGCAGTCTAATTCCTCGAATGTGGGCTAATGCATTTTTAGCGCGACGTCGAGAGGATTTTACTCTTCTTTCTCATCGTTTCTTCTCGTTCTTTCAGTAAAGTAGACAATCTCTACTCCGTCGCGTTGTAACCGCAGAGCCTCCGGCGGTCTCAAGCCACTCTGTATTTCCTATCCTTCTACTTCTATCCTTATCCAACCCTCCCTTGGTGCACGCCGCACCGACCCCTTTTCCCTTATTTTTCCCGCCGTCTGAGCTCACGGGACTCGCAAGCGACTTTACTTTTTGCGTGTCTTACTTTCGCGCGGTTCTACCAAACCAGTAGCACTCTATGCAATCCCAATCTCGGAAGCTTGCCACCGACTAAAAGTATACTCTATGACCTGCACTATCGTCCTGCTTTAGCAGCCCCGAACAGACGACGGCTCTGTCTACTTTTTTATACATTCCTATGTTGTCAGGAATCAGCACTCGAAAGTCAAGCTTTTCGACTGCATCAATGGATTTGTGAATCATAGTGAAAGAGCAACGTATCCATAGACACAACTCAAGGATTGGGATAACAGTTGGTTTTATCCGATGCGTATGTTCATCCGATTTATTACTAAAAAAATTGGCATAGAATTTACTTTAATGACTTGAATCCATTTATCATTTTTTAATAATGAAAAATAGAAAAATATGTGACGTAGAAAAATGTGAGAAGAAATTGAATACGAAAAAATAAACTCCAGGACAATTGGAATAAATATTAAAGTCTCTATTCTTCAAAAGCGTCGGGATTTCGACCCGTGAAGGCAGCTCTCCGCTAACCAACCCTTGCGCTAACCACAATAGTTCACTGAGTCCTCTGATCCGACCCTCCAAACTTCTCAGCCCTCCTAGCTTTTGGCCTGGCTTCCGGGATGGGAGTTCGGTGACAATTGGGAAGCTCGTGTAACTTAATTGGATCATAAACTTTTTCGCGGTACACCATAGACTACCAAAAGTAGGGAACTGTAAATGAAATACTGCGGGTTCTGTATTTCGAACATTCAGTGCAGTATATCGCGTTGGAACAAAAGGGAATAAAAGCTTGGGGTTGGACCAGTGAATCGGTGATGGTTGAAAAAAAATCGTTAATAAAAAAGGCGGATTTGTTCTCTTCGCACAGGGTGTACAGGACGACACGTAATAATACGCGTGTGCAGGAGAGGTATAGGGAGTGAAAATACGTTCTACAACCCCAGGGGATGTAGCGGCCTCGTTTTTGATACACGTACATCCAGGGCAACGGGAGAACCGAACGGCCGTGTTGTAATTTGTTTTATCGATACGGCGACAGTAGCCCGCCGCGAGCGTTACCGGTTTTTACAAAAACAACAACATATAGAGGCAAAAGTGAGAAAGGTATAGCACGGAGCCACGAGAATGCGAGCTTGCGAGGCCATTAGCCAGACACTTCGGTATCCACTGACTCGTCGTAATTGCCTACGACATATAGCTGATTCCTGTGGGCTTGCGTGCAATGTCCAACGTGTCCTGCGTATTGATGATTCAGCCAGTATTGAGAGATCGTTCGAAAGCTCGTTTACGCAAAAAAATGTCAAAATTTATTAACGTCGAGAATTATAATTCAAAAGAAAATGATATAAATATGAAGCAGATAGTGGAATTGGTGGCATTTTTAGTCTGAACGATCATGTTATTCGGTGCGTGCATTTCAACTTCGTAACTGGGGGGAGGATGGTCGAACGATTTTCGTGAGTAATCTTGTTTTATATTTGTTACAAAATGATCTATGAATGATTGCTTATTTCGATTATGTAAATAAAGATTCTAAATCCGAATATAAAAAATTCTACGAGTTTCAACATTTTACCAAGAGAAAATAATGTCGAAATAAATGGAATTTTTTATATTTGGATAAGAGGATTTTTTAATTATTAACGGAGAACTGTTGCGAACAAATAATTGTGGGAGAGTTTCGGTACCATTTGTGTACCGATAGAAAAAATTAAATGCATTTTTTTATTGCAATCAGACCCCTAGCTGATGTATCATTAATTACTTTGCTCATTTTTTTTATACTCAAAACCTCCATTCAACCGACGGCTGTTTACTGATTTTTTATTGATAGTTTCAGCTCTGTAAAACATTGGAAGAAGTATTTCGTCGGCGAGAGTATCGTTGAATTATCTGATTCGTTTGGATTTATTTTTGGAATTGGAAAAGCGTAGTTTGGATTCATGAATAATCACGAGGAGAATCGAACTATCAATCGAGAAGAGATTATTTTGATTTCCTCGTAATTCTATGTTGAATAAACACAATGATGTGTCATGTCTTCACTATTTTTTCTACGTAATATAGGAAGTAGGATTGCCGTATTGTGTGATAATCACGAAAAAATATGAGGGGTGTAGGAAATAAGCTTGGCCAGTGTGAAGATTTATATCGATTTGGAGTCTATGCGGAGGTCCATCTGATGTGACAAGGTCACGAATCCAAAGATGAATGATGAGGGCGACCGGGATAAGTAATTCGATGGAGATAATCTTGAAGGGAAAACAATTTTACGATCGAGGAGACTAGTTGGAATCAAGGGAGGGGAAAGAAAATGGAAACGATCAATGGGGCTTTCTTCAGGTTACTGTTCTTCCATCTTTGTTACGTTGACATAAAGTAGACTAATACTGTTACCACGAGATCCCCGTAATAGCTGTTAACGTTACCTTACGGTAACACGAACTTCATATCTACCATCTGAGCTTGTATTGCTCCATTTTCAATTATCGTACGTTATATACATCGATCGAGCTTTTACTTTAACGATGGATTTTTGCATAACGCTTGAAAAAGTAGGACAAGTTGTTAAACAAAGTTATGTTATCAGGGGTACAAATTGAAAATGCGGGTTTGATAACAGATGGCGTTACTAACGCTATACGCATCAGGCAGTACTGTGACTATGTTCATGTCAAAGCTACGTCTTATAGCTTTAATTTTCAGTATGTGTCAATTTGTCGCAGGGTCAAATTCATAGTTTTTTTGAGCTCTCAATATGTCGAGTTTCGTGCCAACAAAACAGCATTTTCGGGAAGTTTTAATTTACTTCTTTAATTTGAAGAAAAGTGCTGCTGAAGCACATCGATTGGTCTCCGAGGCTTATCCGAGTCATGTTCCATCGGTTTCAACGTGCGAGAGATGGTTTGTGCGGTTTAGAAGTGGTGATTTTGACGTTGAGGACAAAGAGCGGCCGGGCCAAGTGAAAAAGTTTGAGAATGCTGAATTGGAGGCAATACTCAATGAAGACTCGTGTCAAACTCAACAAGAGCTCGCAGATTCATTGGGAGTGACACAACAAGCCATTTCCCATCGTATAAAAGCCCTCGGAATGATCCAAAAGCAAGGACATTGGGTGCCGTATGAGCTGAAGCCGAGAGACGTCGAGCGCCGTTTTTTTGCATGCGAACTGCTGCTCGAACGGCAAAAACGGAAGGGTTTTTTGCATCGCATTGTCACTGGTGATGAAAAGTGGATCCATTACGATAACCCGAAGCGCAAAAAATCATATGGTTACCCCGGCCATGCATCATCATCGACGGCCAAACCAAATATTCACGGCGCCAAGCTCATGCTCTGTATTTGGTGGGACCAGCTGGGTGTGGTGTATTATGAGCTATTGAAATCGAACGAAACCATCACAGGAGCACTATACCGAACTCAATTGATGCGTTTGAGCCGCGCACTCAAAGAAAAACGGCCACAATACGAGCAAAGACACGACAAAGTAATTTTGCAACATGACAACGCTCGGCCACATGTTGCAGCGCCGGTCAAAACATACCTACAAACGCTGAAATGGGAAGTCTTACCCCACCCGCCGTATAGCCCAGATATTGCTCCTTCCGATTACCACCTTTTCCGATCGATGACACATGGCCTAGCTGACCAGCGCTTCCATTCTTACGAAGAAGCCCAAAAATGGGTCGATGACTGGATAGCAGCCAAGCCGGCCGAATTTTTTCGCGACGGTATCCGTAAATTGCCAGAAAGATGGGAAAAAGTTGTGGCTAGCGATGGACAATACTTTGAATAATTCATTTGTTACCATTTTTTCAGAATAAACGTTCAAAAATAGAGAAAAATCCCGCATTTTCAATTTGTACTCCTGATATTAAAATCCTCTTGCTTCTAAATCTCCAATTGGCTCATAAACATTACGTTTACCGTTTCATAATCCATAACTTTTACTATCATACCGGATACGTTTCTACTAATAATTTCAACTTTCCGCGTTATCCTTTGAATCGGAGACGCATGCATTTTACCATGACCAAGTTTTATTTTGCCAAGTTTCCTCGTGTAGTGTCACGCGTGTATCGCTGTTGTATAGAAAATTTAATAAATTGTAACCTCCATTTCCTTATCCAGGTTATTCTGAACTACATTTTCGGCTTGAAATATTTTCTATGAAACATTCTCTCGGTCGCACAGAAAGAAAGAAATAGAGAGAGAGCAAAGGAAGAAAAGTCGCTTATTATTTAGCACTAACAGTTCTGCTCTTTAATAACTTACTTTTACACTCGTTTTGCACCTCTACGTAGTAGATTGCAGTATGTTTTTTACTTCCAGCTGTAAGAAAGAGCTGGCTGGTCCTACAATTTATACAATGAAAATAAATATGGTAACACGAGTGTTCTGGAAAATAACTCCTATCGAGCACACAATTTGTAAGATACAAGTAATTACTGGTGTACGTGGCGATAGAAATTCATGTTTTACATCGTGGTATCATGTATAATGAATGGAATTTTTTATACGTATGTACATACATATATGTTTATTAATATATATTTATTAATATATATATATATATGTTTATTAATATATATTTATATATGAATAGTGAAAATGTTCAATACTAATTTCCCATTTCAAATTTAATTAAGTATTAAAATCAAAATACTCCACAAAACTTATATTCTCGTCTTGATATAGTGCAAACCCGCTTTCTTCGATGAAATGATAATACATAAAAGCGAAAGAGTGAATTATTTATAAAATGAGAAGTCATTGATTGCATGTATCACTCATGACCGATCATGCCGATATCCTCGATACATCGGGTAAACACACAATGCACCAACTGTTCTTCCAGCTCCCGGTAATCGTCGAAGTTTCCATCGTTTAACGCGAGGACCGGTGTCATCCGGCGAACGAGGAAACAAGAATTAAGAGACGTCGGGCTACGTCTCTGCATTCGTCTTGAACGTGTACACCAGGACGCCACTCCTACCACCACTGTCGATGTACCGAAAACTCCTGGTGTAAGCAGTAGAGAGGAACAGTTATAGAATGTTACTTTATTTATGGAATATCTGCGGCAGTAACCGTCATCGGGTAAGCTGGCCTTTAGTCTCAGGATACCAGGACCACTCGGTCGAGCTTGCGCGAGTTGCCAAGCTTGTAAGTTCAGGCTCTGCGAAAAGGGACTTTAAACGATAAAATATAAACTCCTAGCGCTAGATCTTGAGCGCCCAAGGCTTTGCAACAGCTTGTTCAACTATTCTCGTCTGTATTACTCTTTTCGTGCTACGACTATACTCATAAGCCAGGATATATACGCCTGTAAATCCTACAATGATTGTTGTTTGCTAATAAAAATATGAAGTAAATTTACGATATTCCTACATTGCAATTTTATTCTGAAAATAAAGTTCCTTGACACTGTAAAGATACCGATTCAAGAGAATTAAATTTCAAAATATATCGAATGTAAACTGTTGTACAAGTTTGACGCAATTAGTACAAATGGGTCAGAAGTTGAGAAACTTATGGTTATCTCTCTTGAAGAATCAACGATATATCTTTTGTTCTTCTATCGATCGAGTTGAAGAGCTTTTGAAATATAATACAAAACGCTTGGATAGAAATAGGAAAGCAAGATGGAAGGAAAAAGAGCGGAAACCGTGCCAGGAATATCGACAAACTTTCACTACAGAATAAGGGAACATGAAAAGAGACCGAGAGTCTCTCACGCGACATTTTAATTAAAAGCGAGCATGGCACGCGGGCATAGATTTTTTAATCAGACTAATATGGCTTAACGAAGGTAGCACGTGAGTTTTGCACTGACCGCGTATAAAGGAAAATATTCTTCACCTTATCCTCTTTCGACCCTTTTAGCTCTCAGCTATTGGACCATCTGCTGTTTTAATATATTATATATATACATCATTGTAGTTACCGTTGAACCTTTATATCAGTTATTTATTCCACTTTTTGCTCGAAAGTATTGAGTTTTAGTGTAAAGTTTTTAAATTACCTCTCAATCACAGCTTGGTATCGACGTGATGCCGTTCTTGCACCGTATTCTTCGTCAACTCGTTGTCGATACATACAAAATCTTGAATAGGCTTCAACGATTTCTAACTTACAACTAATAATATAAAAAAGGTTTCGACAGCTTTGTTTTCATTCTTCATCATCAAAACAGAGCACACAATTTTTGTATTCTTATTTTCTCGTCATATCAGAAGCACGTAAAGAGAGAAAGTATCGTGTCCCAGAAAAAAAAATCTACTATGAGATTATGGCACCACGACATCCGAACATCTATAACTCAAGAACAGTTTCAACTACATCATTAACATTTAATAAGCAAGTAAACCAGTAAGATACTTCCATTTGCTATAATTTTTGTAGAAATTCATGTAGCGGTTTAGATTTTATGGCATTTAATTTTTTTTATGGCCTAAAAAACATCCCCTAATTCTGTAATTAGTAGCTTTCTACAAAAGGTTAAAACTCAACAGTTACATTACTTTAGGACGTTCTTCTGCGAGTAGATTAAATCCGTCGTGTACTTTCAATATTTGCATTATAGAACTTGAGGGTTACGACCCGTATTTACAAAAATCGCCCTCTTGAAAAACGGAATTTTAACGTTATAAACTCGAAATAAAAAACATATCGACTTGTCCTTGTACACGTACCATCTCTGATGCCTGGATCACATTCCTTTGTGATTTAAATGGCGGATAGGTTAGTCTTTAATCAGTTGTGATCATTTCAATTTCCGTGAACTTTCATCGACTGAATTTTTTTCACAATGATTTATGTTCGATATGGAGTTTGATGAAGATCGGCAGTAGGGTTCGGATTTTGTGGAATGTTTAATTAAAAATTTTGTCACTGCCATACATTTGAAAAAGTTTAAAAAACCGATCTAAATCTTTGGAAAATCGATGGATAAGTTATCATTTTACAGAACCTGATTAAAAATGTTATAAGCCTGAGATCCGAGCATCGCTTGAACGATAGATCTAAAATCTGTAACACTAGTTATGCAATAAGTTGTCATTATTGGCTATAACTTTTGTTAATATATATTAAAGCATTGAGATTTTAAAACATTTCGAATTTTTGAGTTTTTTTTTATCGTTTAAATGTTAGGAAACTTAAATTTATATAATGAGTAACGAAATGCGATAGCTCAGTTGCTTTCTCGTTATTTTTCACCTTCTCGAAGAAGCTTCCTCTGTGCGGAAGCTAAAATTTATCATCGCACTCCCTCATAAAGATAGCTTTGTAAAAGGTGTTGAAAATAATGAGGAAGCAACGCGGAAGGTTCTACTTTGTATAATAACCATAGATATACGCGTTCTTCATTAATATAAACGAATCAAAGAATTGATTTTATATTCGCGTAACTGGAGAACTCACTTTGAAAACTTGTGTACGGTTCAATTACTGTTCACAAGGTAATTAAACCCAGTATACAGAAAATCACACAAAAACGTATCATCGATCGATTTATATAATGATTTTTCATTCCTTCAATTTTTTCTATAGGTATATTGTTTCGATTTATAAGTATACATAAGGAGCGGTTACGTGAATCATTTAGGAGACGCCAAGCCAGTAGCTGAAGTTCCTAAGCTTTTCAATTAAGCAACGTTAATTGAACCTTTTGACACGTGCTTCGTGTCAAAGTGAAAGGAGTGTGGTCGATGAAAAAACTACTATTGTCTCGTTTCTCGACGACAGAACAAAGCTGACGAACTTGCCAAAGGAAGCCTATCGATGCAATATACCTTATATATATATATATATGTATAGACTTTCCGCAAGCTTTTCCGATCTTTCTGTTCGTATCGAACTCTACAATGCCTTTATCTGGTGCAAACGATTCTTTTTTCACTCTACTCCAACAGTGTCCATTATTTTCGTTTTCTTTAGCTTCTCCTCTTTATCCTCTTTTTTATTTGGTTTCGTTTATACTCGTATTCCTCTCATCCATATGAGAAAAAGGGTGGACGCGTGAATTTACTATTTACCAGTTGCTTTTGGCAAACTGGTGGAAACTTAAGGACTCAACTGTTGAGCGTATTTCTGAATAATATTGAGGTTCTACGTATCCAAAGCATCCTAAACGAAACAAATTGAAGAAGGAACTCAATACTATTGAATGCGCAGCGGCTTTGTTATATATTTTTTTTATTTCAAGAAACAGACTATGATTTCTTTGATTTTACGGATTATGTACACGTATGCAGTGTATTAAAAATTTTTTTAAATTTATCGAAAATGTGCTGATCAAGACATTTTTTTAGAATTTTTTTTATATTGTTGTAACTGACAACCTGTTCGTACGTTGCTTACGAAAAATTATTATTCAATGTCTGCCAGATACGATTCCACTGTGAGGTTTCGCGTATCTATATAGAAAACGAATGAATTTAAAGAACATTTGTTATAAAATAGCAGTCAAATATCTCTCGATGTGAAATAAATAAATAAGGGACGGTATAAAGAATTACGTGTTGTAGGATGGTGGTAGGAGTGTCGTGACCTCGACAATCTCGAAAGTTCGTAGACCCGAACTCTAGTCGTCGTCGACGGCGGTATCTTCGTTGCGACCGCCACCACCGGGGTCTTAGCAATTACCAAGGCCTGCCAGGGACGTTGTCGTCGTCGTCGTCGTCGTCATTGGTGGAATGCTAGACTCGATCCGCCTAGACTAACCCCGCTAGGCATTCTGCAGGCTGGCACTATTTTCGCTGCTTCTGGTTAGATGGTCTCTGGCAATTTCTTTCTATCGATTTACCGATGGCAAAAACACTCTGTATTGAAGTAGCTGGTAGCCGATGAATGCCAACTCGAGCAAAACGATTCTTATCCCTCGAGACGCATAACTTTGACGATCCTCGAAAAACGTACAGATCTCTAAATTAAAGAATTGTAAATTTAATACGAATCGTATAAAAAAATAAATAATAGAAAATTATTTAAATATATTTCTTTAGGGAGATAATAATAATATTTTTATTTCTATTACGTACAATGTATTGCAGTCATTATCGATATAGTCAAGGTCGATATACCAGATCGGGGAAGTCAGTTTCTATTATTCTGATAAATTTGACATCAAATTCTGAATGTTTAACCAAGTGAATGTTCTCTTTATTTTGTTACAGGTAAGTTAAGGGTGCTGAAATTTATCAGGACATGGACGAGATAAACGCAAGTACCTAGTAAAGTACATGTAAAATGTCATTTGTCCCTGACATGCCAAAATAGAAATTATTTTAATGTAGAAAAAAAGCTTACAATAAAGTAGAGCAATACTCTACTTATTATCGGGTGACAAAAAAAAAAACAAATTGTACAACATGAAGAATTCTTTAAGGTAGAATCTCGATCGCGAATCCAACTCTTGCTTTCTCTGTCTTCGATCGAGTGTCGTCATCCATTTACCCTTTCTCTCTTCCCTCGCCCTTCGTCGTATTTTCTTCAGAATTGTCCCCCCCCCTCGACCCTTCCCATGATTCCAGCTCTATCGTGTGATTCTCGTAAGTCTCGCGTATCTTATACAACCTCGGAACTCTCAGTTCTCTGTCCTTCTAGTTTGCTCTTACGACCCGTCTCTCCTTCGCATACTCGCCCACAATTTCTCTTCAGAGACGATTCGTTTGAATGATTCAAAGCTCTCAGGGCTGTTTTCGTCCAGCGTATAAAATTGTCGGTGCTTTGAACTTGGCCCGCGCGATCTTTCTCCTCGTCTCTCCGTACCGTCGTCTATTCCACCCAAACGCCACTACCATCGCTTCTACCCCTCCATGGTATGCCGTAAATATTTCACGCAGAGGTGGAGCGCGAGCGAGAAACCGAGCGAGACCCATGAAAGCTTGAAAAGAGAAACGAAAAAAAAAAGATGAAAAATACATAAATATATATGTACACATCCAGCTGGACCGGTGTATAGTCGTATGACAGCGAGTGAAAAGCCTCCAGAAAGAAGATATGAAGGAGGAAGGTGGGTGAAAAAAAATGGAGTCGAGGGTACAATAAGGCTTGGAAATAATCATGAAAAAAAAGAAACGTGAGGGAATGAGAACGAGAGGTGCAAAGGTTGGGCCTACATATAGAGAGTTGAAGCTGGAAATTCCAAAACGAGTTAGAGTGGGGGATTGCTAGATCGAGAAAACTACACGCTGAACGAAACAAGTTTGCGCTGGCTGAGACAATTCGATCAAGCGTTCGTGCCTCCAATGTAAATTCGCCTTTCCGGTATTTTCTCTTTGGCCGATAGTAGGAATAGCGGAGGTACTGTAGGTACCGATGCTGCTCTTGCACGCGGACCTTTTCTTTCTCGCCGACTCTTTTTCTGTTTCTCTCCATCGCTCGCTCGTTCGCATTTATACTTGCTCACCAGCTGCAACTTCCGTTTCACGGACAGAAAGACATTTTCCATACCCATAGCGTGCACAGAAACTGGAAAGGGGCGGGTCGTGGATGGGTATGCGCGCTGAACAACGCCGAACGTGGCCATTTTGTATCCGGCCTGCTACGGTAAACTTATTACCGAGCTGCCACTTGTCATTTGCACGAATACCCACGTCCTTCTCGGTCTACCGTAGTACAAGCAACGCAGAGGAAACGACAGACCGAATAACGTGAAAACGTGCGAAAATACTACGATGAGAATGTAGGAAAGAATGCAGAATTTGTTTACAATAGTAGAAGCAAATGCCAACAGTTTCTATCAGCATTTAATTTTTCTTCAACCAGTTATATCATTGCCACGGACATTAATTCTTTTTTTACAATTCAGCTTCATTTTGAGCAGACCGTGTATCGCCATTTTATATGTATTGTGAAGGTGGATTAGTGAAAATGAGAAAAAGTTCATTTATTCTCCAACGTGCGGATTTATTCATTTACCTTTGTACCACTTCCAAAAGAGATTTTGAAAAAGAATTACGTTTGGGCTACATTTTTACAAAAATAATTGTAATTAATTATCGATAGCATTAGTCGTGACTCGTCGTGGTTCTGCGTACTTTAATCCTATTGAACCATTTTTTAATAATGGTAATGGCCGCACATTTGTAACTCTACCGATAATTTCTCAACCGAAAAATATAAATTCCGATTCAATTATGAAATACATCTCTAATATAAGACACCTTCATCACGTTACAAGCCTACCAGTTAACATCTGTACCACGTACACAATGGTAAGCGTTCCCGGGTAAAATAGGCCATCGACTCAGACTGGGAAATGTGTAACGGGCTGGAATATTCAATATATGAGATCAAAATTGTGGAACGGTTCAGGTTTCTAATTCCGGCTCAAATGCTCCGCATTTTTTTCGGAATGTTTCTCATACATCAAACTTTTTCCGGAATTACGATATATACTTAAAATGGTTGCCTAATTATAATTAGATTATACCAATGTTAACGACGATAATTTGCGTTCATCTACACCAGGGGTCTCCAAACTTTCCAGCCTTAGGGCCATACTGATTACTCCAGTAAGTTCCGAGGGCCAAAACCATATTATCATTGTTGCCGGTGGTAAAAAGTGAAATAGTCCAAAATCTGTCCGCGGGCCGAATGTGGCCCTCGGGCCGTAGTTTGGAGACCCCTGATCTACACGATCGTGCACCAATGATTTTCATTGAATATTTTTTTTTACCAATTACACAATTATCCTTGCAACTCCCCATCGCCAATTTTTCTGTCTGTGCCGTTAATTCTGTCTCGAAACCCGGTGTTCAAGTGAAGAACCCGAGAGCAGGATTTTAACGTTGTCCCATTTACCTGAATTTCACAGCGGCGGACCATACAGCATAGAACTAAAAGCTTCGACGTTCTGCCCTCGGAATGAACAGAAACCCGTCGTTCATCCGGGGACTCTAAAAAACTATTAAAACCAGAGTTTTCGAATCTCCACTAAAATCGTACTCTCGCTCATTCAATTTCATAACTTTTTCCAACTTGAAACGATTCGTACCAATCTCTCTTGCGTTTTTCATTTATTTCAAGTTTCTTTCACGAAACCAATAACCATTCGAGTAATAACGAGGTGGCTATGACGCTGAACGATCATTGGCATTCGCGGTGTCAGTGCATTTCACAATTTTAAGCGAAAGATTATCAACAGTTGCTGATTGGGTGAATGTTGCATTAAAAATGGAAATAACCATTTGATCGACATTATTATTTCGATACATAAATTGTGGAAAAATGAATCATGAAGGTGGAAGTTGGAGAGCATCGAGAATACAAGCGAAGTTGATAGTAAAAAGAGAACGCTGAAATATATTGTAAACGAATGGTTTTGTTATGTCCTAACGTAAACTCGCTCCAATATGTTTCCTTCCTTTAAATAAAGTAATAAAGAGAATTGTGGTCAGGTCATATTGTTGCCAGAGATTATACAACTATATTCATAGTGGAAAGGGTGAAACCTACAGCCACAACAAGATAGAGCAGTGAGTACACATATTTAGTTCACGCTAAACGGAGATGGCCAGGCTCTCAGCTGTACCTATTAAAAACTAAGAATCGGCAGGCAATATCCCCCCATTCTGATGGTCAATGTGGAAAACTTTAGTCCCGTACGAAAAGCCTCCTTCTCTGTCATATGAATCGATGATTCAGTACACTTATTATTGACCTAAAGTCATAGGGCTCAACGAGTTGGCGCTGGCGCTGAGGGTCATAGAAGTTTTTAGTTAGTTGGAACCACGATCCCTTTTCCCTGCAATGTTCTCGGTCCCTGCCACGAAAGTAAGCCAATTATCAAGGAAACGAGGAATATAATATGACGAATATTGCAATAAACATAAACTTTATATTCATTATTACAAAAAGACTTGTGTTGTTAACTGTATTGGCGGAAGATTGGAATTTCCTCGTTACTTCAGAATATTAAAGATGAATGCGATGAGAAAGTAATTCTCTAAAGTCTCCGGATTTACAATATAAACAAGTATTGAAACATAATTGTAGCAGAGATTTGTATTATTAACTAAGTAAATATTCAGGGCACTGGAAAAGATGTTAAATAATCAATAACTTGAAAGGAATTAAACATTTAAGCGAACTTTGATATAATTTTAAGCAACCATATTATTCGGAATAATCAGAGTTCAAAATATGACGAAATAAGAAATGCATTGCGTGTTAGTTATTAAAGGGACGCCATAAACGGTATAAACTTATGGTAGCGGTTGCTAGTTGGAGAACGAATCTATCAACGTCCACTTTACAGCCAATCAATGTCCGTCTTTACCCCTCTCTACTCTCTCTCTCTCTCTCTCACTCTCATTGCTTATTCGTAGTTGAACGTAGTTTAATTTGATTCTGCTCTATTTTAAGTTAATTTTAGAGAAAGCCTGCGCAGTTAATTATTTTTATTTACTATTAATTGTATAATTTCTGTTTTTCTATTCTTTTTGTTTATTGTACATATACCATATTACATAATATTGTAATTGCATTACCTCCATTTGCCTATAGGTTTATCAAGGCATAAATAAATTTAATCAATGAATTCATCAATCTCTCTCGCTGTTAGCATCATAGAACGAGGGAGGAGTGTACCTTTGAAATAATGCATATTTAGAAACTCATACTTAGTGGTCTACCATAAGAATAATAATTTAAGTACCATTTTTATATTTCATAGTTTTAATATATAAACAATTTAAACATAAAATGATTACAAATAAGAATTCAGAAAATAAATATTTATCTAAAGGGATTTACGAAATAGGAATAATTATTGAAACAGGAGACTAATAAAGATTCAGAGAGCATTACATGGCTTAATTAGTTAAATACTGGAATAATAATTCATTAGTTAATAATAAAAGAAGAATCAATATTTAGTTACTTTGGTAGAAATTTGAGCCATTCTATATTACGCAATAGTTTCAATGAAGCTGTTTCCGTTGAACAGCTTATGGAACATACGTGAATATGATCTTTTGTGAATGCTTTTCTCGGTATGACAAATGTATGGGGAAAATAAACGAGTGGTGGGATTCCTGTCTGAGAGTGGAATCGATCATCATGATCCAGTAGGGCGCACGAATGCAGGGGCAACACAGAGGGATAGCAGAACAAAGTAAAGAGGTTGGCAAATTGAATGAGATGACGAGATCGCGGGTTTGAGTGGTGACGCTCGTAAAAGGACACAGATTCATACTTGCAGATGGATGTATCATACGTTTAATTAATATTCTATTGAATAGAGAATCAATAGAATGCCAAACATTTGATTGAGTCTGATCGTACTTGTAATTTTTCAATCACTAAGCCGATAATTTTTGCGTAAATATGCTTCCAAATAAATTTAGTTCGAGATAGAATATTGTGATATTACGAGCATATTATAGGTCGAGTAAAATTTTTCTACTTTATTTAACGCGCATTAAGGGTACCGGCGAAAAAAGTACCGAGTGAACTATCCTTACTTACTAAACAATTATGTGGTAATGTCTCCGGTAATTCTAAAATCGGGTGGATCCATTTGTTTAAATTTTCAGTAATGCTTTTTGAGCTTTCACACAAAAAAAAACATCTAAGACGCTGTATGGACATTTCTTGATATTAAAATTAGATGTACAAGTGTATCGATGTATTTCGATCTTTCGACAATATTCTCAATTTTAACTGCCACTTCGAATTCACTAAATTCTGAATATGTATTGTCAGAAATGCATGTATACTCACACATAGCAGGAGAGACGAGGCGAGTGCCTGCATGTAGTAGAGCCGCGCATCACCAGCGCTTCGCTACACGTGCAACGTATTGCCAGTTTCCCGCTCGGAGTAAATTGAAAAGCCAATCTCTTGGTACACGCGCATACACTGCGTTGTTGAGTTCACTTATGCAACCGACGCTACAGAGGAATCTTCGTGGTTGTAGGGTTGTGATGCACAGTATGGAATAACAGAGATGCTATGCTGCCGCTGCAGGTCATAAATTGTCGCCTTGAAAATATCAAACAACGGCACAATCTGTTGGCAGTTTATCGGAACGTATGCAGCGGGATGTCACAAATGACGGCTCGAATGGACGAGGGTGTATTACTTTCCGTAATGCAATTACTCAATATGTTACGAAATACTTTATTAAAGGATTTTATAGTTACTTTTGACAAAAGCATCCATTATAAATAATAAAAGTGAAGCTACGCCGAGAGGAAAAATTTCTTTGATACGATGTAACGTTTTTCTCGGTGTACAACGTAATGCAGCTTCGATGATAACATATGTTACATCAAAGGTTGAAACATTGGTACATGCGATAAGCCAGCACTTAAAACTTCTACGGGGCTAAATGATTAAAAACACCGAAAAGCTTTGACAGAACCTCCAACTTCGAAACCATGCTTGCTACATACTCGATAATTGAATCAATTTGTCAGCTGTGCTTGTGGAATATTGGAGAGTTAAATAGGAATGGAGTAGGACGTTGGAGGATATAGGAATCAGAATTGGTGTAACGACTGCTCGTTAGTTCGTGCGGGACTGTGTTCAGCAGAAAAACTTAACGATAGCAATTAATCGATCGTGTTAATCGCAGAGGGTCTAAAAGCTATTGCAGAAGGTGGCACGCATGCGATTCTGTACGAATACTTACCACTAACGAGCCCATCCTCACCGTCAGGATGTATAATGCTTGGTCACTAACTCGAAAGTACTGACATTTTCTTTCAATAGATTCCAATTATTTTGTAAGATTTTTTTCTCATTACATGTGCTTTCCCATTCTTTTGGTCCATCGTTCACACAACCTTCTCTATGAGAAAGTCCATACCGATCAATTTTGGCTTCCTCATAGAGAAAACTTTGTAGACAGTCGTCTAAAAAAATGAAGAAGTAATGTGGAAAGCTCTAATTTCCATTCCTGTTAAAAGTAATTGTGAAAACTTAAGTTTAACCAATTTTACTGTGTAAATGTGTAAAGTTTTTGCTCATTTCGTCTAATCATTCGGAAGTGAAAGCGGTTTACATTTGATAAATTTAAATTGGTATTAAATTAGAAGCCCGCTACCGATCTTCACTAAAATGAATCTCTGGAATCATTAAATGATAGGCTGGCACTATTTAAAATTGTAAGCTCAGCTGAAAGAACACACCCACACACACTTCCGATCATTTTTTAAAACACTTTTCTCGATGTTTTAGACAATTTTGAAAGTTCTGACATAATGTTCAAATAAAATTTTCATGAAAACAAAGCTTTGCCTATGAAAAAACGAAAAAAAAAGAAATTTCAAATTGCCGAAACTTAGGGTATTATGAAATGATAACAGAGTCGTTGAAGAATAAATTTGTAAATCTTCGAAAATAATAAATTCTTGGTGTTGTTAAGTTTTTTCATGCAATGCATTTTGAAGATCCTACAAATATTTTTTTTACTTTTTCCGAAATTGTAAATAAATCTACTGATCACATTCATTTTCTTGAATCTTGTGTTCTTTGGATAGATGCTTTACACAATCTTCTTCGATTCAACTAAACTGTTTCAGCTTTATTCGATGTACTGATACAAATGAAATATTTCGTAAGGTGAATCTTTTTTTATTGAAGAAAATTAGAAAGTCTTGTATTGATTTTTCGTAAGTGTGGCTCAATATAATATGAACTCAAAATTGGACATATTATTCTTCTGTTTGAATGAAATAAAATAATAATTAAATACAAAAAGGGCGTAAAGTGGTACAGGATATACGAAATAATTGCAAAAGGTCATAACGCCAAGTTCAACAATGAGAATACATTTAATTACCTTCAGTCTTGCCACTACGGTTATAATACACGAATCTCGCTAAACGCTTGTGGTGCTTGCATTCCAGTGGAATTGTACTTGTATATGCAGTATACGCAGACGTACTATGTGTAACGTAGCGACGGGATACAACCATTTTGTCCTGTACGTAGTTACTTCTCGGGCGCGAGCACGTTAAACGTCCAACTTTAATAATGAAATGGTGTAGATAAATGTTGTGAGAGCGAAGTGTAGGTGCCGACAGTTTCACCTCCCGTCTACTCTCAAAATTGAAACAGCTCCAGTGAAAAAAAAAAATAATATTTTACCAGGGTCGCGTCCCGGTGTACAATGTGCTTTCCAACAGGAAACAATTTAGTTCTTCCCAAAACAAAAAAAAATTTTAATACTCTACCTACATTACATCGTTAAATGTTTTGCCACATTCTGACTATTGTTTATAAAGTGATGATGCTGCGCAAAAGTACGAATCTCTAACTGTGTGTACTCGTGCGTACAAATGCGAAATCTAACTATGATGACGACTACAGAATATCTTGTAGCGGCATAAGAACAAATCAACGTCTCAATCGACAATTTGTAAACAAAAAAAACGGAAGTAGAGACTTAGCAGAGTTGAACAGATGCCGAGGAACAATTCGCTCTGAAATCTTGTGTGAAACTGGAAAATCTTGGCATCCAGTTCCATTGTGAACAGGTCTCAAAGATACACGTTTAAATCGGGTTGCACTCTCTGATTGAAGTTACTCTTAAATGGAGTGAAGTAGAAAATGCCTGTGCGCAGTTTTGCGACCGGTGTGCCACAATTGACAAAGCGAAAGAACTCCATCATCGCGACTGCACACCGAATGTCTGTCGACTTTGATCGCTCCCAAAGACTGAACAACGCTCGTGACGCGACCTCATATAAGGATTAGCGAACTCTGACGGGAGGGACCAAAAGAATGGAAAGAAAAAGAGGCGTGAGGCAAAGTCACAAAGCATCGTTCGTCGGAACAAGCAATATCCAATAAAGGACGGAAAGCCTGTGGCCCGTACACCCTGTCTCGGTTTACCCGATAAATACCCATTGGGGGTGCGCACCCATGCAGGATCCGAATAATTGTATCTAATTGGCGTCCGCACTAGCTTGCCCTTTCTCGCAACTCGAGGGAAAACTGCACAAACAACAGAAATTACTGGGATAAGCGAAAAATAAAAAATAAATAAATAAAAGTAAAGAACACGAGGCCACGTTTTCCAAAAAATTCTGGAACTGCTAACTGAATTATACGAGGGAACATGTTATGTTTCAACTCGTATTGTCTAGTACTACGAGAAAGTTTCTCGCTTTTTTTCGTCACAATTATACAACTACATTTTTTTTTGTTTCTCCAGGGGAATTTAACTTCATGGTAGTCTAATGGGTTAGTCACTTTTTAGAAACATCACATTTTTGGTCTATCAATTATTCAAGCTAAAAGAACAATTTTTTAATTGGACAGAGTTCAGAACAATTACATCCGATCAGTCCTGTAGTTCAGAATCATATGACCCAAGTAGATGGAGAGATAGCTTTCTTCGTTCAACCATGTTGTTGACAAGCAAATATGATGTTTGTGGCTTATTGCCATATTTTCAAACAATTTTTTAATTATATGTTACAGCCGGAATAAAGTAATTACTCTAGATGTATATATAATAATAATAATAATAACAATGATATATAATGCATTTCCCAGGAAATTTACACGTTTTTTACTGAGGAGCATCGCCGACAGTTGCAAAAGAATGAGAAAAATCAGCTCGCAGGTTAAAAAAGTAGGAAGCGTCAAAGGAAACGGAAAACCGCATGAAAAACATGTTGCTGCCGGTGATGTTGATCCTTCCGTTGTCGACGTATATAGCGGTATCCTTCCCCGGGACTGACGGTCGCCGTGTTTATAAGAGGAAAGTGTAAAACAAGCGCAAGGCCAGCATCAACTAGGCAGAAACAGGCCAAGAGAAACAAATGTATTTCCGACGTAACGGTCTGAGGGGGTAGGTATGGGTTCTTCGCAGTGCCAATGAGAAATCGTTGTGCGACGGTTTACGTGAAAAGTAATACACGAGAATATAGCAAGGCCGGTTCTATACTGCGATATTCTTCTTTACTTCTATTGTATATTTGCTGTATATGAAAACTGCTGTGACGTGGGTTGCTGTTTGTTCCTTGAAGCAAACACAAATCGTAGGGAATAGAGAAAAAAAACAGAAACCGTGGATAACGTAAAATTATATATAAATATATACGTGTGTGACTTTTTATCTAATTCGCTTCTTTCAACAACCTCTTTGTCGCGGAAATAATTAATAATTAACAAGTAACGATGCCGTGTATCGTACGGGTATTAAATAAGTTGAAACAGAATTGTTCTACATTTAATTTTTAATAGAAATTTCGGGTAAACATGAAACCAGTAAGTATGGATGTTGACGAGTTCTTGTTAAAGAATGTTTCAAAATCTATCATTCAAGCTGAGATTTAAAGAAAATCAATTTAAGTATCCCTTTTTTAGGGTTATCCACTTTATGATAAGGAACGTATACCGCTTTCTATGGGAATATTACCTTCTTGCAACGAATAGACAAATGAGTACTTGATAATTTTTCTAATACAATTTGTCATTATGACAATGTCGATAAATAGAAACGCTTTAAATGAAATATTATTAATTTCACGTAGCAAATATGCCATCGTTCTTAAAAAATGTATAAATAATATGTATATCAGCATCGACTATTTGAAAACTACGAAGTAGTAAATGTTTGTTATGTTAGAAAATGGAAACCATGATAGGTTCAACTGAATTTTCGTAAGATCAAGACGACGATATATAATAGATTATAGCGATATATAGCGATAGTTAAACAATATAGTAATCAATCTATCGGATACCGCTCTTTGCGTATTCCTAATAAGTTTTCGAGGATTTTATGCAGGTTGCAGTGGTTCGAATATCTGATTTGAACGTACTGGAGAGAAAAGGTTTATGACCTGACCTAAAAACCCAGAACCGAAGGAAAAAGCATTTTCTCATCAGGCATATGATGCAATCGAGCGTGCAATGAAGTGACAGAGTCTCGGGTCAAAGAAAAAGAGGAGGTGGAACCTCATTTTGAAGAAAACGAACTCGTTAAGCTTCATCGTTGACGTGATTGTAAAAGGGCTCGATGCTCAACGACTCGACAGTCAAGAAAGGAGCTGATTGCGCGAGATACGTTCCTCACTTGTGTTCTCTACGTTTCGTTTTTGCTTTGCGCTCCCTTTTACTATCAAATCCTTCATTCTTCGTAACCTGCTCGTAGTCTTACGTTGTCCTTGCACCTTGTAACTAAACGATCTAATACCATCGTCGTTATATAAGTACATCTCGCGTTTTTCGTCTCTCTTCCTCTGTTCACTTGTACTCCCTTTGACTGCTTCTTCTAGCCATCCTGGTTACTCGCAACACGACCGCCAGCTCGTGTCTGCTTCGAGCTATATAGATTCTAACAGGGTTCTCGAGAGCGTAAGCTTGTTTCTCTCAAAGGCTCCGTTGAGGTCGAAACGACCGTAAATGAAGCTTATACCAACTAGCCAGAAGAGCGGTCGAGGCCGAGAGCTTGCTGACGCGGTTATAGTACTCGGGTGACGCTTGTGACGTCGAGGAGTGATGAAAAAAAAATTCTGTACGAAGCAGCAAATGCATCTTGGTCGAGAGATAGACGCGAGTGGTGAAGAGCTTTCAAGCTTTAATAAAAAATATATAATATAAACCGACAAACGCGAGTAAATTAAAAATATATCCGCGGTATTTTTGTCCAAATACACTGTCGAGTTCCTCTTTACATTTAATACCGTTTTTATCTTTCAGGCTTTTTTTTCTCTTTATTTTGAAAGAATCGAAAATCGGGCTGCACGCCCGTTTTTTCGCAACAGCATTGTTCTTGTTGGACATTTTTACTGCAACATCAATTGCATTAAATAACGAAACGCAAATAAAAAATTATCAATTATTAAAATATAGAGAGGCAGAATGGAAATACAACTACATTGAGTTCTGGCGAACCGATGAAATGTGGATGAAGGTAGAAACGAGGAGAGAAAAGCGACAAAAAAAAAACAATACCAGAAACGAATATAAAAACGTGGCCGGGTTGGTCTGACGCGTATGTCCGTACACCCCGCTCTTTTTGTTAGCTCTTCATTTTATCAACATTAACTGATTCGACTTGTCTCGCTACGTTTTTGCTGTTTCTCGCCGTTCTCCCGGTAAACCATGATGAACTCATCTTCCTGTGTGTTGCACTACGGGTTGTTTATGCATTTTATTTTCTCGTTTCCTATTTTCTACTTTTATTTTCCGCAATGTTGCTTGCGTATTCACTTCCTTTACGAGTCGGCTTGCATACTTCCGAGGCGAATTTCAGCTCATCAGAAAAAGCTATGGCAAAAGCATAGACAAAAATGTAATTCGTCAGGCGGCCTCGAATTGGCACCGAAAATACGTCGACATATGGAAACTACTACTTCCGTTATAAAGTGAAAAAGAAAATGAAGGTAGAAAAATGAAATGGAGAAGTACAAATTTACTCTACGAGTTTACAATTCCATGTAACTCGTAAGAATCATTTAAACTTTGGGATGATTGAACAAAGTGAGAAAAAAAATTAATTAATTCTCCTACTGACTAATGCGAAGTAATTACGAAAAAGACTTACTAAAAAATAGTAAAAGCTATTATTACGGTCTGAGATCGTGATTAGATTATGCGACACAATGCAAATTGTTATATAAAAATAAGTAAATTTAAGGAAAGACAGAAACACCAATAGAGTAGAGGCCGAAGAACCTAAGGGAAATTAAAGTCTGCTGTGTAGTAAAAAAGAAAAGGAAGGTAAATGAGTGAAAAGTAGAGGTACAAGTTGACCCTTTACAAGTTACACCGCCCGAAACCGTGCCCGAAAGGGCTATGAAGAGCAGAGTGTGAGTAACGCGTTGTTATGGTAAATCTGAGGATTGGGGATATTCTTATAACTTATAAAGGATTAACAATACCATGTAACTCATGAAATTAATGTAAATGATAAGATATTTCAAGAAGGTGAGTATTAAGTAACTAAGCATATTTGATTAACGGTTTGGTATTACTTGAAGACGATTTATACGTAAAAAATCTTCAACAAATTATAGATTTTCCTACTAACTGATACAAAGCCATCACGAATAAGACTTTTTGAAAAATCTTGGATTACATAACCCAACTATTTGAAACGAAAAAAAGTGAGAGCTATGATTTCGGCTTAAAATAATGTGTAGATTATGCGATATAATAAGTATGATAATGGAAGTTGGAATATAAAAATCAGTGAATTCAACGAAAGACGGAGCGTGGCAGCGAAAAAATAAAGACCGAAGGGATTGAAGGAAATTAAAGAAAGTAGTGGTACCAGTGGTACACCTGACCTCCATGGAGTAAGAAAAGAACGAGTGCAGGTGAATGGCTTGAGAATCCCACGCCAAATAAAAGGAACGTTCCACTCGGCGTAGCCATCGATCACGTCAACGTAGCGCTGGAAATCTTCTTCGCGTGCTTGGTCTCGAGCTTACCGGCCTCATAGCCACCCCCGATCTTTCTGCTTGTCGGAAAGCACTACCCTCTCTACTTATTCTCACTAGCTACCCACGGGGCTTCGAGCGCACATATCGTTGTCCTTTGCTATTTTTCAGTTTCATCCCTGTGTGTGCAGACGATGAAACGCACGAAGTGCACCTAATTCACCTAAAGCTCCATTTCGAGCATAAAAAGTAAAAGAGGCGCGATGTCTTCCTCTTCCTCTCCGTCTTTCAACGATCTACATAGTCAAAACTCGTACATCTTCGTCTCAGATGAAAACGTAAATTCGTATGACAGCCTAAACCCTGAGAAAATAATAAATCCGTCACACGAATAATAGAACTGGGTACGTTCTACGAAAAGTGTGACCATCAACACCTAAAAAGAAGAATAAGAAAAAGTGAGAAAAGATTGTTTTGATTATTTTGCTTTTCTTATTTCATTTGCCGGAAAGAAATAAAGACGGCTGGGATTTTCCCATGCCTGACGACAACCACCACCACCCCTGAGACGACGAATCTCACGTAAGCTTCGATCTTAATGCAATTTCATCACCAAGCTTCTCCTTTTTCTTACTTTCTTTTCCACCTTTTTTCTTTTCGTTCTATCCAACGGTCCTGAATATTCTCTTTTTCACGGATCAACCCTTCATCGTTGTGGCCTCGACGAAAACACCCTTTGTCAAACAGGGGTGTTTCTTGGGTAAACAAACACACGTACTCTATCGTATCTGTATACTGTGTGTGGCTGACGTTGTTTCACGACGTATAGTATCTCACCGCAGAGCCTGCTGTTCAACAAGCCCGCGGGAAATAAAAGACATGGTCACGTATTTACGCAAGCAATAATTCCATCGGGTTTTTTCAGTTCAGATATCCCATCCCAGTTCTCGTCGTCTCGTCTTTCTTCGTAAAGCATCCCTTATTTCAGTTTCTATCTGAAAATCTCTACATTCCACGCACCCTTCGCCCTCGCCGCTCAGACTCTTTCCTTCCTCCTTCTTGCAATCAACATTTCATATGTCAGAACCACCCTTCTGGAAAATGCGGTAACATAATATATAATACAACGTACATATACATATCAAAGAAAAATCGATTCCTTGACTTCTGCGTGTAACTTCAAAAGTGTAGGGTAAAAAAAATCATGATATGAGCCTTTCGGTTGATGACGTACTAACAGTATCAGCTTCAAAAAACATACACAGACGTGTCAACGAAATTCTCGCAGTGTTTCCTTATATCAATGCCGTGCATTCTTTAATGAAAGTTATAATACAAAGATAGCGATGGTTACAAGAGAAAGGAAATACGTAACGATAAGCAGAATAGATGATTTCATTTCTTCATAAGCATATAATTCTGTTTATCTATTTCTTATCATTATTATTGAGACAGATTATTATCTACAATTTCTTGTTAAGCTTCTAAGTTAAAGTGAAATAGTTAAAAGAAAAATATCGTGAAAAATATTAGTAGCAGATCGGTACGCACATAGGTGTAAATGAAACCGTACATGATGACAATTTACTGAACGACCCGACGAATTTTTCGCTGCTAAACAAGGACCAAGTTCCGACATGTGGGAACGAGTTACAGTCATGAGGGAACGAGTTACAGTCAGGAAAAAATCGAAGGTACCATCATTTCTAACAGTTCTGCAAGTTCTTTATCTTTCCCTTTCGTCATCTAGTGCGCAAGCTCGTAATTCCTGTGAAAGGTACTTCTAGTCATTAGGCCTTGGGCAGTGGAAGCACCTTTCGTTTTCAATTTTTTTCTTTATCGTTCACTAGTTCTTATACCAACTTCTACCTTCAGATCCCTACCATGGTATCGACGATATATCTTATATTTCTTTGCAATACTTTGAAATCGGAAGCATGAGATAGAAGAAGAAGAAGCAGAGAAGAGAAGAGAAGAGAAACGACGACGATTGCTGCATGGCTCGCTCGTACGCCGAGTTCGAGAAGTAATATAACGACAAGGATATCCGCCGGAGACGATCTCGATCCCGAGTCTCGATTTATCTCGAAACTTTGAAACGCCATCGAACAGCAGCAGCAAAAGCATCGAGGCTCGATGTAAGATTGAACACGTTTGGAGATCGCTGGAAGGCAGTGAGGACCAACGGAAAGGGAAAAAGCGGGATACGCGAAAGCTGGAAGGATCGAGGGCTGATGGTCAAAGAGCGAGAAACATACATATACAGGAAAATACATGAACGAAAGGAAGTGGGGGAAGGATAGAAGAGGATGCAACTATTTCGAGGTCAGTACCGCGGTCTAGCGTCATTCGAACTGACCAACTTTAGGATGAATCACCCTCGAAGAATTTCCAACAAACGTTACGTTATATGTTGCTCTATTTACGTTCGCACTTCAATCATCCCCTTCTCGTAACTTTCTCGTAACTCGTTACTACAAACATTTCCTTCGGGTCATTAATACTTTCTCGATGTCCGATCAAAATGCCATAGAAGATCATACACGACGCCATACCGATGTTTACTTCGTGAAGAATTTTCTGTTGAAAATATTACTTTTTACTCTCGACGCGAGTTTCACTGACATGACGCGAATATATCAGTTTCTATACGTGCGATGTTCTACAAATCGATTAAAGATGTCTCAACAGAACTGGGTACACAGATTCTGTGCATCGTAACCTCCAATTTTCTCCTAGATTGTATATATTAGGTGAGATTACAGACATATAAAAGCATTTTTGAAAAATATATGAGAAGCACGGTTGTATATATCGAAATGACACAATATGGCCATCACTTCTAATATAATCGTTCATCCGTACCTAACTTCAGAGCGCTTCACGTTGGAGTGAGAAAAAGAGCACGTGCGCTATTTAGTCAATATTTGTATATATATTTTATTCAACCGCATGTCAATTTTAATAAGTTTGTTGCACATCAGAGATGTCGTTAACAAATAGAAATTAATAAAAATGCAACGCAATTTGATAATTACGTTGGTTGATTTGATTCTAAATACACGAGTGCAAAAATGATTAAATAAAATAGAGTTATTATAAATTATTTAGCCGTTTTAAAAAATATAATAACTATAGAATTATGTAGCAATTGTAAAAATGCTGAAGAAAGTCACATTGAACTAGCTTTAAAAAGTATTATATAAATTATTTATTGATTTAAAAAACTCCCGACTACAATAAACGATCATAAACAGAACTTTAGCTTTTCTTTCATTTTAGTTAACGTCATATTTAAATTGAACTTCATAAAAAGACAGCGGTAAATAAATAAAGAATAATTAATTTGACGCTGTCACTACAGTCGCGAGACGTCTCCCAAACATGGCAACCGTCTTTTACATATCAAGAATGATGCTGGAGTCGGGACTCTTATTTAGAAGAACAATTATATACGATATCGACGTTTTCTAACACAGAAGAAGACGTCTCCCGACTTTAGTGACAGCGGTAAATTAATTATTATAATTTAAATATGAAGTTAACTAAAATGACATTGGAGATTATTTCATCCTTTTTAGATTTATTTTCATATGGAAAATTTTTAAAGCTAAAGTCCTGTTTATTCAGTTTTTTGCAGTGAAGAGTACTACATTTTTTTATTGAATGGTATTCTTTGGTCTCAAAGTTGAATTACGTACTTATGGATCTTTAAAGCTTAAAAAAATATGTTAATGGTTCTCGCATTGGTATTTATTTCGAGTAAATTAGTTAGTTTTGCGACTTATGTGAATCGTTTTGTCAAACATTTAATAAAAAGCTTTTATGTCGCATTGAGCGTAACAGATTTTGCTAAAATAGTATTTGCAATTTTCAAATGTAAGATCTCTTTACGTATCATCGTTACATTTACTTTAAACAAACCGGCGCGTCTGATACCGTGCAATTGCTGTTAACAATTCATATCAATATGATAACAACGTTTACAACAATTGCAATTTGAAGATCAATATTGATAGAACAATGTACAAAAAGTGTCGAATCATTACTTTATTCTACGAGAACAATTATAACTTTTCTCGGTCATTGTTATAGAAATGCTATGTATGCTTCACTGCTGACCCAGCGTCCTTGGGCTACGACATATTGGTTGGATAAAAGTTGTGTTTAGTTTCTAATGAGTTTGACTAATATCAATTATAATTCTAATTACCGAATTCTGTATACCAGGTGTCTCGATAGTAATGAGCGGTAGAACAAATATTGTCAATATGCTTTATTCTATACGTACTCCGTACACGTGTATATCATTTGACAAAAGCAGTTGAGCATAAACCTTGGTAAACCGAGAATAAATTAACGAACAATTTCATAATTTCGAAATACATCATTTTCAATAAAGCCCAGTGGCTATTTTCATTGGTCATTGAAAATACAGCATTGAAATATCTGGTGTAATGTTCCCAGGAATCTTCAATAAACACCACCACATCTCCAGTTCGTTCCTCATGCTCCCTGTAGCTTCGCCTCGGTATATCAGGCTACCTAATGGGGCAGCAATATTGTTGAATGCTAATTAATAAATGGTTGATCGAGCGTACGAATCCCATGAACACACAGCCATGCATCGGTGCTGAACGAATAGCGTAACGCACAGATGTACAAAACTAATATAAGCTTATCAATTTATCTGTACTACAGCGCAAAAATAACGTATGTAATACGTCTGCTTGCTGCCAATAATGACAATCAGCGAATTATTTTTCGAATCATTTTAATTTGTATACGAGTAGATCATGTTAATTTATCGTCAAATAAATATCCTAATAATTTAATTGTTCTTACATACTGGATTTTTCCATCACTTATGTACAGATCAGTATTTCTTAATTTCCTCCATGAGAACGTGATTACTTGGGGAAAGGGGGGGATTTTGAACTGGCGAATTTAGACCAATTGTGGATTTCCAATAGAAACTCCTAAAGGAGTTCTTGGATGGTATTTAAGTTTTTCTAATTGCAAAATATTGTCAGGTCATCCGCGAATACATATTTTCTTAAATTGACGACTTTTATATATTTATTGCGTGATTTTATTTATGACAGTAAGAGAATAACGATAAGTTCCAACTGTTGGGGTATTCGATTCACTAAAGACTGCACAATACAGTCAGTGTGCAAAGTCTCTGGAAAGTTGAGCTAATCGTCAGTACTCGCTGGAAGCCCCATTCGTAAGCGCTGGTCAGTCTGGCTTTGGAGAGTCGTCACTTGGAGAGTTGCCTCATTAGACAATTTACTATCTGCTGAATCGTGTCGTGGTGAGTTTCTTCTTGGAGAGTCGTTCCGCGTAGAGTTTCGCAATCATGAGATTGCTATGGTGAGTTGATTTGGTGAATTGCGATCTGTAGAAACAGGGTTCTGCCGATGCTCGTGATCTTTTCCTTGGTGTGTTGTTAGTAATTGTATTAGTTCGGGTCAAAGAGAGGCGTCTGTCACGCGTGACGATGGTATGTTTACTTTGGTTCGCTTTTGGCTGAAAATCTGGATGAATTCTGGATGATTCCTGCTATTCGTCCACTTAGAACATTCGTTTGATGTTGAGAGATGGTCATGGTAACTGCGGTATCGCTAGCACTCACGACGTTCTACGTGCATAACATAGTCACTTTGTTCGTGGATCAGACATTTATATTTTCAGGTAGTTGATTCAAGAAGCGGTTCTGTTCTCTTCTGGTATCTCATAAGATAGTATAAGTCTTACCTTTGATAATACTACTCGTACACTTTGGTTTAGAAGGGAGCGAATATCATTATTGAACTATAATCATTAACAACTAATATTAAATTATATACAATTACTAGTAAAAACAAGGCCTTATTTGTTTTTTCATAAAGGAAGCTTTGTTTTTATTAAAAATTTGAAGATTTGCACGGCAGGATACTCAAAATGGTTGAAAAAGTCGAGAAAAGTGATTTAAAAGTGATATAACTAGGATCTGCGTGTGGGCTTGTATGTGTTTTGTGATTTCGAAAAATTCAATCCACCGGGGATATCTGCGTCCGGCGTACGAACAGCTTCTTGACGAATCCTTTCGGAAATTTTAAGAGTGTAATGTGAAAAATTTGTAGAAGAATTAATTATAGAGGGAAGAATGACCAAACGAGACATCTCGGAAATATAATTTATAATAAAGATAAATTTAACAAGAGATTTTGAGGGATCAAAATGCCATAACGTAACACAGAGTGATGAAATCTCTTGCCTTCCTTAACTTCATACTTTTACTTACGAATTCTCAGTCGAAAACTCGCCGGGCGTTCATTTATACGAAAAATTCTAGCTTCCTTGCGTCTCTCTTTTTCGCTCCAGAGAGCTATAAAGAATAAGTGAGGAAAAATCAAGTGGTATATCCAATATTTGGTCAGACTGCGAGGTTGCTGAAAGAAGCAGGAGTGACGACTGGGCGCTTCAAGAGTCGTAAGAGGTACCTGAGGTGCTTCTATGTCGTGAGGGAACGTGGCTTTTCTCCAGCCTTTTCGTTCAGTTTCGCTGCTTTCGTCCTCTATCATCCGCACTCCCAGCGAAGGGTGAGCTTTCGCCGAGGAGCCGTTGTCGTCACTGCCAGCGATATCGATCGAGGGATGACTTTTCCCTCGCGAAAAGATTGTTCGTCAAGGAGCAGGGTGAGGTGGAAAAATGAGATATCGTGAATGACGGACAAAGTAAAAGGTAAAAAACGTAGCAGGCTTGACGTAATAAAAATACGACTAGATGTCTTTCGGAATAATCGGCAGAACGAAGAAACAGGTACATAAAAATCATGGAGATTCAAAAAAGAATAAATTAAATAAATCGACATATTTTTATAAATAAATCATCAGCACCACGGAAACGAAAAAAAAAGTATCATAAATCTTATCTTTATTCTACGAAAATCATCTATCATGAAAACGTAAAACTTTCTATTTACAGTTGACAAATCAGGTACAAACTTTGTGATAGAATAAGGTTTCAGTTGAAAAAGAACAAAATCCGGCAGCGTTGAAGGTATTACTCGTCATTGCGACGTCATCGATGGAAGGGTGACTTTTCTGGCGCAAAGAAGTGCAAGATCAGAAGAAACGGAAAGGTAAAGAGGTGAAGAAAGGTAGTAGTCGAGTAGACAGAAACCTTGAAATGAAAAAAGAACAGCGAGACTTAGATTCAGTAGCAGATAAAGAGGGCCGAACGCAGAGTTGTAGAGCATACAGAGGGTCGAAAACGGTCGAGGGAGATTTACGACGGTACATGAAAACCGTAAGAGATGGAAGGCCGGAGGGGGTTGCAGTGAGAAAGGTGAAAATACGTGAGAAGAGCTTCAACTGAACGTGAGACACGTAAGAAGCTTAGGGAATGGTTTAATATTTACCCAAATCTCACGTTTGCGAATGGTGTCGCGAGTTGGGTGAAATATCGTTACTGCTGCAATCGGTATTGTGTTGTTATACCACTATTGTCGGATTTGTGATTAATTGTATTACATTTTTTTAGCAGCCTATTGTCCTTCCCCCAGCGATACAGCGAAGCGGACACTTTGCAAGATTTAACGCCTTCGCATTATCATTTATTACCAAATATTTATTCTGCAACAAAGGGAAAGAGGGAGAGAGAGAGAGAGAGAGAGAGAGTGAGAAAATTCTTCTAAGCCATTTAGAATCTACTATACAACATTTATAATATGACATTTTTTTATTAGAACTGAGATTGGACTTTGATTAAATAGAATAAAATGGTTGAACAAGTTCAATATTCTAGAGCCAATTAATTTATTTAACAAACTAAAATGAATGAATCCTCCATGAAATTTCGATATTTCAATTCGTTTCTTTCGCCTTAAAAATATCGCTTCGAATTATTCCAACACAAGTCGTATTTTTAAAATATTTTCATCGAGATATCAGGAGAGGGTGTGATTATACATCGCAGCTTTTATTTTCGTTGATTTTGGAACTGCTCGTGGCAACGGTAAGAGAAAAAAAAAAGAATGACATTCAATTCCCGGGGATGCGCTTCGCAGTCGAGACCCCGTGATTTTTAACGACGATGTCCATCAAACTGCCAGGGGGTAGGATGCTAGTATTGGCAGTAAATGGGTCCCGCACTACTACATATTCTCACTGACCTCATCCTAAAAAGGTGAAAACGAGGGCTTGCAGTAGGTTCATCGTGTTTCGCGATACGGAGAGACGAACTACATCGAAATGTGGGCACTGCACCCTTGGCCTCTGCGAACTCTTCTACAACTTCACAAGTCGACTCTTCTGTCACCCTCGACTACCTGTAGATAGCAGGATGATGTTCTCGTTACGCAAGCTCACAGATACTCTAATTTTCCTCCTCGACGCGAGCACGGACGATCGCTTTTTAATCAATTTTGAAAAGTAATTACACACTCGTTAAGGAACAGATGGGGATACGGAGGATCGAGATTGAATGACATCGAAGCTGCTGAGGGTGCACCAAGAGGGTATCGTCATTTTGTATCTGTGCACACTCCAGTATCATCCGGATTTTAATCTCGTTATACGCATTTTGCTTGCTCAATATATACTCGAAAGCTTACAGGTTAGATGCACCTATTTTGACAAACTCGATCTTGAGAATCGGCACATTACACTTAGCGCGAGAAACCAATGAGAACAACCCAAAACCGGTGACGAATTTTGAATTTTTACGCGTATCTATCTAATTTTTTTAAGTTTACAATTTTTTTCTCTATCTGGATCCATGAAAAAACGTGCAAAGTTCGAAATTTTATCTTCCGTGGACAGAATACAATGCATTTTCTAATTTTCGATCTGTATATTCTTCTTGAAAAATAATTGACATGCATTTTCAATTGGATCTAAGTTGATTTTATGAATATATCAAATCTACTAGCTACGATACTCTGACTTAAGAATGCAAGCGCACTCTCAAGATTTTACAATAGTGTACATTATGAAACAAAGTTTAAAAATAAACTGTTATAAGTGATTATTATGAAATAACGTTCGGAGCTTAATTGTTTCAGTAACGACGTCTCCAACGAATGATAACAGAAAAGCAGGGACCCGTTATGGGGATCTCGTCGATTAAGGTCAAGACAGTAGATAGTTAGTGGCGCTGCAGGTAGATCGTTATGAAATTAAATGCCTCGCCCACGGGGAACAGTTGAATGTCATCGGTATGACGTTGGCTTTGGTGACGTTTCGTTTCGCTCGCTCACCCGGTTGTTCCATTACTTCGATAACGAGTGGTCGGGCTTGAGCGAGTGGCAATGGAATCAAAAACGGGGAGCGGGAGTTGTCGAACGGGACAGGCAAACCTCATTTTTTGCACCTCCCGCATTTATTCTTTCATTCTACTTTTTTTCTACCTCTGTCGTACAGGCTTTGTATCGTCAGCCTAACGAGAGACACGCCTTCGGGAGTGTCTCTCATCACCCCACTGGCGCAAACAGAATTTCCCTTATTTATTGTACCCTCTGTAGATGCCTGCTGGCGTGTAGCGTGTACAGAATATACCTTTCTGCACGCTACAAAATTATCTTATTCTGCTCTGTCGAATTGAGAGACATTTATTTATCGAGAAATGACGAGGGAGATAAGTGAAAAATCCATTCAGTCATACGAAGTGAAATATGAGCTAAAATATATGTTCGATTCAGAGATTTTCAGAGATTTATAGTGATTTGCAGTAGCTAAGTCCAGTTTGGTAAAAAAATTAATTACATGTGTCATGAGATTCGCCCATTACGGAATATTTTTAATTATTCACTAATGATTCTAAATACATGTTTTGGAATGGACATGCATACATGAATGTAAACGATTTAAACATAAAATAAGAAAAATATCAGATTCTACAATGAGAATATGTAACGTCCTAATCAATAGTCCAAAAATGATGACTCTTGATACAGGTGAAGATTGATTTCTCATTCATTTTCATGATATCTTATTACTTTCCATCGATATCAAATACATCATGTTAAAACTAACAATTAATTCCTTTTGTTGATATAATATAGAGAATAGTGTCTTATACTAAATAGAATATAGCATTGATTAAAAAAAAAACATAAGTTCCCCGCATCCTGAAGGGCATTGCTAATTGGAAGAAAGATGGGCCGCCAATTTAATTTATCGTTGGATTACTTTCGACGAATTAAACAAAGAAGAAAGCAAATAGTGAAACGGCAAGCGTCCGTTGTATGCCGTATCAATGCGTTAAATTGTCCGAGCGGTCTATTCAAGTTCTCCAGCAAATGGTCCCAACGACGATTCCGGTCAGTGTGTTCACTGGCCACTGTTCAGTACTCGCATAGCTATGCGGTAATTGTCGTCTATTCATCCACATTTGAGTCCAAGTGGGTACGAGTGATTGCGGTACGCAAGGGCGAGGTACAAGTCGTTCAGGCGAGATTTCTATGTCTCTCGTCGCTCCACACTTCTATCCGTTTCCTATGTTTCCCTGCTATTTCACTGTAAGTTGTCGTATGCTCTGCTGAGACTGCAAATAGGTCTGCATCCTTATCCCGATTGAGTAAGCCAGAAGGTTCACCCCTGTACTTGTACAACTCTGCATAGTCAATATTCGAAAAAGGGTAGATCGTGTTGTATAAACCGTAATTATTGAGCAGCGTTCCAGGCTTCGTGCACTCGAGACTATTCGGTATGCGTCTTACGGATGTTGCACAGGAAGATATTACGCCAGATGGACTACAGCCCCGTAGACTACACTACGCAATAATGATGTTGACTTCAATTGCGAGTATTTGAGTAGGAAGAGAGGTTCACGCGAGGCCGTGCAATGAACCGTTGATTGCAAGAGGCGACGTACAATGCGAAGCGCGTAAGACTCGGAAAGAGAGTCAAATATGAAAGAGAATGGTTGAAAGAAAAAGGATTTTTGTGGCAATTTGTGGGATTTGAATACACCTACTTCAACTACTCGTATGGGTATAATAATGAAAAATTGAAAAAATATATAATCTTTTGTGTTACTCCGAGACAAGTGCCTATTAGTCTTGCTGCTGAATCGAGTACTCTCTTTTCCAGGGAGACGAAGTATGATTTACAGCTGTGAAGCATCCCTTTCTATCGTTCGAATCCTCTTCTCTCAACTCATGTTCACATTCAATCTCTAGAAACTCGAGTGGGCGAGACCTGTCGTTAAGTTCTACAAATCCTCTTTCCACTCGTACAACGCAAAACCCACTCAATAATTCTGTACTTCAACGCGTGACAGTTTTCGTTTCGCATCGTGAATGCTGGTATCGCTGAAGTACGATCGAGTAGAAAAGCTCTTAGACCTGGAACGAAGCACCTGTAATATTGTCGAGTTGAAGTGGATGTTATAGGAGACGAATGTTAATCCAGTAACAATAGTAACAATCAATTTTAGAATGCAACGTTGTGAGATTCATAATATAACCAGCTGGAAACGAATGAGCACTTTACAATCGTTGTACCAATTGCAATAATCTTATAGTCGACTCCCACGGATTTTACCAACATTGCTCCCTCCTTTGCCTTTCTATAAGGTTTTTAATTGAACGACTGATATCACTAACCGCAATGCCACGTTTAGTCAGAATATGGCTGAGTATTTCTTCAACGAATTCATTTATAACATCTCTTTAACTCACACAAGATGATCCATCAGTCACTTTGTTGAGTTTGTCAGAAACAAATAGGAGGCGTAAGGGCCAACTGCCGGAAAATGGGAAGCCACTGCCGGCTATTCGAGTAATTAATTCAGTATCCGTTATCCGAGGAATTGAATGTACTGCCATTCAATGTGATTCCAGACAAGCTGTACAGTAAGTCCACAGGCCGGTTCGTATTATCATGGAAATAATCTTGAATCAGTTATCAAATGACCTCCGTAACGACCGCTATTCGAATCGATATATTGCCATATTCCCTGTTCCAAATTTTTTAAATAAGTGAAACTTCATTTTACCGCAAGAACAGAAAATTTTGCATACAAACATTCATGAACGTACTGCGGAAATAGGATGTGCGAGAAGTGGTGTTTCAAGGATATATGTACTTACTCTTCCCATCATAATTTGAAGTATGTTGCGAGGTGGAGGTATCAATCCTCGCACCTGCTCGGTAGTTCGTCTGTTTCCGAGCTGGCAAAATGTTCGTCTATCGAGCAAGAACGCTCGGGGGTCGAAAAAACTCTCGCTTCTACGGCAACAATGTATACATATATGTATATATATGCACCAGGTCCCGAGGACCGTATCCCGGAATACACAGACGTCGTGAGAAAACACAGTAGGGAGCAGTTGCAGAGCGCGAATAGTATAGTTCCACGTAATGCGATACTGTTCGCCGCTTCTGGCCGTTCTTGATCCACCGGGGTACACAACCCTCAGGATTTCTCTCCTCCTCCTCCTTCCGGACTATGCGCAACCCTCGGAGGCCGAGCCCCAGCGAGCTTGCGACCCCCTCTCGCCCCTGGGACTGAGTTATGTGCGGCGTGCATACCATAAATTTAATATGCCGACTGAAAGGCTATCTGAATTGAACCAGGAACGATGCAGGCTAAATTCTATTCGTTCCCGGCACGACTATCCCCCCTCTCTCGCTCGCTCTCTTTCTCTCTCTCTCTCTCTCTCTCTCTCTCTCTCTCTCTCTCTCTCTCTCTCTCTCTCTCTCTCTCTCTCTCTCTCTCTCTCTCTCTCTCTCTCTCTCTCTCTCTCTCTCTCTCTCTCTCTCTCTCTCTCTCTCTCTCTCTCTCTCTCTCTCTCTCTCTCTCTCTCTCTCTCTCTCTCTCCGACCTTTCTCTTTCCATGATGCAACCGGGTATGTATACTGTGTGATGCACTGTTCACACGCCGGTCTCATACACGGTTTCGCTGGATACGGACTACCGCTCTCGCAATACCCTTTCTTTTTCAGTCTCGTTCCACCACTACCGAACCATGTATACCTGCCGCGATGTTTGCATTTGCAGCATATGATGCATCGCCACCATTTTACTAATACGCACGCTAGACTGTGACGTTGTGACCTTTCAAAGGATAACTATGGCATGCGCCTGCTATTTCATGTATTCGAAATCGAAAACAAAACTGTTACAAAATGGTTAAACGATAATTTACTTGAACATTATTTATAAAAGATATCGAAGGGTCTTGTGTTAGCTTTTGTGCGACGAGAGCTGCTTATGATTGATTGATTTGGGGTTTAACCCTTTGCCCTCGAGAGGTGACTCTCGCTCACCATTTATTGGGTAAACGAGACACCTCCCGAGTGCAAAGGGTTAATAGTGGTGTGCGTGCTTAATAGTGCCGAGATTTTATGTATGTGTCGGAGTGATGTACATGGGTGATGTAATTAAATATTAACGTAGAGTGACGATCGATTCAACGGTAAAACCAATAACGAGTTGGTTTACCTATTTTGATAGTGTACCAAAAAAGAGAATAATCAACGTGCACTTTTCATTTTGGATAAATCATTTGTTGAAACAATTTTTATTTTAAACGGATTGCCCATTGGATGAATAGACGATGAATAAAGTATACCGTAACCATTTGTAGATGAATTCACTTACAATTGTATCTGAAAACTTGTTGATCTGATTGTATCCAGTCGCAAACGTTTTATTATTCTTTTTTTCGTATTTGGCGGAAGTATGTATGACGACGTGTTGTTGAATATGTCAACATTGTAAACTACAGTTTTTTTACCAAATACGTGGCTATGCGTACGGTAACTCATGGATGAACTTACGGATCCGGGATAGTGTGCGTATCAGAATTAACCCGTAGATCTATTTACTACCACGGAGAAACTTCCGTCACACGACATCCATGGGTATATCGAGAGACATGAGCACGAAATCCTTGAATATATCTAGCAATAAAGCAAAGTTTTCATAGCATAGAAGCCGTAGATTTATCTAATGACACGGAAAGATTTTCATCGTACAAGGCCCGTGGAGTTAATGATAAAACACGTAAAAGGCTGAGATATCCCAGCGATAGGTAGATGAAATTGGATCCACTTAAAGCTAAGCGTATGACACGAAAATGTATATTTATAAGTAGGAATATGGTATGAAAAAAAGACTCGGATGAAAGCGGAACAAGGGGACAGATGCAGAAGTAGCTTAATAACGTCAGAGGCAAGTAACGTGACTGCAGCAGGTACACAGCCGACTTTTATGGATTCAATATTGTCACGGTCAGTCGTTCCAAAATTAATCAACTAACCAACATTCGTTTCTGCCTATGAATGACTTCCAGAAGTTTTATTCTATACAATAAACACGAGAGTTACTCATAAATTGAATACAACGAGATCTAGAGAATGATGTAACCTCTACCGAATAAATATACGGGGAATCCCCGTAGGTATATTGCGATCGGAGGCTGGTACCGTGAGTAAAGAAGCGATACGGCCGACCTTTGTGAACTTAATATGTAGTGCAACTTCAAATTTACTTAGGCCAGGATGTAAATAGCCAATAGATTCTGTAAGATCCAACATTTGGAGAGAATAAGAGGTCTCAGGTGAAGACGAAGAGGATGAGATGGTTTTGGACTCGTACATTTCGTTCCATATGTACATCCAACAGTAAAAGTTGGCGATAGGATCTAGACAGCATGTAGTATGCAGTGGGTATGCTATCTGGTTGGTCTCACCACGAATTGAAACCCTTAGCAAGCAGTTCTGACCTTTAAGTAAAACATGTCGTGCTCGAAGGGACGGTGACCCGAGGTTAACATTGAGGCCTAACGGCTGAGATCCTGGTGGCTATTACTACGACCACCCGCACCTTCCATCTCTCTGTTGAGTATAAGCCCAAGGGGCACTAGTAGTAATAGCCCTTCTCAAAGTACCTTGGCCTCCTCACTCCTATACCTTGTATAGCACGGTATAGTACGTAGCGCGTTTGTTTAATCTCGGTTTAATTGAATTCAGAGCAAATAGGTACTTCGAGAGGGTGGACGCCACACCGTGAATACACCCCCCCCCCATCTCTCGTACCCGCCGATATCTCGTCAAACTCTCGGGCTTGCTTCGAGTAGCGGTACTATCCACATAGCTATAGCGACGTTGCGAGAAGGTCGAAGAGGGTTGGGTTGATAACGGTAGATACACTACACTAAACTAGGTTTGGCAAGCTGACCGCGGCAATGGTCAAAGTAGAGCTGTATGGATTATGTACGGTCTCTACATTATCATGTTGATGACAATGATGATGAGCTACTGCGAAACCACAATTGACCGCAACTCTAGTCGTCCCCCCAATACCACACTCATACATATATATATATATATAGAGGGTAAAAAGCAAGTACCTATTGACGAGTCTACATCTAATCTGATAGAGAACATCATCCAGAGCAAAAAATGTATGCGTTAAATTGTTGTGCGACGAAAATTGACCGAGTTATTAGCAATCAAAGTTAACCATTCTAGGACGAGCAATAGCTGCATAAAATTATACATGGTAATGATCAGACGATAATAATCACCAAGCGCCAGTTGCGAAGCCTGGTGATTATTATAGGGGAATCACTGGTGACCTGATTAACTAGTAAACTCAGACAGATCGAATGAAAACTACAGATTATAGATAGCAGATATAATACATACGTTCGAGATGGTTAATGAACGAAATTATATATTCTGACCCTTTACACGAATGTGTTTTTACGACTGGACAGATTTCCACTAACGCAGTTTCTAGCTGTCGCATCCTGCGGGATTCACACTGCGAATCGATTGAGATGAGCGGAATGCACGGAATTAAATTTCTCAATGTGACTGAGCTGCAAGTCATCCGAATACTCTTGCATACTCCTGGCAGATATTCCTGTCAACTGTTAATTTTTTATTCATTTCATAATTTTTAATATGACTGCTCATCGTAGCAGTCTTCCTCCACGGTTATCTGCAGTAATAAATAAATTTGAACAAAGACCAAGTGGTTTGTTGGTAAAGTTCGATTCTTCACCAATGACTCGACGGCAGAAGAATTAGAGCAATAGAATAACAGTTTTCAACGAGTGTATAGCACGGGACCTGCGAATGCCCTTTCCTTTTTTCGGTGAATTTTATTATACTGATAGAGGTGTTTATCGCATCAGCCCTTTTTCAGGATAATCCACGATGAAAAATTTATTTAAAACGAAGATAAGCCAGCCAGCTGGTAAATTTTCACTCGTTGCCAATATCCTGATGTTTTTCATGCTTCATATTACCTACGGGTCTCACGGTTTAAGGATTCATAAAAAATCCAATTCGATGGTTGCTACTCTACTGTCTCGATCCGGTGGGTCCGCTCGATAAGTTAAAATTGTTTCAACAGATATCGGTCGATCCGAGCGAAAGTTTTGGCGCGAAAAGTTCTCCGGGGCACATATAAGAAAAATCGAAATTACCCAGAATCCGGCGCATTATACGTGCCAAACTCTTTTTACCATTCCTCTTGCCAAACTTGTATCTCTGATGACGTCGCGCTTCGTGCTCCGATGGTTAAAGGGCTAGTTCCTATGAACAGTTTCGAAGGCTCCCACAGGGTGACATATCGCGCTTCGCGCTCTAATACATTTATCGATACATGCGAGAGAAGCAAGATTGCGACTTCGCCGCCTCGTGGCGCAGTGGGTAAACGAGAAGCGTGAGTCAGTGCGGCCTATCCAGTGATTGCATAGTTCGTGGGCGCTCGCATCGTTGAGACCTATCTAGCGGAGCAGAGTTGTACTGTGTGAGGCTCGAGTAATTCGGTGGTGAGCGTAACCGTTTGCGCGTATTTATTATTTCGCGAGTATAATTTTTTCGATGTTTATTCGTGGTGCGTTATTCGTTCATGTTTTGTAAAATGAATTAGGGACGTTATATGATAACAAAGTATATTTAAGATTAAGAAAACACTAGTAAACGAGAAATAATATAATCATGAAATGACGAACGAGTCTTCAAAATTATCTCGAGGGCTACGTCTTTCGTTTATTATTTTAACATATCGGTGTTGTTAATTCAATAATCCTTCATATTTACATTATTTCTTTTTCCTTGCAGGTCACGATCCAGTAGGGAAGTTAAACCTACAAATATCCCAACTGATCAATGATAGGGACAGGGGGAGTGAAATCCTGAACAAGGTTTCTTCAGGACGTATGAATGCGAGACCGTACAGCGCCCGAACTGTACGAAACTCAAGTATAAGTATATATGTCTTCATACGCCCAATGAACAATCGATTAATAGCCAAAATATCATTATGTCCACTATCGTATCTGATTGAGATTGTGATCATTACGAGTACCATATAGGTATTTCGTATATACGAACGAGCAAATTCTAGTCCGCTGCGTTAACCCGCGTGTGCAAACAAACTATTACCACAAACGAACAAACCAATTATGCAAGCGAATAATTAAAAATTCATATGTAGCATAGTACACACGTTATGATGCTGTATACAGGTGTATTTTCGATAACACCGTAGCCGCTGGGAGAATTCGATTCAGGGGTTAAGTTTGGTTATTATTCTTCCCCAACCAGTCACTACTATTCCCGATTGACGCACCTATAATTATGGATTCGCCATCGGTCTGCGCTCGGATAGTTCCATTGCCGAGTCTCCCCAGAGGTAGAGCAAAGCAAATTCATTAGGATGATTTGGTCATTCAATATTATTAGTCCCTCGTCTAGTCCTCGTGTATTCCGTTATAGCTTATTTCCAATCGCTGCTTACTCTGCCATTCCATTCGGTGCAGCGACACATCGTATGCTTCTCCTCTGTTACGAAGTTTTATCTTCCCCCTCGAAACGCTAGGTCGTAAAGCTCACTTCATAACCAACAAATAAACACTAGGGGCTTGATCTTTCTAATGAAACTACCTAATGATATCTCTCAAACGACACAATATTTATACTATCCATCCCTTCTAGCTAATGTAACTAATGTTTCCTTCTATCTTCTTAACTTCCTTCGTTCTATGTTTCGAGTGGCTTATGCATAGATATTCGGGCTTACACCATAGCAATAGCGATAGTTAGTTCTACCACACGATAACAAATTCTTCTAGACTTTATTCCAGACTCTCTGCGGTATCTCTCTTACATTACGCTACACCGTAAGCCCAACTTGTGCTCGGAACATTCGATAAATCTACTGAATTCTTAACTACAATGTCATTAATTATTGTGAAATTTAATAATATTTTTATATCAGATAAGGATATGGTTACACTTTTAGTGATATGGCAAGATCCGAGTTCGAAACATCACTTTCAGTTATGGCTCTATACTGGACTATTACTAATCAGCTTGATTCGTATGGTCAATGTATGTACTGAGTTTATTTACGCGTTTTTGTTTTACCATGTAAACAGCATTAAGCTTTCAAAATGCCTTATTCAGAATACCGACACAGAGTAATCCCAAATTGGCGCAAAGGAATCTCCCAGAAATCCGAAACTGATATATTTCCAATGATGGTTATTTTATTTACAAATTAACTTGAATCAAGGATTTGGAACATCCGTCTACACGAATGTGTAAATTATTACAAATTTGCCCTTAACTTGTTTCATTATTATCCCGATTATGGCGATTCCATTTCGTAGCGTCCGAAATTGGGCCAACTACCTTACACCAGGTATTTTTACAGACTTTTAATTTCATTTCAGCACTGTGCTAATGAACGAAAGAGAAGATATAGATTTCTCGTGGGAATTCAAGCAAGAATTTACGAGATTACATTCTAACCGGGCAATTGAGCGAGATAGAAATAGCGTGAAGGAGCATGGGATTTTCACTGAATTTGAGGACTGAGTTTCGCCTGTGAAACATGCGAAACAAAGCTTTAAAATTAATCGACCAGTGAATAATAAATTTCGTTTTGCGCCAGTGAGGATATCTCCATTGCGATCGTTACTGGCAATGCTGTTTGAGACTGTGGATATCGTATCGGTGTTACCAACATAATATTCGATACTGCTATATTATTTTTGTATGTATGTAGATTGTAGTGATAGATATTGTGCCGGTTGGGTGCTTGTATTACCAGTGATGTCGAGGGGCGGTAGAGATGAAGGAAGAAAAACGCTCCCGTGATTCGCGATGTGTCGGTTGATTCCATTATGCAAAAATATGATAATGCGGCATGAGGGCGGCCTTGCCAAAGGTCGCCACGCAAACCCCAACAGATAAATGTCCCGGCAATCCCCTCTGATCAATTCTCGAATGGGGATGCGAGATCGTGGGATGCTGTTCTCACCTCCAGGGAAATACCACACGGAATAATGTATTTCTTACGCGCCTGGATCACTGCGTACATAGTTTACGATACTCTACATTATTATATTCTGTATTTATTGTAAATCTAATATTCTTTCGCAATTTGTCATTCTCCAGAATAAAAGTAATGTACAGCTTTTTTTAATCCAGGCAATGTTACTGCCGCGTAAATCACGCAGGACGCTCAAAAATGTCACGGCACTAAAAAAATATTGGATTTTTTTTGTTTTTTTTTTTTGTTTACAACAACCTTTACGAATTTTAGTAGACCGATAATCGATACCGATAAATGCATTTTTTAAATATATTTCTCTCTATTCTAGTGTAAAAATGCCGTAAATATTAACGTTAATGGTTCAAACAATTAAATTTAAAAAATATTTATTTACACTGTTCGCTGAATCGTAAAAAGGAGAGAAAATTATTTTAAAATTTCTATAACAGTGAAAATGTATACATCGCACGTACGTGGATACCACAATCACGCGTCGTCGATTGTAACGAGCACTTTAATACATGATCGCCTCGTGCAAACATGCAAACAGTCGAGCACCGCAAACCGTCGTGTAAACGAGCGAAGGTGCAAACAAACGGACACGTACGCTTGCACAGTCTATCTCGTATATGTCAGAGTGTAACATTAAGGCGAGGTTTAACATGTATGGTTGTGAGACAGATAAAACTAAAGGCGATTACAGCTGTGTGAGACAGAGAAACACTGTACATATATTTCATGTCGTCTTAAATTCTACATTTGTCCATCTTGAAAGATGCTTTGTATAGATTTTCCTCACCAAGTGCAATACACCTTCGCGTCTCATTTTATTATTCGTCTCGTGCACTTTCTTGTCTTATTTAAGGTCATAATAATTTCAAATGTCTGTAAAAGCGACACGTTTCATTAAAATTCTACATTCGGAAATCTTAAAGGATGTACAAGCTTTATATTGATTTTCCTCGACAGTTTCCATACGTTCTTCTCTTACTTTATTATTCGTCTCGACACTTTCTTGTCTTATTTTATTATTCATCTCGAGACTTTTTTGTTTTATCAAAGGTCATAACCTCTTTGAATGTCTGTGAAACTGTTACACTGACTTCTGAAACAATTTTTTTCAACTCTAAGACAGGATAGATTTTTGTTTTCTTAAATTTTTAGTAATTGTCTTCAATTGATGATATAAATATGAGTCGTTATCCTGTAAATTTGAAAATCGAATTAAGAAAATCATCTTTATTGCCTGTATCTTCTCTTTTCTATCACGGTAATTAGCAAATTATTGAATTGTATTAGATTCAATTCTATTGCAACAACAAAATTTTCTATATTACCAGTATAACGACGAGAATAAAATAAAATGACTACGGTTATCGAACGGTTGATAAACCAATGAAGTCAACCGACTTCTTATGATTCACTTATGGTAGAATGACGGTTTTAATTCGCCACGAAGAGATTTGTCACTGATTTGAAGTAAACCGGAATGCAAATTCGTATCTGTAACAAATTTACGACAAATTTGCCTGCATCCCGGTGAATCAACTATAAATCTATCGTAATTCAATCATAAATCTAGTATCGTACCAATGGGTTGGCATTTTTTTTTATTCGAGAGAAGTTTCACTTTATGATGAAAGCAAAATCATTCAGTCTACTCACCTCACATATAATCTCCCTAAGACCGTGTACCAGAACAGTTACATTTCGCAATGCTACGTACTTTAATAACGGAAAACACAAGAGGAACATGCGCGCTACAGTCTGAAATAATATTCTCTAGCTTAAGCTATGAACCTCTTCGACAGTAGAAAGTTGTATAGGTAACACGACCAAACGCAGGTGGCACGTGCTGCAGGGTTTGTTCGGTGAGCATTAACCCAACCACTTCAACACTTCAAGGGTACGTGGGGGGGGGGGGGGGGGTGAACTATAAACTTGTACGTATTTCTGGGGTATTCGCTAGTTCGTCCGGCCTCGCAGGTCCTATCTTAGCTCTTACCGTGTACCGAAACTAGTTTAATCGCAAGTCCTGTCCCGAGCGTCGACGTAAGAAACAATTAACGCGGAACCAGAGCGCCCGATCCACTTTGATAATTGTTCAAGAATGTAAATTCATGGCAATTTATCCACCTTGTTAAAGTAATATTAATAATTATTATGATAATGATAAAGTTGATGAGTGGCGAATGATGAAAGTAGCTTTTCGTAGTAGATGGCACCGCTGTGCCCCATTTGTCTCCCTCGATTTCTTCTACTTCGCCTCTTCGTTCCAATCCGAAAGGAGGTTTTGACGGTATACAAGTTCTCAAGAGACATCGATAATGATAACGGTTGTCTGGTGTTAATGATATTTTCATAATGAACATTTATTTAATGCCAATTACTTATCAGTTTCTTTTCGCGCAGGTTTTTATAAAGTTTAAACCTTAATGCGAATGCTTATCATTTATTTATCAAAGCATAATTATAGCGATAAAGTATATCTCTGAATTTATTTTCTCATCGAGGATCTGGATGAAAATTTAATTTGGCTACTTCATAAAAAATGTAACTCCGCACAATAGGAGATTCTTCCATCTGTTACGTCCATAGAGGTCTGAACTGGCTAGGATACGTGTGAGTTGTACGATCACATGGAGGTTGTCTCCAGAGATTAGTCCAGAATGTGTTCAACATGGATTGGAGACTGACTGAGATCTCGATAGGAAGTGTATTTGAAAGCAATATGGAGCTATGTTCGATGATTTGGCTGAGTAGTTCAATCATGTTGCGTGATTGAGTAGTTGGGCGTATCGGGTCTGGTCGTTTGCAATATTGCAATATATTTCTACACTTTTTATATTGTCTAACGTATGAAATATATATTTTTCATTAGTCGATCTACATCTCGTTTTTGTCAAATTATTATTCTATTGTTTTCACCATGTCAAGGGATTGATAACGCTAAGACAGGGTGTTTATATGTCGACGCTATGCCTCGACGATTAACAGTTAACGGCAATCAGTTTTGTCGGACTATTCATGGTGTATATTCGGCAATCAGTTTTGTCGGACTATACATGGTATATATTCGGCAATCAATTTCAGCATATCTCGTTTTTGTATTTGAAATTAGCCATGCATGAAATTCTTTCTTATAATCAAAAAATCCAAAAAATAAAATTACATTACAGAAGACTACTTGTTTTAACGTGAAGTTGACTGACTATCAGGACGGATGCCTGATGACTGATTGATCGACGCTCCGGACCTCGTATTTATAGAGTAAAAATAGCTGATCTCAGGACAAAATAATCATTGTTCAAAGTCTTTACGTTAATTAAATCTTTCTTTAAGAGTAAGGCACAGTCGAACGGGACAAATAGCGAACAAGTTTTTGTAGCTGAATGTGTAAATGTATTGAAGTACACATGCGGCATGAAGTTGTATAAAATGAATTTGCGAGTATGATTCGTAATTTATATTGAAATTGCTGAAGTACATGGATTGATTTGAAATTAAGTAAAATATTGGGAATTGTGCATTGGAGTCGATGATAGACGGAGATACTGAGTTTAGGATTAGTGCTATCCCTCAGAAAGGGGTTTGACCAAAAACGGAATGGAATATAAATATTAGTTTTATAGATCCATGTCCTGGTAACAAGCGCAGTGTCTGTTATTCACATCGCATTGGCATGTGGCCCTGAAGAAGATGCGTTGCTTATTCAGCATTTTGACGGATGGCTCAACCCATTATCGTAGCCTCTTAACGAGTGGTATATGTATGTATTGGAAATAAATTTCTGAAAAATATTTTAACATTAGTAAATCGAGCCTGGACGTGACACATCTATCAAATAAATTGGATGATTGTGCAAATAATGTTCCAAGTTATAGTACGCTTTCGATGGAATTTTACTAACGGGATTTCTTTAATTCATAGGCAATAGAGCTGAAATTAAGGAGTCACCGGTGAACATCGAATGGGAGGGTAGAGTCAACGCCCTTGAATGGACTTTAATGTAAAGGGAGGCTTTGATGAATTACTCTACGAGCACCAGCTCAGTGAGCTCTCTTTTCGAAGCTTCCTGCGCAGCTCACACCACACTGAAGTTACAAATTATTCAACGAAGGCCAGGATACTTTCCTTCGTTCCTTGGCCCTGTACCTTCACCATCTAGGGGTGCACTTCACCGGTAGCTGTAGGAATTAGCCGAAGACGTTGTTTATTATCCTACGAAACTTTCACGGAACCACCGTTAGAAATCCTATAATGGCTCGACAGTAACTTTACAAACTTTGACTACACTTGACTTTCAGAAATAGGACATTTGCTCTGCGCTCATGCGCTAAATTCCGGAGTATGAGTTTTCTTATTCGTACCACGTAAAACCATGATCTGGTGAACAAATGGTAAATTGGTGAATGCATTTTTATTTGTTTTTCGTCATGCGTCTTTTTATAAAAGTTATAATTTTTTAACAAATTATCTTTAGCCTTAGACTAATCATTCAATTATTTTTGTTTTATTCATCGTAGTCTGGCATTTTTATTTCACTATTCGCTTCGTGCGTTACGTTGGTCTCAAGCTGAGATCAACTGGCCCTCGCGGTGGCGAGATTCGGTACTAAATAGGCTACTGGTAAGAGCGAGATAGAAATACTTTAGTTCGCTAACAGATGGTTCAAAATACTCTATAAAATGAGGGCATTATAGTTTCACACTCTCATCACATTATACCATGGATTGATTGATGAAATTTCGTGACCTATGTAAAATTTTGATGGTTGGTGTTGCGGCAACGTCGGTTAACCGACATCAAAATATACAATGGATTTACTAATAAAAAATGTTGACGTGTCTATGTTTCTTTGTTATTGATTTCAAAATTACAACGTTACGTCAATCCATCAAACTGTATGGTATCCGAAGTGCCAGTAGTACAAAATTAACCACAAAAGACAAGAGGCTTTATGTATAGCGAATAATTAAACGTCAAAATGCGCATTCGTAAAACAATTATAGACCAATGAACTTCGTCAGTCATATGGATCGCTGTTGATCCATTAGGTTATTACACAAATGCTCTTATGCACTGAGAAAGGTATGACAAGCAAGAGTCAGAACGAAAATGTGAGATACGATGCGGTGTCTTTCTTTAGATTATGCGCGAAACTTCTCTAAGCTGTAGCATCGTATTTTGTTTTGCAATCGCATGCTCAAAAAGAATCAAAGAACAAATGAACCAAAAGTTACTTATGTGCGTTTATAGTTTACTTCACTTGAGAACGAAGTAAAATGAAACATTGATAGATTCAACGACGAATCAAAGCTCGTGACAACCGTTTACTATTCGATGTTACTTTTATGATCGCTCAACTTAAACAAGGTAAAACAATTTGTTTTACTCTTATGTACTTTGTATTACTTCGTTGTATATTTACTGAGGCGATGCGAGGACCACGTAGAGAAACATTATTACATAGGCGGAGGAACGAGCAGCGTTGGAAAGATTTTAAAATGCTCACCCCTGGTTGACCCAGAAAGAATTGCCTCGGAACGAGCGTCTATGGCGTTATTACGCGATCCGCACCTCAACCACGTACCGCAGGCCACGTTGAATAAAAGAATAAGAAATAATTTAACGTAGCTTGGATTACGTGGCGCGGTTATCAAGCAGATAGAATCACCGCCATCTCCACTTTTCTCGACGCACTTTGTACCAATGTACTTTTCGTCGAATTTCATCATTTTGTCCACACAAGTTTCTCGTGCGATGCCTGGTGGACAAAGCTATTAATAATCACAATGGCGGCTGTAAAATGTTGATTGCAAATAATCGGTTTGATAATAGAATGCAAATGACGCTATCAATCAAGCTATTATATCAGAACTAAGGACAGAGCTGACAAATAGAATACTTGATCTACAAATGGTAATGTTGGCATTGACAAAGCTACCATATATTATTCGTCACAACAGCACTTTTTTATAATGATGAGGCTTCCAAAATCTTTAAACTCTTTCAGGATATGTTCATTCGCTATTTGGCGATTCTTACTCAAAATGACAATATCGTTACACTTTATTATATGTGCGTCTACTTAGTTTTCTATTACTAGTGCATGCATATGGGTGAGAGTGAGAGTGAGAGTAAGAGAAAGAGAGAGGGAGAGAGAGAGAGAGAGAGAGAGAGATTTCCGAGACAGTGACAAATTCCATCCACTTAATCCCTCCGCCATTTTTCATGTTCTCATTTTTTTTTCCACTCGAGTGGACGTCGACTAATTCAGCATGAATAGTCGCGAATGCCGGAAGCAAAATGAGTTTCATTCTATATACCATTATTCAAGCCGGCAGGCTCGTGACATTTTTCTTTTTTCAATGCTTCCGCTCGCCTCGTTACCGCGAATAATTCGATATTGCATTTTAATTGGTAGCCTCTGCACCTGGAAAAATTCAGTTCGTTCCAGTGTTCCTGTCATCGCCAATGCTCACGTATTTTTAAATGCATATAGACATACGTATACTCTAATACGAGGAAACCTACGAAAGCGAGACCAAAAAATTCCCCAAATACCGTCATTGAATACTGCGAATGCAGTTTCCTGTATACATATTGTATCTGTGATATCTGGCATACATTTGTCGATCCTGTTTTTGTCAGTTTATTCGAATGGTCAATTAACAGATGTTAACAAACATTGTAAGCCAACAAGTAAAGCACTATGCAATATGAACGGACAATGATTAATGGCCTGAACATTACAAGTCACATTTGGCTTGTCGTATTTACGGTCCACCAAATGCTTTAACAATCCACTGAATCACGTACTCAAACATAATGTAATGTTTTACGATAATAGGGACAGCCAGATTGCCTGCAGGTATCGTATAACATTGTAATTGACAATCAGTAATTTTTAATCAATAATCTTGACATTCATGACTATTTATCATTCATAATAAGCATCAATAATAAACAATAAAGTTTTAATTAAATGAAGGATACTTCAGGAAATTCTAGTTCTCCTTTAACTTTAAAAACCCCCTGATACATACGATGCATCTGCAATTTTTGCACTATTTTTATCTTCTGGTCTCTCTCTCTCTCTCTCTCTCTCTCTCTCTCTCTCTCTCTCTCTCTCTCTCTCTCTCTCTCTCTCTCTCTCTCTCTCTCTCTCTCTCTCTTTCTCTCTCTCTCTCTCTCTCTCTCTCTTACCTAACGCTATTTCATTTTGCCTTAAGCCCCTTTCATTTTAAACGCAGCCGGCGGTCTTACAATTAAATCGTACCTACCCGCTGTGACGAAAACAATATTCGTCACTGGGCAAAAAGAGAACAGAAAGAGAGGGTCGTTGCGGATTCTCCACCCCTAGCGGTGAGGAGGTGGAAAAGATCGTCAGAACGGAGAGTTGAATTGTGGAAACGACGTCATTATTTCAGACGAAAGGGATATGCTAGCGTTAATTAAAAAGTGAGTGTGCCCCGGTATCCGGTAGCTCTGGCACTATGAATTTCCGTTTCGATGAAGTGGTCACCGGGGGGTGTGCTCGTGCTATGTAGGCAGAAAACAGGAAAAAAGCATAACACAATATACTTCCAACCCACTGGTACACTCCTCAGGGATTCATCGCTACAGTATTCCGCTTGGTTGAAAATTCCTCGTGCGGTACGACCGAGATTCAAGTTTTAATTCATCGATGGACAACATTTTTCGTTCATTTCTTTTTTAAAACAAATTTTTTCTATCATTGCTCAAGCAATCGAACACCCTCAGTACATCCGGTTGAGTTTAAAGGGAAATTTACCCCCTGAAAAAAAATCTTATTAAAAAAATGTTATATTGGCGATAAAAAATTGAACATTTTCACACTTTTACTATTTTATACATTTTTAGAAAAGATATCTGCGTTCGGTCAACGAAGATGTAAGAACCATTCAAAAGTTAGAATTTTTATGTTAACTAAATATATAAAAATAAAATTGTTCAACAAAAATTTTCACATTTTTGTGTTGATTTTCCAAGTAGTCAATTCATTTTTTATTTATGTTCAATAAATGGATTATCAGCTCTCGAGAAAAATTACAACAACGTGATTTGGACCGTAGATCGTTTCATTTTCTATAAACTAGAAATCAATTTTATTAATTATATATTTTCGAATGAATCAATAGATATAGTCCTTGAAGCCCTATTAGTTTTTTATATTTGTTGCTTAAGGTAGTCGTCCTGCTACGTGCTAATCAAGTTAAGGTTAGATACGAATGTCATATAAAACAAAAACTTATAAAAGACTTCTGACTTTTATAAAACAGATTACTAATAAACTTGAATGTATCAACTGAATAGAATCTCCAGATTAGCTTATTTATTAAAAATTAAATATGTTTTGTTGCTCGTTCGAATCAATGTGATTCGGCTGATTAAGCGATTCCTGCAAGGATTTGCTTTTTTCTTGTGTCATAAATCGTTATTTCTATTTTAAATATTCGTTAAACTACAGTTTTTACGGTTGCGTGGGAATCTTCATAATTTAACGTACAAGTAACATTTTTATTTTTAACGCTATCTAATAAAAATGTGCATGAAATTCCGTAACACATTGTTGATTCAGCGACTGTCTAGTACGAGACAGTATTCATTTAAGCATTATTGAGTTAATAGTTCTCGCTGGAATTTCACCCACCGCGCTGACAAGATTTTAAAGCCGATGATGTTGAGAGTTGCCCGTTGCTCGAAGGATTCTGTGATTGAAAGTACATAATACGAAATAGAACGCCAGTGTTGGGATTTTAGGGAGGGCATCCATCGAGCCTGCCTCTTCCAGCCTACCTTACTTCAAGTAAGGTACCCTTTAACCTTTCTTACTCTCGAAAACCCATGTTGCCTCCGGGGGTAAAGAATTATAACACCCGGGTGGCTTCGGGCTTCAGACTTAAATCCGCAGAGACAAGAGGCAGGCAACTATGTACTCTCACGCTTACACCTGGCCTGCCTCCATCTTTGAAACATCCTTAAAATATCTCCTCCCTTATTGCTCAAAATACATCTACGAAGATCGAACACCGTGATCCACGTTTAAGTTTGCTTTCACTTTCTGTTCAGCCTGGCCTTTTCGTTATTTTCTCTTCTGTCGAAAGTTATGATATAATGACAGAACCATGGTAAAGAAAAAAAAGGATGCTGACGACGACGACGATGACGACGAAGAGGACCATGGCTATATCAACGTCGGCAACGTGCCCCAGAAGTTCGCCCTCGTCGTCGTTCCTAACGACGACGATAAACAGTGAGAACTAAACTACGCTATGGCCGAGAGTCTTATTTATATTCAAAGTATCCTGACGTGACAAGCACGGATAAGAGAAGGCGGGAGGTTGAAAAACATGTCTATAATAATGGTAAGTTAGGAATTGCTGCGCAGATTCATGACACCGGCGTGTAATAGGAACGAACATCGATCCGCACTCGTCACGTTAAACAATAGCAGTAACGTTTGCCGAAGCAACACGCAGCATCGTGACAACATCCCGAGAGCAAAGTTATTCAAGCGAAATATGGTTAGTGCCGTGGTGGCGCCTTACGAGACTTCCTCACACTCCCTGACTGCTCTCCCTTAATGGGCGGTCTAACGTTATACGAATTCACTTTGTGATTCGGTACAGGTGCTGTATGTGTGCCACTGAAAAAATACAATTACTCTGTGTATGCTGTTGGAAAAACTGCATATTTTATGCCTCTTTGTTACGTCCGGACACATTATTCATTTTTTTTTGTGCATTTATATTGTTTACAATTACCTATAACATTTTCACTTCAACCGTACATATGTGCATATATTCTTTTGCGATCCAGTAGTGCTTATCATTGCTGGGTATGTACCTTTTGCTTAGGTCAGCAGTCTCACGCTGACCAGCGGGACACGGAACATCGCCGAGACGCGCTGCACCCCGCTAATCACTCGCTACCTTTCGACGTTATTCTTGCATTATGCATTCAGCATTGCTTTATTCATTGTTTAGTCAGTTTATCCACGGGGATCGATTACGACGGTCGACCCTCGTAACAGCAAGGTTGTAGGTCCTATTCTGTGGGCCAACCAAACGGTCGGACCTCGTGATAATTATAATAATTAATATTATTTGAAGTGAACGCAACGAGGCTCTTAATTTTCCGACGTTAATAATTTAAACAGTTCGCGTGTAAAACGCCGTGAATTACAACTAATGTTATCGCTAAAATCTATTCGGCAGCCTGTGCACCCTCGTCGACTGATAACGCACCTATAAAACAATTATCAAAAGTGAATTCGGACATTTAAATAAACATGTTTAACTCGTAACGATGTTATAATATATTGTGATTTTCCATCTTTAACTTGTAACGATGTTATAATATATTGTGATGTTAATTATGCATTGAAACTTGTTGCCCCCACAATTTATTTATTTAAACTCCCCATCTACAAACCGTTATCCGATTCCTAGCCAGCGTATTCTGGATTAAAACGGAAATCAATGTATAATTTTATGCTTCGTTGCGTTCGCCTTTATCCGAAAATAATAATATCCAGGACGTAACACTCTTAAGTTCTATATCTTTAGTTTTGTCTACCGGAAACATATTCATTTATCTCCGTTTTTATAAGAAACTCGAGGGCACGATGCACGAAATTCAGTTTCTTGATGAATGTCTGACAGAATTCTTTGGTTATATCGAAGTCGTTGTCATTGCCGTTTTCGTTCCTGACATAAACATAAACAATGCAAAATAAATTCATAAGCTCACTATCTAAAATATCGACCAACATTTTTTTCGTTAAAGCTTAAGATTCATGACATACCGAAAACATTCGTTTTTCAACTCCGCAGAGATATTTGCTTCTTCACATTTTCACTTTCTTATGCTCGCCCCTTTTCTCGCGACTTCACACTTTACGACTGACATATACGAGTATACCAGCACTACAATGGCACACGACGTAGGATAAATATTGTTACCATCGGGATGAAGGGAAGGTTTGCAAGAGCTCTTGATACGTCAGCAGAGCCAGCTCCGGAACTCAAAAGAGCTGAGTAAAGGATGAGATTTCACGGATTTAATTTCTACCCTCGAACCACATCTACGAGCCAAAATTTCTTTGGAATGACACGCGACGTTACTCATACCAACCTCTCGCTCTTCCTTTACCTTCTCTGCTATTCATCAGTACCGTGCTTGCTATTTCCTCGGCCGAGCTCGATAAACAGTCAGCCCTAGAAGGTACCTAAGAGCTACATCGAATCCGTCAAGACGTCCCATTCTTCAAATTATTATCTCTCTAACTCCGTTATCATTACTGTATATATAAGCATGAAGAACTTTTTGTTTTTTATATACTCTGATAACTATAATGTGTTGATTCTTATATAAATGTGAGACTCATACGTAATAGTATGTTTGTGATAAACAATGAATACGAAGATCAAGAAAATCGCAATTAAAATGGGCACACGGATTAATATTTCAGGCAATGTAAATACACGGAATAATAAAGAAAAATAAGCGATCAAAAGAACCTAAAGATTTAATGTATTTCACACAAATCTTGTCGGCAAATCTTGTCGGCACGAATTATCTCAGATATTGTTGTATTACATTTTAATCAACTATAAAATATATTTTTCATCACAATCATTAAACAAGAAAGGAAATAGATATGATTTCAACAAGGAAGGAAATAGATATGATCTTAACATTCTGGCATTTACAAAAGTTCAAAAATTTTAGATACAGACGAGTTAATTAGAACATTTGTTAAATGAGCCTAATCTCGACAGATTGAAATAATTTGGAACAATGATAGATATATGGAATAGTATGTGGCCTATACACAGAACTTAAAAGAGAGAAAACACACGCGTAACATCGATAGTCCCAAGGTATATTTAACATAAATAAATACTTATCTCTTTATTCGCTTGAAATTATACCAAGCCGGGATTATTTATTTGAATTCAGTTAGTGGAATCCTTTGACCGGTATAATTACCCACACCTGACTATAGCGCAGATGTATAGTATGGTATATGTGAGGTGTTTACACCGTGATAGGAGAACAGAAATTAAGATTTTACAAGAAATATCGAGAGGCTTACGCATGTCGCTCGATATTCGGGCAGACCGATCCCCGATCTTGTAAATTTATTGGTGACGTGATTACCCACAATTCAAAATCATTACAGTACCAAGCTGCAACGTCGTTTGAAACTTTGATTTAAGCTAACGATGGATTAAAATTCAGATAAACGAGATTCAACATTTTCTAGAGATCAAAGTAATTGGCGATCTCATTATTTTCTACGTATTGTTACTCGCTGAAGGTTCAGTAGTACGATCCTTCCATTATGCTATCTTCTACAACTAGTATTGATCTCGTCCATGCTTAAAAATCTTTTGCCAAAAAAATATAAGAGATAACCCAGATTATGGGCGATTAAATGATTTTCTATAAAAATTGGGAATTCCAATTATTTCGTCGTCTAGATTAGAAATTATGTGATTTCCTATTCTACATGATGCTCTGCTAAAAATTACAAATTGCAATATCCACTTACAACGTCGTCTTGAGCACTACGGTAAAAAAATGTTGAGTTAAAAAATTCTACTTTTGTACGGCTGTATTCATAATGATTATAGATTTAAAATTATGATAGCAACCGGCCGATCTTAAGAAGATGAGAGATAGAAATAGGTCGACTAGAAATGAGAATATCTATGGGGTCACGGGTAAAACGTTATAACTATAGCATATACACCCTTACCCAGTTCTATCTCAGTATGTATGCTTCTTGACTTTAATCCTTTGAATAAAGAAGAGCGCAACGGGTGAAAGGTCTTATTTGCGATAAGGCGCCAAGATAAAATTACCGTGAATGACTTTTAAACTCCTTTTGCGAGGTCTTTGAGAAAGATGATAAAGGCAAAGAGGTAGAGCTTGTTAAAAAGACCAGAGAGAGAGATAAGCAGCAATACGGAGCAAGAAGAGCAAGGCAGTACAGAAAGCTTTAACATCTGCAGCTAACAGAGAAATCCGCACAGATATTCAAATACACATATTACAGTATGAATAACGTTCGTGCACATGGTCAGGAAAACTTTTGACCAGCAGTCCTCTCGCACCTTTTTAGGATTACTACGAGATACAATGGATGGTAAAGTGTTTGAAAGTTGGTGGACTAGAACGGCCAAGGTACATGGATAGAACGGTGCGAGGGCGAACTTTTGACATGCGCGTGTGCTTGTGAGAAAGCATCATACGACCCCAATGAAAAGGGAGCTCGGGTTGTGTGTTTAACGTTAGGGGCAAATTCTGGTTAACCGTCAGCGAGGGAACACCAATAGCAAAATAGCGGCACCGAACCGGCTTTCGCTCAAACACCCTCCAGGCTCGGCGACCTTTGGGTATAATAAGACATGAGAAAAGCAACGTTAGCCCAGATAATGCACGCCTTTGGCCCTCTCGGATTCTCTTATTTACCGTCGTACTACAGTGGGGTAAAATCACCAGAGCCTTTGAGCTGGATTTGTGTCAGAACTGAAAATCCATGTATGTTAGGATATGGAATAGTTGGACAAGAGCCCTCTACTCACATCAGATGACAGGTAACGTTTCTCTCTCGTTTATAATCGTTAATTGTACGTGGGCTTGACATGACTTTTCCAAACTGCCAACCGTATTTCCCTTACTCATCTATCTTGGTTGTCTGTCAAGATTTATCATCACTAGACATTGTATCCTCGATTTCATACATCGTACCTCCGTTCGTGCATAGCGTGTTGAAACACCGTTCTAATTAGTATTTTTAAAAACTGATTAAACAACGTTAACGTCTCATGGAATATCTTACCATCGTCGTTTTTCTTGCCTCTTGCGGTTTTACTTGCCCAGATATCTTAAGATCCATGAAAAATTTTGTTAAATGATTAATTGCGCGCATTTCCATCAGTTCCATTGAGCAGAATTTGAATCTGAGTGAAAGTGAAGTCTCGTTTATCGAGTATGTTGTTCTCTTAATTATTATTTATTTCTGTTAATTAATCTCAAGACACGGTTTGTGCATTTCGTGAAGTGCGTGATCTTCCACAGAGGGAAGGCAGGGGTTCTCATGAGATTTCGTGTGCACCACGGGACAGATCCTTCGACGAGGTTGGTTATTGTGTCTGTGTACTCGTACCTATTCTACCTTCTCGTCCCAGGAGGTACTGGATTCGCCTAAACTGGAAGATAATCCTTGCACGGACCAGATGCGCCAGAGAAATATGCTTCTAGGTGTCCTTACGAGAAATTTCGGTTCGTTACACGATAAGTCTCTTGCTCTCATGAGACGACGTGGAACGAGACTACTGGGAATAGCGGAGAACGTTCGAGGCTCGAGCCCGCATTCGAAGTAACCCGGAATGCTATTTAGATAGTGTATGTTTGTATGTATTGTAACGTAGCATTTTGTAGCCATGTTACACTATTGCAATTTCTCATCCGTATACGTAGCCTGCAACTAGACTCGTTCAACCAACAAGGCGATCTCGACGCCCTTAGAGGCTAATAAATATCGAAAAATTAGAAGTCAATGAGTCGAATCGACTGAACAGAACGAGCGAATAGGAATCACGAATACACTTTTTTATGTATGAAAACTATTTTAGATGCAATGAGTTTAAAACGGGTAGAGTCCAACGAGTTATTAATCATATTATTATTGTATTCGGCATTATCTATTTTATTAAATCTCGTGACGTCTTGTCCGCGAAATTCGCACAGTAATTATTTCAGGAACTCTCCTTCCTCTTGCTCGAACATCTCTTGTCCCTTCTGGACTGATCAGGAAGATCAGATCGCCTTGCATTTACTAGAAATAGATATTCGTGGTTTTTTTTTGTTGTTATTTGTGCTCCCACGGTCGCTTCATGACCTAACGTAAATAGACCAATCCGATTATCAGGTATTACCGTGACGGCACACCTTGCGCAATGGTAGAATTATTAGTTCATCACTGAGAACACATACCGTACCGGTTGAGGCAGCGTGAGACTCAAAATAGGTCACCAAAGATTAGATAACGGTGATTGATAAAACTTTTGGAGAATCTAAATAATCTTCGGAATCTTGTCACGTGTCTGGGCAATTAAATTTTTAATTATTCCGATGTATCTTTCTGCATCGAATTTTCTTAGTTTTCCGAGAGTCGCCATATGCTTTGTAGGCTTTCTTCAGTTGTTGGAAGCGTCCGCTTGCTCCAATTACCGAGCACAGTGTAATTAAAATGCACCATCTTGGCATGTAACAGTATTTCATTGTCGAAAACGAGAAACTGTACAGGGTCGCACGGGTGGCATATTTGTCGTACTCCGGTGCGGGACCTTACCCAACCCGAAGAGGAAGCGAGAGGAAGAGAGAAAAGAGAAGAAAGACTCGGCAAAAGTAGATTCCAGCAAAATCGGCAGACGCCTGGGCCTCCAATTCACCCGAGCAGCATCGTACGAGAGATTGCTGGTGCTTGTTGGAGCAAACTTAATTACTGGGTGGTGCCAGGCTCCCGCGGACTTGCTCGCTCTGACATTTGGCAACGAGCCTCTAAATCTTTTGGGGAAACGACGGTGTCGCGTTTCGAGGAACGGGACTGGGCGCCCGCCTCCTTTACCCTAGTTACAGATTCACCCGGACCGATCTGGGTCTTCGTATTTTGCCATCGTGTCTTCAGAAGATAATTACTGTTATGATATTCCTTGATAAAATATAATCTTTCAAAATATCGTGGCAATTTCTGGCAAAGCTTAACGAGAAAAAATTATTTAATCACGTCGTGTTCTCGTTTCGCTAGATGTATTATGAAAATGATCATTATATCGAATGCACAAGATATTTACGTTCTAATTAGGATTTTGTGCGGCTCGGGCACTATGCTTTCTCGCTATCTATCTTTAAATCTCTTCTGTACGTAAGACTTTGCATCCCTTCGCCCTTCGCACGCCAATCCTCCAGACTACTCTAGATAAAATTTCTTTTACGCTCCTTGAGCCCCGGATTTTTACCTAAATTCTAGACACGGCGATGTCGGTGGCAGCCAAAGATTTTCATTGTACGCCAGAAAAATGAATACGAATACATACAGTCGACAATTCTTTAACTGGTACAGCTTCATTCTTGATAAGTATTTGATGAAATCAATACTCAATAAGACTTATAAACTCATGAGAAAATCGGATTTAGTCGTATAAGGAAACTTGAAAGAATGAGAGAAACATCGAAATATTTTAGTCTTCGTTCGAAGCGAATACCTCGAACAGTGACGTAGCCCCCGACAAAACAGAATCCAGCGGCAAGTTGAACGTACATGTCCCATAGCACGGACGGACGCGAAACTTGCCATCGAGCATTTTTCCTTCTTTGGAAATTCCAGGAACACGACTACCGTGTGAATCCCCGGAAGTTCTTTAACCCAACTGCAAAACGGGACTCCCGAAAGCTTTTTACTCGGTCACCGGACGCGTACGATAGACCAAAGCGAAAGAATAAAAGACGTGCCCGTGGTGGTTCTGGTTCTGGTACTTCGGACCGACGTACTCCACAGTCCACTCGCTCCAACAGCTCTCCTCTTCAACGTCCTTCTTCTATCATTTCGAGGTGAAAGAAGGTAGGACAAAAAAGACAAGAAATAAACGAGTAGGAGCGCGTGAACGAAAACCCCTTCATGAATAGAATTTTAACCAGCATTCTGGATACCTTGCAGAGCCTTCAACGAAGTTACGAAAAAAAAAATGAACGTGGACAAACAGATCTGGACTAAACCGGGAATGTCCCAGCGTTGCTTGTTAATTTATTATAAAGATCAAGTTGGTAAGAGTCTGGCATCAAATTAATATTAAAATTGATAAATTTGTCATACGAACTTTGATAAATGAATCCATTTTACTAACCCTATGTTTTAATTACACAATGTGATCTCAATATGGAAACAAGTACTTGAAATAAATCTATGGAGTGTAGCCTAGCTTATGCCAATTGTCAAAAAGGTATAAGTGCAGCTTTCTTCAGCAAGTTTTATCCGTCTATCGTTTGATTGAACCAGTTAACTGAATTCTACACGTTCACTTGATCGATAACTCTGAATATCAGTCTCTCGAATATTACTAATGAGAATTGAGCTTTGCGATGATGCATTGTGGTCTGGTTTCGTCGTTTGTTCGGCACCCCTGTGGTTCTGACAATATAGCTTTAGCTGCATATGCGCCACCTGCTCTACGTGCCTTGCTGATGATGGGAACCACCGAGTTATGTAACGGTCGACGAACTTGGTTATGTAGGATGCGCAGCGGTGTTGACGTGCGAGGAACGGACGGTGCGGTGTAGTGACGTAACGACAAATTAGCATTCTCACGCGCCTCGCCGACGCGCCCGAGGGATATTTACCGATGAATTTGCCATACGCGATTTGTGTGGACGACGAGTGTATGTGTTTCCGTATTGAACGAGTGCGCTGAGCTGGCGAATGAACGAGTACACGACACACGGTAGTCGCACCTACAAATTCAAGTTCGATTTTCCAACAAGCCGGAGACTACCGTCGTGTTTGCGCTACCTCTTGCGTTTCCAGTATGCATACTTGCTGCTTCTCGTTTACTTTTCAACTTAAATTAAGTTTCTGACGAGGAAGCCGCTGGGCACTGGAGCAACAAACCGCACCCTCCGAGTTGTCCAAGTTGCAAAGACAAATTTTATACGAATTAGACAAGTCCGAGGCCACGCCCTCGCTATTTCTCGAGTTTATGCATACAATCGTAACGCAAACGCTCTGCGACCACGGAATCCATATTTCTTGCGAATTAAAAGCTTATTAAGCTATCAGTCAAAAGTGTGAGAAGGTACCTCAAAGTTTTCGTACTCGTCAAATAAAATCAAGAAATAATTTGCCCAACGAAAATTGAGCTGGACATTTAATCGAACATCTTTCCTACCAAATTTAGCAAATCATTGATAGAATATTAAATATCATGATAGACATAAAAGTACATTCGTTGCATTATAGAAACCCTAACTCATCGGTCGATAAACACATATTTTTCGGTAATAAATTGTTTTTTTTTTTTTTTTTAATTTAGTAAATTGGTTCACCCGTCATATTTTGTAATATCGTTAAGCTGTCAAATATATTCCTTTTTATTAAGAAACAATTGCTTAAATTTTAAAGAACTTAATTTGTTATATGAGAAAAGTTAAATAGAAAAAGGGATGATAAAGGAAGGCTTCCATATTGTCTTAGGTATAGGGTTAATTATCACTCTTCTTTGTTCCGTTGCAGCATAATTTCCTTATAGCTAGTAAAATCGATGATTAAATCAAATATAGATTCTGCACAATATTAAATCAAGCCACTTTGCTGCCGGGATCCAGATTGAGTAATATTACTGCTTAAATGTTAAGCAGTGATTCGAAGGTATACGCTCTCAGCGGAGCTGATGCTGTTGCTTCCTTGAAAAAGAGCTAGTGGCTTGAGTCAAGAACCGGTGAATGAGATAAGAAGGGTAGATGAGGAGGACGAGAAGGAGAAGGTTTTATAATAAAAAACGACTGATTGAAGCTGCTCGGCAGACGATAAGAAGCGCCTTAAAGCTAACGCCTTTTTACTAAGATTTTCAGCAGTAGCAGTAGTTATAGCATAGTCAGAAAAGACCGAGGATAGACAGTTTTCCGAGAGGTGCTAGCGTTCAGAAGTTCATCAATTGAGCTCCTATTAAACCGAGGTCTTGAGTCAAAGGCGTTTCAAGCTGCAGTGCAAACGAAACGAAAGTCCACCTCTAACGTCACCTCGTCGCATTTTCTTCAGCACCACGCAATCCTTAAGACATTTACTTTGATCGAGATTCTTGATAGATAAATAATGATTTCCTTCCCGTGATCGAAAAATAAAAAGTACTTGCGATTGATAATTCGCCTGACATTTAATATATATTTTGATATATTTTATTTTATAATAATCATCGTCAAATTTATTTTACATAAATATCTTTAAAAGCTTGTGTTTAAATTCCGAATTGCTTTACCTATATTTTGGTTAGATAGCAGTATTGTTTTTATTGCATCACGTTTTACATGTGTGGATGTGTAATTTAATATTTATAGGAGTACGCGATCGTATGTGTCATGAGCGACGTACCATCGACTGGTTCTTCAATCCTAATGTTTTTTTCGTATTTGCTATAAGCATTTTCCTCGTCTTATATACGCTCTTGCCTGTACTTGCTCCAAATGTGGTTATGATAAAGCTATATCGTAGCTTCGTATGATATTATTGATTGTGGGTATATGATAACTTTGTCATATCATGTCTAAGTAGGAAGTAGTATGATATTATTGATTGGTTTCTTCTCCATTTCCCATTTATACGTTATCAGAAGATATATGCCAATGATTTCGCACTCGGTGTGCTTCAGGCTTGAGATTGCTGATATTCGACTATAGTTGAGTGTACAACGTTGTACCGTGTACGATATAGTGACCTGGATGGAAATAGGTCAAGCCCCTTAATTAGAATTCAATTATTGAATGTCTACGTTGCGGAGGTTTGCGGATCCCGACCATCCATGATATCTGCCATTATTATCCATCGACAAATTGGACTTGGAAATTGGGTTCTGTTCGCGAGTGAGTGATACGCTGAGGACGAACGAGAAAGCTTGAGCAATTAAGATATCTGAAGAATTCTTGAACGCCACGACGACCCTTGTCATGACCGCTCCAGCAATCATCCACATCCATTTCTTCCTCTCTTTATTTTTATTGCTCATCAAGAATATAGAACTCGGATTCGGAAGGACCATCGAATAACCTCGAATTCTTTTCATTTCCCCATATGATACAAAGACGCGAGCATTCTGTAACACGTGTCACCTGGTATATACTTCCTTCTTCAATACGAGAAAGCAGAAATAAGAAAAAGAAATGAAGACGAGAGGTCGAACTCTTGTTCGCATTGTCGGGGATTGCTAAGGATGAGGGGTGAAAAGTGGACATTTCGCTTGGTTCTACGACCGCACGTGACGCCCTCGTACAAACTCTTCCGCCTGATTAGACACCGTCTGTTACCGTTTAGCCCTTCTTTCTGAACGCGCAATATGCCCTTCTTCTTTTTATTCTTCTTCTTCTTCTTCTTCTTCTTCTTCTTCTTCTTCTTCTTCGTCGTCTTCTTCTTCTTCTTCTTCTTCTTCTTCTTCTTCTTCTTCTTCTCGGTTCAGTGTCGTCTGCGTATAGTCTCCCTCGCAACTTAACTTGCTGGGGTTCCGGTTAACTTTATCCTTATCTGGATTTCTCATTGTGTAGACCATCAAGCAGTACTGCCGAACGTAATAACACTCGTTTCACTGGCTTGAAGGTCTGACCGAATATTGCTCTTTCCACTGAAACTGATTTCTTGTGTTTGTCTTTCATCTCTTTCATCTTATCTCTGTCTACGTGGCGGTAGAATATACAGGTTTACACAGAACGGCAGAAGGCTATGGAGGGATCAGGTTGCTGAGTCCGGTTCGCGATATGCTGATTCTACCGGCAGCAAAGCAGAACCGTTCACTGCCAACCTACTACAGTAATCGTACGTCAACTCTCCCTTCCTCTTCACCCCGCGCGAATGAACCTCGTTCTTGTTTTCGCGACCTTTCTTAGCTGCTGCTGCTGGCTTTTATCCAAGAAAAACCTATGACAAGGATTTGCGGTTCGTTCACTCGGGAATTGGCCACGTTTACGGAGAACCAGAGTACACTGATAATATCTATACAAAAGAAAATAAGCAACATTGGTAGAGGATTTTCGAGGATTTTAATGGGATTACAGTAGCAATGCTTTGATCCGCTGTTGGTCTGATTGGGGAGAAAAGTATTCAACTTTCCACGTGGAAAAATACTAAGAAATCGTTGTTATCTTTTCGATAATTTATCACGAAAAAGGAATCTACCTTAAGGTAGTACCTCGACGCCACAGCGGTGAGGATAGATGTGGCAGTGGGCGGTGTGCAGAGGGAGGTTATGCGTAAACACGCGTGCGCCACTCACTCATTACCTCATTATGGAACTTCATCATGAATAAACGTATGATTGAACGGTTTTGGAACCTGATGAAGAAAATTCTGAATATTTAAAAAAAATTAGAATTATGATATGAAATTATTCAAAAATCCCGACCAATTGTTTTTCTTCTAAGATGGAATTTTTGGTAGCGTACCAGGCTAGAATTTTGGAGTTCCCGGTTCAATCCCGGGCTGTAGCGATATTTTTTCACGATTTCTTTAGAAAATGAAGATCGTCAGGTTTGGTTGCCTCATTGATTCTTAATGAATGAGCGAGGCAATCAGAGGTGATAAAAATGAATGATTCTATTATTATAAATCTTTCTACCAAAAGATCGATAACGCAAGAATCCAGGCGGCGCTGACTCACACCCCGAGTTTCGATTTGCCAAAAATTGGATCTTAGAGGAAAAACAATTAGTCGAAATTGTCGCATAAATTCATTATTCTAATAAACATACACGACCGTTCATTGATTATTAATTCACTATTTTTTTTACAACATATTCCTTTTTAATAAAAATCTGTCTCGAGTTAAAAGCTGAATTAGTGAGAATGTGACATCAACAACGATATGGCATATGGGAAGCATGTAAAAAAAAACGAGTTTTAACATTATTTATCTCTGGATTGTGTGAGACGATCATTCTGAAATTTTAAAGAGATTTAGAACCTACTGTGAATGAAATTCTATTCATATTTTAGAAGAATCTTTTTCAAGTGTTTCTACCTTAACAGAAATTCTTGTTTATCTCTAGCCATGAATACGATTAGTAAGAGTTTAGAAAGACTTATTATACTTAATTGTTAGGAATTTGATGGTATTTGAACTAGAAAACTTTAAATTATTTCCTCCCTCGTATCATAAAATCCGAATCGCAATAACCATTTATTTTTATACCTTTTATAGAGTACCAGTACCACGTTTTTAGTTTACTTCATTGACATACTTTTAGCCCTTATCAAGTTAACGAACATAGCCCTTGTACGCTATGAGTTGTAACTTAGCGATTAATGAAATTTTTGGAATTGGAGTAAACTGTTGAGTAAACTTAACAAAAACTCGAATTGAATTTTGTTCAAAATACACATTTCCATTATATCGGTGCATACGCTTCGTTCAACGAAAAACTTTTGTAGAAGGAATGCTTGAAATTGCTGTTATACATACTGGGCGTTACTGCTCTAGGCAAATAGGAAAAATCTTAGTACGATTAAAATAACTCGAAGCTGCAGATCGAATTTCGGACAAGCGAGCATTTTATTCAAAGTTTGAGGAGAGCAAGTGGATAAAGTGAGAGGAAAAGATGCAGAAAGTGAATAGAGAGAACGAGAATGAAAGAAAATACGATGGACATTACTACTCAACGTTTGAAGAAAGTTATTGGTTCCCGAGAGTGGATAGGCCACTTGAATAGTAAAACACAACTAGCCTGTTTTCTGTTTTGCAATGAGAGAAAAATCGATTAAATGAACGAACTAAGCAAAGTTAAACTTTCTATTGTCGACCGTGAACGGGTGATATAATTTCAGTTCTACGAGAATTCCAATAAAGTTTTCTTTTTTCATTTAATAAATTAGATGTGAGTTACAGTGCTAATCATGATTTTACACAGTAAATTATCTTACAACGATATGCAAGAAAATGAAGGTCTCAAGAGTTTATTTTGCTCGGCTGGTGAAGAAAAAAACGTAAACGAGGATAAAAAAAGTAAAAATTTAAGAGGGTACAAAGTGAAATGGTAAATGGGCAAAGTGGGTGAAACGAGGTTAGTAAGAAACGTGAACGAGAGGTTGAGCGCTAGAACGAATGTAACATGGTAAATGTACGACAAAATGCACTTACGAATGAGGCTTCAGGGCCATTGGGACCCATCGGAGTAAACATCGATGATGAGAGTAACCGAGCGACACAAATTCGTGTAGTTAACCTCGACCCAAGCAACTAGCCAAGGTGAAGAACTCGTCCGCGCTTGTGAATCTACCTAACATCGCAAATTCAAGGCCTGCAAGCTATTTCCGTTTCTTTCTGCTTTCCCACAGCTTGAACAGAACCTATTTCTCTAAGTTTCATCTCAAGCCTCATTCTCAACTCAAGCTCTTACGTGACATTATCTGCGTTTAGTTGGTAAACGTACAAATTTATGTAGCTTTCCAATTTTAACCCTCTTGAAAAATGTATGAACTGTACACTTTTTTGTTCCAGGTGAGTCGTGTTGGGGCCACTGATTAAGATCTGTAATTCTGATTCTACCGAATGTTGGAAGATGGTAAGACAAGGATGGAATTAACATTTAATATTTCATATACGTCCACTTCTCACTTATTAATTAATGTATTATTTTTACTACTTCCCGGAGAACGTATTACAATTTATAAACGAATTTTCTTTAACTTAAATAATTATTTACTTAGTATCAAGGATACAAAATGTTGATTATTGATTTAGCGACCGCTATATTACAATAGTTTATTAGTTAAAATCGTAAAATTACACACCAGCGCAAGGGAATACCATAAAATCCTTGGTAGCGTCTGGGATACGCGGATAGATGAATCGGGGATAGGGGAATGGAGGAAACAACCGTGCTGGGGGTGGATACCCTGCCTCGGGGTTTCGAACTCGGCGTTGCAGCTTAACGACTTAATGGTTCGCGGAACGTAAGTTTGTTCGAGCGAAGTAAACAAAGAGTATGGATTACTCGGGCGGTTCGAACTACCCCTATTTTTCTCGTTTTTCTTTCTTTCTACTGCTACTTCTTTGTCTCTATTGCACCGAGGGCTTCAATTGATATAGCGGCAGGTTGTAGTTTACGGTAACTTTGCACTCTCCGTGTAACGCTGAACGTAATTTCGAGCCCATAAGACAGTAGAAGGAAACAAAAAAAAACAAGGCGAGGTAGCTTCAAATCTCATTTCAATGTACTCAGCAAGACCTTATACTTTTTATAAAAAAAAGCAAGTACTTAACAGCAAAGACAATTCTATCTTTAAAGCTTTATTATAAACGTCATTGTTGTTAACTAAAGTCAAGGACATTAAATAGTAAAAAAAAAGGACAAATAAAATTAGCAGTCCAATATTATTGCCAGGTTTCACAGGAAAATTAAAAAAATGTCCCTCCCCTGTGCTCAAACACGAAAACAAATATCGATGTGAAGACTAATAGAAAAGCAATACTGAAACAAAATGAAAGGTCATCAATTAAATGATAATCAATTATGGCAGCTGCTGAATTGGAGAATCTGAGGAATTTGCATTGTCGGGTTTTGGGGATGAATTTCTGGAGGACAGCGAGGTGGTGACCGAGAGGAATTTTGACAAAACCGCGCCCAGCTCGCAACTCCCCCGTATTCGATGCAATCCGTTAATACACATGCGTTGTATACATATATATATATATATATATATATATATATATATATATATATATATATATATATGGAATGACGTGGTACGGGTGTGGCGAGAGGCTGCCAGGGAAGGAGGGGAACAATTATGCGACAGGCGCGTTAATAAATTAACGTCGTTGCGCGTTGGATATAAATTAAAGTGGATGAGTCTCGCGTGCAACCGTGCGAGATACGCCGAGGCTGATGCGTCCCTGACAACGAAGAATGCATCATTCCTGTGGCACATTTTGCCATAAAAACCTCCGCGGGGTTATATAACTCGTGGATACGTTGCGCAGCGACCCGGACCAGGGAAGACTGTACTGCATTTACCTCATAGTCATACTGTAATATCATTATCGCAATCTCTTTACGTAATTTACATGCACTCTTCTCGATTTTTCAAAGTACTACGCATTTCCAAAGAGATTGATCGTGCACCCCTTCCGCTCTGCAAAGCACGTAACTTTGTTTCGCAATAATAGTGTGAAACAATTACTGCATCCGTACATTAGATACAAGTTGCTCGTAATGTATCTTGTCGGATAGTCGATTCAAAATATCGATAAAATTAATTTATTAATAACCGCGGCTAAAATAACGAAGGTCACTACATAACTGATAACAACAAAAACTGAAAATAATTATTACAATAAGTAACGTGGAATTTATCCGTTGACACTGCCAATAAAATTATTCTTTTTACTTTCTCATAAAGGAGGCTGTATTCGTGACAAAAAATGTTCTTAGATTTTATATCACCGTACTTAAAAAGTTCCATAACGAGGAGAAATCATATTTTAAAAAAATGTCCGTGTGAGTGGGTGATATTTGCAAAATTGCAATAGATATATCTCGGAAATGGATTACTCGATCATCTTGAAACTTTGCACACGGTTCGGATCACAATCCGTATCAGTTTTCGGCAATTTCTGGTCAAATCGCTAACGATTCTCTCATTTTATGGTTGTTTGAATTTCTCGAAAAAAAGAAGTACGCTTACTGCTTTTGCAAATTTTTAGCTATCGAGTGAAAAGTTTGTACAAGAATGGGTCAGAGGACAAGGCTGTACGATATTGAGTTCTGTATGAATCGATCAAGGCGTTCAGATTGTATTTAACAATGATTTGTTGTAATTTTTCGAATATAAATCTATTTTTGCTTGAACTTTCGTAAATTTTCATCAATCAAACTGAAACTTGATATACAAATTGGTTAGGGTACAACGATAGTTGGTCTTGGATTTGGTGAGAATCGATTAAGGAAGTCAGAATTGAGATAACCATTCCTCGTAGAAAAGAATTTATGGGTTGGCGAGGATCACGAGGAAGCAATGTGAAAATTTCAAATTTACACGTCTTTTTGTTAGCATCATCATAAAATCTATTCCATTATAGACAGAAATAAAATACTGCGCTGGCTTATATTCATAGAAAGTAAACGACTAGAAAAAGTAAAAGTAATGAGGCCCTGATTATAGATTGATCTGATCAATCGACGGTAATCAATCCGAATCGTTAATTCCGATTGATTACCGTGCTTGGATCGATATTCGATCTTACTGGAGACAAAAGCAAAGGCAACTAACGAAAAAAGTACGAAAGTAAAGCAAGGAAAGTTAGTAAATTTCGTTTGTGCTCGTGAAGCAAGAAATCTTGTTTAAAAAAGAAAAACAAAAAACCGACATATTATGAGTGTCACATCTGAGTAAAATAGTATATTGTGTGACAAAGAATGAAACAAGACGATATGAGCCTGGGGTCAAGTTGGCAGCCCTCGCCTACGACTCGGGCTGACATCATACTAAGTCTGAAATCGTGTTTTATCTCGTGTCACACACAATATTTTTCATGATTACCTGCATCGAAACTTTAAGTTTCAGTGTCAGCAGCCAGTCAGAAAGAGGAAAGAAATATACTTGTATCTGCCCTAGGGAGTAAACACAACTGTTTCTGCCTGCTGATTTAAAGGATTCGCAATTTACGAATCCGCTGATAGTTGTCCGCGGCATTGGCCTGAAATTAGCTTATTTCAACTGGTAGTAGAGACACTGAAACTTGAAGTTTCGATGCAGGTATCATGAAAAAGAAGTTGTGATCGATAAAGAAACAAGTTGCGATCAATGAAGAAATCAAAACTGGCCAATAGAAGACGAACGGAAAATGGGAAAATGTGGGGGAAGGACTGAAATAGGATAGCAAGAGGATGCAATGAAACTTTCGGGGTACAACCAAAAATGCATCAGGTTCTCTCAATTCCATAACTTCATATGAATCGATATTACTAGATGTATAAGGTGTTTCACGCTAAACCAACCTAATAATTCTCCTAGTGTTCAAACGCTGCCTCAAGGCACAACAACAACAAAAATCTCTGCACACCATTTCAGATACAAAAAGAAAATTAGAAAATTTTACTGCAGCGTTTTTTTTTTTAACGTGACCTACATTATACAGAATAATCTTCGTCGTGAAGCTTACTTCAGAATCTAGTACGACATCATTTATTCGAGGGGCACCGAAAACATCACATTCGTTAAGGTTATGCGATTGACGTTGTCTATCTTTCTCAGGTTACGATGAGAGTGAAAGAGATACCTATAACTTAGTATTCCAAATCCCTCCGACACAGTTGATCCCTTGAATAAAATACGAGTACAGTGAAATGCAAAATTGTGAGGCGCAGTTCACCGTTCTCGTTTTTTTATCCTTGAATTTGACCACAGCGGTGGAATTCTCGAATAACATTTCTTATCATCGACTGAGTTGTATTACCGATCGCCGCTAAACCAACAGGGAACGATAAAAATGTGTATTACATCGTCTTAAGTTAAATTACGTTTCCTTTTCATCCAAAAGGGACCATCCCTTTTTACCCCGGGTTCGCGAGGTCAGGCTGGTGCTACCGATGCATTTTTCAAGGAACACGGGAGGCTCTGTTGAAACTCGTAACTATAGATATGTCCATCTGTGGTTGTGTGTGTGTGCATGTGTATGTGTGCGTGTTATTCGAGGATAAGGTTGCACAGCTGACGCGTCCTTACTTTTGAATCCCTCTTCTACTCACCCACCATTCGTCCCATTCAAATAGGAAAAGAAATATCTGAATCCCACTCGTTCCTTTCGCTGTTTGCAAGTATTACGGAGTAGATCCTTCAAAGAGAGCCCGAGCGCCTGAACTGTATAACCTATTTCTGTGTGTACACTATTTGCTTGTTGTATACATACGGTTATAAAAGTTTCAGACTTTTACGAATAAAAGTCTTTCGTGGAACTAAAACAAAACAAAAAATGGAAAAGAGGGAAAGAAACGAAGGTGTATTTAAACGTGGCTTCAAAGTTCTCCACTCTAAAAAAAGCAGTTAATTACAATTTCGCTCTCTATCATGCGCCCTCCCAAGAGAGTCTTAATGAACCTTGAGTATGAAGCGTATTCTTTGATGTATACTATTATTCCCTTATACGAAGTCCCTTGTACAAATCTTCGGTAATCACTGTGTGTTACAGAATTTTATGGGCAGAATTTGATAAAATAATACACACGAGACCGCATTGCAGATTATTAACCCTTCCTCGTTCGTTATTCCAATTCCCTCGTTGTGAGCGACTGCGCGAGTGTTTAACAGCCGAGTTCAACAAACGGCATAAGCGGGTCACAATATTGAATAATAGAGAGATTATCGTGCATATTAAAGAACGTACTTTGGACTAGCAGCACGCGTATCCTATTATGATATTAAATTACATTACTATATCGATTGGAGTCCTGTTATTGCGGGATACCGATGGTCACCTTCAAAGAAATTTCGATATTTCTGTAAAAACGCCTAAGAAACCTTATGAGAGGTCGTACAAAGCTGCAAGTTCTATCTCGGGCATTTGCAAGCAACAACAATAATTTGTTGTAAAACCAATTTTTATATCAAATAAATAATACGCATTTTGTTTTCTTTTTCATTTTTAGGCACTCACTATCTTAGATGATTATTGTCTTCCTGAATGTGTCTCGTCGGTTGTCCATCCGAAGTGATATCTCAGGAACTATCGAACCGATTTGGTTCTACTTGACAGGGTTCCTCGTCTTGGTATAAACTTGTTTTTTAAACTTTTTAACAAAATTTTGTTTTTGGCAATAAGCGATTGAGATTAAGTGCAATAAACAGGGATTCGCGGTGAGGAATGCAATTGTTTCGGGCAATGTCAACATAGATAACAAAGCTTAATTGAAAGCATCTGTATACAGGACATGCATAATTACAAGTAATCTAATAATACCAATTAGTGATAAATGGTAATTTAGCTTGTGATGTACATTTTTGTTTACAAACATTAGTAGTCAAGTAAAATGATAATAAATATGAGATCAACACTTTTTAAAAATATTTAACGTACATTTACAAAACTCAAATTGTATTGATGCAATACAATTTTAGCGAATAAAATGTCGCGAGATAAATACTTGTTCAACCATTTGAACCATGTGGCCAGAGGATAAATAGAGAGATCATCCCGAGAGAGAAACACTCCCACCGCAACCCCTCAGAATCGTCACGCAAGCCCAACACTATAACGCAAAGTACATATAGTATATTGGAAAATATCCAGTTCACATTTGCAACACAGGACTGATACAGATATCGATTGATGCTCATATATTATTTATTTTCCATGGCTCCTCTATACTTGTCTCTCTTCTTTCTAGGGGGCAGCGTCATCTATGCCATTGCTATGGGAGGTTGGATATATCGATGTCACTAAAAAGGTTTCCCATACCACTTCACTCTTCAATATTTTACCATTCAATATGACTCGTTCTGATGCAAAGCGTATCGATTTTATGTTCAGTGAACTTCTATTTGCTGCGCTAGTGGCACGTATGTACAGCTTCATGACATCGTTGACTATTAGAAGTTGACCCACTTGTTAATCACCTACATATATTGAATGGCAAACGTCGTTTCGTAACAAATCATCAATGGAATAAATGAATAGTCAACTGGAGTAATTTGACTAAGTTTGATAATGACTTTTCACTGGAATCAATAAATTATTTCACATTCCCTTTTCCTACATACGTTAGAACAAAATATTTGACAACTCGTGTGATTAATTAGAATGCAAAATAATTGGCTTGCGATAGTGAATACATTTTGTTACCATACTTACTCGATCTGCAACAATCACCCCAGTTAATCATAGAATTTTTTATTTGATTACACCAGAACCACTCTCTCCCTTTATATATAGCACCCCATGCTGCATCTACTCATAATTTCTAAGTCATTAGAATGGTTTCATTAGCTATGGAACATACAGTCTCAAGTTGGAAATCGATGCTTGTATTACACGACCACTACAGCTAGACTGCTATTGCCAATATCAGTTGCTGAAACTATCATTTTGGATGCATGCAACGATATAAAGGGCTGAAGATTGTCCCTTGTAACTGACATGCTTGCTGAATCATCTACATAGGTCAGGTGTTCTAAAGGAGAGGGGATAAGCCGAGGATGGTGCAACGTGATTTTCCTCTCTATTCGCATAACGTCCATCCATGTATATGATCCGGCATCGTTACAGCTCGATACTCTGGCCTCGATAAAACAAAGACAAATAGGTACGGCAGTGAGTGATCAATGGTCATCGTGTGTATTCAGGCATCATCGGGTATCAGGTGAAGATGAGGAGATGAGGATGAGTACGATACGCGTGGAGAAAGGGGGTCCTATGGTTATTGGTATTGGTTGAAAGGTAACGGTACACCAGAGGGCGGAGAGCAAGGGCGCGTAACGCAGAACCGAACCGAGCTATAAATGTATGTGTTAGCCGAAGCGTGATGTGCTATTGTTTGAATACTCGCTCATTCGTAATGCTCGGTTTCCCGGTTTCCCGTGCGCAAGATATGACGATAGTGTAGGTACGCTCGCGTCGTGTCGCTTCATACCCCTGTGGACCAATTGGGCCTACCCCTTGCTCTGCCACTTGCTGTATATGACGTGCCAGGAGGGTTCGCCCACCGGACAGTCAACTGTTCCTGCGCCACCGATCCAGCTATCCCTTTTGAACTTCACGGACAGTAGTACATGGTCCATAGAACAAAAAAAAATACCACAAACCGAACGTTTTTGTTTAGCAGTTCCATGCAAAATTCGGACATTGCGATCTAGGAGCTATGGACGTATAGCGATGAAATGGAACCACTTCTGCTATCAGCATTGTATATCGTATGCATGCTTTTTTCGTGATCGTTAACAGTTTGGATGATCCGAGTCAACCTTTGCTTTGTACACCTGAGACCATAAAAAAAAATCAAATGTTGTTCTACCCATAACAGTTGTCTGCCGATAATTCGAAATAACATTTTTGTAGTTGAATGTATGATGGGTTTGTCTAATGGATTAGTAAATAAGTCATTGTTCAAAGACTGAATTTTAGGTCACTGTTGTCAAACATAACTAGTTTGTTGTGTCGTTAAAACCAACATTTTTCCTTTCAAATTAACAGCTTTCATCAGAGAAAGTAAAGCATATACCTTGCGTAATTTATTTGATTATGAGGGAACTCGCGATATTATCGACAGGTCCAACAATTATTGGCTGTAGCTTATCTGCGAGTTTTAAATTGTTGAAATACTCCGCGACGCTTTCTCAATTCGATCTCTGTATCATTGACAATCTGAATGTAGCATATTGCACATCAGATTAACAATTGAAATATTGTAATCGAAATATCAGACAAATCTCTACGGGCGATAGAAATCCTTTCGATAATTCCGTATCGTAACTGATTCCTTCCAATACCAGATATATTCATTTTCATTCAAAAATCTATTACAATTATACATTAATTCAACTAAACATCACCCGTTTTTTTGCCAATTGCAAAATTACTGTTTTGGTAAAAAAAAAATAATCTTGACAGAACGGGTTTTGTCTAATACGTACACGCGATGAATTAATCAAATTTGTGTGAATCGTGTGAACAATTAAATAATGTTGTACATCCAATTCTACAACACTAAATTGTGTGAAAAACTATACGTTACAGGTGACTATTCGCTATGTGCGTGAGCTTTGTTACGAGCCGAGATCGACAGCCAGCGATCACTGCGGCAAATTTTTGTATTTTATCGTCTATCGATGAAAGTGAGATAGAATCAGGCTGTCATCCGCTAACAAACTTTTTTAAATTTTCTACAAAATCAAGACATTCTTTCGAACTCTAGTTTTTATATCCCATTCTATGATGGATTTACGACTCATGAAAAAATATTGACATTACGTTCTTCCTTCATCATTGAATAAAAAATCAAAACGTCTCGTTTATCCATGCAACTATTTGAGGTGCCAAAAGTATAAAATTAGCGACAAGCAACGCCACTTTGATTCGTTCACATAGCGAATCGCTATTTAAACTAAGCGAAAGAATTCTTCGCTGTGTTATTGAATGTATTATACAAAACTGTATGTGTAATGAATTTCCTTAATTCTATACTTGTTACTTTTTAGATGTTATATCCAAATATACACTCGAATAACTATAATAAAAGAATTAGATTGGAAAATTATGATTATGAAATAAGAAAGAATAATAACTATGAAAAAAGGGAAGTTAATATAAATATTTTGTGGCGTGTTAGTTATAAGATCAAATTATCCAAAAGATTCGTGTTGTTAGCTTTTTAATCATAAATGTTTCTTATATTCGTGAGATTCGCAAATGATTTCTATATTATCTTCATAAATATCAAAACATTTGCACTCGTCCCATACCTTTGAAACACGATCGGTGATTAAACATTCAACACTTGGAGTCTTTGAGTTTCCGCAGACCGGGTTAGCGATGAGCAAAGATAGATTCTCGTAGTTGAACATTGAGGTTTAATTCCTCCGGGCATGGATGTTGACAGGTACATACATTTTGTAGATTTATAGTTAAAATATATATTCAACTCCGTTGACGTCGGAATTCTCCATCGATCATTGTTTAAGATGACTCAGGCTCCACGCCACAAGTCATCAACGTCCTTCTTCCTTGTATTCCCGGTAGGAAGAGAAAAAGTAAATCCAATCACTGCTCCAAATTCTGGCCTACACGCCTGGAAAGATTTTATGATTGGTGGTTTCTCGTGAAGCATGTCTTTTGGGTAGTTAATGATCTTCGGGCGGTCTCGGTTATCTCTGTAATCAGCTCAGGAGATGTCTTTCGCGTACTATGGAAACCTTTTATATTAAATATAACCAAATATTCAATTGAAAAATATTATTATGTCATTAAAAAATCATAATCTAGTTTAATTATTTTAAGCAATGTTTCTTTAAATTTACAATACGTACTTAAGATTTAATATACATGTATATATGATATAATGTATTACTGTACGAAAATGAATCAAAATCAATGAATGAAAATCAAAGCTATAACGTTACACTCTTAACGATTATGAATAAAAAATATAAGGTAAAAGTCGTTACTTTATATTCATCATAAAATCTACTCTAGTCTGTCGTCAACAGTATCGTTACTGTTAAAAAATTTAACATCCCAATTGTATCGGTTACTACTCGATCAACAAATATAATTTCTTTTTCATGGCGGACGTATCAACCTTATTACAGCATAAATAATATAATTATTCGTTTTTGTCCAATAGGTAAATATAATACATTTCACTACAGAGTATAGAGATAAATATAAATATTTCTTGTGACAAATACGATTCAATCCTACGATTCATATCCTGCAATGACAATCGACTCTACTGTCTATCGTTATATGAACAAGTTAACGAGTTATTCTAACTCTTTAGCATGTGCATCTTAGGTAAATAATATAATTTATCACTAACTTATTCACAAGTACTGCATTACCTTGTAATTGTTGTACTAAATATTTTACTACAGCATCAACATTATACATTACAATAGGGAATGTTATTTTCAGATATAAATTGCAGTTCTAACGATCACAATTTGTATCAAAATGACTACCAGACGATTATTATTGTCTTGATGTAATGTCGACAACCCCATTTCTTTCTGTGTAATTGATCCGGTGTATAAGAATCCCAAATTTCAGCCTCATACTTCAAGATGTTCCACAGTTAAACCTACTGTAAATACCTTTGAAAAACTATAATAACTTATCAAACGCTTTCTTAATTTTGTGAAATTTCAATACGAAACTTTGATATAATTACTCGTTTGTTGGAAGCCATACATTTCTTTCAAAAGATGATTTTACGATTAATAAGCGTATTTTCAGTTCTTTGATAATAGAAACTCGGAAAGGAGGACCAAGGAAACAAAGCTTCGTCTACGAGGATGCAAAATAATTTCAAACATACTGTACAAGTCTACGATATTTCACCAATTTTAAGAAAAGACAAGTTACGCTTGTTTTAAAAGGATAAATGTTACCCACGACTGAGATTTTTTCAGGAACATTTGAACTAGCGATTCTTTTGCGTAAGTGTGTAGAATGTTAAAACACATAATTTTATTTGAGGTTCCTTACAAAAGCCAGACGCTTTTGCCACATGGCAAGAGTTAAATATTCTTTTATTAATATCAGTGCCTCTGTAAATCAACGTGCAATGGAAGATTATTGATTAAATTATACGCAGCTTAACGTCTGGTATCGGCGTAATGTCGATAATATCTGCGTTTTCATTATGACAAATCGGTTATGCAAGAAACGTATATTTTAAATGATGACACAAGGTTAAATAACACAAGTGGCCGAAATATATAAAAGAGCTGATCGACTAATCTTTGCTTAAACTTGACTAGACCAGCAACTCAGTAACAATGTCGAAGCTAGCAATCGTGTTATGCGCCGTGCTCCTCGGTTCGGTAGGTGTATATTGTACAAAATCAATTACTAATAAGTTGATAAACTGCAGAAATTCATATTTGTCGGCATTTTGTCATATTTACCTCTAATAATAAAAATAATTCAAACAAATTTCAGGCAGCACATCCGACGGACAATGAAAATATTTCACCATTATTTGAGGTTCTCGCCAAGGAATCGACAGATATCGCAAAGGACATTGCGTGCGAGATTATGTCAGCTGTGCAGACGGTAATGTCACACAATTCATTTAATGAATAAATTCTTCAACAACTCAATCTGTATCGTAGTCTGATTGGATTGTCGAACCTGACGAATGTATTAATTACGTATTAGCGTGAATAAACTTCACAGGCCTACGATGATTACGCGGAAATCATCTTGAGTTACACACATATCGATTCCAGAGAGTGTATCAATATTATCCACAAACTATGGAGAGACGGAAAAGATCTCATAGCAACAACGGAAAAATGCATTCGAAACAGTGAACAGAGTATAATTAATATTATCAAATATTTCAAATACCCTAATGAATTCTTACAAACCGTTCGGAAGAAAGCTGAAGAGTCATTCGCTGAGACGGTGAGTCCAATGTCGATTTCCATTTTGTTTTGCAGCATCTGATGCCGGACGTTGTGAATTGTGCGATGCGCAAGATTCGCAAAATAAAGTTATTACAGTTGTTGTTTTCTTCCAACAGGCTGGAGAAATAAGTGCGAATCATTCGATATGGATAACAATGAAAGAAATTGCAACTAATCTCTATACAGCGTTCATAAACAATGAATTATCTTTATATTTCGTATTGAATGAATATAAAAAATTAACTATACTTTGCCAGGGCATGGAACGCACCTTGTTTTTTTTGGAGGCATTGAATAAGTCGGTTGAAGCCAAAGATTGCGCACTAAAGTTGATCAAACAGGCTAACGAAAAGACTGTTGTCCGACCCAAAAGTTTCTTTTAATTACAACATGACATTTACCAAAATTATATGTGGTTAAGTGTGGATTTTTTGTATGATTAATATTAATAAATCTATACAGAGTTTTTAAGTTTGCAGAGTTTTTAATTTTTTATCTCGATTAAGGCGTATGGCTGTTACACCTTGTTAGCATTTCACAGTGCCGAGATACTATGAATTGCTTTCTCTATATCCTGATTAATTTACATGATTAATGTAGAGTATAGAACCCCTAGACATTGCGGTTTGCATAGTTCGATTGGAATACACGATTAATTATCTAAATTGTGCGCTGCTAAACTTTTTCCATATACACGTTATTGCGCAGTATCGAGACATTAGACATTACTGTCGTTACATTTTGGTTAATTTACAAAAATTAACTCCATATGTTACGGTATTTTGACGTTATTGATTATCTCCAATTTTTTTATTGTAGAATTCAGAATATTTTCGTTAGTGTACTGTGAAAGGTAATTAAATTCATCTATTATTGAAATCTCCGATAACCAGTTACCATAAACCATAAATATTTTTATCACGCGAACGCAAAGACGGAATTCCATCAGTTCAATACCAGACGTATTTACTGCTCACATCTATAGTCCCAAGTACGGTTTATATAAAGTCCCCTATTACAATTACCTCCCTAGATTACAAAATTATCTCTCCACCGCCGCCGCCGTGTAGGAGAATCTAAACTCAATCCTCCCTGAACTTACCCCCGATCTTACTAAATCGAGGAGGCTGGGGCGGGAGGGAGGGCGCTAAGCCCTGATTTTTTCACAGCATCCCAGAGTCCGGGGGGTTGGTATACGAAGCGCGCAATAGGGTGAAGCCCCCCCTAGCATATACATAATATATCTGGACATCTGCAGAGTAAATGAGTGATGAAGCGATGATTCAAACGTAAACTGCAAACGCCTGTCTTATCTCTATACAGACATTAACAGTTCCTCTACTATATAGGAACCAGTGTACATAGTATAATGGTCATATGTAAAGTTAATATATGTGACAACGCATTTTTGTATGAATATTGAAGAGTAGTATACTGCACGGGAAAGAGAGCACGTAGTACATCATTATTAATAATTCTATAAGTTACACTGCATACAGCTGTTATACCGGTATCGCGTAATTGGGATATCACGGTCAACGGTATAATATTAAAAGTTATTATTTTTGGGATCGCTTGCCGATGAGGAGATAGTTCTCAAGTAAATGACAAACAGGTGAATTTACGGTAAAAGTAATAGTTGTATGTTTATTATAGACAACGGTAACTTTCCGTTATCTATTATGTGACAAGAAATGAATAATACAATAATTAGATGTGTTTTCGAGTTATTGACGAGGAATCAACCCGTTCTTTCTTAATCTACCTTTAGACTGATTTTCGTAAAGCAGTTGCTAATTGGGTTTATGAAAATCCCTTCGTTAGCAATTTTTGTGTTAGCCTATCCTCGATCGTCAAGCGAGTCACCTTATTATGCTGTGCCGACGTTCTCGGCGTCAATCGTACGATCGGGCATTGAACTTTGTTTCCTATCTTGAACGAATTCCAATGTTTCGTTAGCTGTGTCAGCTATGGAATATTCCAGAATATACCATTGAAATGGAACATTCCGCGGCACAAGACAGCAATGTGATTGACTATTTAAAAGGTTGTATAATACGTTTCATGTCGAGTGAATGAGTAATTTGTACTGTGATACAAAGTGTCAAAAACATCGTTTTTTATCGATATTTAATTTTTTCCATATCGTTATGATATCAATTCCGTTGACTTAGTCTTTTGTAAGTCGATGTATGTAAATGCAAGCGGTTATGATTGTATTCTCGGCAAGATTCTATATTTTCCACAAGAAACCACCTGTCTCTTCGTTTTTGTGTATACTTTTCATTAAAAAACTTTTATTCGCTTAACAAAATACGCTATCGAAAAACACCCGAACCCGGATTCCGATTATATGACGAATCTTCTATATACGCTCTTTGAAAATGACAAATTCTTTTTTTTATAGATTTTATTTTTGCTAATATTTAAACAATTTTATTTGATTTTAATTGAATAGCTTCACTAAGCATTTCATCGCTCGAAACCGAAAAACCCGATTTAGTCGCAGCTATTAACTTTTAGCCGGCTTAAACGTAATCTAAATGTAAACGTTTTAACTAAAACTTAGCCGATCTAGCGAAACAGTCCTACACTATATGTATATTTTGATTACGTACATTAAAATTCTCTTAAACCTTTACAATGTGATTCCAATAATTTGTAAAATATTTTCTAACGTCTCCTTTGTATATTATGCTGTCTGTCGAACTTACGATTTCATCGGTTTGAACAAGCGAGTATGGAATACTCGTATACTATTTCATCGAATCTCCTATTAGGTCGTGTTGCATATCTAAGTCAACTATATCATATACCTATGAGCGTACTTACAATCGATATTAGACAGCGTATTACGCTATGTATCAGTTCGGCTTGCGGCCTAAGTCAAGAGTGCCAAAGCCACTTTGGTTAATCAATGGCATTCACGATAGATCGATACTATACCAGCTATCGTATCATATATATTGCTATACGGTCTGTTAGAATTCCTTTGCGTTTGATATTGAAGCGTATGAGAAGCCTCCGCATCGTAGTACGCTTTGGTTTTGCCAATGCAAAAAAAAAGTAATAAGTCGTCAAATCCTAAAGGGCAATCGTTACTCTCGTTCTCGTAAATAATATAATCCATTCACCACACGCTCTTTTTGCGGCTCTATTTGTGCAAGGAATGTATCGAAGTAATCTATTTACCGTTATCATCTTAACTTAATTTTCCCAGTACAATCAATCCTACGAAACAGTTAATCTTCGATTTTAATTAAGAGTACGGGCTTTATTCCAATTTTTTTTTGTTTCAAGAAATGGAAAAGAAATCATTGAACTTGGAACTATTTCGTAAAATTCAATAAACAAGACCGCTGCTCATTTATATTTTATCCGTCTATTTATTTTCTATTAGTTAGCGCAAAAGTTGATAACGCTTTTTTACTCTTGATCCAGCACAGTTTCTATAAACTCTTTTTCTTGCAGAAATACAGCGAAAGTTTTTATTCGCTGTTCCCAATTTCATCTTGTCGACGATACTCGTAAAGGAATTATGTGTTATGAAATATAATATATATTTCGTCATATGTTCTCACAAGAGAGCGATAGACATTGAAGGAGAAGATGAAGTAGAAATGAATTACTCGTATATCAGCAAGAGAATCTTAAGCTAATCGGGCAGACGAGCAGAGCCGAGTTCTGTAAATACAGTTATAGATAATCTTTATCTAAACAATCGATATAATGCTACTTCATTGATAATCCTGACATGTGTGCTTACGAAATGATTTGTGTAATTTACTACCTTCACATATCAAGTCAATTATATTAATTATAGTCTGGTGCGCATCTATTTATTCGCTGTGTGTGGTGAAGTTGATAATACAATTTATAGAGAGTATCCGTGAGTAGCGTGGTCTGTGTGAGATCTCAATGGCAAAGTTGCGCACTCTAATTATTTGCTATAGATGCTCGCAATGCCGCAATGTTGTCAGTTATTTATTGAGCTTTGCCAATAAATTAACGATGAATCATGCGATAAAAGATTTTTCGTTGGGAGTTTGCCAATCGATAGGTTTGTAGCTAAAAGAATATGACGTCGGTTACTGCACGAAGCTACGCAACAGTAAAATGTAACGCGAAATATAACTGAATTAAAATGGAAAATTCATATATTAACTGATCAAAGTTAGGGGTAATGCATCATTCAGGGTTGCTGTCGTTAATAAAATGAACCCAATTTTAACCAAGTGTTGGTAGAAGTGGATAACTTTGGTTAAACCATACAGTTCAACTTCACAAAACCTATCCAGAGAAGTGGTAGAAACCTTTGCGATTATCACTTGGAAAAAAATAATAATAACTTCTAGTTTACTTTTTGTGAGCGAAAAATTAACTTCAAGTTGATTGTAACCTGTGCTCCCGCGCAGAAAAAAATAGTTCCGGAAGGTGTCTTAGACCTGGGAGTAAGGTATTCCTTGAATTTCCACAACTCGTGACCTGGAAATCTTAAGAGTCAGAGCCATGGGGTCGCACCCGTGAATGTAAAAGACTTTATAAAGTCGTCTGTTCCGTCATGACTCTCTCGCTAATTGGCAACTGATCAGGGTCCACCGATTGCCTGAAATGTAACACCCGGAGAATGCACCGTTTACTTCATTCGGCCCATCCACTTCTCTCTTCTATGTGTATATATATATGCAGTTGGTATAGCTGCTAGCTCGTCTGGGTATCCATGCCAGCCAACGTACTGTGCTATATCCATTGCGATGCTGCACCACTGCACTTTCGCTAAGAGCCTTTCCCTGTTACTTTATTGAGCAGAACTAATTGCCGCTTGGATGAAGATTCTTTTGTCGGATCGTGGAGGCTCGATGGCGTCTAACTCGGTGTCGAAACTTTTCTCAGTGGCGGCGTTCTCAACACTACTTCGCTCGATAATACCGCATCCGGGATATCAGTATTCATTCGATAAATATTATAACCGGTCCGCGAGCTAACGAGAAATGGTGTGAGGAACGCTCTGCCAGAAAAGGATGAGAGAAAACGAGCGGTGGTCCGGAGAAACGATGAGGGCAGGGTGCACGATGTGCTAACGTCGATCAAAGGTCCAATATTCTAGATGGAGAATCAGCGCGTGACGATACATCACTCTCAGACAGCGTTCTCGTCGTTTATCTCGCGTTCGCCCTAGCCCAGCACCTATCCACGTCGTCCTATCGCTCTGCTCGTTGGCTTCCATCGATTCTACCATATATGCGTATAACGGGATGCATGCAACTATATCAGATATCGACGAGCACGTACCGCTCTATCTCTCGCGTCAGCAATCAATTTTATTGGAATAGGTATACATAGGATACCACAGTTAGAACTAGATTGATAATAGGTCGAATAAAGTAAAAATTGAAAAAGTATGCATTTTTCTAAATGACAGTTGAATGCTAGCTAAACCAAATTCACCTTTGATAGATTGAATATTGATATTATGGTATTTTATTACATTTATTCGTCTGGATTAAAATTATTCCAATTTCGTATCGAATTGGGACGAATGAAAACTTAGTTTCCAATCGAATTGATTGTGCATCAAGCAAAATTAGCGGGAAAAGAGAAACACATAGCAATTAAATATATCGACATTTATGTATTTTGTAACGAATTCGTGAACAATTAAACAGAACGTGTATGTACTGATACCTAGGGAATTAATTCTGAACGTTTCTGTCTGTTACGTCCTGCATTCGCAAAAGAAGACGCAACTAGGGACAATTTATTAATTTCTCCATTTTAAGCCAAAATGTGCTGGCTAGGGTTTGAAGTTGATCTGGTGAAGGGAAGGTTATATAAATAAATTGTTTGAACATATATATATACATTAAAACAGTATTTTGCACCACTATGTATTGATATTATGAAAGAAGTGGGTGAAAATAGTTAAGTACGGGCCCGTGTTACGAGGTTCGACCGTCGTGATCGGCCCCCGGAGATGAACTGCTCGAATCAATGAGGAAAGTAGTGCTGAAGGCACCGCGCAAGAATAACATCGAAAGGTACCGAGTGATTAGCGGGGCGCAGCGCGTCTCGACGATGCTCTGCGTCTCGCTGGTCAGCGTGGGACCGGTGACCTAAGCAAAACGTATATACCCAGCAGTGATAAGCACTACTGGGTCGCACTAGAAAAATTGCGTGTATGCGCGGTTAAAACGAAAAATATTACAATTAATTTACACAATTAAATGACAACAATGTTATGTTTACTCCGGACGTAACACTGTCAATACTCGATACCCCCAGTTTGCTTTAGGTTACTATTCTTAATACAAAAGGGATTTCCGGTTGTAGTTTGAAATAATATTGAATTACCGACGGCTACACAGTCAGCAAATGCTCTCGACGTAATATATGCAAGAGACATTTCAGTGATTTCGTTATAACGTAACAGAGATATTTGTTGGCATAGGGGCAGGATATTGTGGGTGGCACATGACGAGATGCACGAGTGTATGGAGAAAGCAGAGTGAGTCGAGTTGTTTGGATATGAGAGATGTTACAGGAGTTGTTTCAAATCGGCGGTGGCTAGTTCGTTCCCTCGCACTTTACTCTCGAGTCCGACTTTGCAGTGTTCCGAGAAACGCGACCAAAATGATTCAGGTAGAGCTCTTGTGCTTTGTGTATCTGTATGTTGCTTGGTATTACTAGCTACATACACATACTATATGACTTCTCTGGTCTCTGGCTTTGCACCAGGATCATTCTGAATATTAACTCGATGCAAGCGACCGGGTAAATCTTTGGTCAAATGCATGAATGGAATGGACACTGGCCTCTACCTCGAAAGTAGTTCACCCTCTGTGTGTGAGCATTCAAGTCCGTTGATATTGATCGTTGACATGAGTGAAATAAAAGCCAATTCGCGACAATAATTGTGTTTTGTTCATCTGAATATCGGGTCAGATAGATTATATATTTAAATATGTATAAATCGATATTTGAATGGTAGTTTCGTCTCTCATGGAATATCCTCAATTCCGGGAGAGCGCAACCGCTTCCAAGTAGAAGAGATTGTACATCAGAGCTATCTTTCGAAGAACGTGACGTTACGCGGTATTACGGAAATGCACAATCATACCAAAAGAGGCGAAAGAGGGTGGGCGGAACGGAGAGAGACAGAGACAATAGGGTAGCGAAATAACATCGGAGACACGGAGACGTCGATATGCGTCGATCACGTTCCGTCATTCACCGCCCGTTGCAGCCGAGTTTGCGAGACTCGCTCGGTACCGCTAGGGAGTCTATAACCACGAGGGCTGGCTTCATGAATGCACTGAGCTTGGAGGTGAACGATGAACTTAGGCTGCTGATGCTGGTTAACCGATTCTCTATCCAGTCTCGCACGAGAGGGTTAGTCGTCCCGTGATAACTCGATAATCAATTAGACGCACGTAAGAGGGATGGGGACCATGAGATTAATACGCACGAAGGGGTTAACCCACGCGAAGGGCAAGAACCGAGGTATACCAGAAGCAATGCACCAGCAGCTTTGTTAGCGATAGCGTGAATAGGCAACGGCTTAGTCGTTTAACCCGATGGATTTATCGTGCGGTCGATGACTTTAGAATCCTCAGTCTAGTGTGCAGCGCACCGTAAGCTTTTCAGTAACATATATAAACTCTAGTGCGCACATATACAGGCATAGGAAAATCTCATGTTATGTCACTCGAGCCTGATAATTATATCTGACAAGTTAAGATAGCACGGTTTAAGAAGAGATTACGCGGACACGCTTTGTCTAAACGCGACGATGCAATGTTGCGTATCTATACGTCGAACTCTCCACACGGTGTTTCCTATATTTATAGCATGCATTTATATCTTCTTCATTGTTGGAAGAAAACTTGAGGAAATCAACAAGAATGTATTGACACAACTACAATTTTGTTGAATTAAAAGGACCGAAACACTTGAAAACCATAAAAATGAAATTCTGTTGTAGCTACACATATGAACTTTGATAAACGCTGTACTTGATAAATACAAAAATAATGAAACTTTTTCATAAATGTTTTATTTTTTTGTAGCCCATCAGTGTAAATATCTTTTTCCCCATTTTGAACTTGTCTTATACTCGAATCGGACTGAATCTTCTTACGAAGAGAATGAGAGATTGCGTAGCCCATTCGGTTCATATGTGCACCATGAACACCACGTCAAATTGAAAATGGAAAAAATATTTGCAGGATTTCATATGCGCAATTGCAACACAATTTTATTTTTATAATTTTTAGGTAACGCGGTCCCCTTAACTAAATTTGAATTTCATCGATATAATTCTTTTATAAATGAGTAATTCATCGAACTTTTTTCCTCAATAACTTTACACGAGATTTATTTCTACACTATACAGTCTTGAAAGATCTTATTTTGTTATCAATTTAGAAATATTGCCTCGACGTATCATACCAATCGATATTCAACATTATTGAGAGTGATGGGAAAAGGCAATTGAAAGAAAAAATCACGTTTACTGTTACATTTACCGATAGTCCGTCGTTCCACAGTCATGCGGGAAGCTAAACCCTAGAAAATAATAGTCTTTAACGAGCTTAACGTACGAACGATTCTTCCGGAGATTTACTTTCGCCCAGATACGCTTCCTGACCGGAAAGATTGAGTCTCGCTATATCATCCCCTATCGACCAGCATCCTCGCACGATTTCCGTGATGGTGGTTCAATGGTTCCCGTTAAACCGCCCGGTAATTAGCGAGCCAATTAGAATATCACGAGATTTAAGTCCAGCACTGGAAGCGAGGGAAGAATAACAATTCAACATTTTTCAACCTTGATCCTTTACACAGTTTTTTTTTTCAATAGAGGACACCTCTCTACCTTTCCCTAAGAAATTTATCAGCAAGTTTCTGCTTCTACAGAAGCTTCGCGCTTGGAAATCATCGCGACTGTATAACCACGCCCAGGCCTGCGGGCAAAACTCGTTTTTTTTTAATCGACTTCTTCACCCTAGACCCTGATCTTGTCCTACTATTATTATCCTTTTTGCGAGATATTGGGAACGTTTGGATTCTTTCACCCTTGTGTCTTCGTGAATTTCGAAGAGGACGCCTCCTTCGCGCGTCTTCTCTCAACGAAAACGAAAGAAAAAATAAGTTTTATCGGGAACGAGAGTGTTCCCGCACACAGTGACCGTCGTCGTAAAATCTGTCAACTTTTTCCGCCTCTCTTATCCAACTTGTACGAGTTTTTATCAATACAACGAACGAGCGTATTACTTTAATATAACTTTTACTTGGAATCTCAATAATAACGTTAACAATATTAATTCGCGGAAAAATATGTACCGTGCATAATTTGAGGAAAAAATGTTTAATTGTAAAGAAAGAACAAAAATTATTATTTGCTTCGGTATAACACTGACATGAGATTCATTCATTTTATTTCGAGTAACAGATAACGCACTATATTCCGCGGATCAATATAGCTCGTGTTTACAATTTTTTTATTCTTCCGCAGCTACGCAACTCGCAGAGAATATGACGATAATTACTCAAATATAAAAGTAGAATAATTATTGCAAATATAATAGAGTGCTCAGCAGAAATTCGTCCAGCTAAAAAAATATTATTTCCCGATTATAACACTGTGCTGCTCTGAATTTTAACTAAGGTCACGCAGGGCGAGAGTGTTGTTCGTTAATGTTACCCTCTGTTATACACAAAGGCAATTCATTATAATGAATAAAATATGCATTACGTACTATGTGACATCTTGATACGAGAAATTTATAAAGTACCTTGAGCGACAAATTATTGTAGAATTATAAAAACAACCTCTCGGTGCTATAAAAGAACTTATTACCAGTCTGGAACTCAGAGAACATTATACTTGAGCCTACGTAAATTTCAGTTGAATTTCAATTAATTTTGAATTCAGCTATTCGCGGATAGTAGATTACGAGATAGACGAGAGAGTCCAGCACCGTCCAGTAGGGTGACAGACAGGTCGTTTGAGACGGATAGTATATCGACTATACGAATCATTTAAATAGTGGGGGATCATGGATCATCTTAAAGGAAAGGCATTTCTCATGGAGCAGCCGCAATGGACGGTCGCACCTAAAATTTCTTGTATTACCATTGACGTTACCGCATTCGCGTTCTATTGATAGGCATCCACGACTGGATCAAAACTATCGATCAACATCCAAACCTGGAAAATATCATCTTCAACATTGGATCCAGCGTTCCTGAGCAAAAGCTAAGTACTTATTAGGATAATCAATAGCTACTAGAGCGAATGGTATAAACTTATAATACATTTTTATAATGCCACACGGCGCGCGGATAGAATTCTATCGTGATGAAAAATCGAAAATTTTTATTTTCGAAAGAATGTATTTGCATATAATCTCAAGCATAACATATTCATTTTCCGATCGTCTAGCCCGTTTTTGAGAACAATTAAGTAAAATTAATATTGACAAATGCGAATTGTGACGTTGCGTCCCTCGCAATTACGACACCTTACATACGTCACAATGCTCCCTCGGGTATTCCCTCACTACTCCCATCCCCCGTAAAAACAAATCCTACTTAAGATTTTAGTAAACCACGACAACTATTATTTTCTATTGTAAAACTAAGTTCTTCACTCTATAATCTGATTTTTCATTTACTCAATCTCTCTGCAAACATTTTCAGATGAGGAAAATTTCTCGAATTACGATCAATTTAATAAATTACGATACAAGAGGGGTTTGACCAGTTAGTATTAATAAATTGATGCAACCCCTATCTTTTTAAAAATAATTTCTTATCTTTTACTCCGGAACGCATGAACCAGCACAACAGTCCCGTTCCTGTTTGGATAACTGACATGGAAAAACGATATATGCAATGCCAATGTAGTTGCAGTATATAACTCGTGACCTATTATGTGCGTTGTATAGTATACGTAGCTACATTTCCATTTTATCTCGACTCTGGGCCGTGAGCGGTGGCTTTTGTTTCTTGTCAGTGTCGCTGAGTGGGGGTGCAAAACGCTACAGGGATAAACAGTATGAATGTGAGGGCTGAAAGGATGATACGAGCTTGTTGGTCCATGGTTGTACGCAAAGAAGAAGAATAGGCGCGGAGCGCGATAGGATCAAGCAACACGAGAAAACCCGAACACGGAAGACGTACACCCGTATCATTTCGCTGGGGGTGGCTCTCCCATCCGCTGGAATACCGAAGGCATGGACTACTTAAGTGTTTTGGCGAGAACACGCGAGCTCTATATTTTCGAAGTCGTCGTCGTTGTCGTCGTCATTGGACGTATATTTCGGTCGAGGGTAAAAAAAGTGAGCCGGAAAGCCGCCAACCGGGCAGCGCCCCCGAGCTTTCCTCCACTTCCATACGTAGCCCTGTCCAACAGGACCGGACATTAGTGTCTGCCACGCTTTTTCCCTAACGCTATATCCTCATACAGATGAGCAGGAGCTTTGGAAATAGCTCCAGCGTTTTGGCAGTTATGGGCACCCTTTATCCTGGGGTATTACGTTTTTCGCCTTAGTGTTCTTCCTGCAAGTACCTTGGGCACGTTCTCTTCCGTAAGCTTCGACCAAAAACGAACATTCAGTTATGTGAGACGGGAAGAAGAGACAGAAGGTTAGATACATACGGAACCTTCACAAAAAAGAAGAAGCCAACGAGACTCATAAGACCAATGTAAGAGATATCTGATACCTCGCACCACCAATTTGTCATCCTCTAATGAAACAGAGAGTCTCGATCGTGTAATTGCTAGAGCATTTCCGATATTATTGATATCTGAATTGTGGGACAAAAAGTCTATTGGAGCTTAAGAAAATGTAATGTGGAATCGATTAAGGACTTTCCTTCCCTTGACAAGAGTTTACGATACATCAAACTCTAGCTTTCCACATAGATAGCTTCTTTGATGATGAACTATCAGAAACTATATATTTTTACCAAAACGTATCGGCTCAATGAATTTTTATTAAATTTGGCGTCTTGATTGCAGGTTACAGCGAATAATTCATAAAGCTATATTATGAATATTAATTTTTAAAAATTACTTTGAAATACAGTCTTTGCCCTCGGTCACTTGAAATTATTTTTAAAAAAACGTAATTCGGCTTTACCCGAATTTTAATCGTCGTAATGAGATATTACAAAAAATAAATTGAAAAAGAATATATGAATTAAAGTACGAGAGTTAGGTAATGATACAAAGGTATTTTTAAATTAAATGTACTCCGCGTGACCGTACTTTCTCTCATTGTGGCTACCGGGCAAATAATTACTGGGAATTTTGGAATGACCCTCCCAGCAACGGAATATGAGGGAGGTGGGAAAACAGAGGAAGGGTGCTCGACGAGTTAAACGAATCGCGCGGCAGTGCAGATATTTCCGGATGCGCTCTATGTATGCGTTAGCATAGTACGCTTGTGCTTTTAGCGCCATGCTATGTAACCAACAGTGAGAGCTTCGCTAGTAAAAAAAGAGGGAGCCATAACTCTGAGGCTAAGCGTAGCGAGGTAGTGAAAATGCATGAGAGGCATGCGAGCGTTTTTGGCTAAAGAGATCTCTCGACCCGATTAGATATCCTCCGCAACCACTGACTTATCCGCGTGGATAGAATGCCCGGACACACGGACAATCACGATTCTCCTCTCGCAAACTGAACAAACATTTACGCTGTCTGCGAAAAAAGCACTATTCCATCAAACTGCGAATAAAAAAACACTAAATTTGTAAGCCACAACAATTTTTCGGAATGAGGATCGAGCGGTGTGGTCTACCAGAAATGAAATTTTAATAACATACGATTCAATCGTGTTCCATGTCTATCGGAATAGCGGTAATATTGTTAAAGACCTCAAGGAAACGAATAAAAAAAGCTTCGTTTCCTATTGTAGTAATTTAGTTGCGCGATACTCAGAGAATGAATCGGTCGAGGTGGTGGCTTAGCGAAAAGATTGCTTCCGTTAAGAGGAAAACGTGCTCAGCTGCGATTGCACGCAACGAGAAAGGCGAAGAAAAGAAAGCTGGAACAGGGAGCACAGTTTTATTTAGCTGTGGAATTGAGTTTTTAAAATACAAGTTACAATTGGTGTGTAAACCATGGGATGCTTTTGAAATCCGTAAAAAGAAAGATTGAAGTGCAATCGATTCGAGATTACTGCATTAGTGTACAATAATATTGAAGGATAGAAATTCTGGAATGGACAAAGAAATGAAGATTACACCGTGAAAAATTCAATTTATCGTAACTGATTGAACAAATAATTCAATCTGATCTAAAGGGAACGACTCGATTACATGTACGTGCGCTCAACTATAATGAAACATTTATAAGAAATCAATCCACTAAAATATTTTGAAATGAAACTTAGTTTAAAAAAATAATAAATAAACTAAAAGTTAATTGAAACTTTAGGGTCTTGTCATAATATGACTTAAGACTTTTCCCTTTGATCAGCTTTTGTTTATTCTCATTTATTATATATTTCCGTTATTATATATTAAAAATAGAGACAATTGTACCAACGGATTTGAGGGACAAATGCTAATGTTTACGTTTCAAACTTCCCGTTAGTACAAAGGTGGGAGCGCGAGGGTGTAGCTTTCCTGTTTTACCCTCTAAATATCCCTGGACCTTTACAGGATTCATTTTGTTTACTGATCTTGCATTGGTGGTTGGGAGCGTCTATTTTGCCAAGAGAAGAGCAATACAAAAATCATCTACTGAGACCGAAAACGTGAAGAAGTGGAAGCGAAGAAGACAACAAGAGCTAAACGCTGTATAGAAAAGAGCATAACTGAAGCATTATACACTCGATATAGAACTGATAATAAGAAGACACAGTTATTCAAACAAATGTAATTTAACGAAACAGAACGAGCGATATGTACGCATAAGGTCGATTGGTATTGTTACGTCGTTGATAGCTCATCGACGTAGACCCTAACGATACTGCTGCCAGTGACGCGCAAAGCCTGCCAAACGGTCTCTCGTCTCATAATGGTTCCGTTATCCGTGAACAGCGGATGGACAAGTTTGCAAAGTAACGCAGGAAACGAGAAAGGATGGTTCAGAGTGAAAGAAAAGGTGGGTTTCAGCCAAGTTTTTCGATAACCCTCGCACGATCAATCACGCGTGAAGCAGAGGGTGTACAGTCACGGGCGACTCACGGTCAGCCTCGATTGCGCACACGATAAGCCTCCCCTGCGACACTCATTAATTATTTTCTTCATCGTGGTCTAGGATAGACATAGTATTTCGTAATTTATGGATTTCTCTGGAGGGACATGCGGGAAGAGATCATTGGACCTTGTCCGATAGGGCGATATCGATGAAAATTATTGACAAGCTCCTTGAGAGTGTCCGACAACTATAGATGCGTAGAGTATGCTGTAGAGGTTGTCGAAGATGGTAATTGTATCATGGAGGGAAATAAATAACTTTCCTTCATAAAATAGCACAGACATTTATTTGTGTCTCTACAACTGTTTTGTGACTTTACGAAATTGCGTTTTTTTACCGGTATCTTGTTTCTCAGAGGTATAATATTGCTTATTTAGAATTCTTAATATCAATTTCTTTGAAAACGCAGGCACGGACAACTACCCAATCGTTATTTATTTGATTTGCCAATTTTCTCAAAAACATCTAATATTCAGGGCTAATAAAGCAAATCACGTTTAACTATGGAATGCTTGAACGCAGTTTAATCTAATTTGCTTATATCCGAATAATCAATCGCTTCGAAAAAAAAATGTTGGCAACGTCAGTTGCCATTCGACCACAATTTAAAAAAATACATATTCAACTGTCGAAACCTCTCGATCAACGCATCACGCGAAATGCTTTCCGAATGTATATGCGATTGAACCGCCTGTTATCAATACGCTTAGCCAGAACGGTCTCAGGCCGTTCCATCATGATTATAGCTCGTCGGAAGATCGATAATGTACAATATTACTATACATACATAGTTCTCCGAACAGTAGAGTGGACAAGCGAGCGAGAGAAGCGGACGAGACACCACCAATGGCATCAGGGTTGCGCTAATAACTCCGTGGAACGCGTAACATCCTCGGATACCGAGATCGTCCATGTCCCGACCACCGACGTCAACAACATACGAGCCAGCATCACTTATGCATCGTTGAATTATGCACTGCGCATCATTTCCCATGGGTATGACGCGCGTACGCGCGCTCGCAAGATGTACCATAGCGAGAGGGATTCACTTCGTCTACCTACATACGATACAAGTATCGCGATTGGAGAGAATACGGGTGTTAGTAATATGTTTATGTTTAGGTTTTGAGACTATTGCTACTTTCTCAACTTAATGAATATTCAGTGTTACGGGTAATTGCGACGGTCATTGACAGAACACCGCCTGTCACTAGGTTTTGGCGTTATCCTAATTTATTTCTGTCGAGCTCGATTCTTAATGGCCACTACATGGTAGCCATTATGGATGGAGAATCAATGGATGTGCCTTTCATCCTAGAATGTTCTATATCGAACCTATCAGACAACTTCCAGAAAATAATGCAAAGAAATGTCTCTAGCACACTTAGCACGTTATGGAAACCGTTAGAGCACACTCGCCACACCCAAGGACCAGAATCTACAGCGAACTGTGTCTCTTTCGATCGTTTTTCCAGACTTGATGGCTTACGCGGTAAGCGGATAACGAAGTACAGTCAACCCTCTCTCATCTGCCTCTGGCTGTTTTGATTCTGTTTCTTCTTTTACCCTGCTTCGGCGCTCACTTTCACCCTTCCTCTTTCGCTGGACTGCAGAGCTATTGCAGCTCCGCTTTTAGCATTCCCGAGAGTAAATCCGTTATATACCCAGCAGCCAGACCACCCATTCCAGTATTTCACTCTTTCTCTTCTGTAACATCAACAGCATGCCCACACCCGGCTCCTCTTGTTTAAGATAATTCATTGAATTAAGACCATTGAATTAAGACGATTGAATTAAGTACGTCTGGGATTTTATTACGTCGTCGTGCCTCAACGATCTTTTTGTAATTTAAGGCTGCTTGTGCGCGTAAAAACAATTTTCATCGTAAATATGGCAAATTATTCATTATGACACATTGCATATTCCGAATACGATGGTAACACACGTATAAACCACAAATCATAACTAAATAACGAATATGAGATTGCTCCGTCATCTCACTTTTCAACTACCGTACATTAGAGAATGATTTACTCAAGGGGCTTTGAATATTGTAAGCACAGTATCCCCGCGTAGAAAATTCATCAACGGTACCTGATGTTACATCAGAGCTTTATCCAACATTAATGAGGAAAGTCTGATGTTAACCTGAATGGGGTTTCATAAGATGTATACAGAAAATGTTTGATAGGACAAGCCTGCTGTAACCTTTAATAGGGCTTTATATGATTTGCGTTCCCCTTTATCCTGAGTACTTTGGCCAGGAAATCTTGTGCGACCTGGATTAGAGTTATATTATCGCTACATAATTTAAATGACATCTCATATCAGTTATTTGCGAGTCTTGTAAGGTCTGATTGGATTAATCTAATCTTACCCAAGCATGAAGGATACATTTTTCATTACCTGCGATTTACATGGAATTTGATAATATGTAGTTATTAAAGACGCTGATTACTTATATCGATAATTAATAATTAATGTAAATATTAAAACGCAAGCACGGCAGGACACGCTCGGCGTGAATAGTGAATAGTCACGTTGATCATGGTCGTATCAATCACCGCGTTACATTTCGATGCGGAGCCCGATCAGATTGCATTTAGAGTGCCTGATAAGGCACTAGGTCAAGCCTGATAACTACCCTTCCTAGGCCGGTTCTCAAATTCTACACGGGATTGTATTTACTTAAAGTCAGAAAAAACTCCTACGAAGTGTACTTGGAGATGAATACACAGTTGAGGAAGAGATTATGTCGAGAATTGGTAGAAGAACAAATGAGATCTTACTGAACGACGAATGTTCAGTTTAACGTGGATCAAAGGGCAAACTTCGTTTATAAAAACGATCGCTATGAAAGTAAGGACGACACGAATTTAGCCGTTCGGCGTCTCTTTCGTGGATCATAGTTCCGTGTTAGCTCGCGCTAACTTCCGCTCCCTTTTCCACACGGGCTTCGCAAAGGCAAACACTTGGTATTTAATGGAGTCGATATATCTCTCCTGTGCACGGTCGTAATGCAGCCAGGGAGGATATATATCCATGAGCTACCATCAGGGCGAAAGAGAGAGACGAAGGGAAATAGATAGAAACGAGCGACGAAGAGATGCAGAGAGGGATGACTGCAGAGAGACGAGAGGATGAAAGGGTGAAAAGACGATGGTTTTCTACGGAGGGGGAGTATTTCCGCGCCTCCTAGGGTGGCTCCAAGGATTTTAGAAGAGCTTGGGCGGAGGTGATGAAGTATAACGAAGGAGGAAGGGGAGAGGCAACAGCCACAGGAATAAAAGGAGAAGGAGTATTGGGAGAGAAGAGAAAAGGAGAAGGATAGAACCAAGTGAACTAGAGACAACTCCCGGTACAAGGCGCCAGTAAGAGCCAGCACTTACCCTCCATTATTTGTTAACCATAAAGTTCACACTGCGTTGCACGTCACAGTGCAGTGTCGGTGGGAAACATCGTAGCTGGCGCGGAGAAGCTTTTACGACTTAAGGCTATATCCAACGAAGAAATTAACGAATATTGCATGTGCATCTGTGTTTATTATTCCTATATGTACAGAATAATTCGTATAAAGGTATCTACCGTATGTTATGTAGGAAAAGATACAAATACGTTTATTATATACGGTTGCACGTTGGTTGAACTCGAACTATGTCGTGTTTTGCTAGAGGTATCGTAAAACTAAAAATGATTGCAACGACGTTGCTTCGAGTAAAATTCTATGCTCACACATATATATAAGATATATACATATCGTATCGTGTATGCGTGGCTTGAATTGTGCAGTACGTATGATAACACAGCAGTGGAATACAGAGAAAAGCACCAACTAGACTCACCTATGCACTCAACCTTTATTATTGGTAAGCCATAAAAGCTTTCTCGGTATGGAGCCCAACTAGTACCGGCCACCACTCACCAAATCCCAGGGTGTATATGACTTTTTCCGGGTTATAGAGACACCAATGCAAATTAACGAATCGACCTACTATTTTCGTAGGCTATGTTTATCGCGGTACACTACCGTCATTGACATACAGTTGCAAATGCGACATACAAACGACAGAAAATAAAATACCGAAATCAATGCGAGGTGAAATATCAAGGCTCTATGTACGAGTATAATACGAAATTATATTATTGTCACCTTCATCTTTTTGACAACACAATATAGAAATCTCGCAGAATATAAAATAAGCAAAATGTATGCAGCAAAGTTCTAAAGAGATATAAAATATAGCGTTTTAGTGCTTCGTGTTTTCGTGGAAATAAAATTAAGATTTTGTCTCAATATTAAAAAAGACACGAAAAATAATCGTAAAACATTTTGTCTCTTACTTTTATGCTTTAGAAACGAATTGCAGATAAATACATTTAATAATTTATCAATGAGATGTGTCGCTTTCGATAAATTTTAATTTTCGTGATAGAAATACACAATCGAGTTTCAAGAAAATACCTTTGTACTCTGATTCAAATTGTACGGTATCCATATACTTAAGGCATACATTTTCCAGTTTTGTGCGGATATACAGTGAGCATATACAACTTTGTACTGTGCATGGCTCGTATACAGTATAGCGTATGTTAAGCCTTCTTCTTCGTATTCGTGCGCGCTGAGTATTCGCACAGTTTATACCAATCTAATCCGTTTCCGCTTTTCGCGCAAGCCTCGTATAAAGCCCCGAGCACAGCGCAAAACCTTGCCACCACCAACACCGAACGCTTCGAAAACGTAGGTTAAGCCCCATGAAACGACGGAAATAAAGTGGATACTACGACCAAATACTGCGAGTTACCGCTCGCATGGGGGATCGACTCTTCCTCATCCAAGATATATCACAGCTAAATGTATACATACTACGTAAAGTTTATTATTCCTTCGTTTCTACGTACCCACTCTTTTTGATTAATGGCTGGAAATACTTTTGTACGCGTTATCGTTATTTACGATAATTTTTTTATCAGGTTATCATCGCGGAAGATCCAAGAAAGAATAAATTGGATAAAAATTTGTTGTCACAGTGAAAAATCAGTTTTAGAAATGAGTAAAAATTTCTTTACGCAAAAATGTCATTGTTGAAATTGTATAGCGTGTCTTAGGAGACTACTTAGTGATAGTAGATAATCCAAACTTACTCAATTAATAGTCACTGCAATAAGAAATATCGTGATAGTGCTAACAACTATTGATTAAATGACAAAACTATTAATTGTTAATCCGTGCGATTATTTTTATAATTTCATCGACTTTCGACGTGACAACTCATCCGCTGATATTCAGAAAGTGAGCATCACGAAATTTTGCTCTAGGGTCCCTGGCAATTACTCGTTGAGAATGAGAGCAGTACGTAAAATGTAAATGTACGATAGTATAGGTCGGTCCTTAAACTTCGTGTCTCATCCACAAACTTATCGTTCTGACGTCTTTGGACTACGGTGGTCACCGCACTGCGAACCTCTGATTTCGAGCGGTTTAGTATGCTTAAGACGACTGCTGTAACAGGAATCATAAATAATAAATACACATAGTGACTTTCTAACCAATAACAATTTTTTTTTGTAGACTACAAGCCAAAATAGTTAGAAATTACGAGTTAGGCGAAAATGACTCTAATGATATTAACAACATGATATTCTCGTTGCATGCTAGTAACAAATAAATAGGTTTCAACAAAACCACACAGTCTATAATTTCCTTTTCTCTCATCACACATAGACGCTGTCACGCAAAAATATCTACGGCCGTGTAGATGACACAGGTCACAATTATTTTTTAATAGTAAAATCAATTAAAGGTAGTTACGGTAACTATCAAAATAATCGCATGTACTGACAATTAATTCTTGTCAATTTTATTAGTTGCCGGTACCATTTTTTCTTAGTATGGCGTTAAGGCGAGGCAAAACCTCTAACTTCAGCTACGAGCGCGAAAGAGATAGGCTAGTATGGAGCTAACGGCGGAGTGAAAGAGAAGCAGCACATCTGTGTAAGTACGGTGGTTTCGCCTCGCGTTAACGACCGAAGCCACCCGATGACGAGGGTCATCAAACTTGACAAAATAATGATTTTTTCGCATTCTGGCGAAACGGCGGCACTTTAAGCATCGAGCATGATCTACCAGGAGCATGATCGCAATCAGGTGATGTAGGGTAACTAATGAAACATTGATACGGCGTTACCGTTTTTGCCTAGAAGAACTAGCCAGCTGAGCCGTAGCAACATATAAATTTGACCGTGGCACAGGCAAGGAAATTTATGAAAAAATAGTTGCGGAAAAGATGACCGCGGTAACAATAGACTACGTGCGATAACACCGAGAAGAAAATGCTGGTCGAAAAATAGCTAATAATTATTTAGAATCGTTGCTTTTGCCAATTTTTTAAATTCAACACATTTTAAGACACAAATTAAGCACAACTTGAAGAATCGCACGGAGGACATGGGAAAATATTGAATTTTAATTAATTCATTGTTATTTCCACGGGTTAGTTTCGCTAAAGATTTTTTTTTTACGTTACAAAAATAGTAGTTTTGTTCATAGGCAGAGGAGGCAGCTTATCCTCTAGATCCCGCCCTCCACTAACATTTCACTAGCACGACGTGCACACATCGACGTTGCATTCAAAGGTAAATTTATCGTCAAACATATTCGGCACATTTTCAACAGTTTGCACACGCATCCACAACCTACGTAGTTTAACCGTTTTCACACAGCTAACATGCACATGCGCATCATAGAATCTCGTTCTTTATATTTATTTTTTTCGTTGAATATTTTTTTATTTTCCAAAGTACATTCTAAATATTTTCCGGCCTTTTTTTTGCACATCGGCAGCTTTTTTTCCCATCCTTTTCTCCCAGGCCTTTTTCCCAATTCTTTTCTCCCTGGCCTTTTTTTTTTTTACATCCATACATTCCTCGTACCAACGCAAGGGCATAAAATGCTGTGAGATTCCATCCCGTGCCAAACTTTTGCATAGCTTTCCTGTTTTATTGCACGCCGATCGTAAACGATGTCGTTTTGCAACGTCGGATCAACCGGCTTGGTCCTCTCGCGTTTACCTGATAAATAATAAACGCGTACAGGAGATTCTGGCTCCTATCGCGATCGCGATTCCCTGGACAAATATAAACCTGTGCTCAAGCCGCCTGAGAAATCACTGGGACACAGCTGCGAGTGCACAGAGGGATATCGATAACACCGGCGAAGGATAAATTATTAAATCTATCCATGCGACAAAATAGCCATCCGATTATTCATAAGATTTCGGGAAGCTGGTAATAACGTATGAGGTATACATTGTATCATATATTGTATGCAGTAAATTTAGTATTTACATATATATCCAATGGAAGATACGAGACTCAGTGTTCTTCAAGGATCAATTCACTCGGGACATATTAATTACCAAAATATATATCTGTAAAACGACCAAATTTATACGTGAATATTTATTATGCGTATTATAAAGTTTGAATAATTTACCAGTTTACTGGTGAAAATATGAGGTATCGAAATAGCATCATCATTTTAAATTAATAAAAAGCAAGAGCGTGTGTAAAGATAATTGAAAATTATATCCGTGTTCTCGCGTCGATGGCTCCATACGAATAATATGATATTGGAAAACCTTGAATAATCAAGTAATTAATAGTGTCTGAAAATTAGCGGAACATTGTAATTGCACAGTGCCAATATCAGGCTTTGGTTCTGGCGTATATTGCACGGTGGATAATGAAAGAGGCGAAACGAGAGATTGCAATAGAACGAGTGAGTGAGTGCATGTATTACAAATATTCGTGTCCAATTCGCAATCATCGATCTGTTAGCCCATTCTGTATTATTTTTCATTAAACGAGCCAATTTGCCAAGTGGAGATAGCATATTATAGGTCGCACGTTAATATTCTACAATTTTTTCTCATTGTGTTCTTATTATCAGTGAAAAGAATATGTCAAAGTTTATTCGAAACTTTGATAGGCGATGAGTTATCTGCGGAAACTGGTGTTGACGTTATTTTCGAATTTAATCCGAATGGACGATGTCGAGCTAAACATTAAATCAATTTTGAAATATGTTTACTTTAGTAACGCAGATAGTTTCTTGAATCGAATGAGTCTCGATTCTTGAGGATATTTTTGAGGTCCGTGATTACGAATCTTGACCCAAAAAACATAAAATCGTAATAACGGATCCAACATTGCGGACCATAATGCAAAAAGTAACTTGATTCGAATGAAAGCTGATAATCGGGAGGGTTTTTCAAGTTGCTGACTATGAATTTGAACTCATAAAACAAACAAAAAAAATATAATTCAGGATGTGGCTTAGAATTTTACATATGTACATCCGGAATGATGGCCGTTACGAAACTGATGTAGAGATATATGAAAATCCACTCATAATCTGTAAGCAAGGGATAAGATATAGTTGACAGTGTGGATTCACAAGAATATAAAGTACCGAGCTCTCAAAATAGAATATTCACTTCAGTAGGATGTAGCAGTTATGTGCATAGACCATTCTCCCTGTCTGTCTGTAGTGCATTCGAATTTTTTCTTGTATGCTCTAGCAGAGCTCTACGCTAACGGGGTCGGTTTTTGCTTTGACGATCGAGGTAAATGTGGGACGCGTGAGCAAATCGCTCTCTGTCTCTCCGACCACCACTCCCTCTTTCTTTCACTCCCTAAACCGAGCCACGAAGGTCCTCCACTATTTCCTATTTAAATACGCTCTGATGGATCGTCCCGTGGTATTGTATTGCAAATTAACTTTTAGTCTTGGGCTCTACAGACCATTAGCTTCTAGCCACCGTTATTTTCCACATTAGTCGTGGTGTGGATTGCTCGTTGACGCGACTATGGAAAACGACCCTCCCGTTCTATAGTTCCTATTAGAACTCAGGAATGTCTCGATTGGCATCAATAAGCCGTTTATACGATCACGTAGAGATCCAATTAGTGAACTTCAGCGAGAATGTCATCGGGAAAATCGGGGCAAATTGGTTTTCAGTGAGATAAAATCACTCGGAATTGTGCAATCGATAAAACTTTTTATTGTCTAAGTATTCATCGCAGGATTACGAATTCTGTGTTATTATATAATACTGTTGACTCTGCACATATAGAAGGATTTAGTGATAATTGCCAAGCCATATGGTAAGTAAAACTGTAATTTTATAACACATTTGAGAGGTAATAGGCGATTTTGGAACTATCGTCAAAAAAATTAACTTTGTATCTACCTTCACATTTGTATTTTAAATACTATAATAGGATTGTTGATACATGTGTTCCTAAATTCGTTCTTCTCACAAGCCAGCGTAATCGAAAAAAAAAATGGCACCGGCCAAAATCCGAACACATCGATAACAAAGCGACGCTATCGATTATTATTTTTTTCTAGTATAATCTATTAATGTTGTAGCAAAAACTATTGACCATCGTGTCAAAATTTGTGACATTGAAAATTAGGATATGATCAAGTACATTTTTTTTTAGATTTATACGAATAAGTCAAACGGAAGTCGCTATAATTTCCATTTACAAGAAATTTATGTCTTTTCTTTTGTTATTCAAGCTGCATCTAGAGCAATCATTCACAAGATGGAAGGTTTGTAAAACACAACTCGGGATCTAGGCCAAGTGCCGCCTAGATTCCTTCGTCGAGTCTGGTTGCTTCATTAATTCTTAATGAAAAGACGAAGCGATCAGTGACGACAACAATATTTCGACTATATTATATTTGTTTGCGAATTACTCGCTCCGATAGCATCGATAAGATAGAAATCTAGGCAATACTTGTCTCAGACCTCGATATGTGATTTTCAAATTTTACATCTTGTGAATGGTCGTTCAAAACGCAGCTTAAATAACAAAAATTAATAATATCGAATGCGAGATGCTATAAACCATATATAGTCGTGTGCTCTATTCATACATCAATGAAATAGTATGCAGAGCAAGTTCTATTTATGTCTTACGCAATAAAGGGAATAATTCTAATAAAAATTACTACATAATCTGAAAAAACTGCTAATAGTGAGTTGTCAACGAGTGTACATTTTTCTAATAATTTGTGAGACACTTATGGGAATTATTCCTATATATATGGTGAAAATAATCGTTAAATCTTACATTTGTTAACAGGTGATAACATAGCGCCATACTTCGAGGTAACGATAGCAAAATTTCTCACATATATGATCATTTTTACTGGATCCTCGTCTTCGTATATTCTGCAGTGATCAAAGCAATTTCTTATCGCGAGGGCATCGCACATTGTATTGTTGCGCGAATAGAGAGAATTTTAGTGGTCTTTAAGAAAGAGACGAGTGCCGAAGAGGTTTTCTTAACAATTGAGGAGAGAAGTTCTATGAGTTTACGATAAAGGGTGCTCTATATCAACTACCATATCTTCTCGAAGCAGTATTCTCGCAACAATGACTATATAAGGAAACGAAAGAAGAGGAAATCTATCGAATTAATTGTTCACGATAAAACTGTTTGTTTGTTGTGCATCCTCCAGAACTTTAATTTATTCTTACTGTTAAGAATAACATTTCTTTTTCTTAAAATCCTACCGTCTTTACTTCTTTTTCCTGCACTACGAAGATTGAAACAGTTCACCGACAATGCACTCCACATTTTTCTACAATTCGAGGTACAGAATCTTGTCATTCCATTGCTGCCTTTTCCGTTTTAATAAGAAAGAGCTTTGCTGTGCAATTTCTTGTCGCAGGATTGATGGTTGACACAGGATTCAGTTCTGTTTAGTCATGAAAGTAGGTTAAACACTGGTAATTCATCAATTAAGTGTAATTAATTCATCAATTACTCCTTATCAATATCTTTTGAGACCTTGATAAGAAATCCAGAAAGTTTAACGAAATTTCTACGTGATATACCGTTCCGGGTTTCCACTCCTCCACCTATTCGCTACCACGAACCCTGCTCACTATACTTCTATACATCTATACTCTGGAATAAATAAAATAATAAGGTTGACATATCATAGTATCCCTTGAGAGCTGAGCAAACGTTCTTGCATGTCCTCCCGATTTCATAAACCCCTTCCATTTGCAACCGGCTTTACAAGCATCACAGAAAGAGCGCGCAAGAACGACACGATAATTAATTCTGCACGCGAATGTCCGATAAACATCTTCGATAGCTTTACCGGGAATTTGCGTCAATTCCCAGTTCGCTAGAAATACCAAAGGGGCCGTTATTCCATAAGCGGAAGCGACCACCGTTGTTTGAAAATAAGCTGACAATACTTGTCAAAGAATGTGGTTGGCAATGAGAGTAACGAGCTGGCGTGAGGATGAGTAAAAACACCATGGAGATGTGAAATGTGTTGAAAAAAAAATGGCGATACAACGTAGCTGAATTAATTCACTTCATTCAGTTCGTCACTATTTATCGAGTGGTACGGTATGAAGCAAGATAATGCGTATTACATTAAACGACCTAAGGGACACAATTATATTAATTGATTACCCGTGATAAATGGTGAGATTACCCGAATGATGGAAGATTCTCGCGGAGTGGCACACGACGGCGTGTTGAGCATGAGTAGACGTTATGCTGTATGAAAACTATGCAACTGGAGAGTCCATAATTGCTTAACTTCACTAATGAGTAAGACTGAGTGAGATGTTAATGGAGACCAATTGAGATGAGCACGAGAGATACGTTTGATGAGTGAATAAATTCAACGCAAGGTATCGCGATGTCTTCCGCACGCAGACGAACCAAGAACGTAATGCATAATGGCGTCGCTTTGAGCCGGGCAAAATAACTAGGGCCGTTCCCGTCCGCTTTGTCGTTCTAGCGCGCGAAACCTTTCGAACGTGCTGTAGAGTGCTGCCTCGCGGTGGCTGTTGTGCGTAACCGCTGAGTATCCACAGTATCCTTAACAATCGTGTATCAACAACAATTTTGACAGATAACGTAGTTCAACGTCCGTTCGATTGAGAATGCGCATAACCCTCCAATGTTTTTTTGTTGCCTTTATTTTTTTTTCGTTAATATTTGCTTATCCCATCCCTGGTTCGAACTTCTTTTGCCACATTTTTTCCATTCCGCTCGATGACCGGTCGCTCATACCCAGAACCACGGTGACAAATTGCGGTGTGGGAGCTTTAATTTACGAGGCGAAAATTGACGTATCGCAGACGGATGAGAGCATCGTTGAGAGGAACACGGTCGAGAATATAAATCATACGTGATACTCGTGTTATGTGTCGGTCGAGGGCATCGATGTGTTAATTGGGTTCACTGACACCTCGTGATTGTCAATCATTATATTTGATGGGTAACGTTGGAGTCACGTGGATGCCACTTATAATGCTCATAGAGTTGATAAAATAAGGAAACGAAATATTTGTAATATGTGTTATCGATGAAAATAATTAGAATAAAGAAGGAGCAACTATCGTGGGTACATGGCGTGAACGAATTACAATATAGATGGATCGATTTGTAGATTCCTTCTCGAAAATTACAATTTTTAGTTAGCTTTACATTGATATATTAAATATTTTTCAGAAATGGAGTGCAGTCGTAACTTAGTTTAAGAAAAAAAAAAAACATTCAGTGTGTAACGTTATATGATTATACTTGTTTTTTTGTTCATGACACATTTTAAAAAATGCATAAAAATGTCTATATGCTGGTGATTGGTGCAAAGGGTAGAATGCGATGCTCGCTAAGGGGAGGCGAACGATGCGTAGGTGCCAGAGAAATAGAACCAAATGGCGCTTCACAATGAAGTGAGAGATAAACAATTAATATGTGTGATTGTTGAGATTTTTCTACACCTCAAGGATATCTTCATCGGAATCGGGAGGAGGGAACGTGAATGGAGCTCCACTGATCATGTCAGTTGCCGTGCGAGACAAAAACTCACAACGAGCGAGTGAACTAGAAAGAGATAGACACCAAAAGTATTCTGTGTATTCTGTGTATGCGACTAAGTTTAAAAACTAAACCGTCAATCGTCTTCAGATTTTCATGTAATCTCTGTTAGAATATTATTTTCATTCAGTTTGTACTTAGTTTCAACAGAAAATAGATGAAAAAATCACTATGTTCTATCGTTGTCGACCACTTTCCGTACTTTACTGTATAAAACTGTGCAACTTTCGGTACATGTTGATATCAAAAGCTACACCGTGAAAATAATTAAAAATAATTGTACAAACGCAGCGTACTTTTTTCTATAAACTAGCAGAGTTGCAATACATTCGAATTGAAACTTGTTATGATAAGGATAACCAGAACGCCAAGGTGAATATTCCGGTGAGTAGATTCAACAAGGGTTCGTGTCATCCTCGACTGTCTACCTCAATCTCCTTATAGCTTACTCTAACGTAACTGACCTCGTTTCTCGCCACTATCTCCGTTTAGATTACATTCCCCTTCCACCAACCAGTCAGGATCTCTCATTTCTTCTCTCGCTCACTTTCAGCCTTTTGCTTTTTACCTTGTCATCGCCTGGTCGAGGCGACGTTTTACCACCCAAGGCGAATATAGTGTTTTTCTCTCGCTGACAGCCGACAAACACTATCAGCGACTAACAACAGCAACGTAATATAAAAGCGTCACAATACCGATGAGAGTATAAGAATTGATATACTCATACCGGCATAACTTGCACGTGTATGTATTTGTCTATAGATTCTCTCAATTTCATCCAATTACGCTGCTGACAGATTAAAACTGATCGACATCGCCGAAGCAAACTACGTTATTATTATTTTATAACTCCAATCGATTCACATCCAACCCCTCGGTCTCGTTGAATGACTTCGACCAATCAACAGCTTCAGCGTTTCAATGTATTTCAATGAAAATTTACGGATTATTGGATTTTTGGGACATCGGCGAGCAAGGGGAATAATTAAGATGAACTATCACAAAATCTCTCATTGACAAGTCTATGACGCTGCCATAACAACATTGGAGTGCTTCGAAATGTTGCATATGTAAACGCAGATTCTTTATTTATGTTTCAGTTGATTTTAACAAATCCGAGGAATATTAATGTACATAAAATCCGATGAATCTCTCAATATAATTTTAAAAATTAAAAATTTCAAAAACTCCCTACTTTAAGAAACTATAATAAACACAATTTTAGATTTATAATATTGTCTTATGAAAATAAATCTAAAAAGGATTAAATAACTTCCGATGTCATTTTAGTTAATTTCACATTTAAATTACAATAATTCAATTACCGCTGTCACTACAGTCGGGACACGTCTTCTTTTGCATTAGAAAAGTCCATATCATATATAATTGTTCTTTTAAATTGGAGTCCAGTCGCCAGCATGTTTATTGATATGTAAAAGATGGCTGCAATGTTCAGAAGACGTATTCCCACTGTAGTGACAGCGGTAACCGAATCATTGTGATTTAAATATGAAGTTAACTAAAATGACATCGTTATAAATAACGTTATTTCATCTTTATTAGATTTCTTTTTATAAGAAAACTATTTAAAGCTAAAGTCTTGTTTATTATAGTTTTTTGCAGTCGGAAGTTTTAACAATTAATTTTTTTTTCATTTCATACTGTTTAAAGCTAGTTCAATATGACTTTCTACACCATTTTTATAATTGCTATAAATTTTCATGGTTACTATATTTTTTTAAAACTAAAACAGCTAAATAATTTTTAATAATTCTATTTCATTTAATCGCTCAATCATTTTTACACTATTGTGTTTAAAATTAAAGCATCAAAGATAATTAGAAAAGTATGAAGTAGTCATAATTTCTAATAACTTATCTTTATTTTGTCACTCAATCATTTTTGCACTCGTGTATTTAGAATAAAATCAACAAACGCGAATGCGTTGCGTTTTTATTTATTTCTAATTGTCAACGACATCTCTGACGTCCAACAAACTTATTAAAATTTGATGGCCGTTGAATTATATATACACAAATATTGACTAAATGGCTCACGTGCTCTTTATCAGGCACGGATAAACGATTATAGTAGGAACGTGGGCGATCTTGCGGTATTTCGATAAATACAACCGTGCTTCTCATACATTTTTCAACGCTTTTATGTTTCTGAAGTCTTACCTGATATATACAATCTGGGACAAAAATGAAGACTACGATACACAGAATTTGTGTACCTAGTTCTGTTGAGACATCTTTAGCCGATTCAAAGAACATCGCACGTATAAAAACTGTCATATTCGCGTCATACCATTGAAACGCATACTTCTGTCGGGAGTAAAAATAGCTTTAGATAATTTAACTGTTGATCAAATAGGATTAAACCTTTTCTGATATTATGTACTCGTTTCTTTTTTGTTATGTATGAATGTGTCCAATGTAATCGTTGCAATTATAAAATTAAAAGAGATCATCTCTCGTTAATAAGACTTAAATTCATATTCAGCAATTAAAAAATTCAATTATTCGTAGTCAATGTATTTCACATAATTGTAATTTCAAAAATTGTATATTAAAGGCAGTATGGAGTTAATTACTCAAATTCCCTTAAGATATACTTTTTTTCTAGCTTTCATCATTTAAAAGATTGAGAAGAAAATTGACAAATTTTCCTAGCGTATGCGATACCGTGAAAAGCTGATAGGTTGACGGATATATTCAAGTCCAAAAATAACGAACATACCGCACGGAGTGAAGCTCAGAAAATTCCCATTCGTTCACGCTGTACTCTTATTCAACTTTGAAGCAGTTTCGATGGGTCAAGCGGAAGAGGCGGATTTTGGATTTCTACCTAGTGGTTTCCTTCCCTCCGTGGAAACAATAAACGCGAGTTCGTTCGGCCACTGCCCGCCATCTCGAATCCGACATTTTGGAACAAGTGAAGTATCGAGGCGAGATCTCCGGTCTGCAAACTACTATACTGGGACATGAACGGCCGAGTGTAACGAAGTGGGTGGCTGTGAGTGAGATGAAACGAGAGAAGAGAGGACGCGAACAAGAGATATTTATGTAGCCGGTAGTGCGCCAGTCGGTCAGAGTAAAATGTATTGTTTTCGGATAAACCAGCGCCTCATTCTCTTTTTGTTTCACGTCCGGCTATCGCATCCGGCTACAAGGCAATGTTCCTCCTATACCCAATGTTCGAGCGCCAGCATCACGGCGTCCTGCGCCCGTTCTCCTCTGCTACACTGGACTACTTCAAACTCCTTGCCTATGATTTTACGAAACGAGAATACTATGGGAGTACACAGAAAGACCTCGGACTCTTCGACGCTCGATGGATATTCGATCCTACGCCAGGCGAATCGCCGGAAGTTCACGTATTTTCGGATATTTCCTACAGTTATTATTATTATCACTATTGTTATTGTTATTGTTATTGTTATGTTAGCTCAATCTACGAGCTCTGAAATAATATTCCGCATAACACTTTTAATATTGTTCGTTAGACACTTTATCCCGAATATATTTCCAGGCGAAACCGAGCAGCTCAAAATCACGTATAATAATAATGAAATATTTATATGATGCATCAGGATATTCAGTGCCTACTCGTATTATTGGAAAATTGATCCAAGGAAAATAAATTTTCACAGGACTAATGGATGCTCAGCATTGAAGTCGAGAATGAACAAATGCGGAAACTGTCGGAGGTCCAGGAACAACTTGACAGTAAACTCTCGACCGTAAGCCATCACTGCTATGACCAAGAGATATTGGAATCGATCTTCCGCGTCGGGTGTTCCACTTCACGAGCGAACGACCACAATGCCCCTGCGGGGTCGACGTTTCGACCGGGCTTCCGATTCGCGTCGCCGTAGGTCGTAGTACTCGTTGTCGATGTACCAATGGTCAAACCAGGCAAGGAATTACCGAACTTCCGATGACCGCGAGGACGAAGCTCGAGGACGGAAGTTACCGGACTACTGTCCAGAACAGCAGGAGAACAACGGAAGTAGGAAACGACAGAAGACAGAAGACTGCTTGCTGCGGACGATGCAGGCTAGTAGTCGTCGAAAACGCTCCTCGGGGGGTCCACCTATATATAAGGGTGCGGTGCACCCTTTGCCAATTACGTATGGTAGTTCGCACATACTCGTATATAAGGTATTGAACGTTAATCAACCAGCTACCTCAGTTCTTTGGATTATTCTGCACTTGAAATATCTCGTAGTTTATTAACAGACAACATATTTTATTAAATATATGTTGTATGGTCGTACGAAGCATTGTGGACTTGGTGGTAAAATTTTTGACAATTTTTTTTGTTAAGTTTTTGTCAAGTCAACAATTGGAATACAACATTTTAAAGAACTATTGTTGTAGTATACGTCGAAGTCTATATGAAAGAAAAAACATAAATCGATATTCCACATCGATTTGTCATCAGTTATGGTATTTTTAAACATTTGTTTCCAACTACTGTCGAACATTCGGTTTTATAGATTGTATCAAATAAATAAAATCCAATGAACAAAAAATACATAAGAAAAGTGGGAAAATGTGATAACTAACAGTTTAGAAAAAATTCTATCTAAATTCATGTTATGGATTAAGTTAAGATTATATATTGTAATGTGATGAAATATTCAATGGAAGAAAATAATTTGGATTAATCACGGAAAACCACCTGGCGTAGTTCAGTGGTCAGAGCAATCGACCGGAAGGTTCCGCTTTCGAAATCCTGCCCAAACGCCCCGCATATTTTCAGATTCTTCTTCATATATTACACTTATTTCGAGTTATTAAGTGGCGCCCAACGTTGGGTGATAATCAACTCGAGACGCTAACATTTGGTAATTACCAAGTATAATAACTACGAGGCTATCGAGTGGTTGCTTATCCCCTCCCGGTGATTCTCATTGGGAACTGGCTCCCACTCCTTCAGGCAAAGTCGCCTGTAGCATATCGGCTCCTACCGTCCCTCAGGTGCAGTTGCAGCCTGTATAGTACCACCCTTATCCATCGGTTTGTATTGCATCGGGTTATTCGTATTGTACTGTGCCGTACTACCGTGTTTGGAGGATTCCGAGTGCGACTCGATCAGAGTCGAAGTCGACTTTGGCATGGGAGTTTGTAACGTGGTGGAATATTCAATGTATGAGGACAATTCGGATTAAATATGGTAAGCGGCCTGGCATAACGCTGTAGTTACAGCAGTCGACCAGCAATTGAACAGTCCCGGATTCGAAACCCAGCCCAGACACCCCGAATTTTCGCCAGATTTTTCTTCGTATATTCCACTTTTTCCGGATTGTAGTATTCAATTACATTGGAGGATGAAAAATAAATAAATTTTTAAGTGTTCTCCCTGAAATCTATATTTTTAAAACTGTCTGCAAATGCCCAAATGAAACGGTGGTCGAAAAACAGTGGTTTTTAAAAAATGCTCAGTTATTTCTTCCGTGCGTATCCTTCTGGCATAACTAGACGAAAATCATTACAAACGTAGTAAAATTTTTATCTAAGAAAAATCCAGGGAAGTTAGGTCTGGAAGTAGGTAGATCTACGTTAAACATATTCTGTGTTCCGTCGCATGGGACGAATTTATTTTAATTATATGTAAAATGGAAAATTTTCTAGACGCGGCGGTTTTCTGAACCTCCGATAATCTCTCGGTGTCTTAGACTTTCGTAAGCCGCAGCAATAAAATATCTGCAGAGCAGCCGAGGTTTTTTTCTGTATTAAAAATATAAAAAATAATCGTTCGAAGTGAAGAAAAAGTAATACGCGAAAGGGGTCATTTATGCGCCCGCATATCTTCTTCAGGTTCACGGGTTATGCCTTCAGGTACAGTGCAAAGGTCAGCAAGGATACTCTCGGGTCAGCGTCTAGCACGAGCTCTTTTTTACCCACTTAAACCATCGATGTGCGGAAAGCATCTTGTCCCCCACTTATAACCGCTCAAATTTCATTCGACGTCTAGGGAAAATCTCCTCTTGCTCGGCAAATAAATTATCAGGAGTACAAATTGAAAATGCGGGATTTTTTTCTATTTTTGAACGTTTATTCTGAAAAAATGGTAACAAATGAATTATTCAAAGTATTGTCCATCGCTAGCCACAACTTTTTCCCATCTTTCTGGCAATTTACGGATACCGTCGCGATTCGGATTCTGGATTGAATTTGCTCGCCTTTGAAGCCTCTGATTATCTAATCACGCACACCAAGCAAGATACACATATTACATACGTCAAAACTAGTCTGTACTACGTGCGACTGACGTATGACTGTATATGATTACTCAGAGCAAGTCTATCGCTCGATTCAAACGACCCGTTGTACTCGCGAAAAGACTGAATAGAAGGAGAATTTATTTAATCAAGAAGCTATAATAATTCCCAGCAGAGAGCAGGACACCTACGAGGACTCTAGTTGTAATAATTATTGCTAATGGATTTCATAATCAATCTTGTCAAGAAAATTTTTGAAATAATTGTGTTTTGATAGATCTCAGTGGAAATATTACTTGGAACCATCTCAAGTTATACTATCAGGGGTACAAATTGAAAATGCGGGTTTGATAACAGATGGCGTTACTAACGCTATACGCATCAGGCAGTACTGTGACTATGTTCATGTCAAAGCTACGTCTTATAGCTTTAATTTTCAGTATGTGTCAATTTGTCGCAGTGTCAAATTCATAGTTTTTTTGAGCTCTCAATATGTCGAGTTTCGTGCCAACAAAACAGCATTTGCGGGAAGTTTTAATTTACTTCTTTAATTTGAAGAAAAGTGCTGCTGAAGCACATCGATTGGTCTCCGAGGCTTATCCGAGTCATGTTCCATCGGTTTCAACGTGCGAGAGATGGTTTGTGCGGTTTAGAAGTGGTGATTTTGACGTTGAGGACAAAGAGCGGCCGGGCCAAGTGAAAAAGTTTGAGAATGCTGAATTGGAGGCAATACTCAATGAAGACTCGTGTCAAACTCAACAAGAGCTCGCAGATTCATTGGGAGTGACACAACAAGCCATTTCCCATCGTATAAAAGCCCTCGGAATGATCCAAAAGCAAGGACATTGGGTGCCGTATGAGCTGAAGCCGAGAGACGTCGAGCGCCGTTTTTTTGCATGCGAACTGCTGCTCGAACGGCAAAAACGGAAGGGTTTTTTGCATCGCATTGTCACTGGTGATGAAAAGTGGATCCATTACGATAACCCGAAGCGCAAAAAATCATATGGTTACCCCGGCCATGCATCATCATCGACGGCCAAACCAAATATTCACGGCGCCAAGCTCATGCTCTGTATTTGGTGGGACCAGCTGGGTGTGGTGTATTATGAGCTATTGAAATCGAACGAAACCATCACAGGAGCACTATACCGAACTCAATTGATGCGTTTGAGCCGCGCACTCAAAGAAAAACGGCCACAATACGAGCAAAGACACGACAAAGTAATTTTGCAACATGACAACGCTCGGCCACATGTTGCAGCGCCGGTCAAAACATACCTACAAACGCTGAAATGGGAAGTCTTACCCCACCCGCCGTATAGCCCAGATATTGCTCCTTCCGATTACCACCTTTTCCGATCGATGACACATGGCCTAGCTGACCAGCGCTTCCATTCTTACGAAGAAGCCCAAAAATGGGTCGATGACTGGATAGCAGCCAAGCCGGCCGAATTTTTTCGCGACGGTATCCGTAAATTGCCAGAAAGATGGGAAAAAGTTGTGGCTAGCGATGGACAATACTTTGAATAATTCATTTGTTACCATTTTTTCAGAATAAACGTTCAAAAATAGAAAAAAATCCCGCATTTTCAATTTGTACTCCTGATAATATTTGTATTTTAATGCCATTATCGTCAATACATTTAAGATTAGATGAAACATGTTTGGATGCAAGAGAACAAAATGGCGCTACACTGCTTAGTAAGAGAGTAACAACTAATGTGTGGAAATGTTGAGGTTTAGCTTCGGGTTAATGTAGCAGACATTCATAGATTGTAATCAAATTTACTCAGACGCGGTAAATATTTAAGATACAAGCAAATTCAATTTCGCTTCGATTCCACTGCAGAGTAGTAGAATTAGCTTTTGTCTGTTCATATTAATCGGATATGAATCAGTTGAATCGGAATTTCTATTACCGATTAAAATAAAAATGAAAAATAAGCAGGAACTAGTGTACGAAATCGTCTGAATGAAATTAAAGCTTTTAAGTTTTTTGTCTTGAGCGTTGTGACGTCGAACATGACGTTGTGACATGACAAGCAGCCGTGGAACAACTTATCAACAAAGTTACCGTTCGCTAACGAGACGCTTCTCAACGCTTTTCAATTGAATATCGATCATTCTATTTTTGTATTTTTTCACGGATCTTCCACGACCAGCCATACGTTGGGATACCCCACATGGAAATAAAGTATATGTGACATATATCGAAGTTAAAATACTAGATATATGAAATACATTTACATCTCCTCTATGCAGGTTGATCGACTGGAAATTAATTGACTAAAAATTACCTGCGTCATGGTGTCTACCATAATTGAATGGTTTAACGCCGCCCATACGTGCATAGGTAAAAGGTAGGGGAAGGTCAGCAAGAGTACAGCTACGTGGGATGAGTGTTTAAATCAGAGTAAGGAGCGTTCGTTGGCTCTCATGGTCGGAGCTTCGCGAAACAAGCAGTGACAGGAGAGCTCGAATATTTGGCACCTCGACAAGATTATGTTGGATTGGGCATTTTCGTTGCAAGATTTATACTTCAATGTATACTAACTAAGACATATTTTCGATTTTAAAACAACAAAAATTTCTCTATACCTCGGATATATCTTTGGACATATTTATTTTTTAGGAAGGAAGATGAGAAAACGAAGAGTCGATGATAAAGAAAAAAATTCTGGTACCGAACGAGATACCCCTGCTTTCAGCGATTGTGTGAGACAAACTTCATTTTTGTGAACGAGACTCTAAAAGCAAGCAAACTTGAACAAGATATCGTGTAACCTCGTAAAAGTTTGTCAAACAACGTTGGAGGACGAGGCCACTTCTGTTGATATACCATACCCTGTGTAATCGTTATACCAAAAGCATCGGAGCAGCCAAAAGTTCGCTAGACATACAACATAAAATGCACCCTTGCCAAGCTCGCGAGCTTTTCATCCACGAGCAGAGTTGACGAGCGTGGCTCGCAAGGGTGTTGCTTGATACTCAACAACCAACAATCAACAACGAACAACAGCAGACTCTCTCACCCAACGCACCGAAACTTCCTTCCAAAGGGTTAATTTACACCTTCATCGCGCGTTCGTTATCATCTATTATTGAAAAGACCCCGGGGACTCGTGATGAGACTGCGGGTGTTATATATGCTATGTCACATGCGGATAGTTTGGTGCGATATACCTGTGTATATATATATATATATATATATGTATATAAATAATTACCAAAACGTTTGTGAAGAAAGTGAACTGCAAAGCTGATTCTGCATATGCAGTAAAAACCGTAAAATTTCCTGAGATATAGGAAGGAAAATACATCGAAGAGAATTAGGAACAATTTTTCCATTTCGCTATTTATTATCTCCACCGCTATTTTAGTACTTTCAGACCCGAATTTTAGCAGGAAATAATGAGAAAGAAAAATTATAATTGAAAACCTACTCGAAAGAAAATAAATAAAAATAATGTGAAAGTTCTAACGTGAAATGCTGCCGTTTGAAAGGCTAAACTATTATTATTGAGTAATATACATATACGTATAGTCCTCATAGTTTAATCGAGTGACACAAAACGTCCAAGTAGTTATGGCCCTGTCGTCGCGTACCGTACTCGTACTCGTAACGAAGCATTGCAGCGGCAAACCTATTACACGAATTACGAAGTTGCTATGGGCGCGTGCAAATGTCACCAACGTGCCACAGAGCATACTCGACTGGTCTGAGCTTAGGATGAACGGGCTCCACAGTAGTATAAAGCTACGTATAGTGCGTCTAGCCCAGCTTCAGCGAAATCCCACGCCTGGCCCAGCCTTGCTTCGCGAAGTGGTTTAAATCATCGAGCCGGGCGTCCCGCTAATCCCCACGCGTCCTTGCTCAACACTCTGACACGGCCAATCTGTTACCTTACTTGCGGCGGCTACCACGAGGACATCCATGAATTATGAGGTGTCCGAGAGGATGCCTCGGAACCTGGAGATTCTCCTTCTACCTTTACACGTGCACCAGGCACCAGCTGGACAGTATACTTTTGGAATTAAACGAGACACACGAATAGACGGTATTCCCTGCATTTTATATAGCGGAATATCGTAGACCATTTCACGGAAATATGAAGTCTACGATCAATTCTTGTTTTTATTTTTTTATAATTTTTTTTCACAACTATAACAGATAAACAGACCAATTGTGCACTATGGTCTCCACCCGTGAAAGTTATTGTTTATACCAGAGTTGCGGTCTTTAGTGGAAGTCGCTAAGCGAGGATCACATCCGTTTAGATGAACATTGTTAAATGTCAATGAAAAACGAAAAAAACTGAATTAACCGAAAACCACCTGCTTTACGTTTACAAAAATCACGATATCTATCGTTTTCTCTGTAATAGCGACTGTTTCCGCTGCGCTTTGACTTTCTAACGAACAAGGCTTGATAACACATCAATTTCCATGCATTTAGGACCGTAGAATAATTTTTTTCAATTTTTTAGTTGGGTGAAAAATGCTATTTTTGAGGTAACACACAATCTGCGCTATCGGATCGAAAAAATGAAATATCGGGATGAACCTAGTCGCATTTTCTTTGTTTTTCTGTGCTCTTTCGAATGCAAAAAGAATTTTGAGGATCGGTTGAACCATTCAAAAGTTATGATCTTTTTATCGATTAACAAAATCAGGGAAAATCAAGGATCCTGTATTAAGCCCCTTTTCGCTCTATCTCCCACAGGAGCCGAGAAAAACGCGAAAAACAATTTTTGGGGTATTTCCCACATGGGATGGACGTTATCTGATGTATTTCGTCGCGCTGATCACGAATCTGGCCGTGGATTTGCGATATCTCCAACAGGAGCTGAGAAAATCGCAAAAAACTGAATTAACCGAAAACCACCTGCTTTACGTTTACAAAAATCACGATATCTATCGTTTTCTCTGTAATAACGACTGTTTCCGCTGCGCTTTGACTTTCTAACGAACAAGGCTTGATAACGCATCAATTTCCATGCATTTAGGACCGAAGAATAATTTTTTTCAATTTTTTTTGCGAAAGATAATCGATTTTTTAGTTAGGTGAAAAATGCTATTTTTGAGGTAACACACAATCTGCGCTATCGGATCGAAAAATTGAAATATCGGGATGAACCTAATCGCATTTTCTTTGTTTTTCTGTGCTCTTTCGAATGCAAAAAGAATTTTGAGGATCGGTTGAACCATTCAAAAGTTATGACCTTTTTATCGATTAACAAAATCAGGGAAAATCAAGGATCCTGTATTAAGCCCCTTTTCGCTCTATCTCCCACAGGAGACGAGAAAAACGCGAAAAACAATTTTTGGGATATTTCCCACATGGGATGGACGTTATCTGATGTATTTCGTCGCGCTGATGACGAATCTGGCCGTGGATTTGCGATATCTCCAACAGGAGCTGAGAAAATCGCAAAAAACTGGATTAACCGAAAACCACCTGCTTTACGTTTACAAAAATCACGATATCTATCGTTTTCTCTGTAATAGCGACTGTTTCCGCTGCGCTTTGACTTTCTAACGAACAAGGCTTGATAACACATCAATTTCCATGCATTTAGGACCGTAGAATAATTTTTTTCAATTTTTTTTGCGAAAGATAATCGATTTTTTAGTTAGGTGAAAAATGCTATTTTTGAGGTAACACACAATCTGCGCTATCGGATCGAAAATCTGAAATATCGGGATGAACCTAATCGCATTTTCTTTGTTTTTCTGTGCTCTTTCGAATGCAAAAAGAATTTTGAGGATCGGTTGAACCATTCAAAAGTTATGACCTTTTTATCGATTAACAAAATCAGGGAAAATCAAGGATCCTGTATTAAGCCCCTTTTCGCTCTATCTCCCACGGGAGACGAGAAAAACGCGAAAAACAATTTTTGGGATATTTCCCACATGGGATGGACGTTATCTGATGTATTTCGTCGCGCTGATCACGAATCTGACCGTGGATTTGCGATATCTCCAACAGGAGCTGAGAAAATCGCAAAAAACTGAATTAACCGAAAACCACCTGCTTTACGTTTACAAAAATCACGATATCTATCGTTTTCTCTGTAATAGCGACTGTTTCCGCTGCGCTTTGACTTTCTAACGAACAAGGCTTGATAACACATCATTTTCCATGCATTTAGGACCGTAGAATAATTTTTTTCAATTTTTTTTGCGAAAGATAATCGATTTTTTAGTTAGGTGAAAAATGCTATTTTTGAGGTAACACACAATCTGCGCTATCGGATCGAAAATCTGAAATATCGGGATGAACCTAATCGCATTTTCTTTGTTTTTCTGTGCTCTTTCGAATGCAAAAAGAATTTTGAGGATCGGTTGAACCATTCAAAAGTTATGACCTTTTTATCGATTAACAAAATCAGGGAAAATCAAGGATCCTGTATTAAGCCCCTTTTCGCTCTATCTCCCACGGGAGACGAGAAAAACGCGAAAAACAATTTTTGGGATATTTCCCACATGGGATGGACGTTATCTGATGTATTTCGTCGCGCTGATCACGAATCTGGCCGTGGATTTGCGATATCTCCAACAGGAGCTGAGAAAATCGCAAAAAACTGAATTAACCGAAAACCACCTGCTTTACGTTTACAAAAATCACGATATCTATCGTTTTCTCTGTAATAACGACTGTTTCCGCTGCGCTTTGACTTTCTAACGAACAAGGCTTGATAACGCATCAATTTCCATGCATTTAGGACCGAAGAATAATTTTTTTCAATTTTTTTTGCGAAAGATAATCGATTTTTTAGTTAGGTGAAAAATGCTATTTTTGAGGTAACACACAATCTGCGCTATCGGATCGAAAAATTGAAATATCGGGATGAACCTAATCGCATTTTCTTTGTTTTTCTGTGCTCTTTCGAATGCAAAAAGAATTTTGAGGATCGGTTGAACCATTCAAAAGTTATGACCTTTTTATCGATTAACAAAATCAGGGAAAATCAAGGATCCTGTATTAAGCCCCTTTTCGCTCTATCTCCCACAGGAGACGAGAAAAACGCGAAAAACAATTTTTGGGATATTTCCCACATGGGATGGACGTTATCTGATGTATTTCGTCGCGCTGATGACGAATCTGGCCGTGGATTTGCGATATCTCCAACAGGAGCTGAGAAAATCGCAAAAAACTGGATTAACCGAAAACCACCTGCTTTACGTTTACAAAAATCACGATATCTATCGTTTTCTCTGTAATAGCGACTGTTTCCGCTGCGCTTTGACTTTCTAACGAACAAGGCTTGATAACACATCAATTTCCATGCATTTAGGACCGTAGAATAATTTTTTTCAATTTTTTTTGCGAAAGATAATCGATTTTTTAGTTAGGTGAAAAATGCTATTTTTGAGGTAACACACAATCTGCGCTATCGGATCGAAAATCTGAAATATCGGGATGAACCTAATCGCATTTTCTTTGTTTTTCTGTGCTCTTTCGAATGCAAAAAGAATTTTGAGGATCGGTTGAACCATTCAAAAGTTATGACCTTTTTATCGATTAACAAAATCAGGGAAAATCAAGGATCCTGTATTAAGCCCCTTTTCGCTCTATCTCCCACGGGAGACGAGAAAAACGCGAAAAACAATTTTTGGGATATTTCCCACATGGGATGGACGTTATCTGATGTATTTCGTCGCGCTGATCACGAATCTGGCCGTGGATTTGCGATATCTCCAACAGGAGCTGAGAAAATCGCAAAAAACTGAATTAACCGAAAACCACCTGCTTTACGTTTACAAAAATCACGATATCTATCGTTTTCTCTGTAATAGCGACTGTTTCCGCTGCGCTTTGACTTTCTAACGAACAAGGCTTGATAACACATCATTTTCCATGCATTTAGGACCGTAGAATAATTTTTTTCAATTTTTTTTGCGAAAGATAATCGATTTTTTAGTTAGGTGAAAAATGCTATTTTTGAGGTAACACACAATCTGCGCTATCGGATCGAAAATCTGAAATATCGGGATGAACCTAATCGCATTTTCTTTGTTTTTCTGTGCTCTTTCGAATGCAAAAAGAATTTTGAGGATCGGTTGAACCATTCAAAAGTTATGACCTTTTTATCGATTAACAAAATCAGGGAAAATCAAGGATCCTGTATTAAGCCCCTTTTCGCTCTATCTCCCACGGGAGACGAGAAAAACGCGAAAAACAATTTTTGGGATATTTCCCACATGGGATGGACGTTATCTGATGTATTTCGTCGCGCTGATCACGAATCTGGCCGTGGATTTGCGATATCTCCAACAGGAGCTGAGAAAATCGCAAAAAACTGAATTAACCGAAAACCACCTGCTTTACGTTTACAAAAATCACGATATCTATCGTTTTCTCTGTAATAGCGACTGTTTCCGCTGCGCTTTGACTTTCTAACGAACAAGGCTTGATAACACATCAATTTCCATGCATTTAGGACCGTAGAATAATTTTTTTCAATTTTTTTTGCGAAAGATAATCGATTTTTTAGTTAGGTGAAAAATGCTATTTTTGTGGTAACACACAATCTGCGCTATCGGATCGAAAAATTGAAATATCGAGATGAACCTAATCGCATTTTCTTTGTTTTTCTGTGCTCTTTCGAATGCAAAAAGAATTTTGAGGATCGGTTGAACCATTCAAAAGTTATGACCTTTTTATCGATTAACAAAATCAGGGAAAATCAAGGATCCTGTATTAAGCCCCTTTTCGCTCTATCTCCCACAGGAGACGAGAAAAACGCGAAAAACAATTTTTGGGATATTTCCCACATGGGATGGACGTTATCTGATGTATTTCGTCGCGCTGATCACGAATCTGGCCGTGGATTTGCGATATCTCCAACAGGAGCTGAGAAAATCGCAAAAAACTGAATTAACCGAAAACCACCTGCTTTACGTTTACAAAAATCACGATATCTATCGTTTTCTCTGTAATAGCGACTGTTTCCGCTGCGCTTTGACTTTCTAACGAACAAGGCTTGATAACACATCAATTTCCATGCATTTAGGACCGTAGAATAATTTTTTTCAATTTTTTTTGCGAAAGATAATCGATTTTTTAGTTAGGTGAAAAATGCTATTTTTGAGGTAACACACAATCTGCGCTATCGGATCGAAAATCTGAAATATCGGGATGAACCTAATCGCATTTTCTTTGTTTTTCTGTGCTCTTTCGAATGCAAAAAGAATTTTGAGGATCGGTTGAACCATTCAAAAGTTATGACCTTTTTATCGATTAACAAAATCAGGGAAAATCAAGGATCCTGTATTAAGCCCCTTTTCGCTCTATCTCCCACGGGAGACGAGAAAAACGCGAAAAACAATTTTTGGGATATTTCCCACATAAGATGGACGTTATCTGATGTATTTCGTCGCGCTGATGACGAATCTGGCCGTGGATTTGCGATATCTCCAACAGGAGCTGAGAAAATCGCAAAAAACTGAATTAACCGAAAACCACCTGCTTTACGTTTACAAAAATCACGATATCTATCGTTTTCTCTGTAATAGCGACTGTTTCCGCTGCGCTTTGACTTTCTAACGAACAAGGCTTGATAACACATCAATTTCCATGCATTTAGGACCGTAGAATAATTTTTTTCAATTTTTTTTGCGAAAGATAATCGATTTTTTAGTTAGGTGAAAAATGCTATTTTTGAGGTAATACACAATCTGCGCTATCGGATCGAAAAATTGAAATATCGGGATGAACCTAATCGCATTTTCTTTGTTTTTCTGTGCTCTTTCGAATGCAAAAAGAATTTTGAGGATCGGTTGAACCATTCAAAAGTTATGACCTTTTTATCGATTAACAAAATCAGGGAAAATCAAGGATCCTGTATTAAGCCCCTTTTCGCTCTATCTCCCACAGGAGACGAGAAAAACGCGAAAAACAATTTTTGGGATATTTCCCACATGGGATGGACGTTATCTGATGTATTTCGTCGCGCTGATGACGAATCTGGCCGTAAATTTGCGATATCTCCAACAGGAGCTGAGAAAATCGCAAAAAACTGAATTAACCGAAAACCACCTGCTTTACGTTTACAAAAATCACGATATCTATCGTTTTCTCTGTAATAGCGACTGTTTCCGCTGCGCTTTGACTTTCTAACGAACAAGGCTTGATAACACATCAATTTCCATGCATTTAGGACCGTAGATAATTTTTTTCAATTTTTTTTGCGAAAGATAATCGATTTTTTAGTTAGGTGAAAAATGCTATTTTTGAGGTAACACACAATCTGCGCTATCGGATCGAAAAATTGAAATATCGGGATGAACCTAATCGCATTTTCTTTGTTTTTCTGTGCTCTTTCGAATGCAAAAAGAATTTTGAGGATCGGTTGAACCATTCAAAAGTTATGACCTTTTTATCGATTAACAAAATCAGGGAAAATCAAGGATCCTGTATTAAGCCCCTTTTCGCTCTATCTCCCACGGGAGACGAGAAAAACGCGAAAAACAATTTTTGGGATATTTCCCACATGGGATGGACGTTATCTGATGTATTTCGTCGCGCTGATGACGAATCTGGCCGTGGATTTGCGATATCTCCAACAGGAGCTGAGAAAATCGCAAAAAACTGAATTAACCGAAAACCACCTGCTTTACGTTTACAAAAATCACGATATCTATCGTTTTCTCTGTAATAGCGACTGTTTCCGCTGCGCTTTGACTTTCTAACGAACAAGGCTTGATAACACATCAATTTCCATGCATTTAGGACCGTAGAATAATTTTTTTCAATTTTTTTTGCGAAAGATAATCGATTTTTTAGTTAGGTGAAAAATGCTATTTTTGAGGTAACACACAATCTGCGCTATCGGATCGAAAAATTGAAATATCGGGATGAACCTAATCGCATTTTCTTTGTTTTTCTGTGCTCTTTCGAATGCAAAAAGAATTTTGAGGATCGGTTGAACCATTCAAAAGTTATGACCTTTTTATCGATTAACAAAATCAGGGAAAATCAAGGATCCTGTATTAAGCCCCTTTTCGCTCTATCTCCCACAGGAGACGAGAAAAACGCGAAAAACAATTTTTGGGATATTTCCCACATGGGATGGACGTTATCTGATGTATTTCGTCGCGCTGATGACGAATCTGGCCGTAAATTTGCGATATCTCCAACAGGAGCTGAGAAAATCGCAAAAAACTGAATTAACCGAAAACCACCTGCTTTACGTTTACAAAAATCACGATATCTATCGTTTTCTCTGTAATAGCGACTGTTTCCGCTGCGCTTTGACTTTCTAACGAACAAGGCTTGATAACACATCAATTTCCATGCATTTAGGACCGTAGAATAATTTTTTTCAATTTTTTTTGCGAAAGATAATCGATTTTTTAGTTAGGTGAAAAATGCTATTTTTGAGGTAACACACAATCTGCGCTATCGGATCGAAAAATTGAAATATCGGGATGAACCTAATCGCATTTTCTTTGTTTTTCTGTGCTCTTTCGAATGCAAAAAGAATTTTGAGGATCGGTTGAACCATTCAAAAGTTATGACCTTTTTATCGATTAACAAAATCAGGGAAAATCAAGGATCCTGTATTAAGCCCCTTTTCGCTCTATCTCCCACAGGAGACGAGAAAAACGCGAAAAACAATTTTTGGGATATTTCCCACATGGGATGGACGTTATCTGATGTATTTCGTCGCGCTGATGACGAATCTGGCCGTAAATTTGCGATATCTCCAACAGGAGCTGAGAAAATCGCAAAAAACTGAATTAACCGAAAACCACCTGCTTTACGTTTACAAAAATCACGATATCTATCGTTTTCTCTGTAATAGCGACTGTTTCCGCTGCGCTTTGACTTTCTAACGAACAAGGCTTGATAACACATCAATTTCCATGCATTTAGGACCGTAGAATAATTTTTTTCAATTTTTTTTGCGAAAGATAATCGATTTTTTAGTTAGGTGAAAAATGCTATTTTTGAGGTAACACACAATCTGCGCTATCGGATCGAAAAATTGAAATATCGGGATGAACCTAATCGCATTTTCTTTGTTTTTCTGTGCTCTTTCGAATGCAAAAAGAATTTTGAGGATCGGTTGAACCATTCAAAAGTTATGACCTTTTTATCGATTAACAAAATCAGGGAAAATCAAGGATCCTGTATTAAGCCCCTTTTCGCTCTATCTCCCACAGGAGCCGAGAAAAACGCGAAAAACAATTTTTGGGATATTTCCCACATGGGATGGACGTTATCTGATGTATTTCGTCGCGCTGATCACGAATCTGGCCGTGGATTTGCGATATCTCTAACAGGAGCTGAGAAAATCGCAAAAAACTGAATTAACCGAAAACCACCTGCTTTACGTTTACAAAAATCACGATATCTATCGTTTTCTCTGTAATAGCGACTGTTTCCGCTGCGCTTTGACTTTCTAACGAACAAGGCTTGATAACACATCAATTTCCATGCATTTAGGACCGTAGAATAATTTTTTTCAATTTTTTTGCGAAAGATAATCGATTTTTTAGTTAGGTGAAAAATGCTATTTTTGAGGTAACACACAATCTGCGCTATTGGATCGAAAAATTAAAATATCGGGATAAACCTAGTCGCATTTTCTTTGTTTTTCTGTGCTCTTTCGAATGCAAAAAGAATTTTGAGGATCGGTTGAACCATTCAAAAGTTATGACCTTTTTATCGATTAACAAAATCAGGGAAAATCAAGGATCCTGTATTAAGCCCCTTTTCGCTCTATCTCCCACAGGAGCCGAGAAAAACGCGAAAAACAATTTTTGGGATATTTCCCACATGGGATGGACGTTATCTGATGTATTTCGTCGCGCTGATCACGAATCTGGCCGTGGATTTGCGATATCTCTAACAGGAGCTGAGAAAATCGCAAAAAACTGAATTAACCGAAAACCACCTGCTTTACGTTTACAAAAATCACGATATCTATCGTTTTCTCTGTAATAGCGACTGTTTCCGCTGCGCTTTGACTTTCTAACGAACAAGGCTTGATAACACATCAATTTCCATGCATTTAGGACCGTAGAATAATTTTTTTCAATTTTTTAGTTGGGTGAAAAATGCTATTTTTGAGGTAACACACAATCTGCGCTATCGGATCGAAAAAATGAAATATCAGGATAAACCTAGTCGCATTTTCTTTGTTTTTCTGTGCTCTTTCGAATGCAAAAAGAATTTTGAGGATCGGTTGAACCATTCAAAAGTTATGACGTTTTTATCGATTAACAAAATCAGGGAAAATCAAGGATCCTGTATTAAGCCCCTTTTCGCTCTATCTCCCACAGGAGCCGAGAAAAACGCGAAAAACAATTTTTGGGATATTTCCCACATGGGATGGACGTTATCTGATGTATTTCGTCGCGCTGATCACGAATCTGGCCGTGGATTTGCGATATCTCCAACAGGAGCTGAGAAAATCGCAAAAAACTGAATTAACCGAAAACCACCTGCTTTACGTTTACAAAAATCACGATATCTATCGTTTTCTCTGTAATAACGACTGTTTCCGGTGCGCTTTGACTTTCTAACGAACAAGGCTTGATAATACATCAATTTCCATGCATTTAGGACCGTAGAATAATTTTTTTCAATTTTTTAGTTAGGTGAAAAATGCTATTTTTGAGGTAACACACAATCTGCGCTATTGGATCGAAAAATTGAAATATCGGGATAAACCTAGTCGCATTTTCTTTGTTTTTCTGTGCTCTTTCGAATGCAAAAAGAATTTTGAGGATCGGTTGAACCATTCAAAAGTTATGACCTTTTTATCGATTAACAAAATCAGGGAAAATCAAGGATCCTGTATTAAGCCCCTTTTCGCTCTATCTCCCACAGGAGCCGAGAAAAACGCGAAAAACAATTTTTGGGATATTTCCCACATGGGATGGACGTTATCTGATGTATTTCGTCGCGCTGATCACGAATCTGGCCGTGGATTTGCGATATCTCCAACAGGAGCTGAGAAAATCGCAAAAAACTGAATTAACCGAAAACCACCTGCTTTACGTTTACAAAAATCACGATATCTATCGTTTTCTCTGTAATAGCGACTGTTTCCGCTGCGCTTTGACTTTCTAACGAACAAGGCTTGATAACACATCAATTTCCATGCATTTAGGACCGTAGAATAATTTTTTTCAATTTTTTTGCGAAAGATAATCGATTTTTTAGTTAGGTGAAAAATGCTATTTTTGAGGTAACACACAATCTGCGCTATTGGATCGAAAAATTGAAATATCGGGATAAACCTAGTCGCATTTTCTTTGTTTTTCTGTGCTCTTTCGAATGCAAAAAGAATTTTGAGGATCGGTTGAACCATTCAAAAGTTATGACCTTTTTATCGATTAACAAAATCAGGGAAAATCAAGGATCCTGTATTAAGCCCCTTTTCGCTCTATCTCCCACAGGAGCCGAGAAAAACGCGAAAAACAATTTTTGGGATATTTCCCACATGGGATGGACGTTATCTGATGTATTTCGTCGCGCTGATCACGAATCTGGCCGTGGATTTGCGATATCTCCAACAGGAGCTGAGAAAATCGCAAAAAACTGAATTAACCGAAAACCACCTGCTTTACGTTTACAAAAATCACGATATCTATCGTTTTCTCTGTAATAGCGACTGTTTCCGCTGCGCTTTGACTTTCTAACGAACAAGGCTTGATAACACATCAATTTCCATGCATTTAGGACCGTAGAATAATTTTTTTCAATTTTTTTGCGAAAGATAATCGATTTTTTAGTTAGGTGAAAAATGCTATTTTTGAGGTAACACACAATCTGCGCTATCGGATCGAAAAATTGAAATATCGGGATAAACCTAGTCGCATTTTCTTTGTTTTTCTGTGTTTTTTCGAATGCAAAAAGAATTTTGAGGATCGGTTGAACCATTCAAAAGTTATGACCTTTTTATCGATTAACAAAATCAGGGAAAATCAAAGATCCTGTATTAAGCCCCTTTTCGCTCTATCTCCCACAGGAGCCGAGAAAAACGCGAAAAACAATTTTTGGGATATTTCCCACATGGGATGGACGTTATCTGATGTATTTCGTCGCGCTGATCACGAATCTGGCCGTGGATTTGCGATATCTCCAACAGGAGCTGAGAAAATCGCAAAAAACTGAATTAACCGAAAACCACCTGCTTTACGTTTACAAAAATCACGATATCTATCGTTTTCTCTGTAATAACGACTGTTTCCGCTGCGCTTTGACTTTCTAACGAACAAGGCTTGATAATACATCAATTTCCATGCATTTAGGACCGTAGAATAATTTTTTTCAATTTTTTAGTTGGGTGAAAAATGCTATTTTTGAGGTAACACACAATCTGCGCTATCGGAATGAAAAAATGAAATATCGGGATGAACCTAGTCGCATTTTCTTTGTTTTTCTGTGCTCTTTCGAATGCAAAAAGAATTTTGAGGATCGGTTGAACCATTCAAAAGTTATGACCTTTTTATCGATTAACAAAATCAGGGAAAATCAAGGATCCTGTATTAAGCCCCTTTTCGCTCTATCTCCCACAGGAGCCGAGAAAAACGCGAAAAACAATTTTTGGGATATTTCCCACATGGGATGGACGTTATCTGATGTATTTCGTCGCGCTGATCACGAATCTGGCCGTGGATTTGCGATATCTCCAACAGGAGCTGAGAAAATCGCAAAAAACTGAAGTAACCGAAAACCACCTGCTTTACGTTTACAAAAATCACGATATCTATCATTTTCTCTGTAATAGCGACTGTTTCCGCTGCGCTTTGACATTCTAACGAACAAGGCTTGATAATACATCAATTTCCATGCATTTAGGACCGTAGAATATTTTTTTTCAATTTTTTTGCGAAAGATAATCGATTTTTTAGTTTGGTGAAAAATGCTATTTTTGAGGTAACACACAATCTGCGCTATTGGATCGAAAAATTGAAATATCGGGATAAACCTAGTCGCATTTTCTTTGTTTTTCTGTGCTCTTTCGAATGCAAAAAGAATTTTGAGGATCGGTTGAACCATTCAAAAGTTATGACCTTTTTATCGATTAACAAAATCAGGGAAAATCAAGGATCCTGTATTAAGCCCCTTTTCGCTCTATCTCCCACAGGAGCCGAGAAAAACGCGAAAAACAATTTTTGGGATATTTCCCACATGGGATGGACGTTATCTGATGTATTTCGTCGCGCTGATCACGAATCTGGCCGTGGATTTGCGATATCTCCAACAGGAGCTGAGAAAATCGCAAAAAACTGAATTAACCGAAAACCACCTGCTTTACGTTTACAAAAATCACGATATCTATCGTTTTCTCTGTAATAGCGACTGTTTCCGCTGCGCTTTGACTTTCTAACGAACAAGGCTTGATAACACATCAATTTCCATGCATTTAGGACCGTAGAATAATTTTTTTCAATTTTTTTGCGAAAGATAATCGATTTTTTAGTTAGGTGAAAAATGCTATTTTTGAGGTAACACACAATCTGCGCTATTGGATCGAAAAATTGAAATATCGGGATAAACCTAGTCGCATTTTCTTTGTTTTTCTGTGCTCTTTCGAATGCAAAAAGAATTTTGAGGATCGGTTGAACCATTCAAAAGTTATGACCTTTTTATCGATTAACAAAATCAGGGAAAATCAAGGATCCTGTATTAAGCCCCTTTTCGCTCTATCTCCCACAGGAGCCGAGAAAAACGCGAAAAACAATTTTTGGGATATTTCCCACATGGGATGGACGTTATCTGATGTATTTCGTCGCGCTGATCACGAATCTGGCCGTGGATTTGCGATATCTCCAACAGGAGCTGAGAAAATCGCAAAAAACTGAAGTAACCGAAAACCACCTGCTTTACGTTTACAAAAATCACGATATCTATCATTTTCTCTGTAATAGCGACTGTTTCCGCTGCGCTTTGACATTCTAACGAACAAGGCTTGATAATACATCAATTTCCATGCATTTAGGACCGTAGAATATTTTTTTTCAATTTTTTTGCGAAAGATAATCGATTTTTTAGTTTGGTGAAAAATGCTATTTTTGAGGCAACACACAATCTGCGCTATTGGATCGAAAAATTGAAATATCGGGATAAACCTAGTCGCATTTTCTTTGTTTTTCTGTGCTCTTTCGAATGCAAAAAGAATTTTGAGGATCGGTTGAACCATTCAAAAGTTATGACCTTTTTATCGATTAACAAAATCAGGGAAAATCAAGGATCCTGTATTAAGCCCCTTTTCGCTCTATCTCCCACAGGAGCCGAGAAAAACGCGAAAAACAATTTTTGGGATATTTCCCACATGGGATGGACGTTATCTGATGTATTTCGTCGCGCTGATCACGAATCTGGCCGTGGATTTGCGATATCTCCAACAGGAGCTGAGAAAATCGCAAAAAACTGAATTAACCGAAAACTACCTGCTTTACGTTTACAAAAATCACGATATCTATCGTTTCCTCAGTAATAGCGACTGTTTCCGCTGCGCTTTGACTTTCTAACGAACAAGGCTTGATAACACATCAATTTCCATGCATTTAGGACCGTAAAATAATTTTTTTCAATTTTTTTGCGAAAGATAATCGATTTTTTAGTTAGGTGAAAAATGCTATTTTTGAGGTAACACACAATCTGCGCTATCGGATCGAAAAATTGAAATATCGGGATAAACCTAGTCGCATTTTCTTTGTTTTTCTGTGTTTTTTCGAATGCAAAAAGAATTTTGAGGATCGGTTGAACCATTCAAAAGTTATGATCTTTTTATCGATTAACAAAATCAGGGAAAATCAAGGATCCTGTATTAAGCCCCTTTTCGCTCTATCTCCCACAGGAGCCGAGAAAAACGCGAAAAACAATTTTTGGGATATTTCCCACATGGGATGGACGTTATCTGATGTATTTCGTCGCGCTGATCACGAATCTGGCCGTGGATTTGCGATATCTCTAACAGGAGCTGAGAAAATCGCAAAAAACTGAATTAACCGAAAACCACCTGCTTTACGTTTACAAAAATCACGATATCTATCGTTTTCTCTGTAATAGCGACTGTTTCCGCTGCGCTTTGACTTTCTAACGAACAAGGCTTGATAACACATCAATTTCCATGCATTTAGGACCGTAGAATAATTTTTTTAAATTTTTTTTGCGAAAGATAATCGATTTTTTAGTTAGGTGAAAAATGCTATTTTTGTGGTAACACACAATCTGCGCTATCGGATCGAAAAATTGAAATATCGAGATGAACCTAATCGCATTTTCTTTGTTTTTCTGTGCTCTTTCGAATGCAAAAAGAATTTTGAGGATCGGTTGAACCATTCAAAAGTTATGACCTTTTTATCGATTAACAAAATCAGGGAAAATCAAGGATCCTGTATTAAGCCCCTTTTCGCTCTATCTCCCACAGGAGACGAGAAAAACGCGAAAAACAATTTTTGGGATATTTCCCACATGGGATGGACGTTATCTGATGTATTTCGTCGCGCTGATGACGAATCTGGCCGTGGATTTGCGATATCTCCAACAGGAGCTGAGAAAATCGCAAAAAACTGAATTAACCGAAAACCACCTGCTTTACGTTTACAAAAATCACGATATCTATCGTTTTCTCTGTAATAGCGACTGTTTCCGCTGCGCTTTGACTTTCTAACGAACAAGGCTTGATAACACATCAATTTCCATGCATTTAGGACCGTAGAATAATTTTTTTCAATTTTTTAGTTGGGTGAAAAATGCTATTTTTGAGGTAACACACAATCTGCGCTATCGGATCGAAAAAATGAAATATCGGGATGAACCTAGTCGCATTTTCTTTGTTTTTCTGTGCTCTTTCGAATGCAAAAAGAATTTTGAGGATCGGTTGAACCATTCAAAAGTTATGACCTTTTTATCGATTAACAAAATCAGGGAAAATCAAGGATCCTGTATTAAGCCCCTTTTCGCTCTATCTCCCACAGGAGACGAGAAAAACGCGAAAAACAATTTTTGGGATATTTCCCACATGGGATGGACGTTATCTGATGTATTTCGTCGCGCTGATGACGAATCTGGCCGTGGATTTGCGATATCTCCAACAGGAGCTGAGAAAATCGCAAAAAACTGGATTAACCGAAAACCACCTGCTTTACGTTTACAAAAATCACGATATCTATCGTTTTCTCTGTAATAGCGACTGTTTCCGCTGCGCTTTGACTTTCTAACGAACAAGGCTTGATAACACATCAATTTCCATGCATTTAGGACCGTAGAATAATTTTTTTCAATTTTTTTTGCGAAAGATAATCGATTTTTTAGTTAGGTGAAAAATGCTATTTTTGAGGTAACACACAATCTGCGCTATCGGATCGAAAAATTGAAATATCGGGATGAACCTAATCGCATTTTCTTTGTTTTTCTGTGCTCTTTCGAATGCAAAAAGAATTTTGAGGATCGGTTGAACCATTCAAAAGTTATGACCTTTTTATCGATTAACAAAATCAGGGAAAATCAAGGATCCTGTATTAAGCCCCTTTTCGCTCTATCTCCCACAGGAGACGAGAAAAACGCGAAAAACAATTTTTGGGATATTTCCCACATGGGATGGACGTTATCTGATGTATTTCGTCGCGCTGATCACGAATCTGGCCGTGGATTTGCGATATCTCCAACAGGAGCTGAGAAAATCGCAAAAAACTGAATTAACCGAAAACCACCTGCTTTACGTTTACAAAAATCACGATATCTATCGTTTTCTCTGTAATAACGACTGTTTCCGCTGCGCTTTGACTTTCTAACGAACAAGGCTTGATAACACATCAATTTCCATGCATTTAGGACCGTAGAATAATTTTTTTCAATTTTTTTTGCGAAAGATAATCGATTTTTTAGTTAGGTGAAAAATGCTATTTTTGAGGTAACACACAATCTGCGCTATCGGATCGAAAAATTGAAATATCGGGATGAACCTAATCGCATTTTCTTTGTTTTTCTGTGCTCTTTCGAATGCAAAAAGAATTTTGAGGATCGGTTGAACCATTCAAAAGTTATGACCTTTTTATCGATTAACAAAATCAGGGAAAATCAAGGATCCTGTATTAAGCCCCTTTTCGCTCTATCTCCCACGGGAGACGAGAAAAACGCGAAAAACAATTTTTGGGATATTTCCCACATGGGATGGACGTTATCTGATGTATTTCGTCGCGCTGATGACGAATCTGGCCGTGGATTTGCGATATCTCCAACAGGAGCTGAGAAAATCGCAAAAAACTGAATTAACCGAAAACCACCTGCTTTACGTTTACAAAAATCACGATATCTATCGTTTTCTCTGTAATAGCGACTGTTTCCGCTGCGCTTTGACTTTCTAACGAACAAGGCTTGATAACACATCAATTTCCATGCATTTAGGACCGTAGAATAATTTTTTTCAATTTTTTTTGCGAAAGATAATCGATTTTTTAGTTAGGTGAAAAATGCTATTTTTGAGGTAACACACAATCTGCGCTATCGGATCGAAAAATTGAAATATCGGGATGAACCTAATCGCATTTTCTTTGTTTTTCTGTGCTCTTTCGAATGCAAAAAGAATTTTGAGGATCGGTTGAACCATTCAAAAGTTATGACCTTTTTATCGATTAACAAAATCAGGGAAAATCAAGGATCCTGTATTAAGCCCCTTTTCGCTCTATCTCCCACAGGAGACGAGAAAAACGCGAAAAACAATTTTTGGGATATTTCCCACATGGGATGGACGTTATCTGATGTATTTCGTCGCGCTGATGACGAATCTGGCCGTAAATTTGCGATATCTCCAACAGGAGCTGAGAAAATCGCAAAAAACTGAATTAACCGAAAACCACCTGCTTTACGTTTACAAAAATCACGATATCTATCGTTTTCTCTGTAATAGCGACTGTTTCCGCTGCGCTTTGACTTTCTAACGAACAAGGCTTGATAACACATCAATTTCCATGCATTTAGGACCGTAGAATAATTTTTTTCAATTTTTTTTGCGAAAGATAATCGATTTTTTAGTTAGGTGAAAAATGCTATTTTTGAGGTAACACACAATCTGCGCTATCGGATCGAAAAATTGAAATATCGGGATGAACCTAATCGCATTTTCTTTGTTTTTCTGTGCTCTTTCGAATGCAAAAAGAATTTTGAGGATCGGTTGAACCATTCAAAAGTTATGACCTTTTTATCGATTAACAAAATCAGGGAAAATCAAGGATCCTGTATTAAGCCCCTTTTCGCTCTATCTCCCACAGGAGCCGAGAAAAACGCGAAAAACAATTTTTGGGATATTTCCCACATGGGATGGACGTTATCTGATGTATTTCGTCGCGCTGATCACGAATCTGGCCGTGGATTTGCGATATCTCTAACAGGAGCTGAGAAAATCGCAAAAAACTGAATTAACCGAAAACCACCTGCTTTACGTTTACAAAAATCACGATATCTATCGTTTTCTCTGTAATAGCGACTGTTTCCGCTGCGCTTTGACTTTCTAACGAACAAGGCTTGATAACACATCAATTTCCATGCATTTAGGACCGTAGAATAATTTTTTTCAATTTTTTAGTTGGGTGAAAAATGCTATTTTTGAGGTAACACACAATCTGCGCTATCGGATCGAAAAAATGAAATATCAGGATAAACCTAGTCGCATTTTCTTTGTTTTTCTGTGCTCTTTCGAATGCAAAAAGAATTTTGAGGATCGGTTGAACCATTCAAAAGTTATGACGTTTTTATCGATTAACAAAATCAGGGAAAATCAAGGATCCTGTATTAAGCCCCTTTTCGCTCTATCTCCCACAGGAGCCGAGAAAAACGCGAAAAACAATTTTTGGGATATTTCCCACATGGGATGGACGTTATCTGATGTATTTCGTCGCGCTGATCACGAATCTGGCCGTGGATTTGCGATATCTCCAACAGGAGCTGAGAAAATCGCAAAAAACTGAATTAACCGAAAACCACCTGCTTTACGTTTACAAAAATCACGATATCTATCGTTTTCTCTGTAATAACGACTGTTTCCGGTGCGCTTTGACTTTCTAACGAACAAGGCTTGATAATACATCAATTTCCATGCATTTAGGACCGTAGAATAATTTTTTTCAATTTTTTAGTTAGGTGAAAAATGCTATTTTTGAGGTAACACACAATCTGCGCTATTGGATCGAAAAATTGAAATATCGGGATAAACCTAGTCGCATTTTCTTTGTTTTTCTGTGCTCTTTCGAATGCAAAAAGAATTTTGAGGATCGGTTGAACCATTCAAAAGTTATGACCTTTTTATCGATTAACAAAATCAGGGAAAATCAAGGATCCTGTATTAAGCCCCTTTTCGCTCTATCTCCCACAGGAGCCGAGAAAAACGCGAAAAACAATTTTTGGGATATTTCCCACATGGGATGGACGTTATCTGATGTATTTCGTCGCGCTGATCACGAATCTGGCCGTGGATTTGCGATATCTCCAACAGGAGCTGAGAAAATCGCAAAAAACTGAATTAACCGAAAACCACCTGCTTTACGTTTACAAAAATCACGATATCTATCGTTTTCTCTGTAATAGCGACTGTTTCCGCTGCGCTTTGACTTTCTAACGAACAAGGCTTGATAACACATCAATTTCCATGCATTTAGGACCGTAGAATAATTTTTTTCAATTTTTTTGCGAAAGATAATCGATTTTTTAGTTAGGTGAAAAATGCTATTTTTGAGGTAACACACAATCTGCGCTATTGGATCGAAAAATTGAAATATCGGGATAAACCTAGTCGCATTTTCTTTGTTTTTCTGTGCTCTTTCGAATGCAAAAAGAATTTTGAGGATCGGTTGAACCATTCAAAAGTTATGACCTTTTTATCGATTAACAAAATCAGGGAAAATCAAGGATCCTGTATTAAGCCCCTTTTCGCTCTATCTCCCACAGGAGCCGAGAAAAACGCGAAAAACAATTTTTGGGATATTTCCCACATGGGATGGACGTTATCTGATGTATTTCGTCGCGCTGATCACGAATCTGGCCGTGGATTTGCGATATCTCCAACAGGAGCTGAGAAAATCGCAAAAAACTGAATTAACCGAAAACCACCTGCTTTACGTTTACAAAAATCACGATATCTATCGTTTTCTCTGTAATAGCGACTGTTTCCGCTGCGCTTTGACTTTCTAACGAACAAGGCTTGATAACACATCAATTTCCATGCATTTAGGACCGTAGAATAATTTTTTTCAATTTTTTTGCGAAAGATAATCGATTTTTTAGTTAGGTGAAAAATGCTATTTTTGAGGTAACACACAATCTGCGCTATCGGATCGAAAAATTGAAATATCGGGATAAACCTAGTCGCATTTTCTTTGTTTTTCTGTGTTTTTTCGAATGCAAAAAGAATTTTGAGGATCGGTTGAACCATTCAAAAGTTATGACCTTTTTATCGATTAACAAAATCAGGGAAAATCAAAGATCCTGTATTAAGCCCCTTTTCGCTCTATCTCCCACAGGAGCCGAGAAAAACGCGAAAAACAATTTTTGGGATATTTCCCACATGGGATGGACGTTATCTGATGTATTTCGTCGCGCTGATCACGAATCTGGCCGTGGATTTGCGATATCTCCAACAGGAGCTGAGAAAATCGCAAAAAACTGAATTAACCGAAAACCACCTGCTTTACGTTTACAAAAATCACGATATCTATCGTTTTCTCTGTAATAACGACTGTTTCCGCTGCGCTTTGACTTTCTAACGAACAAGGCTTGATAATACATCAATTTCCATGCATTTAGGACCGTAGAATAATTTTTTTCAATTTTTTAGTTGGGTGAAAAATGCTATTTTTGAGGTAACACACAATCTGCGCTATCGGAATGAAAAAATGAAATATCGGGATGAACCTAGTCGCATTTTCTTTGTTTTTCTGTGCTCTTTCGAATGCAAAAAGAATTTTGAGGATCGGTTGAACCATTCAAAAGTTATGACCTTTTTATCGATTAACAAAATCAGGGAAAATCAAGGATCCTGTATTAAGCCCCTTTTCGCTCTATCTCCCACAGGAGCCGAGAAAAACGCGAAAAACAATTTTTGGGATATTTCCCACATGGGATGGACGTTATCTGATGTATTTCGTCGCGCTGATCACGAATCTGGCCGTGGATTTGCGATATCTCCAACAGGAGCTGAGAAAATCGCAAAAAACTGAAGTAACCGAAAACCACCTGCTTTACGTTTACAAAAATCACGATATCTATCATTTTCTCTGTAATAGCGACTGTTTCCGCTGCGCTTTGACATTCTAACGAACAAGGCTTGATAATACATCAATTTCCATGCATTTAGGACCGTAGAATATTTTTTTTCAATTTTTTTGCGAAAGATAATCGATTTTTTAGTTAGGTGAAAAATGCTATTTTTGAGGTAACACACAATCTGCGCTATCGGATCGAAAAATTGAAATATCGGGATGAACCTAATCGCATTTTCTTTGTTTTTCTGTGCTCTTTCGAATGCAAAAAGAATTTTGAGGATCGGTTGAACCATTCAAAAGTTATGACCTTTTTATCGATTAACAAAATCAGGGAAAATCAAGGATCCTGTATTAAGCCCCTTTTCGCTCTATCTCCCACAGGAGACGAGAAAAACGCGAAAAACAATTTTTGGGATATTTCCCACATGGGATGGACGTTATCTGATGTATTTCGTCGCGCTGATGACGAATCTGGCCGTAAATTTGCGATATCTCCAACAGGAGCTGAGAAAATCGCAAAAAACTGAATTAACCGAAAACCACCTGCTTTACGTTTACAAAAATCACGATATCTATCGTTTTCTCTGTAATAGCGACTGTTTCCGCTGCGCTTTGACTTTCTAACGAACAAGGCTTGATAACACATCAATTTCCATGCATTTAGGACCGTAGAATAATTTTTTTCAATTTTTTTTGCGAAAGATAATCGATTTTTTAGTTAGGTGAAAAATGCTATTTTTGAGGTAACACACAATCTGCGCTATCGGATCGAAAAATTGAAATATCGGGATGAACCTAATCGCATTTTCTTTGTTTTTCTGTGCTCTTTCGAATGCAAAAAGAATTTTGAGGATCGGTTGAACCATTCAAAAGTTATGACCTTTTTATCGATTAACAAAATCAGGGAAAATCAAGGATCCTGTATTAAGCCCCTTTTCGCTCTATCTCCCACAGGAGCCGAGAAAAACGCGAAAAACAATTTTTGGGATATTTCCCACATGGGATGGACGTTATCTGATGTATTTCGTCGCGCTGATCACGAATCTGGCCGTGGATTTGCGATATCTCTAACAGGAGCTGAGAAAATCGCAAAAAACTGAATTAACCGAAAACCACCTGCTTTACGTTTACAAAAATCACGATATCTATCGTTTTCTCTGTAATAGCGACTGTTTCCGCTGCGCTTTGACTTTCTAACGAACAAGGCTTGATAACACATCAATTTCCATGCATTTAGGACCGTAGAATAATTTTTTTCAATTTTTTAGTTGGGTGAAAAATGCTATTTTTGAGGTAACACACAATCTGCGCTATCGGATCGAAAAAATGAAATATCAGGATAAACCTAGTCGCATTTTCTTTGTTTTTCTGTGCTCTTTCGAATGCAAAAAGAATTTTGAGGATCGGTTGAACCATTCAAAAGTTATGACGTTTTTATCGATTAACAAAATCAGGGAAAATCAAGGATCCTGTATTAAGCCCCTTTTCGCTCTATCTCCCACAGGAGCCGAGAAAAACGCGAAAAACAATTTTTGGGATATTTCCCACATGGGATGGACGTTATCTGATGTATTTCGTCGCGCTGATCACGAATCTGGCCGTGGATTTGCGATATCTCCAACAGGAGCTGAGAAAATCGCAAAAAACTGAATTAACCGAAAACCACCTGCTTTACGTTTACAAAAATCACGATATCTATCGTTTTCTCTGTAATAACGACTGTTTCCGGTGCGCTTTGACTTTCTAACGAACAAGGCTTGATAATACATCAATTTCCATGCATTTAGGACCGTAGAATAATTTTTTTCAATTTTTTAGTTAGGTGAAAAATGCTATTTTTGAGGTAACACACAATCTGCGCTATTGGATCGAAAAATTGAAATATCGGGATAAACCTAGTCGCATTTTCTTTGTTTTTCTGTGCTCTTTCGAATGCAAAAAGAATTTTGAGGATCGGTTGAACCATTCAAAAGTTATGACCTTTTTATCGATTAACAAAATCAGGGAAAATCAAGGATCCTGTATTAAGCCCCTTTTCGCTCTATCTCCCACAGGAGCCGAGAAAAACGCGAAAAACAATTTTTGGGATATTTCCCACATGGGATGGACGTTATCTGATGTATTTCGTCGCGCTGATCACGAATCTGGCCGTGGATTTGCGATATCTCCAACAGGAGCTGAGAAAATCGCAAAAAACTGAATTAACCGAAAACCACCTGCTTTACGTTTACAAAAATCACGATATCTATCGTTTTCTCTGTAATAGCGACTGTTTCCGCTGCGCTTTGACTTTCTAACGAACAAGGCTTGATAACACATCAATTTCCATGCATTTAGGACCGTAGAATAATTTTTTTCAATTTTTTTGCGAAAGATAATCGATTTTTTAGTTAGGTGAAAAATGCTATTTTTGAGGTAACACACAATCTGCGCTATTGGATCGAAAAATTGAAATATCGGGATAAACCTAGTCGCATTTTCTTTGTTTTTCTGTGCTCTTTCGAATGCAAAAAGAATTTTGAGGATCGGTTGAACCATTCAAAAGTTATGACCTTTTTATCGATTAACAAAATCAGGGAAAATCAAGGATCCTGTATTAAGCCCCTTTTCGCTCTATCTCCCACAGGAGCCGAGAAAAACGCGAAAAACAATTTTTGGGATATTTCCCACATGGGATGGACGTTATCTGATGTATTTCGTCGCGCTGATCACGAATCTGGCCGTGGATTTGCGATATCTCCAACAGGAGCTGAGAAAATCGCAAAAAACTGAATTAACCGAAAACCACCTGCTTTACGTTTACAAAAATCACGATATCTATCGTTTTCTCTGTAATAGCGACTGTTTCCGCTGCGCTTTGACTTTCTAACGAACAAGGCTTGATAACACATCAATTTCCATGCATTTAGGACCGTAGAATAATTTTTTTCAATTTTTTTGCGAAAGATAATCGATTTTTTAGTTAGGTGAAAAATGCTATTTTTGAGGTAACACACAATCTGCGCTATCGGATCGAAAAATTGAAATATCGGGATAAACCTAGTCGCATTTTCTTTGTTTTTCTGTGTTTTTTCGAATGCAAAAAGAATTTTGAGGATCGGTTGAACCATTCAAAAGTTATGACCTTTTTATCGATTAACAAAATCAGGGAAAATCAAAGATCCTGTATTAAGCCCCTTTTCGCTCTATCTCCCACAGGAGCCGAGAAAAACGCGAAAAACAATTTTTGGGATATTTCCCACATGGGATGGACGTTATCTGATGTATTTCGTCGCGCTGATCACGAATCTGGCCGTGGATTTGCGATATCTCCAACAGGAGCTGAGAAAATCGCAAAAAACTGAATTAACCGAAAACCACCTGCTTTACGTTTACAAAAATCACGATATCTATCGTTTTCTCTGTAATAACGACTGTTTCCGCTGCGCTTTGACTTTCTAACGAACAAGGCTTGATAATACATCAATTTCCATGCATTTAGGACCGTAGAATAATTTTTTTCAATTTTTTAGTTGGGTGAAAAATGCTATTTTTGAGGTAACACACAATCTGCGCTATCGGAATGAAAAAATGAAATATCGGGATGAACCTAGTCGCATTTTCTTTGTTTTTCTGTGCTCTTTCGAATGCAAAAAGAATTTTGAGGATCGGTTGAACCATTCAAAAGTTATGACCTTTTTATCGATTAACAAAATCAGGGAAAATCAAGGATCCTGTATTAAGCCCCTTTTCGCTCTATCTCCCACAGGAGCCGAGAAAAACGCGAAAAACAATTTTTGGGATATTTCCCACATGGGATGGACGTTATCTGATGTATTTCGTCGCGCTGATCACGAATCTGGCCGTGGATTTGCGATATCTCCAACAGGAGCTGAGAAAATCGCAAAAAACTGAAGTAACCGAAAACCACCTGCTTTACGTTTACAAAAATCACGATATCTATCATTTTCTCTGTAATAGCGACTGTTTCCGCTGCGCTTTGACATTCTAACGAACAAGGCTTGATAATACATCAATTTCCATGCATTTAGGACCGTAGAATATTTTTTTTCAATTTTTTTGCGAAAGATAATCGATTTTTTAGTTTGGTGAAAAATGCTATTTTTGAGGTAACACACAATCTGCGCTATTGGATCGAAAAATTGAAATATCGGGATAAACCTAGTCGCATTTTCTTTGTTTTTCTGTGCTCTTTCGAATGCAAAAAGAATTTTGAGGATCGGTTGAACCATTCAAAAGTTATGACCTTTTTATCGATTAACAAAATCAGGGAAAATCAAGGATCCTGTATTAAGCCCCTTTTCGCTCTATCTCCCACAGGAGCCGAGAAAAACGCGAAAAACAATTTTTGGGATATTTCCCACATGGGATGGACGTTATCTGATGTATTTCGTCGCGCTGATCACGAATCTGGCCGTGGATTTGCGATATCTCCAACAGGAGCTGAGAAAATCGCAAAAAACTGAATTAACCGAAAACTACCTGCTTTACGTTTACAAAAATCACGATATCTATCGTTTCCTCAGTAATAGCGACTGTTTCCGCTGCGCTTTGACTTTCTAACGAACAAGGCTTGATAACACATCAATTTCCATGCATTTAGGACCGTAAAATAATTTTTTTCAATTTTTTTGCGAAAGATAATCGATTTTTTAGTTAGGTGAAAAATGCTATTTTTGAGGTAACACACAATCTGCGCTATCGGATCGAAAAATTGAAATATCGGGATAAACCTAGTCGCATTTTCTTTGTTTTTCTGTGTTTTTTCGAATGCAAAAAGAATTTTGAGGATCGGTTGAACCATTCAAAAGTTATGATCTTTTTATCGATTAACAAAATCAGGGAAAATCAAGGATCCTGTATTAAGCCCCTTTTCGCTCTATCTCCCACAGGAGCCGAGAAAAACGCGAAAAACAATTTTTGGGATATTTCCCACATGGGATGGACGTTATCTGATGTATTTCGTCGCGCTGATCACGAATCTGGCCGTGGATTTGCGATATCTCCAACAGGAGCTGAGAAAATCGCAAAAAACTGAAGTAACCGAAAACCACCTGCTTTACGTTTACAAAAATCACGATATCTATCATTTTCTCTGTAATAGCGACTGTTTCCGCTGCGCTTTGACATTCTAACGAACAAGGCTTGATAATACATCAATTTCCATGCATTTAGGACCGTAGAATATTTTTTTTCAATTTTTTTGCGAAAGATAATCGATTTTTTAGTTTGGTGAAAAATGCTATTTTTGAGGTAACACACAATCTGCGCTATTGGATCGAAAAATTGAAATATCGGGATAAACCTAGTCGCATTTTCTTTGTTTTTCTGTGCTCTTTCGAATGCAAAAAGAATTTTGAGGATCGGTTGAACCATTCAAAAGTTATGACCTTTTTATCGATTAACAAAATCAGGGAAAATCAAGGATCCTGTATTAAGCCCCTTTTCGCTCTATCTCCCACAGGAGCCGAGAAAAACGCGAAAAACAATTTTTGGGATATTTCCCACATGGGATGGACGTTATCTGATGTATTTCGTCGCGCTGATCACGAATCTGGCCGTGGATTTGCGATATCTCCAACAGGAGCTGAGAAAATCGCAAAAAACTGAATTAACCGAAAACTACCTGCTTTACGTTTACAAAAATCACGATATCTATCGTTTCCTCAGTAATAGCGACTGTTTCCGCTGCGCTTTGACTTTCTAACGAACAAGGCTTGATAACACATCAATTTCCATGCATTTAGGACCGTAAAATAATTTTTTTCAATTTTTTTGCGAAAGATAATCGATTTTTTAGTTAGGTGAAAAATGCTATTTTTGAGGTAACACACAATCTGCGCTATCGGATCGAAAAATTGAAATATCGGGATAAACCTAGTCGCATTTTCTTTGTTTTTCTGTGTTTTTTCGAATGCAAAAAGAATTTTGAGGATCGGTTGAACCATTCAAAAGTTATGATCTTTTTATCGATTAACAAAATCAGGGAAAATCAAGGATCCTGTATTAAGCCCCTTTTCGCTCTATCTCCCACAGGAGCCGAGAAAAACGCGAAAAACAATTTTTGGGATATTTCCCACATGGGATGGACGTTATCTGATGTATTTCGTCGCGCTGATCACGAATCTGGCCGTGGATTTGCGATATCTCTAACAGGAGCTGAGAAAATCGCAAAAAACTGAATTAACCGAAAACCACCTGCTTTACGTTTACAAAAATCACGATATCTATCGTTTTCTCTGTAATAGCGACTGTTTCCGCTGCGCTTTGACTTTCTAACGAACAAGGCTTGATAACACATCAATTTCCATGCATTTAGGACCGTAGAATAATTTTTTTCAATTTTTTAGTTGGGTGAAAAATGCTATTTTTGAGGTAACACACAATCTGCGCTATCGGATCGAAAAAATGAAATATCGGGATGAACCTAGTCGCATTTTCTTTGTTTTTCTGTGCTCTTTCGAATGCAAAAAGAATTTTAAGGATCGGTTGAACCATTCAAAAGTTATGACCTTTTTATCGATTAACAAAATCAGGGAAAATCAAGGATCCTGTATTAAGCCCCTTTTCGCTCTATCTCCCACAGGAGCCGAGAAAAACGCGAAAAACAATTTTTGGGATATTTCCCACATGGGATGGACGTTATCTGATGTATTTCGTCGCGCTGATCACGAATCTGGCCGTGGATTTGCGATATCTCCAACAGGAGCTGAGAAAATCGCAAAAAACTGAATTAACCGAAAACCACCTTTTACGTTTACAAAAATCACGATATCTATCGTTTTCTCTGTAATAGCGACTGTTTCCGCTGCGCTTTGACTTTCTAACGAACAAGGCTTGATAACACATCAATTTCCATGCATTTAGGACCGTAGAATAATTTTTTTCAATTTTTTTGCGAAAGATAATCGATTTTTTAGTTAGGTGAAAAATGCTATTTTTGAGGTAACACACAATCTGCGCTATCGGATCGAAAAATTGAAATATCGGGATAAACCTAGTCGCATTTTCTTTGTTTTTCTGTGCTCTTTCGAATGCAAAAAGAATTTTGAGGATCGGTTGAACCATTCAAAAGTTATGACCTTTTTATCGATTAACAAAATCAGGGAAAATCAAGGATCCTGTATTAAGCCCCTTTTCGCTCTATCTCCCACAGGAGCCGAGAAAAACGCGAAAAACAATTTTTGGGATATTTCCCACATGGGATGGACGTTATCTGATGTATTTCGTCGCGCTGATCACGAATCTGGCCGTGGATTTGCGATATCCCCAACAGGAGCTGAGAAAATCGCAGAAAACTGAATTAACCGAAAACCACCTGCTTTACGTTTACAAAAATCACGATATCTATCGTTTTCTCTGTAATAACGACTGTTTCCGCTGCGCTTTGACTTTCTAACGAACAAGGCTTGATAATACATCAATTTCCATGCATTTAGGACCGTAGAATAATTTTTTTCAATTTTTTAGTTGGGTGAAAAATGCTATTTTTGAGGTAACACACAATCTGCGCTATCGGATCGAAAAAATGAAATATCGGGATAAACCTAGTCGCATTTTCTTTGTTTTTCTGTGCTCTTTCGAATGCAAAAAGAATTTTGAGGATCGGTTGAACCATTCAAAAGTTATGACCTTTTTATCGATTAACAAAATCAGGGAAAATCAAGGATCCTGTATTAAGCCCCTTTTCGCTCTATCTCCCACAGGAGCCGAGAAAAACGCGAAAAACAATTTTTGGGATATTTCCCACATGGGATGGACGTTATCTGATGTATTTCGTCGCGCTGATCACGAATCTGGCCGTGGATTTGCGATATCTCCAACAGGAGCTGAGAAAATCGCAAAAAACTGAATTAACCGAAAACCACCTGCTTTACGTTTACAAAAATCACGATATCTATCGTTTCCTCAGTAATAGCGACTGTTTCCGCTGCGCTTTGACTTTCTAACGAACAAGGCTTGATAACACATCAATTTCCATGCATTTAGGACCGTAAAATAATTTTTTTCAATTTTTTTGCGTAAGATAATCGATTTTTTAGTTAGGTGAAAAATGCTATTTTTGAGGTAACACACAATCTGCGCTATCGGATCGAAAAATTGAAATATCGGGATAAACCTAGTCGCATTTTCTTTGTTTTTCTGTGCTCTTTCGAATGCAAAAAGAATTTTGAGGATCGGTTGAACCATTCAAAAGTTATGACCTTTTTATCGATTAACAAAATCAGGGAAAATCAAGGATCCTGTATTAAGCCCCTTTTCGCTCTATCTCCCACAGGAGCCGAGAAAAACGCGAAAAACAATTTTTGGGATATTTCCCACATGGGATGGACGTTATCTGATGTATTTCGTCGCGCTGATCACGAATCTGGCCGTGGATTTGCGATATCTCCAACAGGAGCTGAGAAAATCGCAAAAAACTGAATTAACCGAAAACCACCTTTTACGTTTACAAAAATCACGATATCTATCGTTTTCTCTGTAATAGCGACTGTTTCCGCTGCGCTTTGACTTTCTAACGAACAAGGCTTGATAACACATCAATTTCCATGCATTTAGGACCGTAGAATAATTTTTTTCAATTTTTTTGCGAAAGATAATCGATTTTTTAGTTAGGTGAAAAATGCTATTTTTGAGGTAACACACAATCTGCGCTATCGGATCGAAAAATTGAAATATCGGGATAAACCTAGTCGCATTTTCTTTGTTTTTCTGTGCTCTTTCGAATGCAAAAAGAATTTTGAGGATCGGTTGAACCATTCAAAAGTTATGACCTTTTTATCGATTAACAAAATCAGGGAAAATCAAGGATCCTGTATTAAGCCCCTTTTCGCTCTATCTCCCACAGGAGCCGAGAAAAACGCGAAAAACAATTTTTGGGATATTTCCCACATGGGATGGACGTTATCTGATGTATTTCGTCGCGCTGATCACGAATCTGGCCGTGGATTTGCGATATCCCCAACAGGAGCTGAGAAAATCGCAGAAAACTGAATTAACCGAAAACCACCTGCTTTACGTTTACAAAAATCACGATATCTATCGTTTTCTCTGTAATAACGACTGTTTCCGCTGCGCTTTGACTTTCTAACGAACAAGGCTTGATAATACATCAATTTCCATGCATTTAGGACCGTAGAATAATTTTTTTCAATTTTTTAGTTGGGTGAAAAATGCTATTTTTGAGGTAACACACAATCTGCGCTATCGGATCGAAAAAATGAAATATCGGGATAAACCTAGTCGCATTTTCTTTGTTTTTCTGTGCTCTTTCGAATGCAAAAAGAATTTTGAGGATCGGTTGAACCATTCAAAAGTTATGACCTTTTTATCGATTAACAAAATCAGGGAAAATCAAGGATCCTGTATTAAGCCCCTTTTCGCTCTATCTCCCACAGGAGCCGAGAAAAACGCGAAAAACAATTTTTGGGATATTTCCCACATGGGATGGACGTTATCTGATGTATTTCGTCGCGCTGATCACGAATCTGGCCGTGGATTTGCGATATCTCTAACAGGAGCTGAGAAAATCGCAAAAAACTGAATTAACCGAAAACCACCTGCTTTACGTTTACAAAAATCACGATATCTATCGTTTTCTCTGTAATAGCGACTGTTTCCGCTGCGCTTTGACTTTCTAACGAACAAGGCTTGATAACACATCAATTTCCATGCATTTAGGACCGTAGAATAATTTTTTTCAATTTTTTAGTTGGGTGAAAAATGCTATTTTTGAGGTAACACACAATCTGCGCTATCGGATCGAAAAAATGAAATATCGGGATGAACCTAGTCGCATTTTCTTTGTTTTTCTGTGCTCTTTCGAATGCAAAAAGAATTTTAAGGATCGGTTGAACCATTCAAAAGTTATGACCTTTTTATCGATTAACAAAATCAGGGAAAATCAAGGATCCTGTATTAAGCCCCTTTTCGCTCTATCTCCCACAGGAGCCGAGAAAAACGCGAAAAACAATTTTTGGGATATTTCCCACATGGGATGGACGTTATCTGATGTATTTCGTCGCGCTGATCACGAATCTGGCCGTGGATTTGCGATATCTCCAACAGGAGCTGAGAAAATCGCAAAAAACTGAATTAACCGAAAACCACCTTTTACGTTTACAAAAATCACGATATCTATCGTTTTCTCTGTAATAGCGACTGTTTCCGCTGCGCTTTGACTTTCTAACGAACAAGGCTTGATAACACATCAATTTCCATGCATTTAGGACCGTAGAATAATTTTTTTCAATTTTTTTGCGAAAGATAATCGATTTTTTAGTTAGGTGAAAAATGCTATTTTTGAGGTAACACACAATCTGCGCTATTGGATCGAAAAATTGAAATATCGGGATAAACCTAGTCGCATTTTCTTTGTTTTTCTGTGCTCTTTCGAATGCAAAAAGAATTTTGAGGATCGGTTGAACCATTTAAAAGTTATGACCTTTTTATCGATTAACAAAATCAGGGAAAATCAAGGATCCTGTATTAAGCCCCTTTTCGCTCTATCTCCCACAGGAGCCGAGAAAAACGCGAAAAACAATTTTTGGGATATTTCCCACATGGGATGGACGTTATCTGATGTATTTCGTCGCGCTGATCACGAATCTGGCCGTGGATTTGCGATATCCCCAACAGGAGCTGAGAAAATCGCAGAAAACTGAATTAACCGAAAACCACCTGCTTTACGTTTACAAAAATCACGATATCTATCGTTTTCTCTGTAATAACGACTGTTTCCGCTGCGCTTTGACTTTCTAACGAACAAGGCTTGATAATACATCAATTTCCATGCATTAAGGACCGTAGAATAATTTTTTTTAATTTTTTAGTTGGGTGAAAAATGCTATTTTTGAGGTAACACACAATCTGCGCTATCGGATCGAAAAAATGAAATATCGGGATGAACCTAGTCGCATTTTCTTTGTTTTTCTGTGCTCTTTCGAATGCAAAAAGAATTTTGAGGATCGGTTGAACCATTCAAAAGTTATGACCTTTTTATCGATTAACAAAATCAGGGAAAATCAAGGATCCTGTATTAAGCCCCTTTTCGCTCTATCTCCCACAGGAGCCGAGAAAAACGCGAAAAACAATTTTTGGGATATTTCCCACATGGGATGGACGTTATCTGATGTATTTCGTCGCGCTGATCACGAATCTGGCCGTGGATTTGCGATATCCCCAACAGGAGCTGAGAAAATCGCAGAAAACTGAATTAACCGAAAACCACCTGCTTTACGTTTACAAAAATCACGATATCTATCGTTTTCTCTGTAATAACGACTGTTTCCGCTGCGCTTTGACTTTCTAACGAACAAGGCTTGATAATACATCAATTTCCATGCATTTAGGACCGTAGAATAATTTTTTTCAATTTTTTAGTTGGGTGAAAAATGCTATTTTTGAGGTAACACACAATCTGCGCTATTGGATCGAAAAATTGAAATATCGGGATAAACCTAGTCGCATTTTCTTTGTTTTTCTGTGCTCTTTCGAATGCAAAAAGAATTTTGAGGATCGGTTGAACCATTCAAAAGTTATGACCTTTTTATCGATTAACAAAATCAGGGAAAATCAAGGATCCTGTATTAAGCCCCTTTTCGCTCTATCTCCCACAGGAGCCGAGAAAAACGCGAAAAACAATTTTTGGGATATTTCCCACATGGGATGGACGTTATCTGATGTATTTCGTCGCGCTGATCACGTATCTGGCCGTGGATTTGCGATATCTCCAACAGGAGCTGAGAAAATCGCAAAAAACTGAATTAACCGAAAACCACCTGCTTTACGTTTACAAAAATCACGATATCTATCGTTTCCTCAGTAATAGCGACTGTTTCCGCTGCGCTTTGACTTTCTAACGAACAAGGCTTGATAACACATCAATTTCCATGCATTTAGGACCGTAAAATAATTTTTTTCAATTTTTTTGCGAAAGATAATCGATTTTTTAGTTAGGTGAAAAATGCTATTTTTGAGGTAACACACAATCTGCGCTATTGGATCGAAAAATTGAAATATCGGGATAAACCTAGTCGCATTTTCTTTGTTTTTCTGTGCTCTTTCGAATGCAAAAAGAATTTTGAGGATCGGTTGAACCATTCAAAAGTTATGACCTTTTTATCGATTAACAAAATCAGGGAAAATCAAGGATCCTGTATTAAGCCCCTTTTCGCTCTATCTCCCACAGGAGCCGAGAAAAACGCGAAAAACAATTTTTGGGATATTTCCCACATGGGATGGACGTTATCTGATGTATTTCGTCACGCTGATCACGAATCTGGCCGTGGATTTGCGATATCTCCAACAGGAGCTGAGAAAATCGCAAAAAACTGAATTAACCGAAAACCACCTTTTACGTTTACAAAAATCACGATATCTATCGTTTTCTCTGTAATAGCGACTGTTTCCGCTGCGCTTTGACTTTCTAACGAACAAGGCTTGATAACACATCAATTTCCATGCATTTAGGACCGTAGAATAATTTTTTTCAATTTTTTTGCGAAAGATAATCGATTTTTTAGTTAGGTGAAAAATGCTATTTTTGAGGTAACACACAATCTGCGCTATTGGATCGAAAAATTGAAATATCGGGATAAACCTAGTCGCATTTTCTTTGTTTTTCTGTGCTCTTTCGAATGCAAAAAGAATTTTGAGGATCGGTTGAACCATTCAAAAGTTATGACCTTTTTATCGATTAACAAAATCAGGGAAAATCAAGGATCCTGTATTAAGCCCCTTTTCGCTCTATCTCCCACAGGAGCCGAGAAAAACGCGAAAAACAATTTTTGGGATATTTCCCACATGGGATGGACGTTATCTGATGTATTTCGTCGCGCTGATCACGAATCTGGCCGTGGATTTGCGATATCTCCAACAGGAGCTGAGAAAATCGCAAAAAACTGAATTAACCGAAAACCACCTTTTACGTTTACAAAAATCACGATATCTATCGTTTTCTCTGTAATAGCGACTGTTTCCGCTGCGCTTTGACTTTCTAACGAACAAGGCTTGATAACACATCAATTTCCATGCATTTAGGACCGTAGAATAATTTTTTTCAATTTTTTTGCGAAAGATAATCGATTTTTTAGTTAGGTGAAAAATGCTATTTTTGAGGTAACACACAATCTGCGCTATTGGATCGAAAAATTGAAATATCGGGATAAACCTAGTCGCATTTTCTTTGTTTTTCTGTGCTCTTTCGAATGCAAAAAGAATTTTGAGGATCGGTTGAACCATTCAAAAGTTATGACCTTTTTATCGATTAACAAAATCAGGGAAAATCAAGGATCCTGTATTAAGCCCCTTTTCGCTCTATCTCCCACAGGAGCCGAGAAAAACGCGAAAAACAATTTTTGGGATATTTCCCACATGGGATGGACGTTATCTGATGTATTTTGTCGCGCTGATCACGAATCTGGCCGTGGATTTGCGATATCTCCAACAGGAGCTGAGAAAATCGCAAAAAACTGAATTAACCGAAAACCACCTGCTTTACGTTTACAAAAATCACGATATCTATCGTTTTCTCTGTAATAACGACTGTTTCCGCTGCGCTTTGACTTTCTAACGAACAAGGCTTGATAATACATCAATTTCCATGCATTTAGGACCGTAGAATAATTTTTTTCAATTTTTTAGTTGGGTGAAAAATGCTATTTTTGAGGTAACACACAATCTGCGCTATCGGAATGAAAAAATGAAATATCGGGATGAACCTAGTCGCATTTTCTTTGTTTTTCTGTGCTCTTTCGAATGCAAAAAGAATTTTGAGGATCGGTTGAACCATTCAAAAGTTATGACCTTTTTATCGATTAACAAAATCAGGGAAAATCAAGGATCCTGTATTAAGCCCCTTTTCGCTCTATCTCCCACAGGAGCCGAGAAAAACGCGAAAAACAATTTTTGGGATATTTCCCACATGGGATGGACGTTATCTGATGTATTTCGTCGCGCTGATCACGAATCTGGCCGTGGATTTGCGATATCTCCAACAGGAGCTGAGAAAATCGCAAAAAACTGAAGTAACCGAAAACCACCTGCTTTACGTTTACAAAAATCACGATATCTATCATTTTCTCTGTAATCGCGACTGTTTCCGCTGCGCTTTGACATTCTAACGAACAAGGCTTGATAATACATCAATTTCCATGCATTTAGGACCGTAGAATATTTTTTTTCAATTTTTTTGCGAAAGATAATCGATTTTTTAGTTTGGTGAAAAATGCTATTTTTGAGGTAACACACAATCTGCGCTATTGGATCGAAAAATTGAAATATCGGGATAAACCTAGTCGCATTTTCTTTGTTTTTCTGTGCTCTTTCGAATGCAAAAAGAATTTTGAGGATCGGTTGAACCATTCAAAAGTTATGACCTTTTTATCGATTAACAAAATCAGGGAAAATCAAGGATCCTGTATTAAGCCCCTTTTCGCTCTATCTCCCACAGGAGCCGAGAAAAACGCGAAAAACAATTTTTGGGATATTTCCCACATGGGATGGACGTTATCTGATGTATTTCGTCGCGCTGATCACGAATCTGGCCGTGGATTTGCGATATCTCTAACAGGAGCTGAGAAAATCGCAAAAAACTGAATTAACCGAAAACCACCTGCTTTACGTTTACAAAAATCACGATATCTATCGTTTTCTCTGTAATAGCGACTGTTTCCGCTGCGCTTTGACTTTCTAACGAACAAGGCTTGATAACACATCAATTTCCATGCATTTAGGACCGTAGAATAATTTTTTTCAATTTTTTTGCGAAAGATAATCGATTTTTTAGTTAGGTGAAAAATGCTATTTTTGAGGTAACACACAATCTGTGCTATTGGATCGAAAAATTGAAATATCGGGATAAACCTAGTCGCATTTTCTTTGTTTTTCTGTGCTCTTTCGAATGCAAAAAGAATTTTGAGGATCGGTTGAACCATTCAAAAGTTATGACCTTTTTATCGATTAACAAAATCAGGGAAAATCAAGGATCCTGTATTAAGCCCCTTTTCGCTCTATCTCCCACAGGAGCCGAGAAAAACGCGAAAAACAATTTTTGGGATATTTCCCACATGGGATGGACGTTATCTGATGTATTTCGTCGCGCTGATCACGAATCTGGCCGTGGATTTGCGATATCTCCAACAGGAGCTGAGAAAATCGCAAAAAACTGAAGTAACCGAAAACCACCTGCTTTACGTTTACAAAAATCACGATATCTATCATTTTCTCTGTAATAGCGACTGTTTCCGCTGCGCTTTGACATTCTAACGAACAAGGCTTGATAATACATCAATTTCCATGCATTTAGGACCGTAGAATATTTTTTTTCAATTTTTTTGCGAAAGATAATCGATTTTTTAGTTTGGTGAAAAATGCTATTTTTGAGGTAACACACAATCTGCGCTATTGGATCGAAAAATTGAAATATCGGGATAAACCTAGTCGCATTTTCTTTGTTTTTCTGTGCTCTTTCGAATGCAAAAAGAATTTTGAGGATCGGTTGAACCATTCAAAAGTTATGACCTTTTTATCGATTAACAAAATCAGGGAAAATCAAGGATCCTGTATTAAGCCCCTTTTCGCTCTATCTCCCACAGGAGCCGAGAAAAACGCGAAAAACAATTTTTGGGATATTTCCCACATGGGATGGACGTTATCTGATGTATTTCGTCGCGCTGATCACGAATCTGGCCGTGGATTTGCGATATCTCCAACAGGAGCTGAGAAAATCGCAAAAAACTGAATTAACCGAAAACTACCTGCTTTACGTTTACAAAAATCACGATATCTATCGTTTCCTCAGTAATAGCGACTGTTTCCGCTGCGCTTTGACTTTCTAACGAACAAGGCTTGATAACACATCAATTTCCATGCATTTAGGACCGTAAAATAATTTTTTTCAATTTTTTTGCGAAAGATAATCGATTTTTTAGTTAGGTGAAAAATGCTATTTTTGAGGTAACACACAATCTGCGCTATTGGATCGAAAAATTGAAATATCGGGATAAACCTAGTCGCATTTTCTTTGTTTTTCTGTGCTCTTTCGAATGCAAAAAGAATTTTGAGGATCGGTTGAACCATTCAAAAGTTATGACCTTTTTATCGATTAACAAAATCAGGGAAAATCAAGGATCCTGTATTAAGCCCCTTTTCGCTCTATCTCCCACAGGAGCCGAGAAAAACGCGAAAAACAATTTTTGGGATATTTCCCACATGGGATGGACGTTATCTGATGTATTTCGTCGCGCTGATCACGAATCTGGCCGTGGATTTGCGATATCTCCAACAGGAGCTGAGAAAATCGCAAAAAACTGAATTAACCGAAAACCACCTTTTACGTTTACAAAAATCACGATATCTATCGTTTTCTCTGTAATAGCGACTGTTTCCGCTGCGCTTTGACTTTCTAACGAACAAGGCTTGATAACACATCAATTTCCATGCATTTAGGACCGTAGAATAATTTTTTTCAATTTTTTTGCGAAAGATAATCGATTTTTTAGTTAGGTGAAAAATGCTATTTTTGAGGTAACACACAATCTGCGCTATTGGATCGAAAAATTGAAATATCGGGATAAACCTAGTCGCATTTTCTTTGTTTTTCTGTGCTCTTTCGAATGCAAAAAGAATTTTGAGGATCGGTTGAACCATTCAAAAGTTATGACCTTTTTATCGATTAACAAAATCAGGGAAAATCAAGGATCCTGTATTAAGCCCCTTTTCGCTCTATCTCCCACAGGAGCCGAGAAAAACGCGAAAAACAATTTTTGGGATATTTCCCACATGGGATGGACGTTATCTGATGTATTTTGTCGCGCTGATCACGAATCTGGCCGTGGATTTGCGATATCTCCAACAGGAGCTGAGAAAATCGCAAAAAACTGAATTAACCGAAAACCACCTGCTTTACGTTTACAAAAATCACGATATCTATCGTTTTCTCTGTAATAACGACTGTTTCCGCTGCGCTTTGACTTTCTAACGAACAAGGCTTGATAATACATCAATTTCCATGCATTTAGGACCGTAGAATAATTTTTTTCAATTTTTTAGTTGGGTGAAAAATGCTATTTTTGAGGTAACACACAATCTGCGCTATCGGAATGAAAAAATGAAATATCGGGATGAACCTAGTCGCATTTTCTTTGTTTTTCTGTGCTCTTTCGAATGCAAAAAGAATTTTGAGGATCGGTTGAACCATTCAAAAGTTATGACCTTTTTATCGATTAACAAAATCAGGGAAAATCAAGGATCCTGTATTAAGCCCCTTTTCGCTCTATCTCCCACAGGAGCCGAGAAAAACGCGAAAAACAATTTTTGGGATATTTCCCACATGGGATGGACGTTATCTGATGTATTTCGTCGCGCTGATCACGAATCTGGCCGTGGATTTGCGATATCTCCAACAGGAGCTGAGAAAATCGCAAAAAACTGAAGTAACCGAAAACCACCTGCTTTACGTTTACAAAAATCACGATATCTATCATTTTCTCTGTAATAGCGACTGTTTCCGCTGCGCTTTGACATTCTAACGAACAAGGCTTGATAATACATCAATTTCCATGCATTTAGGACCGTAGAATATTTTTTTTCAATTTTTTTGCGAAAGATAATCGATTTTTTAGTTTGGTGAAAAATGCTATTTTTGAGGTAACACACAATCTGCGCTATTGGATCGAAAAATTGAAATATCGGGATAAACCTAGTCGCATTTTCTTTGTTTTTCTGTGCTCTTTCGAATGCAAAAAGAATTTTGAGGATCGGTTGAACCATTCAAAAGTTATGACCTTTTTATCGATTAACAAAATCAGGGAAAATCAAGGATCCTGTATTAAGCCCCTTTTCGCTCTATCTCCCACAGGAGCCGAGAAAAACGCGAAAAACAATTTTTGGGATATTTCCCACATGGGATGGACGTTATCTGATGTATTTCGTCGCGCTGATCACGAATCTGGCCGTGGATTTGCGATATCTCTAACAGGAGCTGAGAAAATCGCAAAAAACTGAATTAACCGAAAACCACCTGCTTTACGTTTACAAAAATCACGATATCTATCGTTTTCTCTGTAATAGCGACTGTTTCCGCTGCGCTTTGACTTTCTAACGAACAAGGCTTGATAACACATCAATTTCCATGCATTTAGGACCGTAGAATAATTTTTTTCAATTTTTTTGCGAAAGATAATCGATTTTTTAGTTAGGTGAAAAATGCTATTTTTGAGGTAACACACAATCTGTGCTATTGGATCGAAAAATTGAAATATCGGGATAAACCTAGTCGCATTTTCTTTGTTTTTCTGTGCTCTTTCGAATGCAAAAAGAATTTTGAGGATCGGTTGAACCATTCAAAAGTTATGACCTTTTTATCGATTAACAAAATCAGGGAAAATCAAGGATCCTGTATTAAGCCCCTTTTCGCTCTATCTCCCACAGGAGCCGAGAAAAACGCGAAAAACAATTTTTGGGATATTTCCCACATGGGATGGACGTTATCTGATGTATTTCGTCGCGCTGATCACGAATCTGGCCGTGGATTTGCGATATCTCCAACAGGAGCTGAGAAAATCGCAAAAAACTGAAGTAACCGAAAACCACCTGCTTTACGTTTACAAAAATCACGATATCTATCATTTTCTCTGTAATAGCGACTGTTTCCGCTGCGCTTTGACATTCTAACGAACAAGGCTTGATAATACATCAATTTCCATGCATTTAGGACCGTAGAATATTTTTTTTCAATTTTTTTGCGAAAGATAATCGATTTTTTAGTTTGGTGAAAAATGCTATTTTTGAGGTAACACACAATCTGCGCTATTGGATCGAAAAATTGAAATATCGGGATAAACCTAGTCGCATTTTCTTTGTTTTTCTGTGCTCTTTCGAATGCAAAAAGAATTTTGAGGATCGGTTGAACCATTCAAAAGTTATGACCTTTTTATCGATTAACAAAATCAGGGAAAATCAAGGATCCTGTATTAAGCCCCTTTTCGCTCTATCTCCCACAGGAGCCGAGAAAAACGCGAAAAACAATTTTTGGGATATTTCCCACATGGGATGGACGTTATCTGATGTATTTCGTCGCGCTGATCACGAATCTGGCCGTGGATTTGCGATATCTCCAACAGGAGCTGAGAAAATCGCAAAAAACTGAATTAACCGAAAACTACCTGCTTTACGTTTACAAAAATCACGATATCTATCGTTTCCTCAGTAATAGCGACTGTTTCCGCTGCGCTTTGACTTTCTAACGAACAAGGCTTGATAACACATCAATTTCCATGCATTTAGGACCGTAAAATAATTTTTTTCAATTTTTTTGCGAAAGATAATCGATTTTTTAGTTAGGTGAAAAATGCTATTTTTGAGGTAACACACAATCTGCATATCGGATCGAAAAATTGAAATATCGGGATAAACCTAGTCGCATTTTCTTTGTTTTTCTGTGTTTTTTCGAATGCAAAAAGAATTTTGAGGATCGGTTGAACCATTCAAAAGTTATGATCTTTTTATCGATTAACAAAATCAGGGAAAATCAAGGATCCTGTATTAAGCCCCTTTTCGCTCTATCTCCCACAGGAGCCGAGAAAAACGCGAAAAACAATTTTTGGGATATTTCCCACATGGGATGGACGTTATCTGATGTATTTCGTCGCGCTGATCACGAATCTGGCCGTGGATTTGCGATATCTCTAACAGGAGCTGAGAAAATCGCAAAAAACTGAATTAACCGAAAACCACCTGCTTTACGTTTACAAAAATCACGATATCTATCGTTTTCTCTGTAATAGCGACTGTTTCCGCTGCGCTTTGACTTTCTAACGAACAAGGCTTGATAACACATCAATTTCCATGCATTTAGGACCGTAGAATAATTTTTTTCAATTTTTTAGTTGGGTGAAAAATGCTATTTTTGAGGTAACACACAATCTGCGCTATCGGATCGAAAAAATGAAATATCGGGATAAACCTAGTCGCATTTTCTTTGTTTTTCTGTGCTCTTTCGAATGCAAAAAGAATTTTGAGGATCGGTTGAACCATTCAAAAGTTATGACCTTTTTATCGATTAACAAAATCAGGGAAAATCAAGGATCCTGTATTAAGCCCCTTTTCGCTCTATCTCCCACAGGAGCCGAGAAAAACGCGAAAAACAATTTTTGGGATATTTCCCACATGGGATGGACGTTATCTGATGTATTTCGTCGCGCTGATCACAAATCTGGCCGTGGATGTGCGATATCCCCAACAGGAGCTGAGAAAATCGCAGAAAACTGAATTAACCGAAAACCACCTGCTTTACGTTTACAAAAATCACGATATCTATCGTTTTCTCTGTAATAACGACTGTTTCCGCTGCGCTTTGACTTTCTAACGAACAAGGCTTGATAATACATCAATTTCCATGCATTTAGGACCGTAGAATAATTTTTTTCAATTTTTTAGTTGGGTGAAAAATGCTATTTTTGAGGTAACACACAATCTGCGCTATTGGATCGAAAAATTGAAATATCGGGATAAACCTAGTCGCATTTTCTTTGTTTTTCTGTGCTCTTTCGAATGCAAAAAGAATTTTGAGGATCGGTTGAACCATTCAAAAGTTATGACCTTTTTATCGATTAACAAAATCAGGGAAAATCAAGGATCCTGTATTAAGCCCCTTTTCGCTCTATCTCCCACAGGAGCCGAGAAAAACGCGAAAAACAATTTTTGGGATATTTCCCACATGGGATGGACGTTATCTGATGTATTTCGTCGCGCTGATCACGTATCTGGCCGTGGATTTGCGATATCTCCAACAGGAGCTGAGAAAATCGCAAAAAACTGAATTAACCGAAAACCACCTGCTTTACGTTTACAAAAATCACGATATCTATCGTTTCCTCAGTAATAGCGACTGTTTCCGCTGCGCTTTGACTTTCTAACGAACAAGGCTTGATAACACATCAATTTCCATGCATTTAGGACCGTAAAATAATTTTTTTCAATTTTTTTGCGAAAGATAATCGATTTTTTAGTTAGGTGAAAAATGCTATTTTTGAGGTAACACACAATCTGCGCTATTGGATCGAAAAATTGAAATATCGGGATAAACCTAGTCGCATTTTCTTTGTTTTTCTGTGCTCTTTCGAATGCAAAAAGAATTTTGAGGATCGGTTGAACCATTCAAAAGTTATGACCTTTTTATCGATTAACAAAATCAGGGAAAATCAAGGATCCTGTATTAAGCCCCTTTTCGCTCTATCTCCCACAGGAGCCGAGAAAAACGCGAAAAACAATTTTTGGGATATTTCCCACATGGGATGGACGTTATCTGATGTATTTCGTCACGCTGATCACGAATCTGGCCGTGGATTTGCGATATCTCCAACAGGAGCTGAGAAAATCGCAAAAAACTGAATTAACCGAAAACCACCTTTTACGTTTACAAAAATCACGATATCTATCGTTTTCTCTGTAATAGCGACTGTTTCCGCTGCGCTTTGACTTTCTAACGAACAAGGCTTGATAACACATCAATTTCCATGCATTTAGGACCGTAGAATAATTTTTTTCAATTTTTTTGCGAAAGATAATCGATTTTTTAGTTAGGTGAAAAATGCTATTTTTGAGGTAACACACAATCTGCGCTATTGGATCGAAAAATTGAAATATCGGGATAAACCTAGTCGCATTTTCTTTGTTTTTCTGTGCTCTTTCGAATGCAAAAAGAATTTTGAGGATCGGTTGAACCATTCAAAAGTTATGACCTTTTTATCGATTAACAAAATCAGGGAAAATCAAGGATCCTGTATTAAGCCCCTTTTCGCTCTATCTCCCACAGGAGCCGAGAAAAACGCGAAAAACAATTTTTGGGATATTTCCCACATGGGATGGACGTTATCTGATGTATTTCGTCGCGCTGATCACGAATCTGGCCGTGGATTTGCGATATCTCCAACAGGAGCTGAGAAAATCGCAAAAAACTGAATTAACCGAAAACCACCTTTTACGTTTACAAAAATCACGATATCTATCGTTTTCTCTGTAATAGCGACTGTTTCCGCTGCGCTTTGACTTTCTAACGAACAAGGCTTGATAACACATCAATTTCCATGCATTTAGGACCGTAGAATAATTTTTTTCAATTTTTTTGCGAAAGATAATCGATTTTTTAGTTAGGTGAAAAATGCTATTTTTGAGGTAACACACAATCTGCGCTATTGGATCGAAAAATTGAAATATCGGGATAAACCTAGTCGCATTTTCTTTGTTTTTCTGTGCTCTTTCGAATGCAAAAAGAATTTTGAGGATCGGTTGAACCATTCAAAAGTTATGACCTTTTTATCGATTAACAAAATCAGGGAAAATCAAGGATCCTGTATTAAGCCCCTTTTCGCTCTATCTCCCACAGGAGCCGAGAAAAACGCGAAAAACAATTTTTGGGATATTTCCCACATGGGATGGACGTTATCTGATGTATTTCGTCGCGCTGATCACGAATCTGGCCGTGGATTTGCGATATCTCCAACAGGAGCTGAGAAAATCGCAAAAAACTGAATTAACCGAAAACCACCTGCTTTACGTTTACAAAAATCACGATATCTATCGTTTCCTCAGTAATAGCGACTGTTTCCGCTGCGCTTTGACTTTCTAACGAACAAGGCTTGATAACACATCAATTTCCATGCATTTAGGACCGTAAAATAATTTTTTTCAATTTTTTTGCGAAAGATAATCGATTTTTTAGTTAGGTGAAAAATGCTATTTTTGAGGTAACACACAATCTGCGCTATTGGATCGAAAAATTGAAATATCGGGATAAACCTAGTCGCATTTTCTTTGTTTTTCTGTGCTCTTTCGAATGCAAAAAGAATTTTGAGGATCGGTTGAACCATTCAAAAGTTATGACCTTTTTATCGATTAACAAAATCAGGGAAAATCAAGGATCCTGTATTAAGCCCCTTTTCGCTCTATCTCCCACAGGAGCCGAGAAAAACGCGAAAAACAATTTTTGGGATATTTCCCACATGGGATGGACGTTATCTGATGTATTTCGTCACGCTGATCACGAATCTGGCCGTGGATTTGCGATATCTCCAACAGGAGCTGAGAAAATCGCAAAAAACTGAATTAACCGAAAACCACCTTTTACGTTTACAAAAATCACGATATCTATCGTTTTCTCTGTAATAGCGACTGTTTCCGCTGCGCTTTGACTTTCTAACGAACAAGGCTTGATAACACATCAATTTCCATGCATTTAGGACCGTAGAATAATTTTTTTCAATTTTTTTGCGAAAGATAATCGATTTTTTAGTTAGGTGAAAAATGCTATTTTTGAGGTAACACACAATCTGCGCTATCGGATCGAAAAATTGAAATATCGGGATAAACCTAGTCGCATTTTCTTTGTTTTTCTGTGCTCTTTCGAATGCAAAAAGAATTTTGAGGATCGGTTGAACCATTCAAAAGTTATGACCTTTTTATCGATTAACAAAATCAGGGAAAATCAAGGATCCTGTATTAAGCCCTTTTTCGCTCTATCTCCCACAGGAGCCGAGAAAAACGCGAAAAACAATTTTTGGGATATTTCCCACATGGGATGGACGTTATCTGATGTATTTCGTCACGCTGATCACGAATCTGGCCGTGGATTTGCGATATCTCCAACAGGAGCTGAGAAAATCGCAAAAAACTGAATTAACCGAAAACCACCTTTTACGTTTACAAAAATCACGATATCTATCGTTTTCTCTGTAATAGCGACTGTTTCCGCTGCGCTTTGACTTTCTAACGAACAAGGCTTGATAACACATCAATTTCCATGCATTTAGGACCGTAGAATAATTTTTTTCAATTTTTTAGTTGGGTGAAAAATGCTATTTTTGAGGTAACACACAATCTGCGCTATTGGATCGAAAAATTGAAATATCGGGATAAACCTAGTCGCATTTTCTTTGTTTTTCTGTGCTCTTTCGAATGCAAAAAGAATTTTGAGGATCGGTTGAACCATTCAAAAGTTATGACCTTTTTATCGATTACCAAAATCAGGGAAAATCAAGGATCCTGTATTAAGCCCCTTTTCGCTCTATCTCCCACAGGAGCCGAGAAAAACGCGAAAAACAATTTTTGGGATATTTCCCACATGGGATGGACGTTATCTGATGTATTTCGTCGCGCTGATCACGTATCTGGCCGTGGATTTGCGATATCTCCAACAGGAGCTGAGAAAATCGCAAAAAACTGAATTAACCGAAAACCACCTGCTTTACGTTTACAAAAATCACGATATCTATCGTTTCCTCAGTAATAGCGACTGTTTCCGCTGCGCTTTGACTTTCTAACGAACAAGGCTTGATAACACATCAATTTCCATGCATTTAGGACCGTAGAATAATTTTTTTCAATTTTTTAGTTGGGTGAAAAATGCTATTTTTGAGGTAACACACAATCTGCGCTATCGGATCGAAAAAATGAAATATCGGGATGAACCTAGTCGCATTTTCTTTGTTTTTCTGTGCTCTTTCGAATGCAAAAAGAATTTTAAGGATCGGTTGAACCATTCAAAAGTTATGACCTTTTTATCGATTAACAAAATCAGGGAAAATCAAGGATCCTGTATTAAGCCCCTTTTCGCTCTATCTCCCACAGGAGCCGAGAAAAACGCGAAAAACAATTTTTGGGATATTTCCCACATGGGATGGACGTTATCTGATGTATTTCGTCGCGCTGATCACGAATCTGGCCGTGGATTTGCGATATCTCCAACAGGAGCTGAGAAAATCGCAAAAAACTGAATTAACCGAAAACCACCTTTTACGTTTACAAAAATCACGATATCTATCGTTTTCTCTGTAATAGCGACTGTTTCCGCTGCGCTTTGACTTTCTAACGAACAAGGCTTGATAACACATCAATTTCCATGCATTTAGGACCGTAGAATAATTTTTTTCAATTTTTTTGCGAAAGATAATCGATTTTTTAGTTAGGTGAAAAATGCTATTTTTGAGGTAACACACAATCTGCGCTATTGGATCGAAAAATTGAAATATCGGGATAAACCTAGTCGCATTTTCTTTGTTTTTCTGTGCTCTTTCGAATGCAAAAAGAATTTTGAGGATCGGTTGAACCATTCAAAAGTTATGACCTTTTTATCGATTAACAAAATCAGGGAAAATCAAGGATCCTGTATTAAGCCCCTTTTCGCTCTATCTCCCACAGGAGCCGAGAAAAACGCGAAAAACAATTTTTGGGATATTTCCCACATGGGATGGACGTTATCTGATGTATTTCGTCGCGCTGATCACGAATCTGGCCGTGGATTTGCGATATCTCCAACAGGAGCTGAGAAAATCGCAAAAAACTGAATTAACCGAAAACCACCTTTTACGTTTACAAAAATCACGATATCTATCGTTTTCTCTGTAATAGCGACTGTTTCCGCTGCGCTTTGACTTTCTAACGAACAAGGCTTGATAACACATCAATTTCCATGCATTTAGGACCGTAGAATAATTTTTTTCAATTTTTTTGCGAAAGATAATCGATTTTTTAGTTAGGTGAAAAATGCTATTTTTGAGGTAACACACAATCTGCGCTATTGGATCGAAAAATTGAAATATCGGGATAAACCTAGTCGCATTTTCTTTGTTTTTCTGTGCTCTTTCGAATGCAAAAAGAATTTTGAGGATCGGTTGAACCATTCAAAAGTTATGACCTTTTTATCGATTAACAAAATCAGGGAAAATCAAGGATCCTGTATTAAGCCCCTTTTCGCTCTATCTCCCACAGGAGCCGAGAAAAACGCGAAAAACAATTTTTGGGATATTTCCCACATGGGATGGACGTTATCTGATGTATTTCGTCGCGCTGATCACGAATCTGGCCGTGGATTTGCGATATCTCCAACAGGAGCTGAGAAAATCGCAAAAAACTGAATTAACCGAAAACCACCTGCTTTACGTTTACAAAAATCACGATATCTATCGTTTCCTCAGTAATAGCGACTGTTTCCGCTGCGCTTTGACTTTCTAACGAACAAGGCTTGATAACACATCAATTTCCATGCATTTAGGACCGTAAAATAATTTTTTTCAATTTTTTTGCGAAAGATAATCGATTTTTTAGTTAGGTGAAAAATGCTATTTTTGAGGTAACACACAATCTGCGCTATCGGATCGAAAAATTGAAATATCGGGATAAACCTAGTCGCATTTTCTTTGTTTTTCTGTGCTCTTTCGAATGCAAAAAGAATTTTGAGGATCGGTTGAACCATTCAAAAGTTATGACCTTTTTATCGATTAACAAAATCAGGGAAAATCAAGGATCCTGTATTAAGCCCTTTTTCGCTCTATCTCCCACAGGAGCCGAGAAAAACGCGAAAAACAATTTTTGGGATATTTCCCACATGGGATGGACGTTATCTGATGTATTTCGTCACGCTGATCACGAATCTGGCCGTGGATTTGCGATATCTCCAACAGGAGCTGAGAAAATCGCAAAAAACTGAATTAACCGAAAACCACCTTTTACGTTTACAAAAATCACGATATCTATCGTTTTCTCTGTAATAGCGACTGTTTCCGCTGCGCTTTGACTTTCTAACGAACAAGGCTTGATAACACATCAATTTCCATGCATTTAGGACCGTAGAATAATTTTTTTCAATTTTTTTGCGAAAGATAATCGATTTTTTAGTTAGGTGAAAAATGCTATTTTTGAGGTAACACACAATCTGCGCTATTGGATCGAAAAATTGAAATATCGGGATAAACCTAGTCGCATTTTCTTTGTTTTTCTGTGCTCTTTCGAATGCAAAAAGAATTTTGAGGATCGGTTGAACCATTCAAAAGTTATGACCTTTTTATCGATTAACAAAATCAGGGAAAATCAAGGATCCTGTATTAAGCCCCTTTTCGCTCTATCTCCCACAGGAGCCGAGAAAAACGCGAAAAACAATTTTTGGGATATTTCCCACATGGGATGGACGTTATCTGATGTATTTCGTCGCGCTGATCACGAATCTGGCCGTGGATTTGCGATATCTCTAACAGGAGCTGAGAAAATCGCAAAAAACTGAATTAACCGAAAACCACCTGCTTTACGTTTACAAAAATCACGATATCTATCGTTTTCTCTGTAATAGCGACTGTTTCCGCTGCGCTTTGACTTTCTAACGAACAAGGCTTGATAACACATCAATTTCCATGCATTTAGGACCGTAGAATAATTTTTTTCAATTTTTTAGTTGGGTGAAAAATGCTATTTTTGAGGTAACACACAATCTGCGCTATTGGATCGAAAAATTGAAATATCGGGATAAACCTAGTCGCATTTTCTTTGTTTTTCTGTGCTCTTTCGAATGCAAAAAGAATTTTGAGGATCGGTTGAACCATTCAAAAGTTATGACCTTTTTATCGATTACCAAAATCAGGGAAAATCAAGGATCCTGTATTAAGCCCCTTTTCGCTCTATCTCCCACAGGAGCCGAGAAAAACGCGAAAAACAATTTTTGGGATATTTCCCACATGGGATGGACGTTATCTGATGTATTTCGTCGCGCTGATCACGTATCTGGCCGTGGATTTGCGATATCTCCAACAGGAGCTGAGAAAATCGCAAAAAACTGAATTAACCGAAAACCACCTGCTTTACGTTTACAAAAATCACGATATCTATCGTTTCCTCAGTAATAGCGACTGTTTCCGCTGCGCTTTGACTTTCTAACGAACAAGGCTTGATAACACATCAATTTCCATGCATTTAGGACCGTAGAATAATTTTTTTCAATTTTTTAGTTGGGTGAAAAATGCTATTTTTGAGGTAACACACAATCTGCGCTATCGGATCGAAAAAATGAAATATCGGGATGAACCTAGTCGCATTTTCTTTGTTTTTCTGTGCTCTTTCGAATGCAAAAAGAATTTTAAGGATCGGTTGAACCATTCAAAAGTTATGACCTTTTTATCGATTAACAAAATCAGGGAAAATCAAGGATCCTGTATTAAGCCCCTTTTCGCTCTATCTCCCACAGGAGCCGAGAAAAACGCGAAAAACAATTTTTGGGATATTTCCCACATGGGATGGACGTTATCTGATGTATTTCGTCGCGCTGATCACGAATCTGGCCGTGGATTTGCGATATCTCCAACAGGAGCTGAGAAAATCGCAAAAAACTGAATTAACCGAAAACCACCTTTTACGTTTACAAAAATCACGATATCTATCGTTTTCTCTGTAATAGCGACTGTTTCCGCTGCGCTTTGACTTTCTAACGAACAAGGCTTGATAACACATCAATTTCCATGCATTTAGGACCGTAGAATAATTTTTTTCAATTTTTTTGCGAAAGATAATCGATTTTTTAGTTAGGTGAAAAATGCTATTTTTGAGGTAACACACAATCTGCGCTATCGGATCGAAAAATTGAAATATCGGGATAAACCTAGTCGCATTTTCTTTGTTTTTCTGTGCTCTTTCGAATGCAAAAAGAATTTTGAGGATCGGTTGAACCATTCAAAAGTTATGACCTTTTTATCGATTAACAAAATCAGGGAAAATCAAGGATCCTGTATTAAGCCCCTTTTCGCTCTATCTCCCACAGGAGCCGAGAAAAACGCGAAAAACAATTTTTGGGATATTTCCCACATGGGATGGACGTTATCTGATGTATTTCGTCGCGCTGATCACGAATCTGGCCGTGGATTTGCGATATCCCCAACAGGAGCTGAGAAAATCGCAGAAAACTGAATTAACCGAAAACCACCTGCTTTACGTTTACAAAAATCACGATATCTATCGTGTTCTCTGTAATAACGACTGTTTCCGCTGCGCTTTGACTTTCTAACGAACAAGGCTTGATAATACATCAATTTCCATGCATTTAGGACCGTAGAATAATTTTTTTCAATTTTTTAGTTGGGTGAAAAATGCTATTTTTGAGGTAACACACAATCTGCGCTATCGGATCGAAAAAATGAAATATCGGGATAAACCTAGTCGCATTTTCTTTGTTTTTCTGTGCTCTTTCGAATGCAAAAAGAATTTTGAGGATCGGTTGAACCATTCAAAAGTTATGACCTTTTTATCGATTAACAAAATCAGGGAAAATCAAGGATCCTGTATTAAGCCCCTTTTCGCTCTATCTCCCACAGGAGCCGAGAAAAACGCGAAAAACAATTTTTGGGATATTTCCCACATGGGATGGACGTTATCTGATGTATTTCGTCGCGCTGATCACGAATCTGGCCGTGGATTTGCGATATCTCCAACAGGAGCTGAGAAAATCGCAAAAAACTGAATTAACCGAAAACCACCTGCTTTACGTTTACAAAAATCACGATATCTATCGTTTCCTCAGTAATAGCGACTGTTTCCGCTGCGCTTTGACTTTCTAACGAACAAGGCTTGATAACACATCAATTTCCATGCATTTAGGACCGTAGAATAATTTTTTTCAATTTTTTTGCGAAAGATAATCGATTTTTTAGTTAGGTGAAAAATGCTATTTTTGAGGTAACACACAATCTGCGCTATTGGATCGAAAAATTGAAATATCGGGATAAACCTAGTCGCATTTTCTTTGTTTTTCTGTGCTCTTTCGAATGCAAAAAGAATTTTGAGGATCGGTTGAACCATTCAAAAGTTATGACCTTTTTATCGATTAACAAAATCAGGGAAAATCAAGGATCCTGTATTAAGCCCCTTTTCGCTCTATCTCCCACAGGAGCCGAGAAAAACGCGAAAAACAATTTTTGGGATATTTCCCACATGGGATGGACGTTATCTGATGTATTTCGTCGCGCTTATCACGAATCTGGCCGTGGATTTGCGATATCTCCAACAGGAGCTGAGAAAATCGCAAAAAACTGAATTAACCGAAAACCACCTGCTTTACGTTTACAAAAATCACGATATCTATCGTTTCCTCAGTAATAGCGACTGTTTCCGCTGCGCTTTGACTTTCTAACGAACAAGGCTTGATAACACATCAATTTCCATGCATTTAGGACCGTAAAATAATTTTTTTCAATTTTTTTGCGAAAGATAATCGATTTTTTAGTTAGGTGAAAAATGCTATTTTTGAGGTAACACACAATCTGCGCTATCGGATCGAAAAATTGAAATATCGGGATAAACCTAGTCGCATTTTCTTTGTTTTTCTGTGCTCTTTCGAATGCAAAAAGAATTTTGAGGATCGGTTGAACCATTCAAAAGTTATGACCTTTTTATCGATTAACAAAATCAGGGAAAATCAAGGATCCTGTATTAAGCCCTTTTTCGCTCTATCTCCCACAGGAGCCGAGAAAAACGCGAAAAACAATTTTTGGGATATTTCCCACATGGGATGGACGTTATCTGATGTATTTCGTCACGCTGATCACGAATCTGGCCGTGGATTTGCGATATCTCCAACAGGAGCTGAGAAAATCGCAAAAAACTGAATTAACCGAAAACCACCTTTTACGTTTACAAAAATCACGATATCTATCGTTTTCTCTGTAATAGCGACTGTTTCCGCTGCGCTTTGACTTTCTAACGAACAAGGCTTGATAACACATCAATTTCCATGCATTTAGGACCGTAGAATAATTTTTTTCAATTTTTTTGCGAAAGATAATCGATTTTTTAGTTAGGTGAAAAATGCTATTTTTGAGGTAACACACAATCTGCGCTATTGGATCGAAAAATTGAAATATCGGGATAAACCTAGTCGCATTTTCTTTGTTTTTCTGTGCTCTTTCGAATGCAAAAAGAATTTTGAGGATCGGTTGAACCATTCAAAAGTTATGACCTTTTTATCGATTAACAAAATCAGGGAAAATCAAGGATCCTGTATTAAGCCCCTTTTCGCTCTATCTCCCACAGGAGCCGAGAAAAACGCGAAAAACAATTTTTGGGATATTTCCCACATGGGATGGACGTTATCTGATGTATTTCGTCGCGCTGATCACGAATCTGGCCGTGGATTTGCGATATCTCTAACAGGAGCTGAGAAAATCGCAAAAAACTGAATTAACCGAAAACCACCTGCTTTACGTTTACAAAAATCACGATATCTATCGTTTTCTCTGTAATAGCGACTGTTTCCGCTGCGCTTTGACTTTCTAACGAACAAGGCTTGATAACACATCAATTTCCATGCATTTAGGACCGTAGAATAATTTTTTTCAATTTTTTAGTTGGGTGAAAAATGCTATTTTTGAGGTAACACACAATCTGCGCTATTGGATCGAAAAATTGAAATATCGGGATAAACCTAGTCGCATTTTCTTTGTTTTTCTGTGCTCTTTCGAATGCAAAAAGAATTTTGAGGATCGGTTGAACCATTCAAAAGTTATGACCTTTTTATCGATTACCAAAATCAGGGAAAATCAAGGATCCTGTATTAAGCCCCTTTTCGCTCTATCTCCCACAGGAGCCGAGAAAAACGCGAAAAACAATTTTTGGGATATTTCCCACATGGGATGGACGTTATCTGATGTATTTCGTCGCGCTGATCACGTATCTGGCCGTGGATTTGCGATATCTCCAACAGGAGCTGAGAAAATCGCAAAAAACTGAATTAACCGAAAACCACCTGCTTTACGTTTACAAAAATCACGATATCTATCGTTTCCTCAGTAATAGCGACTGTTTCCGCTGCGCTTTGACTTTCTAACGAACAAGGCTTGATAACACATCAATTTCCATGCATTTAGGACCGTAGAATAATTTTTTTCAATTTTTTAGTTGGGTGAAAAATGCTATTTTTGAGGTAACACACAATCTGCGCTATCGGATCGAAAAAATGAAATATCGGGATGAACCTAGTCGCATTTTCTTTGTTTTTCTGTGCTCTTTCGAATGCAAAAAGAATTTTAAGGATCGGTTGAACCATTCAAAAGTTATGACCTTTTTATCGATTAACAAAATCAGGGAAAATCAAGGATCCTGTATTAAGCCCCTTTTCGCTCTATCTCCCACAGGAGCCGAGAAAAACGCGAAAAACAATTTTTGGGATATTTCCCACATGGGATGGACGTTATCTGATGTATTTCGTCGCGCTGATCACGAATCTGGCCGTGGATTTGCGATATCTCCAACAGGAGCTGAGAAAATCGCAAAAAACTGAATTAACCGAAAACCACCTTTTACGTTTACAAAAATCACGATATCTATCGTTTTCTCTGTAATAGCGACTGTTTCCGCTGCGCTTTGACTTTCTAACGAACAAGGCTTGATAACACATCAATTTCCATGCATTTAGGACCGTAGAATAATTTTTTTCAATTTTTTTGCGAAAGATAATCGATTTTTTAGTTAGGTGAAAAATGCTATTTTTGAGGTAACACACAATCTGCGCTATTGGATCGAAAAATTGAAATATCGGGATAAACCTAGTCGCATTTTCTTTGTTTTTCTGTGCTCTTTCGAATGCAAAAAGAATTTTGAGGATCGGTTGAACCATTCAAAAGTTATGACCTTTTTATCGATTAACAAAATCAGGGAAAATCAAGGATCCTGTATTAAGCCCCTTTTCGCTCTATCTCCCACAGGAGCCGAGAAAAACGCGAAAAACAATTTTTGGGATATTTCCCACATGGGATGGACGTTATCTGATGTATTTCGTCGCGCTGATCACGAATCTGGCCGTGGATTTGCGATATCTCCAACAGGAGCTGAGAAAATCGCAAAAAACTGAATTAACCGAAAACCACCTTTTACGTTTACAAAAATCACGATATCTATCGTTTTCTCTGTAATAGCGACTGTTTCCGCTGCGCTTTGACTTTCTAACGAACAAGGCTTGATAACACATCAATTTCCATGCATTTAGGACCGTAGAATAATTTTTTTCAATTTTTTTGCGAAAGATAATCGATTTTTTAGTTAGGTGAAAAATGCTATTTTTGAGGTAACACACAATCTGCGCTATTGGATCGAAAAATTGAAATATCGGGATAAACCTAGTCGCATTTTCTTTGTTTTTCTGTGCTCTTTCGAATGCAAAAAGAATTTTGAGGATCGGTTGAACCATTCAAAAGTTATGACCTTTTTATCGATTAACAAAATCAGGGAAAATCAAGGATCCTGTATTAAGCCCCTTTTCGCTCTATCTCCCACAGGAGCCGAGAAAAACGCGAAAAACAATTTTTGGGATATTTCCCACATGGGATGGACGTTATCTGATGTATTTCGTCGCGCTGATCACGAATCTGGCCGTGGATTTGCGATATCTCCAACAGGAGCTGAGAAAATCGCAAAAAACTGAATTAACCGAAAACCACCTGCTTTACGTTTACAAAAATCACGATATCTATCGTTTCCTCAGTAATAGCGACTGTTTCCGCTGCGCTTTGACTTTCTAACGAACAAGGCTTGATAACACATCAATTTCCATGCATTTAGGACCGTAAAATAATTTTTTTCAATTTTTTTGCGAAAGATAATCGATTTTTTAGTTAGGTGAAAAATGCTATTTTTGAGGTAACACACAATCTGCGCTATCGGATCGAAAAATTGAAATATCGGGATAAACCTAGTCGCATTTTCTTTGTTTTTCTGTGCTCTTTCGAATGCAAAAAGAATTTTGAGGATCGGTTGAACCATTCAAAAGTTATGACCTTTTTATCGATTAACAAAATCAGGGAAAATCAAGGATCCTGTATTAAGCCCTTTTTCGCTCTATCTCCCACAGGAGCCGAGAAAAACGCGAAAAACAATTTTTGGGATATTTCCCACATGGGATGGACGTTATCTGATGTATTTCGTCACGCTGATCACGAATCTGGCCGTGGATTTGCGATATCTCCAACAGGAGCTGAGAAAATCGCAAAAAACTGAATTAACCGAAAACCACCTTTTACGTTTACAAAAATCACGATATCTATCGTTTTCTCTGTAATAGCGACTGTTTCCGCTGCGCTTTGACTTTCTAACGAACAAGGCTTGATAACACATCAATTTCCATGCATTTAGGACCGTAGAATAATTTTTTTCAATTTTTTTGCGAAAGATAATCGATTTTTTAGTTAGGTGAAAAATGCTATTTTTGAGGTAACACACAATCTGCGCTATTGGATCGAAAAATTGAAATATCGGGATAAACCTAGTCGCATTTTCTTTGTTTTTCTGTGCTCTTTCGAATGCAAAAAGAATTTTGAGGATCGGTTGAACCATTCAAAAGTTATGACCTTTTTATCGATTAACAAAATCAGGGAAAATCAAGGATCCTGTATTAAGCCCCTTTTCGCTCTATCTCCCACAGGAGCCGAGAAAAACGCGAAAAACAATTTTTGGGATATTTCCCACATGGGATGGACGTTATCTGATGTATTTCGTCGCGCTGATCACGAATCTGGCCGTGGATTTGCGATATCTCTAACAGGAGCTGAGAAAATCGCAAAAAACTGAATTAACCGAAAACCACCTGCTTTACGTTTACAAAAATCACGATATCTATCGTTTTCTCTGTAATAGCGACTGTTTCCGCTGCGCTTTGACTTTCTAACGAACAAGGCTTGATAACACATCAATTTCCATGCATTTAGGACCGTAGAATAATTTTTTTCAATTTTTTAGTTGGGTGAAAAATGCTATTTTTGAGGTAACACACAATCTGCGCTATTGGATCGAAAAATTGAAATATCGGGATAAACCTAGTCGCATTTTCTTTGTTTTTCTGTGCTCTTTCGAATGCAAAAAGAATTTTGAGGATCGGTTGAACCATTCAAAAGTTATGACCTTTTTATCGATTACCAAAATCAGGGAAAATCAAGGATCCTGTATTAAGCCCCTTCTCGCTCTATCTCCCACAGGAGCCGAGAAAAACGCGAAAAACAATTTTTGGGATATTTCCCACATGGGATGGACGTTATCTGATGTATTTCGTCGCGCTGATCACGTATCTGGCCGTGGATTTGCGATATCTCCAACAGGAGCTGAGAAAATCGCAAAAAACTGAATTAACCGAAAACCACCTGCTTTACGTTTACAAAAATCACGATATCTATCGTTTCCTCAGTAATAGCGACTGTTTCCGCTGCGCTTTGACTTTCTAACGAACAAGGCTTGATAACACATCAATTTCCATGCATTTAGGACCGTAGAATAATTTTTTTCAATTTTTTAGTTGGGTGAAAAATGCTATTTTTGAGGTAACACACAATCTGCGCTATCGGATCGAAAAAATGAAATATCGGGATGAACCTAGTCGCATTTTCTTTGTTTTTCTGTGCTCTTTCGAATGCAAAAAGAATTTTAAGGATCGGTTGAACCATTCAAAAGTTATGACCTTTTTATCGATTAACAAAATCAGGGAAAATCAAGGATCCTGTATTAAGCCCCTTTTCGCTCTATCTCCCACAGGAGCCGAGAAAAACGCGAAAAACAATTTTTGGGATATTTCCCACATGGGATGGACGTTATCTGATGTATTTCGTCGCGCTGATCACGAATCTGGCCGTGGATTTGCGATATCTCCAACAGGAGCTGAGAAAATCGCAAAAAACTGAATTAACCGAAAACCACCTGCTTTACGTTTACAAAAATCACGATATCTATCGTTTCCTCAGTAATAGCGACTGTTTCCGCTGCGCTTTGACTTTCTAACGAACAAGGCTTGATAACACATCAATTTCCATGCATTTAGGACCGTAAAATAATTTTTTTCAATTTTTTTGCGTAAGATAATCGATTTTTTAGTTAGGTGAAAAATGCTATTTTTGAGGTAACACACAATCTGCGCTATCGGATCGAAAAATTGAAATATCGGGATAAACCTAGTCGCATTTTCTTTGTTTTTCTGTGCTCTTTCGAATGCAAAAAGAATTTTGAGGATCGGTTGAACCATTCAAAAGTTATGACCTTTTTATCGATTAACAAAATCAGGGAAAATCAAGGATCCTGTATTAAGCCCCTTTTCGCTCTATCTCCCGCAGGAGCCGAGAAAAACGCGAAAAACAATTTTTGGGATATTTCCCACATGGGATGGACGTTATCTGATGTATTTCGTCGCGCTGATCACGAATCTGGCCGTGGATTTGCGATATCTCCAACAGGAGCTGAGAAAATCGCAAAAAACTGAATTAACCGAAAACCACCTGCTTTACGTTTACAAAAATCACGATATCTATCGTTTCCTCAGTAATAGCGACTGTTTCCGCTGCGCTTTGACTTTCTAACGAACAAGGCTTGATAACACATCAATTTCCATGCATTTAGGACCGTAAAATAATTTTTTTCAATTTTTTTGCGTAAGATAATCGATTTTTTAGTTAGGTGAAAAATGCTATTTTTGAGGTAACACACAATCTGCGCTATCGGATCGAAAAATTGAAATATCGGGATAAACCTAGTCGCATTTTCTTTGTTTTTCTGTGCTCTTTCGAATGCAAAAAGAATTTTGAGGATCGGTTGAACCATTCAAAAGTTATGACCTTTTTATCGATTAACAAAATCAGGGAAAATCAAGGATCCTGTATTAAGCCCCTTTTCGCTCTATCTCCCACAGGAGCCGAGAAAAACGCGAAAAACAATTTTTGGGATATTTCCCACATGGGATGGACGTTATCTGATGTATTTCGTCGCGCTGATCACGAATCTGGCCGTGGATTTGCGATATCTCCAACAGGAGCTGAGAAAATCGCAAAAAACTGAATTAACCGAAAACCACCTTTTACGTTTACAAAAATCACGATATCTATCGTTTTCTCTGTAATAGCGACTGTTTCCGCTGCGCTTTGACTTTCTAACGAACAAGGCTTGATAACACATCAATTTCCATGCATTTAGGACCGTAGAATAATTTTTTTCAATTTTTTTGCGAAAGATAATCGATTTTTTAGTTAGGTGAAAAATGCTATTTTTGAGGTAACACACAATCTGCGCTATCGGATCGAAAAATTGAAATATCGGGATAAACCTAGTCGCATTTTCTTTGTTTTTCTGTGCTCTTTCGAATGCAAAAAGAATTTTGAGGATCGGTTGAACCATTCAAAAGTTATGACCTTTTTATCGATTAACAAAATCAGGGAAAATCAAGGATCCTGTATTAAGCCCCTTTTCGCTCTATCTCCCACAGGAGCCGAGAAAAACGCGAAAAACAATTTTTGGGATATTTCCCACATGGGATGGACGTTATCTGATGTATTTCGTCGCGCTGATCACGAATCTGGCCGTGGATTTGCGATATCCCCAACAGGAGCTGAGAAAATCGCAGAAAACTGAATTAACCGAAAACCACCTGCTTTACGTTTACAAAAATCACGATATCTATCGTTTTCTCTGTAATAACGACTGTTTCCGCTGCGCTTTGACTTTCTAACGAACAAGGCTTGATAATACATCAATTTCTATGCATTTAGGACCGTAGAATAATTTTTTTCAATTTTTTAGTTGGGTGAAAAATGCTATTTTTGAGGTAACACACAATCTGCGCTATCGGATCGAAAAAATGAAATATCGGGATAAACCTAGTCGCATTTTCTTTGTTTTTCTGTGCTCTTTCGAATGCAAAAAGAATTTTGAGGATCGGTTGAACCATTCAAAAGTTATGACCTTTTTATCGATTAACAAAATCAGGGAAAGTCAAGGATCCTGTATTAAGCCCCTTTTCGCTCTATCTCCCACAGGAGCCGAGAAAAACGCGAAAAACAATTTTTGGGATATTTCCCACATGGGATGGACGTTATCTGATGTATTTCGTCGCGCTGATCACGAATCTGGCCGTGGATTTGCGATATCTCTAACAGGAGCTGAGAAAATCGCAAAAAACTGAATTAACCGAAAACCACCTGCTTTACGTTTACAAAAATCACGATATCTATCGTTTTCTCTGTAATAGCGACTGTTTCCGCTGCGCTTTGACTTTCTAACGAACAAGGCTTGATAACACATCAATTTCCATGCATTTAGGACCGTAGAATAATTTTTTTCAATTTTTTTGCGAAAGATAATCGATTTTTTAGTTAGGTGAAAAATGCTATTTTTGAGGTAACACACAATCTGCGCTATTGGATCGAAAAATTGAAATATCGGGATAAACCTAGTCGCATTTTCTTTGTTTTTCTGTGCTCTTTCGAATGCAAAAAGAATTTTGAGGATCGGTTGAACCATTCAAAAGTTATGACCTTTTTATCGATTAACAAAATCAGGGAAAATCAAGGATCCTGTATTAAGCCCCTTTTCGCTCTATCTCCCACAGGAGCCGAGAAAAACGCGAAAAACAATTTTTGGGATATTTCCCACATGGGATGGACGTTATCTGATGTATTTCGTCGCGCTGATCACGAATCTGGCCGTGGATTTGCGATATCTCCAACAGGAGCTGAGAAAATCGCAAAAAACTGAATTAACCGAAAACCACCTTTTACGTTTACAAAAATCACGATATCTATCGTTTTCTCTGTAATAGCGACTGTTTCCGCTGCGCTTTGACTTTCTAACGAACAAGGCTTGATAACACATCAATTTCCATGCATTTAGGACCGTAGAATAATTTTTTTCAATTTTTTTGCGAAAGATAATCGATTTTTTAGTTAGGTGAAAAATGCTATTTTTGAGGTAACACACAATCTGCGCTATTGGATCGAAAAATTGAAATATCGGGATAAACCTAGTCGCATTTTCTTTGTTTTTCTGTGCTCTTTCGAATGCAAAAAGAATTTTGAGGATCGGTTGAACCATTCAAAAGTTATGACCTTTTTATCGATTAACAAAATCAGGGAAAATCAAGGATCCTGTATTAAGCCCCTTTTCGCTCTATCTCCCACAGGAGCCGAGAAAAACGCGAAAAACAATTTTTGGGATATTTCCCACATGGGATGGACGTTATCTGATGTATTTCGTCGCGCTGATCACGAATCTGGCCGTGGATTTGCGATATCTCCAACAGGAGCTGAGAAAATCGCAAAAAACTGAAGTAACCGAAAACCACCTGCTTTACGTTTACAAAAATCACGATATCTATCATTTTCTCTGTAATAGCGACTGTTTCCGCTGCGCTTTGACATTCTAACGAACAAGGCTTGATAATACATCAATTTCCATGCATTTAGGACCGTAGAATATTTTTTTTCAATTTTTTTGCGAAAGATAATCGATTTTTTAGTTTGGTGAAAAATGCTATTTTTGAGGTAACACACAATCTGCGCTATTGGATCGAAAAATTGAAATATCGGGATAAACCTAGTCGCATTTTCTTTGTTTTTCTGTGCTCTTTCGAATGCAAAAAGAATTTTGAGGATCGGTTGAACCATTCAAAAGTTATGACCTTTTTATCGATTAACAAAATCAGGGAAAATCAAGGATCCTGTATTAAGCCCCTTTTCGCTCTATCTCCCACAGGAGCCGAGAAAAACGCGAAAAACAATTTTTGGGATATTTCCCACATGGGATGGACGTTATCTGATGTATTTCGTCGCGCTGATCACGAATCTGGCCGTGGATTTGCGATATCTCCAACAGGAGCTGAGAAAATCGCAAAAAACTGAATTAACCGAAAACTACCTGCTTTACGTTTACAAAAATCACGATATCTATCGTTTCCTCAGTAATAGCGACTGTTTCCGCTGCGCTTTGACTTTCTAACGAACAAGGCTTGATAACACATCAATTTCCATGCATTTAGGACCGTAAAATAATTTTTTTCAATTTTTTTGCGAAAGATAATCGATTTTTTAGTTAGGTGAAAAATGCTATTTTTGAGGTAACACACAATCTGCGCTATCGGATCGAAAAATTGAAATATCGGGATAAACCTAGTCGCATTTTCTTTGTTTTTCTGTGTTTTTTCGAATGCAAAAAGAATTTTGAGGATCGGTTGAACCATTCAAAAGTTATGATCTTTTTATCGATTAACAAAATCAGGGAAAATCAAGGATCCTGTATTAAGCCCCTTTTCGCTCTATCTCCCACAGGAGCCGAGAAAAACGCGAAAAACAATTTTTGGGATATTTCCCACATGGGATGGACGTTATCTGATGTATTTCGTCGCGCTGATCACGAATCTGGCCGTGGATTTGCGATATCTCTAACAGGAGCTGAGAAAATCGCAAAAAACTGAATTAACCGAAAACCACCTGCTTTACGTTTACAAAAATCACGATATCTATCGTTTTCTCTGTAATAGCGACTGTTTCCGCTGCGCTTTGACTTTCTAACGAACAAGGCTTGATAACACATCAATTTCCATGCATTTAGGACCGTAGAATAATTTTTTTCAATTTTTTAGTTGGGTGAAAAATGCTATTTTTGAGGTAACACACAATCTGCGCTATCGGATCGAAAAAATGAAATATCGGGATAAACCTAGTCGCATTTTCTTTGTTTTTCTGTGCTCTTTCGAATGCAAAAAGAATTTTGAGGATCGGTTGAACCATTCAAAAGTTATGACCTTTTTATCGATTAACAAAATCAGGGAAAATCAAGGATCCTGTATTAAGCCCCTTTTCGCTCTATCTCCCACAGGAGCCGAGAAAAACGCGAAAAACAATTTTTGGGATATTTCCCACATGGGATGGACGTTATCTGATGTATTTCGTCGCGCTGATCACAAATCTGGCCGTGGATGTGCGATATCCCCAACAGGAGCTGAGAAAATCGCAGAAAACTGAATTAACCGAAAACCACCTGCTTTACGTTTACAAAAATCACGATATCTATCGTTTTCTCTGTAATAACGACTGTTTCCGCTGCGCTTTGACTTTCTAACGAACAAGGCTTGATAATACATCAATTTCCATGCATTTAGGACCGTAGAATAATTTTTTTCAATTTTTTAGTTGGGTGAAAAATGCTATTTTTGAGGTAACACACAATCTGCGCTATTGGATCGAAAAATTGAAATATCGGGATAAACCTAGTCGCATTTTCTTTGTTTTTCTGTGCTCTTTCGAATGCAAAAAGAATTTTGAGGATCGGTTGAACCATTCAAAAGTTATGACCTTTTTATCGATTAACAAAATCAGGGAAAATCAAGGATCCTGTATTAAGCCCCTTTTCGCTCTATCTCCCACAGGAGCCGAGAAAAACGCGAAAAACAATTTTTGGGATATTTCCCACATGGGATGGACGTTATCTGATGTATTTCGTCGCGCTGATCACGTATCTGGCCGTGGATTTGCGATATCTCCAACAGGAGCTGAGAAAATCGCAAAAAACTGAATTAACCGAAAACCACCTGCTTTACGTTTACAAAAATCACGATATCTATCGTTTCCTCAGTAATAGCGACTGTTTCCGCTGCGCTTTGACTTTCTAACGAACAAGGCTTGATAACACATCAATTTCCATGCATTTAGGACCGTAAAATAATTTTTTTCAATTTTTTTGCGAAAGATAATCGATTTTTTAGTTAGGTGAAAAATGCTATTTTTGAGGTAACACACAATCTGCGCTATTGGATCGAAAAATTGAAATATCGGGATAAACCTAGTCGCATTTTCTTTGTTTTTCTGTGCTCTTTCGAATGCAAAAAGAATTTTGAGGATCGGTTGAACCATTCAAAAGTTATGACCTTTTTATCGATTAACAAAATCAGGGAAAATCAAGGATCCTGTATTAAGCCCCTTTTCGCTCTATCTCCCACAGGAGCCGAGAAAAACGCGAAAAACAATTTTTGGGATATTTCCCACATGGGATGGACGTTATCTGATGTATTTCGTCACGCTGATCACGAATCTGGCCGTGGATTTGCGATATCTCCAACAGGAGCTGAGAAAATCGCAAAAAACTGAATTAACCGAAAACCACCTTTTACGTTTACAAAAATCACGATATCTATCGTTTTCTCTGTAATAGCGACTGTTTCCGCTGCGCTTTGACTTTCTAACGAACAAGGCTTGATAACACATCAATTTCCATGCATTTAGGACCGTAGAATAATTTTTTTCAATTTTTTTGCGAAAGATAATCGATTTTTTAGTTAGGTGAAAAATGCTATTTTTGAGGTAACACACAATCTGCGCTATTGGATCGAAAAATTGAAATATCGGGATAAACCTAGTCGCATTTTCTTTGTTTTTCTGTGCTCTTTCGAATGCAAAAAGAATTTTGAGGATCGGTTGAACCATTCAAAAGTTATGACCTTTTTATCGATTAACAAAATCAGGGAAAATCAAGGATCCTGTATTAAGCCCCTTTTCGCTCTATCTCCCACAGGAGCCGAGAAAAACGCGAAAAACAATTTTTGGGATATTTCCCACATGGGATGGACGTTATCTGATGTATTTCGTCGCGCTGATCACGAATCTGGCCGTGGATTTGCGATATCTCCAACAGGAGCTGAGAAAATCGCAAAAAACTGAATTAACCGAAAACCACCTTTTACGTTTACAAAAATCACGATATCTATCGTTTTCTCTGTAATAGCGACTGTTTCCGCTGCGCTTTGACTTTCTAACGAACAAGGCTTGATAACACATCAATTTCCATGCATTTAGGACCGTAGAATAATTTTTTTCAATTTTTTTGCGAAAGATAATCGATTTTTTAGTTAGGTGAAAAATGCTATTTTTGAGGTAACACACAATCTGCGCTATTGGATCGAAAAATTGAAATATCGGGATAAACCTAGTCGCATTTTCTTTGTTTTTCTGTGCTCTTTCGAATGCAAAAAGAATTTTGAGGATCGGTTGAACCATTCAAAAGTTATGACCTTTTTATCGATTAACAAAATCAGGGAAAATCAAGGATCCTGTATTAAGCCCCTTTTCGCTCTATCTCCCACAGGAGCCGAGAAAAACGCGAAAAACAATTTTTGGGATATTTCCCACATGGGATGGACGTTATCTGATGTATTTCGTCGCGCTGATCACGAATCTGGCCGTGGATTTGCGATATCTCCAACAGGAGCTGAGAAAATCGCAAAAAACTGAATTAACCGAAAACCACCTGCTTTACGTTTACAAAAATCACGATATCTATCGTTTCCTCAGTAATAGCGACTGTTTCCGCTGCGCTTTGACTTTCTAACGAACAAGGCTTGATAACACATCAATTTCCATGCATTTAGGACCGTAAAATAATTTTTTTCAATTTTTTTGCGAAAGATAATCGATTTTTTAGTTAGGTGAAAAATGCTATTTTTGAGGTAACACACAATCTGCGCTATCGGATCGAAAAATTGAAATATCGGGATAAACCTAGTCGCATTTTCTTTGTTTTTCTGTGCTCTTTCGAATGCAAAAAGAATTTTGAGGATCGGTTGAACCATTCAAAAGTTATGACCTTTTTATCGATTAACAAAATCAGGGAAAATCAAGGATCCTGTATTAAGCCCTTTTTCGCTCTATCTCCCACAGGAGCCGAGAAAAACGCGAAAAACAATTTTTGGGATATTTCCCACATGGGATGGACGTTATCTGATGTATTTCGTCACGCTGATCACGAATCTGGCCGTGGATTTGCGATATCTCCAACAGGAGCTGAGAAAATCGCAAAAAACTGAATTAACCGAAAACCACCTTTTACGTTTACAAAAATCACGATATCTATCGTTTTCTCTGTAATAGCGACTGTTTCCGCTGCGCTTTGACTTTCTAACGAACAAGGCTTGATAACACATCAATTTCCATGCATTTAGGACCGTAGAATAATTTTTTTCAATTTTTTTGCGAAAGATAATCGATTTTTTAGTTAGGTGAAAAATGCTATTTTTGAGGTAACACACAATCTGCGCTATTGGATCGAAAAATTGAAATATCGGGATAAACCTAGTCGCATTTTCTTTGTTTTTCTGTGCTCTTTCGAATGCAAAAAGAATTTTGAGGATCGGTTGAACCATTCAAAAGTTATGACCTTTTTATCGATTAACAAAATCAGGGAAAATCAAGGATCCTGTATTAAGCCCCTTTTCGCTCTATCTCCCACAGGAGCCGAGAAAAACGCGAAAAACAATTTTTGGGATATTTCCCACATGGGATGGACGTTATCTGATGTATTTCGTCGCGCTGATCACGAATCTGGCCGTGGATTTGCGATATCTCTAACAGGAGCTGAGAAAATCGCAAAAAACTGAATTAACCGAAAACCACCTGCTTTACGTTTACAAAAATCACGATATCTATCGTTTTCTCTGTAATAGCGACTGTTTCCGCTGCGCTTTGACTTTCTAACGAACAAGGCTTGATAACACATCAATTTCCATGCATTTAGGACCGTAGAATAATTTTTTTCAATTTTTTAGTTGGGTGAAAAATGCTATTTTTGAGGTAACACACAATCTGCGCTATTGGATCGAAAAATTGAAATATCGGGATAAACCTAGTCGCATTTTCTTTGTTTTTCTGTGCTCTTTCGAATGCAAAAAGAATTTTGAGGATCGGTTGAACCATTCAAAAGTTATGACCTTTTTATCGATTACCAAAATCAGGGAAAATCAAGGATCCTGTATTAAGCCCCTTTTCGCTCTATCTCCCACAGGAGCCGAGAAAAACGCGAAAAACAATTTTTGGGATATTTCCCACATGGGATGGACGTTATCTGATGTATTTCGTCGCGCTGATCACGTATCTGGCCGTGGATTTGCGATATCTCCAACAGGAGCTGAGAAAATCGCAAAAAACTGAATTAACCGAAAACCACCTGCTTTACGTTTACAAAAATCACGATATCTATCGTTTCCTCAGTAATAGCGACTGTTTCCGCTGCGCTTTGACTTTCTAACGAACAAGGCTTGATAACACATCAATTTCCATGCATTTAGGACCGTAAAATAATTTTTTTCAATTTTTTTGCGAAAGATAATCGATTTTTTAGTTAGGTGAAAAATGCTATTTTTGAGGTAACACACAATCTGCGCTATTGGATCGAAAAATTGAAATATCGGGATAAACCTAGTCGCATTTTCTTTGTTTTTCTGTGCTCTTTCGAATGCAAAAAGAATTTTGAGGATCGGTTGAACCATTCAAAAGTTATGACCTTTTTATCGATTAACAAAATCAGGGAAAATCAAGGATCCTGTATTAAGCCCCTTTTCGCTCTATCTTCCACAGGAGCCGAGAAAAACGCGAAAAACAATTTTTGGGATATTTCCCACATGGGATGGACGTTATCTGATGTATTTCGTCGCGCTGATCACGAATCTGGCCGTGGATTTGCGATATTTCCAACAGGAGCTGAAAAAATCGCAAAAAACTGAATTAACCGAAAACCACCCGCTTTACGTTCACAAAAATCACGATATCTATCGTTTTCTCTGTAATAACGACTGTTTCCGCTGCGCTTTGACTTTCTAACGAACAAGGCTTGATAATACATCAATTTCCATGCATTTAGGACCGTAGAATAATTTTTTTCAATTTTTTAGTTGGGTGAAAAATGCTATTTTTGAGGTAACACACAATCTGCGCTATCGGATCGAAAAAATGAAATATCGGGATAAACCTAGTCGCATTTTCTTTGTTTTTCTGTGCTCTTTCGAATGCAAAAAGAATTTTGAGGATCGGTTGAACCATTCAAAAGTTATGACCTTTTTATCGATTAACAAAATCAGGGAAAATCAAGGATCCTGTATTAAGCCCCTTTTCGCTCTATCTCCCACAGGAGCCGAGAAAAACGCGAAAAACAATTTTTGGGATATTTCCCACATGGGATGGACGTTATCTGATGTATTTCGTCGCGCTGATCACGAATCTGGCCGTGGATTTGCGATATCTCCAACAGGAGCTGAGAAAATCGCAAAAAACTGAATTAACCGAAAACCACCTGCTTTACGTTTACAAAAATCACGATATCTATCGTTTCCTCAGTAATAGCGACTGTTTCCGCTGCGCTTTGACTTTCTAACGAACAAGGCTTGATAACACATCAATTTCCATGCATTTAGGACCGTAAAATAATTTTTTTCAATTTTTTTGCGAAAGATAATCGATTTTTTAGTTAGGTGAAAAATGCTATTTTTGAGGTAACACACAATCTGCGCTATCGGATCGAAAAATTGAAATATCGGGATAAACCTAGTCGCATTTTCTTTGTTTTTCTGTGCTCTTTCGAATGCAAAAAGAATTTTGAGGATCGGTTGAACCATTCAAAAGTTATGACCTTTTTATCGATTAACAAAATCAGGGAAAATCAAGGATCCTGTATTAAGCCCCTTTTCGCTCTATCTCCCACAGGAGCCGAGAAAAACGCGAAAAACAATTTTTGGGATATTTCCCACATGGGATGGACGTTATCTGATGTATTTCGTCGCGCTGATCACGAATCTGGCCGTGGATTTGCGATATCTCCAACAGGAGCTGAGAAAATCGCAAAAAACTGAATTAACCGAAAACCACCTTTTACGTTTACAAAAATCACGATATCTATCGTTTTCTCTGTAATAGCGACTGTTTCCGCTGCGCTTTGACTTTTTAACGAACAAGGCTTGATAACACATCAATTTCCATGCATTTAGGACCGTAGAATAATTTTTTTCAATTTTTTTGCGAAAGATATTCGATTTTTTAGTTAGGTGAAAAATGCTATTTTTGAGGTAACACACAATCTGCGCTATTGGATCGAAAAATTGAAATATCGGGATAAACCTAGTCGCATTTTCTTTGTTTTTCTGTGCTCTTTCGAATGCAAAAAGAATTTTGAGGATCGGTTGAACCATTCAAAAGTTATGACCTTTTTATCGATTAACAAAATCAGGGAAAATCAAGGATCCTGTATTAAGCCCCTTTTCGCTCTATCTCCCACAGGAGCCGAGAAAAACGCGAAAAACAATTTTTGGGATATTTCCCACATGGGATGGACGTTATCTGATGTATTTCGTCGCGCTGATCACGAATCTGGCCGTGGATTTGCGATATCTCCAACAGGAGCTGAGAAAATCGCAAAAAACTGAATTAACCGAAAACCACCTGCTTTACGTTTACAAAAATCACGATATCTATCGTTTCCTCAGTAATAGCGACTGTTTCCGCTGCGCTTTGACTTTCTAACGAACAAGGCTTGATAACACATCAATTTCCATGCATTTAGGACCGTAAAATAATTTTTTTCAATTTTTTTGCGAAAGATAATCGATTTTTTAGTTAGGTGAAAAATGCTATTTTTGAGGTAACACACAATCTGCGCTATCGGATCGAAAAATTGAAATATCGGGATAAACCTAGTCGCATTTTCTTTGTTTTTCTGTGCTCTTTCGAATGCAAAAAGAATTTTGAGGATCGGTTGAACCATTCAAAAGTTATGACCTTTTTATCGATTAACAAAATCAGGGAAAATCAAGGATCCTGTATTAAGCCCCTTTTCGCTCTATCTCCCACAGGAGCCGAGAAAAACGCGAAAAACAATTTTTGGGATATTTCCCACATGGGATGGACGTTATCTGATGTATTTCGTCGCGCTGATCACGAATCTGGCCGTGGATTTGCGATATCTCCAACAGGAGCTGAGAAAATCGCAAAAAACTGAATTAACCGAAAACCACCTTTTACGTTTACAAAAATCACGATATCTATCGTTTTCTCTGTAATAGCGACTGTTTCCGCTGCGCTTTGACTTTCTAACGAACAAGGCTTGATAACACATCAATTTCCATGCATTTAGGACCGTAGAATAATTTTTTTCAATTTTTTTGCGAAAGATAATCGATTTTTTAGTTAGGTGAAAAATGCTATTTTTGAGGTAACACACAATCTGCGCTATCGGATCGAAAAATTGAAATATCGGGATAAACCTAGTCGCATTTTCTTTGTTTTTCTGTGTTTTTTCGAATGCAAAAAGAATTTTGAGGATCGGTTGAACCATTCAAAAGTTATGACCTTTTTATCGATTAACAAAATCAGGGAAAATCAAGGATCCTGTATTAAGCCCCTTTTCGCTCTATCTCCCACAGGAGCCGAGAAAAACGCGAAAAACAATTTTTGGGATATTTCCCACATGAGATGGACGTTATCTGATGTATTTCGTCGCGCTGATCACGAATCTGGCCGTGGATTTGCGATATCTCTAACAGGAGCTGAGAAAATCGCAAAAAACTGAATTAACCGAAAACCACCTGCTTTACGTTTACAAAAATCACGATATCTATCGTTTTCTCTGTAATAGCGACTGTTTCCGCTGCGCTTTGACTTTCTAACGAACAAGGCTTGATAACACATCAATTTCCATGCATTTAGGACCGTAGAATAATTTTTTTCAATTTTTTAGTTGGGTGAAAAATGCTATTTTTGAGGTAACACACAATCTGCGCTATTGGATCGAAAAATTGAAATATCGGGATAAACCTAGTCGCATTTTCTTTGTTTTTCTGTGCTCTTTCGAATGCAAAAAGAATTTTGAGGATCGGTTGAACCATTCAAAAGTTATGACCTTTTTATCGATTACCAAAATCAGGGAAAATCAAGGATCCTGTATTAAGCCCCTTTTCGCTCTATCTCCCACAGGAGCCGAGAAAAACGCGAAAAACAATTTTTGGGATATTTCCCACATGGGATGGACGTTATCTGATGTATTTCGTCGCGCTGATCACGTATCTGGCCGTGGATTTGCGATATCTCCAACAGGAGCTGAGAAAATCGCAAAAAACTGAATTAACCGAAAACCACCTGCTTTACGTTTACAAAAATCACGATATCTATCGTTTCCTCAGTAATAGCGACTGTTTCCGCTGCGCTTTGACTTTCTAACGAACAAGGCTTGATAACACATCAATTTCCATGCATTTAGGACCGTAAAATAATTTTTTTCAATTTTTTTGCGAAAGATAATCGATTTTTTAGTTAGGTGAAAAATGCTATTTTTGAGGTAACACACAATCTGCGCTATTGGATCGAAAAATTGAAATATCGGGATAAACCTAGTCGCATTTTCTTTGTTTTTCTGTGCTCTTTCGAATGCAAAAAGAATTTTGAGGATCGGTTGAACCATTCAAAAGTTATGACCTTTTTATCGATTAACAAAATCAGGGAAAATCAAGGATCCTGTATTAAGCCCCTTTTCGCTCTATCTCCCACAGGAGCCGAGAAAAACGCGAAAAACAATTTTTGGGATATTTCCCACATGGGATGGACGTTATCTGATGTATTTCGTCGCGCTGATCACGAATCTGGCCGTGGATTTGCGATATCTCCAACAGGAGCTGAGAAAATCGCAAAAAACTGAATTAACCGAAAACCACCTTTTACGTTTACAAAAATCACGATATCTATCGTTTTCTCTGTAATAGCGACTGTTTCCGCTGCGCTTTGACTTTCTAACGAACAAGGCTTGATAACACATCAATTTCCATGCATTTAGGACCGTGGAATAATTTTTTTCAATTTTTTTGCGAAAGATAATCGATTTTTTAGTTAGGTGAAAAATGCTATTTTTGAGGTAACACACAATCTGCGCTATTGGATCGAAAAATTGAAATATCGGGATAAACCTAGTCGCATTTTCTTTGTTTTTCTGTGCTCTTTCGAATGCAAAAAGAATTTTGAGGATCGGTTGAACCATTCAAAAGTTATGACCTTTTTATCGATTAACAAAATCAGGGAAAATCAAGGATCCTGTATTAAGCCCCTTTTCGCTCTATCTCCCACAGGAGCCGAGAAAAACGCGAAAAACAATTTTTGGGATATTTCCCACATGGGATGGACGTTATCTGATGTATTTCGTCGCGCTGATCACGAATCTGGCCGTGGATTTGCGATATCTCCAACAGGAGCTGAGAAAATCGCAAAAAACTGAATTAACCGAAAACCACCTTTTACGTTTACAAAAGTCACGATATCTATCGTTTTCTCTGTAATAGCGACTGTTTCCGCTGCGCTTTGACTTTCTAACGAACAAGGCTTGATAACACATCAATTTCCATGCATTTAGGACCGTAGAATAATTTTTTTCAATTTTTTTGCGAAAGATAATCGATTTTTTAGTTAGGTGAAAAATGCTATTTTTGAGGTAACACACAATCTGCGCTATCGGATCGAAAAATTGAAATATCGGGATAAACCTAGTCGCATTTTCTTTGCTTTTCTGTGTTTTTTCGAATGCAAAAAGAATTTTGAGGATCGGTTGAACCATTCAAAAGTTATGACCTTTTTATCGATTAACAAAATCAGGGAAAATCAAGGATCCTGTATTAAGCCCCTTTTCGCTCTATCTTCCACAGGAGCCGAGAAAAACGCGAAAAACAATTTTTGGGATATTTCCCACATGGGATGGACGTTATCTGATGTATTTCGTCGCGCTGATCACGAATCTGGCCGTGGATTTGCGATATTTCCAACAGGAGCTGAAAAAATCGCAAAAAACTGAATTAACCGAAAACCACCCGCTTTACGTTCACAAAAATCACGATATCTATCGTTTTCTCTGTAATAACGACTGTTTCCGCTGCGCTTTGACTTTCTAACGAACAAGGCTTGATAATACATCAATTTCCATGCATTTAGGACCGTAGAATAATTTTTTTCAATTTTTTAGTTGGGTGAAAAATGCTATTTTTGAGGTAACACACAATCTGCGCTATCGGATCGAAAAAATGAAATATCGGGATAAACCTAGTCGCATTTTCTTTGTTTTTCTGTGCTCTTTCGAATGCAAAAAGAATTTTGAGGATCGGTTGAACCATTCAAAAGTTATGACCTTTTTATCGATTAACAAAATCAGGGAAAATCAAGGATCCTGTATTAAGCCCCTTTTCGCTCTATCTCCCACAGGAGCCGAGAAAAACGCGAAAAACAATTTTTGGGATATTTCCCACATGGGATGGACGTTATCTGATGTATTTCGTCGCGCTGATCACGAATCTGGCCGTGGATTTGCGATATCTCCAACAGGAGCTGAGAAAATCGCAAAAAACTGAATTAACCGAAAACCACCTGCTTTACGTTTACAAAAATCACGATATCTATCGTTTCCTCAGTAATAGCGACTGTTTCCGCTGCGCTTTGACTTTCTAACGAACAAGGCTTGATAACACATCAATTTCCATGCATTTAGGACCGTAAAATAATTTTTTTCAATTTTTTTGCGAAAGATAATCGATTTTTTAGTTAGGTGAAAAATGCTATTTTTGAGGTAACACACAATCTGCGCTATCGGATCGAAAAATTGAAATATCGGGATAAACCTAGTCGCATTTTCTTTGTTTTTCTGTGCTCTTTCGAATGCAAAAAGAATTTTGAGGATCGGTTGAACCATTCAAAAGTTATGACCTTTTTATCGATTAACAAAATCAGGGAAAATCAAGGATCCTGTATTAAGCCCCTTTTCGCTCTATCTCCCACAGGAGCCGAGAAAAACGCGAAAAACAATTTTTGGGATATTTCCCACATGGGATGGACGTTATCTGATGTATTTCGTCGCGCTGATCACGAATCTGGCCGTGGATTTGCGATATCTCCAACAGGAGCTGAGAAAATCGCAAAAAACTGAATTAACCGAAAACCACCTTTTACGTTTACAAAAATCACGATATCTATCGTTTTCTCTGTAATAGCGACTGTTTCCGCTGCGCTTTGACTTTTTAACGAACAAGGCTTGATAACACATCAATTTCCATGCATTTAGGACCGTAGAATAATTTTTTTCAATTTTTTTGCGAAAGATATTCGATTTTTTAGTTAGGTGAAAAATGCTATTTTTGAGGTAACACACAATCTGCGCTATTGGATCGAAAAATTGAAATATCGGGATAAACCTAGTCGCATTTTCTTTGTTTTTCTGTGCTCTTTCGAATGCAAAAAGAATTTTGAGGATCGGTTGAACCATTCAAAAGTTATGACCTTTTTATCGATTAACAAAATCAGGGAAAATCAAGGATCCTGTATTAAGCCCCTTTTCGCTCTATCTCCCACAGGAGCCGAGAAAAACGCGAAAAACAATTTTTGGGATATTTCCCACATGGGATGGACGTTATCTGATGTATTTCGTCGCGCTGATCACGAATCTGGCCGTGGATTTGCGATATCTCCAACAGGAGCTGAGAAAATCGCAAAAAACTGAATTAACCGAAAACCACCTGCTTTACGTTTACAAAAATCACGATATCTATCGTTTCCTCAGTAATAGCGACTGTTTCCGCTGCGCTTTGACTTTCTAACGAACAAGGCTTGATAACACATCAATTTCCATGCATTTAGGACCGTAAAATAATTTTTTTCAATTTTTTTGCGAAAGATAATCGATTTTTTAGTTAGGTGAAAAATGCTATTTTTGAGGTAACACACAATCTGCGCTATCGGATCGAAAAATTGAAATATCGGGATAAACCTAGTCGCATTTTCTTTGTTTTTCTGTGCTCTTTCGAATGCAAAAAGAATTTTGAGGATCGGTTGAACCATTCAAAAGTTATGACCTTTTTATCGATTAACAAAATCAGGGAAAATCAAGGATCCTGTATTAAGCCCCTTTTCGCTCTATCTCCCACAGGAGCCGAGAAAAACGCGAAAAACAATTTTTGGGATATTTCCCACATGGGATGGACGTTATCTGATGTATTTCGTCGCGCTGATCACGAATCTGGCCGTGGATTTGCGATATCTCCAACAGGAGCTGAGAAAATCGCAAAAAACTGAATTAACCGAAAACCACCTTTTACGTTTACAAAAATCACGATATCTATCGTTTTCTCTGTAATAGCGACTGTTTCCGCTGCGCTTTGACTTTCTAACGAACAAGGCTTGATAACACATCAATTTCCATGCATTTAGGACCGTAGAATAATTTTTTTCAATTTTTTTGCGAAAAATAATCGATTTTTTAGTTAGGTGAAAAATGCTATTTTTGAGGTAACACACAATCTGCGCTATTGGATCGAAAAATTGAAATATCGGGATAAACCTAGTCGCATTTTCTTTGTTTTTCTGTGCTCTTTCGAATGCAAAAAGAATTTTGAGGATCGGTTGAACCATTCAAAAGTTATGACCTTTTTATCGATTAACAAAATCAGGGAAAATCAAGGATCCTGTATTAAGCCCCTTTTCGCTCTATCTCCCACAGGAGCCGAGAAAAACGCGAAAAACAATTTTTGGGATATTTCCCACATGGGATGGACGTTATCTGATGTATTTCGTCGCGCTGATCACGAATCTGGCCGTGGATTTGCGATATCTCCAACAGGAGCTGAGAAAATCGCAAAAAACTGAATTAACCGAAAACCACCTTTTACGTTTACAAAAATCACGATATCTATCGTTTTCTCTGTAATAGCGACTGTTTCCGCTGCGCTTTGACTTTTTAACGAACAAGGCTTGATAACACATCAATTTCCATGCATTTAGGACCGTAGAATAATTTTTTTCAATTTTTTTGCGAAAGATATTCGATTTTTTAGTTAGGTGAAAAATGCTATTTTTGAGGTAACACACAATCTGCGCTATTGGATCGAAAAATTGAAATATCGGGATAAACCTAGTCGCATTTTCTTTGTTTTTCTGTGCTCTTTCGAATGCAAAAAGAATTTTGAGGATCGGTTGAACCATTCAAAAGTTATGACCTTTTTATCGACTAACAAAATCAGGGAAAATCAAGGATCCTGTATAAGCCCCTTTTCGCTCTATCTCCCACAGGAGCCGAGAAAAACGCGAAAAACAATTTTTGGGATATTTCCCACATGGGATGGACGTTATCTGATGTATTTCGTCGCGCTGATCACGAATCTGGCCGTGGATTTGCGATATCTCCAACAGGAGCTGAGAAAATCGCAAAAAACTGAATTAACCGAAAACCACCTGCTTTACGTTTACAAAAATCACGATATCTATCGTTTCCTCAGTAATAGCGACTGTTTCCGCTGCGCTTTGACTTTCTAACGAACAAGGCTTGATAACACATCAATTTCCATGCATTTAGGACCGTAAAATAATTTTTTTCAATTTTTTTGCGAAAGATAATCGATTTTTTAGTTAGGTGAAAAATGCTATTTTTGAGGTAACACACAATCTGCGCTATCGGATCGAAAAATTGAAATATCGGGATAAACCTAGTCGCATTTTCTTTGTTTTTCTGTGCTCTTTCGAATGCAAAAAGAATTTTGAGGATCGGTTGAACCATTCAAAAGTTATGACCTTTTTATCGATTAACAAAATCAGGGAAAATCAAGGATCCTGTATTAAGCCCCTTTTCGCTCTATCTCCCACAGGAGCCGAGAAAAACGCGAAAAACAATTTTTGGGATATTTCCCACATGGGATGGACGTTATCTGATGTATTTCGTCGCGCTGATCACGAATCTGGCCGTGGATTTGCGATATTTCCAACAGGAGCTGAAAAAATCGCAAAAAACTGAATTAACCGAAAACCACCCGCTTTACGTTCACAAAAATCACGATATCTATCGTTTTCTCTGTAATAACGACTGTTTCCGCTGCGCTTTGACTTTCTAACGAACAAGGCTTGATAATACATCAATTTCCATGCATTTAGGACCGTAGAATAATTTTTTTCAATTTTTTAGTTGGGTGAAAAATGCTATTTTTGAGGTAACACACAATCTGCGCTATCGGATCGAAAAAATGAAATATCGGGATAAACCTAGTCGCATTTTCTTTGTTTTTCTGTGCTCTTTCGAATGCAAAAAGAATTTTGAGGATCGGTTGAACCATTCAAAAGTTATGACCTTTTTATCGATTAACAAAATCAGGGAAAATCAAGGATCCTGTATTAAGCCCCTTTTCGCTCTATCTCCCACAGGAGCCGAGAAAAACGCGAAAAACAATTTTTGGGATATTTCCCACATGGGATGGACGTTATCTGATGTATTTCGTCGCGCTGATCACGAATCTGGCCGTGGATTTGCGATATCTCCAACAGGAGCTGAGAAAATCGCAAAAAACTGAATTAACCGAAAACCACCTGCTTTACGTTTACAAAAATCACGATATCTATCGTTTCCTCAGTAATAGCGACTGTTTCCGCTGCGCTTTGACTTTCTAACGAACAAGGCTTGATAACACATCAATTTCCATGCATTTAGGACCGTAAAATAATTTTTTTCAATTTTTTTGCGAAAGATAATCGATTTTTTAGTTAGGTGAAAAATGCTATTTTTGAGGTAACACACAATCTGCGCTATCGGATCGAAAAATTGAAATATCGGGATAAACCTAGTCGCATTTTCTTTGTTTTTCTGTGCTCTTTCGAATGCAAAAAGAATTTTGAGGATCGGTTGAACCATTCAAAAGTTATGACCTTTTTATCGATTAACAAAATCAGGGAAAATCAAGGATCCTGTATTAAGCCCCTTTTCGCTCTATCTCCCACAGGAGCCGAGAAAAACGCGAAAAACAATTTTTGGGATATTTCCCACATGGGATGGACGTTATCTGATGTATTTCGTCACGCTGATCACGAATCTGGCCGTGGATTTGCGATATCTCCAACAGGAGCTGAGAAAATCGCAAAAAACTGAATTAACCGAAAACCACCTTTTACGTTTACAAAAGTCACGATATCTATCGTTTTCTCTGTAATAGCGACTGTTTCCGCTGCGCTTTGACTTTCTAACGAACAAGGCTTGATAACACATCAATTTCCATGCATTTAGGACCGTAGAATAATTTTTTTCAATTTTTTTGCGAAAGATAATCGATTTTTTAGTTAGGTGAAAAATGCTATTTTTGAGGTAACACACAATCTGCGCTATCGGATCGAAAAATTGAAATATCGGGATAAACCTAGTCGCATTTTCTTTGCTTTTCTGTGTTTTTTCGAATGCAAAAAGAATTTTGAGGATCGGTTGAACCATTCAAAAGTTATGACCTTTTTATCGATTAACAAAATCAGGGAAAATCAAGGATCCTGTATTAAGCCCCTTTTCGCTCTATCTTCCACAGGAGCCGAGAAAAACGCGAAAAACAATTTTTGGGATATTTCCCACATGGGATGGACGTTATCTGATGTATTTCGTCGCGCTGATCACGAATCTGGCCGTGGATTTGCGATATTTCCAACAGGAGCTGAAAAAATCGCAAAAAACTGAATTAACCGAAAACCACCCGCTTTACGTTCACAAAAATCACGATATCTATCGTTTTCTCTGTAATAACGACTGTTTCCGCTGCGCTTTGACTTTCTAACGAACAAGGCTTGATAATACATCAATTTCCATGCATTTAGGACCGTAGAATAATTTTTTTCAATTTTTTAGTTGGGTGAAAAATGCTATTTTTGAGGTAACACACAATCTGCGCTATCGGATCGAAAAAATGAAATATCGGGATAAACCTAGTCGCATTTTCTTTGTTTTTCTGTGCTCTTTCGAATGCAAAAAGAATTTTGAGGATCGGTTGAACCATTCAAAAGTTATGACCTTTTTATCGATTAACAAAATCAGGGAAAATCAAGGATCCTGTATTAAGCCCCTTTTCGCTCTATCTCCCACAGGAGCCGAGAAAAACGCGAAAAACAATTTTTGGGATATTTCCCACATGGGATGGACGTTATCTGATGTATTTCGTCGCGCTGATCACGAATCTGGCCGTGGATTTGCGATATCTCCAACAGGAGCTGAGAAAATCGCAAAAAACTGAATTAACCGAAAACCACCTGCTTTACGTTTACAAAAATCACGATATCTATCGTTTCCTCAGTAATAGCGACTGTTTCCGCTGCGCTTTGACTTTCTAACGAACAAGGCTTGATAACACATCAATTTCCATGCATTTAGGACCGTAAAATAATTTTTTTCAATTTTTTTGCGAAAGATAATCGATTTTTTAGTTAGGTGAAAAATGCTATTTTTGAGGTAACACACAATCTGCGCTATCGGATCGAAAAATTGAAATATCGGGATAAACCTAGTCGCATTTTCTTTGTTTTTCTGTGCTCTTTCGAATGCAAAAAGAATTTTGAGGATCGGTTGAACCATTCAAAAGTTATGACCTTTTTATCGATTAACAAAATCAGGGAAAATCAAGGATCCTGTATTAAGCCCCTTTTCGCTCTATCTCCCACAGGAGCCGAGAAAAACGCGAAAAACAATTTTTGGGATATTTCCCACATGGGATGGACGTTATCTGATGTATTTCGTCACGCTGATCACGAATCTGGCCGTGGATTTGCGATATCTCCAACAGGAGCTGAGAAAATCGCAAAAAACTGAATTAACCGAAAACCACCTTTTACGTTTACAAAAATCACGATATCTATCGTTTTCTCTGTAATAGCGACTGTTTCCGCTGCGCTTTGACTTTCTAACGAACAAGGCTTGATAACACATCAATTTCCATGCATTTAGGACCGTAGAATAATTTTTTTCAATTTTTTTGCGAAAGATAATCGATTTTTTAGTTAGGTGAAAAATGCTATTTTTGAGGTAACACACAATCTGCGCTATTGGATCGAAAAATTGAAATATCGGGATAAACCTAGTCGCATTTTCTTTGTTTTTCTGTGCTCTTTGGAATGCAAAAAGAATTTTGAGGATCGGTTGAACCATTCAAAAGTTATGACCTTTTTATCGATTAACAAAATCAGGGAAAATCAAGGATCCTGTATTAAGCCCCTTTTCGCTCTATCTCCCACAGGAGCCGAGAAAAACGCGAAAAACAATTTTTGGGATATTTCCCACATGGGATGGACGTTATCTGATGTATTTCGTCGCGCTGATCACGAATCTGGCCGTGGATTTGCGATATCCCCAACAGGAGCTGAGAAAATCGCAGAAAACTGAATTAACCGAAAACCACCTGCTTTACGTTTACAAAAATCACGATATCTATCGTTTTCTCTGTAATAACGACTGTTTCCGCTGCGCTTTGACTTTCTAACGAACAAGGCTTGATAATACATCAATTTCCATGCATTTAGGACCGTAGAATAATTTTTTTCAATTTTTTAGTTGGGTGAAAAATGCTATTTTTGAGGTAACACACAATCTGCGCTATCGGATCGAAAAAATGAAATATCGGGATGAACCTAGTCGCATTTTCTTTGTTTTTCTGTGCTCTTTCGAATGCAAAAAGAATTTTGAGGATCGGTTGAACCATTCAAAAGTTATGACCTTTTTATCGATTAACAAAATCAGGGAAAATCAAGGATCCTGTATTAAGCCCCTTTTCGCTCTATCTCCCACAGGAGCCGAGAAAAACGCGAAAAACAATTTTTGGGATATTTCCCACATGGGATGGACGTTATCTGATGTATTTCGTCGCGCTGATCACGAATCTGGCCGTGGATTTGCGATATCCCCAACAGGAGCTGAGAAAATCGCAGAAAACTGAATTAACCGAAAACCACCTGCTTTACGTTTACAAAAATCACGATATCTATCGTTTTCTCTGTAATAACGACTGTTTCCGCTGCGCTTTGACTTTCTAACGAACAAGGCTTGATAATACATCAATTTCCATGCATTTAGGACCGTAGAATAATTTTTTTCAATTTTTTAGTTGGGTGAAAAATGCTATTTTTGAGGTAACACACAATCTGCGCTATTGGATCGAAAAATTGAAATATCGGGATAAACCTAGTCGCATTTTCTTTGTTTTTCTGTGCTCTTTCGAATGCAAAAAGAATATTGAGGATCGGTTGAACCATTCAAAAGTTATGACCTTTTTATCGATTAACAAAATCAGGGAAAATCAAGGATCCTGTATTAAGCCCCTTTTCGCTCTATCTCCCACAGGAGCCGAGAAAAACGCGAAAAACAATTTTTGGGATATTTCCCACATGGGATGGACGTTATCTGATGTATTTCGTCGCGCTGATCACGAATCTGGCCGTGGATTTGCGATATCTCCAACAGGAGCTGAGAAAATCGCAAAAAACTGAATTAACCGAAAACCACCTTTTACGTTTACAAAAATCACGATATCTATCGTTTTCTCTGTAATAGCGACTGTTTCCGCTGCGCTTTGACTTTCTAACGAACAAGGCTTGATAACACATCAATTTCCATGCATTTAGGACCGTAGAATAATTTTTTTCAATTTTTTTGCGAAAGATAATCGATTTTTTAGTTAGGTGAAAAATGCTATTTTTGAGGTAACACACAATCTGCGCTATTGGATCGAAAAATTGAAATATCGGGATAAACCTAGTCGCATTTTCTTTGTTTTTCTGTGCTCTTTCGAATGCAAAAAGAATTTTGAGGATCGGTTGAACCATTCAAAAGTTATGACCTTTTTATCGATTAACAAAATCAGGGAAAATCAAGGATCCTGTATTAAGCCCCTTTTCGCTCTATCTCCCACAGGAGCCGAGAAAAACGCGAAAAACAATTTTTGGGATATTTCCCACATGGGATGGACGTTATCTGATGTATTTCGTCACGCTGATCACGAATCTGGCCGTGGATTTGCGATATCTCCAACAGGAGCTGAGAAAATCGCAAAAAACTGAATTAACCGAAAACCACCTTTTACGTTTACAAAAATCACGATAGCTATCGTTTTCTCTGTAATAGCGACTGTTTCCGCTGCGCTTTGACTTTCTAACGAACAAGGCTTGATAACACATCAATTTCCATGCATTTAGGACCGTAGAATAATTTTTTTCAATTTTTTTGCGAAAGATAATCGATTTTTTAGTTAGGTGAAAAATGCTATTTTTGAGGTAACACACAATCTGCGCTATTGGATCGAAAAATTGAAATATCGGGATAAACCTAGTCGCATTTTCTTTGTTTTTCTGTGCTCTTTCGAATGCAAAAAGAATTTTGAGGATCGGTTGAACCATTCAAAAGTTATGACCTTTTTATCGATTAACAAAATCAGGGAAAATCAAGGATCCTGTATTAAGCCCCTTTTCGCTCTATCTCCCACAGGAGCCGAGAAAAACGCGAAAAACAATTTTTGGGATATTTCCCACATGGGATGGACGTTATCTGATGTATTTCGTCGCGCTGATCACGAATCTGGCCGTGGATTTGCGATATCTCCAACAGGAGCTGAGAAAATCGCAAAAAACTGAATTAACCGAAAACCACCTTTTACGTTTACAAAAATCACGATATCTATCGTTTTCTCTGTAATAGCGACTGTTTCCGCTGCGCTTTGACTTTCTAACGAACAAGGCTTGATAACACATCAATTTCCATGCATTTAGGACCGTAGAATAATTTTTTTCAATTTTTTGCGAAAGATAATCGATTTTTTAGTTAGGTGAAAAATGCTATTTTTGAGGTAACACACAATCTGCGCTATTGGATCGAAAAATTGAAATATCGGGATAAACCTAGTCGCATTTTCTTTGTTTTTCTGTGCTCTTTCGAATGCAAAAAGAATTTTGAGGATCGGTTGAACCATTCAAAAGTTATGACCTTTTTATCGATTAACAAAATCAGGGAAAATCAAGGATCCTGTATTAAGCCCCTTTTCGCTCTATCTCCCACAGGAGCCGAGAAAAACGCGAAAAACAATTTTTGGGATATTTCCCACATGGGATGGACGTTATCTGATGTATTTCGTCGCGCTGATCACGAATCTGGCCGTGGATTTGCGATATCTCCAACAGGAGCTGAGAAAATCGCAAAAAACTGAATTAACCGAAAACCACCTGCTTTACGTTTACAAAAATCACGATATCTATCGTTTCCTCAGTAATAGCGACTGTTTCCGCTGCGCTTTGACTTTCTAACGAACAAGGCTTGATAACACATCAATTTCCATGCATTTAGGACCGTAAAATAATTTTTTTCAATTTTTTTGCGAAAGATAATCGATTTTTTAGTTAGGTGAAAAATGCTATTTTTGAGGTAACACACAATCTGCGCTATTGGATCGAAAAATTGAAATATCGGGATAAACCTAGTCGCATTTTCTTTGTTTTTCTGTGCTCTTTCGAATGCAAAAAGAATTTTGAGGATCGGTTGAACCATTCAAAAGTTATGACCTTTTTATCGATTAACAAAATCAGGGAAAATCAAGGATCCTGTATTAAGCCCCTTTTCGCTCTATCTCCCACAGGAGCCGAGAAAAACGCGAAAAACAATTTTTGGGATATTTCCCACATGGGATGGACGTTATCTGATGTATTTCGTCACGCTGATCACGAATCTGGCCGTGGATTTGCGATATCTCCAACAGGAGCTGAGAAAATCGCAAAAAACTGAATTAACCGAAAACCACCTTTTACGTTTACAAAAATCACGATAGCTATCGTTTTCTCTGTAATAGCGACTGTTTCCGCTGCGCTTTGACTTTCTAACGAACAAGGCTTGATAACACATCAATTTCCATGCATTTAGGACCGTAGAATAATTTTTTTCAATTTTTTTGCGAAAGATAATCGATTTTTTAGTTAGGTGAAAAATGCTATTTTTGAGGTAACACACAATCTGCGCTATTGGATCGAAAAATTGAAATATCGGGATAAACCTAGTCGCATTTTCTTTGTTTTTCTGTGCTCTTTCGAATGCAAAAAGAATTTTGAGGATCGGTTGAACCATTCAAAAGTTATGACCTTTTTATCGATTAACAAAATCAGGGAAAATCAAGGATCCTGTATTAAGCCCCTTTTCGCTCTATCTCCCACAGGAGCCGAGAAAAACGCGAAAAACAATTTTTGGGATATTTCCCACATGGGATGGACGTTATCTGATGTATTTCGTCGCGCTGATCACGAATCTGGCCGTGGATTTGCGATATCTCCAACAGGAGCTGAGAAAATCGCAAAAAACTGAATTAACCGAAAACCACCTGCTTTACGTTTACAAAAATCACGATATCTATCGTTTTCTCTGTAATAACGACTGTTTCCGCTGCGCTTTGACTTTCTAACGAACAAGGCTTGATAATACATCAATTTCCATGCATTTAGGACCGTAGAATAATTTTTTTCAATTTTTTAGTTGGGTGAAAAATGTTATTTTTGAGGTAACACACAATCTGCGCTATCGGATCGAAAAAATGAAATATCGGGATGAACCTAGTCGCATTTTCTTTGTTTTTCTGTGCTCTTTCGAATGCAAAAAGAATTTTGAGGATCGGTTGAACCATTCAAAAGTTATGACCTTTTTATCGATTAACAAAATCAGGGAAAATCAAGGATCCTGTATTAAGCCCCTTTTCGCTCTATCTCCCACAGGAGCCGAGAAAAACGCGAAAAACAATTTTTGGGATATTTCCCACATGGGATGGACGTTATCTGATGTATTTCGTCGCGCTGATCACGAATCTGGCCGTGGATTTGCGATATCCCCAACAGGAGCTGAGAAAATCGCAGAAAACTGAATTAACCGAAAACCACCTGCTTTACGTTTACAAAAATCACGAAATCTATCGTTTTCTCTGTAATAACGACTGTTTCCGCTGCGCTTTGACTTTCTAACGAACAAGGCTTGATAATACATCAATTTCCATGCATTTAGGACCGTAGAATAATTTTTTTCAATTTTTTAGTTGGGTGAAAAATGCTATTTTTGAGGTAACACACAATCTGCGCTATTGGATCGAAAAATTGAAATATCGGGATAAACCTAGTCGCATTTTCTTTGTTTTTCTGTGCTCTTTCGAATGCAAAAAGAATTTTGAGGATCGGTTGAACCATTCAAAAGTTATGACGTTTTTATCGATTAACAAAATCAGGGAAAATCAAGGATCCTGTATTAAGCCCCTTTTCGCTCTATCTCCCACAGGAGCCGAGAAAAACGCGAAAAACAATTTTTGGGATATTTCCCACATGGGATGGACGTTATCTGATGTATTTCGTCGCGCTGATCACGAATCTGGCCGTGGATTTGCGATATCTCCAACAGGAGCTGAGAAAATCGCAAAAAACTGAATTAACCGAAAACCACCTGCTTTACGTTTACAAAAATCACGATATCTATCGTTTCCTCAGTAATAGCGACTGTTTCCGCTGCGCTTTGACTTTCTAACGAACAAGGCTTGATAACACATCAATTTCCATGCATTTAGGACCGTAAAATAATTTTTTTCAATTTTTTTGCGAAAGATAATCGATTTTTTAGTTAGGTGAAAAATGCTATTTTTGAGGTAACACACAATCCGCGCTATCGGATCGAAAAATTGAAATATCGGGATGAACCTAGTCGCATTTTCTTTGTTTTTCTGTGCTCTTTCGAATGCAAAAAGAATTTTGAGGATCGGTTGAACCATTCAAAAGTTATGACCTTTTTATCGATTAACAAAATCAGGGAAAATCAAGGATCCTGTATTAAGCCCCTTTTCGCTCTATCTCCCACAGGAGCCGAGAAAAACGCGAAAAACAATTTTTGGGATATTTCCCACATGGGATGGACGTTATCTGATGTATTTCGTCGCGCTGATCACGAATCTGGCCGTGGATTTGCGATATCTCCAACAGGAGCTGAGAAAATCGCAAAAAACTGAATTAACCGAAAACCACCTGCTTTACGTTTACAAAAATCACGATATCTATCGTTTCCTCAGTAATAGCGACTGTTTCCGCTGCGCTTTGACTTTCTAACGAACAAGGCTTGATAACACATCAATTTCCATGCATTTAGGACCGTAAAATAATTTTTTTCAATTTTTTTGCGAAAGATAATCGATTTTTTAGTTAGGTGAAAAATGCTATTTTTGAGGTAACACACAATCTGCGCTATCGGATCGAAAAATTGAAATATCGGGATAAACCTAGTCGCATTTTCTTTGTTTTTCTGTGCTCTTTCGAATGCAAAAAGAATTTTGAGGATCGGTTGAACCATTCAAAAGTTATGACCTTTTTATCGATTAACAAAATCAGGGAAAATCAAGGATCCTGTATTAAGCCCCTTTTCGCTCTATCTCCCACAGGAGCCGAGAAAAACGCGAAAAACAATTTTTGGGATATTTCCCACATGGGATGGACGTTATCTGATGTATTTCGTCGCGCTGATCACGAATCTGGCCGTGGATTTGCGATATCCCCAACAGGAGCTGAGAAAATCGCAGAAAACTGAATTAACCGAAAACCACCTGCTTTACGTTTACAAAAATCACGAAATCTATCGTTTTCTCTGTAATAACGACTGTTTCCGCTGCGCTTTGACTTTCTAACGAACAAGGCTTGATAATACATCAATTTCCATGCATTTAGGACCGTAGAATAATTTTTTTCAATTTTTTAGTTGGGTGAAAAATGCTATTTTTGAGGTAACACACAATCTGCGCTATTGGATCGAAAAATTGAAATATCGGGATAAACCTAGTCGCATTTTCTTTGTTTTTCTGTGCTCTTTCGAATGCAAAAAGAATTTTGAGGATCGGTTGAACCATTCAAAAGTTATGACGTTTTTATCGATTAACAAAATCAGGGAAAATCAAGGATCCTGTATTAAGCCCCTTTTCGCTCTATCTCCCACAGGAGCCGAGAAAAACGCGAAAAACAATTTTTGGGATATTTCCCACATGGGATGGACGTTATCTGATGTATTTCGTCGCGCTGATCACGAATCTGGCCGTGGATTTGCGATATCTCCAACAGGAGCTGAGAAAATCGCAAAAAACTGAATTAACCGAAAACCACCTGCTTTACGTTTACAAAAATCACGATATCTATCGTTTCCTCAGTAATAGCGACTGTTTCCGCTGCGCTTTGACTTTCTAACGAACAAGGCTTGATAACACATCAATTTCCATGCATTTAGGACCGTAAAATAATTTTTTTCAATTTTTTTGCGAAAGATAATCGATTTTTTAGTTAGGTGAAAAATGCTATTTTTGAGGTAACACACAATCCGCGCTATCGGATCGAAAAATTGAAATATCGGGATGAACCTAGTCGCATTTTCTTTGTTTTTCTGTGCTCTTTCGAATGCAAAAAGAATTTTGAGGATCGGTTGAACCATTCAAAAGTTATGACCTTTTTATCGATTAACAAAATCAGGGAAAATCAAGGATCCTGTATTAAGCCCCTTTTCGCTCTATCTCCCACAGGAGCCGAGAAAAACGCGAAAAACAATTTTTGGGATATTTCCCACATGGGATGGACGTTATCTGATGTATTTCGTCGCGCTGATCACGAATCTGGCCGTGGATTTGCGATATCTCCAACAGGAGCTGAGAAAATCGCAAAAAACTGAATTAACCGAAAACCACCTGCTTTACGTTTACAAAAATCACGATATCTATCGTTTCCTCAGTAATAGCGACTGTTTCCGCTGCGCTTTGACTTTCTAACGAACAAGGCTTGATAACACATCAATTTCCATGCATTTAGGACCGTAAAATAATTTTTTTCAATTTTTTTGCGAAAGATAATCGATTTTTTAGTTAGGTGAAAAATGCTATTTTTGAGGTAACACACAATCTGCGCTATCGGATCGAAAAATTGAAATATCGGGATAAACCTAGTCGCATTTTCTTTGTTTTTCTGTGCTCTTTCGAATGCAAAAAGAATTTTGAGGATCGGTTGAACCATTCAAAAGTTATGACCTTTTTATCGATTAACAAAATCAGGGAAAATCAAGGATCCTGTATTAAGCCCCTTTTCGCTCTATCTCCCACAGGAGCCGAGAAAAACGCGAAAAACAATTTTTGGGATATTTCCCACATGGGATGGACGTTATCTGATGTATTTCGTCGCGCTGATCACGAATCTGGCCGTGGATTTGCGATATCTCCAACAGGAGCTGAGAAAATCGCAAAAAACTGAATTAACCGAAAACCACCTGCTTTACGTTTACAAAAATCACGATATCTATCGTTTCCTCAGTAATAGCGACTGTTTCCGCTGCGCTTTGACTTTCTAACGAACAAGGCTTGATAACACATCAATTTCCATGCATTTAGGATAGTAGAATAATTTTTTGCGAAAGATAATCGATTTCTTAGTTAGGTGAAAAATGTTATTTTGGTGGTGACACACAATCTGCGCTCACGGATCAAAAAATTGAAATATCGGGATGAGCCTAGTCGCATTTTCTTTGTTTTTCTGTGCTCTTTCGAATGCAAAAAGAATTTTGAGGATCGGTTGAACCATTCAAAAGTTATGACGTTTTTATCGATTAACAAAATCAGGGAAAATCAAGGATCCTGTATTAAGCCCCTTTTCGCTCTATCTCCCACAGGAGCCGAGAAAAACGCGAAAAACAATTTTTGGGATATTTCCCACATGGGATGGACGTTATCTGATGTATTTCGTCGCGCTGATCACGAATCTGGCCGTGGATTTGCGATATCCCCAACAGGAGCTGAGAAAATCGCAGAAAACTGAATTAACCGAAAACCACCTGCTTTACGTTTACAAAAATCACGAAATCTATCGTTTTCTCTGTAATAACGACTGTTTCCGCTGCGCTTTGACTTTCTAACGAACAAGGCTTGATAATACATCAATTTCCATGCATTTAGGACCGTAGAATAATTTTTTTCAATTTTTTAGTTGGGTGAAAAATGCTATTTTTGAGGTAACACACAATCTGCGCTATTGGATCGAAAAATTGAAATATCGGGATAAACCTAGTCGCATTTTCTTTGTTTTTCTGTGCTCTTTCGAATGCAAAAAGAATTTTGAGGATCGGTTGAACCATTCAAAAGTTATGACGTTTTTATCGATTAACAAAATCAGGGAAAATCAAGGATCCTGTATTAAGCCCCTTTTCGCTCTATCTCCCACAGGAGCCGAGAAAAACGCGAAAAACAATTTTTGGGATATTTCCCACATGGGATGGACGTTATCTGATGTATTTCGTCGCGCTGATCACGAATCTGGCCGTGGATTTGCGATATCTCCAACAGGAGCTGAGAAAATCGCAAAAAACTGAATTAACCGAAAACCACCTTTTACGTTTACAAAAATCACGATATCTATCGTTTTCTCTGTAATAGCGACTGTTTCCGCTGCGCTCTGACTTTCTAACGAACAAGGCTTGATAACACATCAATTTCCATGCATTTAGGACCGTAGAATAATTTTTTTCAATTTTTTTGCGAAAGATAATCGATTTTTTAGTTAGGTGAAAAATGCTATTTTTGAGGTAACACACAATCTGCGCTATTGGATCGAAAAATTGAAATATCGGGATAAACCTAGTCGCATTTTCTTTGTTTTTCTGTGCTCTTTCGAATGCAAAAAGAATTTTGAGGATCGGTTGAACCATTCAAAAGTTATGACCTTTTTATCGATTAACAAAATCAGGGAAAATCAAGGATCCTGTATTAAGCCCCTTTTCGCTCTATCTCCCACAGGAGCCGAGAAAAACGCGAAAAACAATTTTTGGGATATTTCCCACATGGGATGGACGTTATCTGATGTATTTCGTCGCGCTGATCACGAATCTGGCCGTGGATTTGCGATATCTCCAACAGGAGCTGAGAAAATCGCAAAAAACTGAATTAACCGAAAACCACCTGCTTTACGTTTACAAAAATCACGATATCTATCGTTTCCTCAGTAATAGCGACTGTTTCCGCTGCGCTTTGACTTTCTAACGAACAAGGCTTGATAACACATCAATTTCCATGCATTTAGGACCGTAAAATAATTTTTTTCAATTTTTTTGCGAAAGATAATCGATTTTTTAGTTAGGTGAAAAATGCTATTTTTGAGGTAACACACAATCTGCGCTATTGGATCGAAAAATTGAAATATCGGGATAAACCTAGTCGCATTTTCTTTGTTTTTCTGTGCTCTTTCGAATGCAAAAAGAATTTTGAGGATCGGTTGAACCATTCAAAAGTTATGACCTTTTTATCGATTAACAAAATCAGGGAAAATCAAGGATCCTGTATTAAGCCCCTTTTCGCTCTATCTCCCACAGGAGCCGAGAAAAACGCGAAAAACAATTTTTGGGATATTTCCCACATGGGATGGACGTTATCTGATGTATTTCGTCACGCTGATCACGAATCTGGCCGTGGATTTGCGATATCTCCAACAGGAGCTGAGAAAATCGCAAAAAACTGAATTAACCGAAAACCACCTTTTACGTTTACAAAAATCACGATAGCTATCGTTTTCTCTGTAATAGCGACTGTTTCCGCTGCGCTTTGACTTTCTAACGAACAAGGCTTGATAACACATCAATTTCCATGCATTTAGGACCGTAGAATAATTTTTTTCAATTTTTTTGCGAAAGATAATCGATTTTTTAGTTAGGTGAAAAATGCTATTTTTGAGGTAACACACAATCTGCGCTATTGGATCGAAAAATTGAAATATCGGGATAAACCTAGTCGCATTTTCTTTGTTTTTCTGTGCTCTTTCGAATGCAAAAAGAATTTTGAGGATCGGTTGAACCATTCAAAAGTTATGACCTTTTTATCGATTAACAAAATCAGGGAAAATCAAGGATCCTGTATTAAGCCCCTTTTCGCTCTATCTCCCACAGGAGCCGAGAAAAACGCGAAAAACAATTTTTGGGATATTTCCCACATGGGATGGACGTTATCTGATGTATTTCGTCGCGCTGATCACGAATCTGGCCGTGGATTTGCGATATCTCCAACAGGAGCTGAGAAAATCGCAAAAAACTGAATTAACCGAAAACCACCTTTTACGTTTACAAAAATCACGATATCTATCGTTTTCTCTGTAATAGCGACTGTTTCCGCTGCGCTTTGACTTTCTAACGAACAAGGCTTGATAACACATCAATTTCCATGCATTTAGGACCGTAGAATAATTTTTTTCAATTTTTTGCGAAAGATAATCGATTTTTTAGTTAGGTGAAAAATGCTATTTTTGAGGTAACACACAATCTGCGCTATTGGATCGAAAAATTGAAATATCGGGATAAACCTAGTCGCATTTTCTTTGTTTTTCTGTGCTCTTTCGAATGCAAAAAGAATTTTGAGGATCGGTTGAACCATTCAAAAGTTATGACCTTTTTATCGATTAACAAAATCAGGGAAAATCAAGGATCCTGTATTAAGCCCCTTTTCGCTCTATCTCCCACAGGAGCCGAGAAAAACGCGAAAAACAATTTTTGGGATATTTCCCACATGGGATGGACGTTATCTGATGTATTTCGTCGCGCTGATCACGAATCTGGCCGTGGATTTGCGATATCTCCAACAGGAGCTGAGAAAATCGCAAAAAACTGAATTAACCGAAAACCACCTGCTTTACGTTTACAAAAATCACGATATCTATCGTTTCCTCAGTAATAGCGACTGTTTCCGCTGCGCTTTGACTTTCTAACGAACAAGGCTTGATAACACATCAATTTCCATGCATTTAGGACCGTAAAATAATTTTTTTCAATTTTTTTGCGAAAGATAATCGATTTTTTAGTTAGGTGAAAAATGCTATTTTTGAGGTAACACACAATCTGCGCTATTGGATCGAAAAATTGAAATATCGGGATAAACCTAGTCGCATTTTCTTTGTTTTTCTGTGCTCTTTCGAATGCAAAAAGAATTTTGAGGATCGGTTGAACCATTCAAAAGTTATGACCTTTTTATCGATTAACAAAATCAGGGAAAATCAAGGATCCTGTATTAAGCCCCTTTTCGCTCTATCTCCCACAGGAGCCGAGAAAAACGCGAAAAACAATTTTTGGGATATTTCCCACATGGGATGGACGTTATCTGATGTATTTCGTCGCGCTGATCACGAATCTGGCCGTGGATTTGCGATATCCCCAACAGGAGCTGAGAAAATCGCAGAAAACTGAATTAACCGAAAACCACCTGCTTTACGTTTACAAAAATCACGATATCTATCGTTTTCTCTGTAATAACGACTGTTTCCGCTGCGCTTTGACTTTCTAACGAACAAGGCTTGATAATACATCAATTTCCATGCATTTAGGACCGTAGAATAATTTTTTTCAATTTTTTAGTTGGGTGAAAAATGCTATTTTTGAGGTAACACACAATCTGCGCTATTGGATCGAAAAATTGAAATATCGGGATAAACCTAGTCGCATTTTCTTTGTTTTTCTGTGCTCTTTCGAATGCAAAAAGAATATTGAGGATCGGTTGAACCATTCAAAAGTTATGACCTTTTTATCGATTAACAAAATCAGGGAAAATCAAGGATCCTGTATTAAGCCCCTTTTCGCTCTATCTCCCACAGGAGCCGAGAAAAACGCGAAAAACAATTTTTGGGATATTTCCCACATGGGATGGACGTTATCTGATGTATTTCGTCGCGCTGATCACGAATCTGGCCGTGGATTTGCGATATCTCCAACAGGAGCTGAGAAAATCGCAAAAAACTGAATTAACCGAAAACCACCTTTTACGTTTACAAAAATCACGATATCTATCGTTTTCTCTGTAATAGCGACTGTTTCCGCTGCGCTTTGACTTTCTAACGAACAAGGCTTGATAACACATCAATTTCCATGCATTTAGGACCGTAGAATAATTTTTTTCAATTTTTTTGCGAAAGATAATCGATTTTTTAGTTAGGTGAAAAATGCTATTTTTGAGGTAACACACAATCTGCGCTATTGGATCGAAAAATTGAAATATCGGGATAAACCTAGTCGCATTTTCTTTGTTTTTCTGTGCTCTTTCGAATGCAAAAAGAATTTTGAGGATCGGTTGAACCATTCAAAAGTTATGACCTTTTTATCGATTAACAAAATCAGGGAAAATCAAGGATCCTGTATTAAGCCCCTTTTCGCTCTATCTCCCACAGGAGCCGAGAAAAACGCGAAAAACAATTTTTGGGATATTTCCCACATGGGATGGACGTTATCTGATGTATTTCGTCACGCTGATCACGAATCTGGCCGTGGATTTGCGATATCTCCAACAGGAGCTGAGAAAATCGCAAAAAACTGAATTAACCGAAAACCACCTTTTACGTTTACAAAAATCACGATAGCTATCGTTTTCTCTGTAATAGCGACTGTTTCCGCTGCGCTTTGACTTTCTAACGAACAAGGCTTGATAACACATCAATTTCCATGCATTTAGGACCGTAGAATAATTTTTTTCAATTTTTTTGCGAAAGATAATCGATTTTTTAGTTAGGTGAAAAATGCTATTTTTGAGGTAACACACAATCTGCGCTATTGGATCGAAAAATTGAAATATCGGGATAAACCTAGTCGCATTTTCTTTGTTTTTCTGTGCTCTTTCGAATGCAAAAAGAATTTTGAGGATCGGTTGAACCATTCAAAAGTTATGACCTTTTTATCGATTAACAAAATCAGGGAAAATCAAGGATCCTGTATTAAGCCCCTTTTCGCTCTATCTCCCACAGGAGCCGAGAAAAACGCGAAAAACAATTTTTGGGATATTTCCCACATGGGATGGACGTTATCTGATGTATTTCGTCGCGCTGATCACGAATCTGGCCGTGGATTTGCGATATCTCCAACAGGAGCTGAGAAAATCGCAAAAAACTGAATTAACCGAAAACCACCTTTTACGTTTACAAAAATCACGATATCTATCGTTTTCTCTGTAATAGCGACTGTTTCCGCTGCGCTTTGACTTTCTAACGAACAAGGCTTGATAACACATCAATTTCCATGCATTTAGGACCGTAGAATAATTTTTTTCAATTTTTTGCGAAAGATAATCGATTTTTTAGTTAGGTGAAAAATGCTATTTTTGAGGTAACACACAATCTGCGCTATTGGATCGAAAAATTGAAATATCGGGATAAACCTAGTCGCATTTTCTTTGTTTTTCTGTGCTCTTTCGAATGCAAAAAGAATTTTGAGGATCGGTTGAACCATTCAAAAGTTATGACCTTTTTATCGATTAACAAAATCAGGGAAAATCAAGGATCCTGTATTAAGCCCCTTTTCGCTCTATCTCCCACAGGAGCCGAGAAAAACGCGAAAAACAATTTTTGGGATATTTCCCACATGGGATGGACGTTATCTGATGTATTTCGTCGCGCTGATCACGAATCTGGCCGTGGATTTGCGATATCTCCAACAGGAGCTGAGAAAATCGCAAAAAACTGAATTAACCGAAAACCACCTGCTTTACGTTTACAAAAATCACGATATCTATCGTTTCCTCAGTAATAGCGACTGTTTCCGCTGCGCTTTGACTTTCTAACGAACAAGGCTTGATAACACATCAATTTCCATGCATTTAGGACCGTAAAATAATTTTTTTCAATTTTTTTGCGAAAGATAATCGATTTTTTAGTTAGGTGAAAAATGCTATTTTTGAGGTAACACACAATCTGCGCTATTGGATCGAAAAATTGAAATATCGGGATAAACCTAGTCGCATTTTCTTTGTTTTTCTGTGCTCTTTCGAATGCAAAAAGAATTTTGAGGATCGGTTGAACCATTCAAAAGTTATGACCTTTTTATCGATTAACAAAATCAGGGAAAATCAAGGATCCTGTATTAAGCCCCTTTTCGCTCTATCTCCCACAGGAGCCGAGAAAAACGCGAAAAACAATTTTTGGGATATTTCCCACATGGGATGGACGTTATCTGATGTATTTCGTCACGCTGATCACGAATCTGGCCGTGGATTTGCGATATCTCCAACAGGAGCTGAGAAAATCGCAAAAAACTGAATTAACCGAAAACCACCTTTTACGTTTACAAAAATCACGATAGCTATCGTTTTCTCTGTAATAGCGACTGTTTCCGCTGCGCTTTGACTTTCTAACGAACAAGGCTTGATAACACATCAATTTCCATGCATTTAGGACCGTAGAATAATTTTTTTCAATTTTTTTGCGAAAGATAATCGATTTTTTAGTTAGGTGAAAAATGCTATTTTTGAGGTAACACACAATCTGCGCTATTGGATCGAAAAATTGAAATATCGGGATAAACCTAGTCGCATTTTCTTTGTTTTTCTGTGCTCTTTCGAATGCAAAAAGAATTTTGAGGATCGGTTGAACCATTCAAAAGTTATGACCTTTTTATCGATTAACAAAATCAGGGAAAATCAAGGATCCTGTATTAAGCCCCTTTTCGCTCTATCTCCCACAGGAGCCGAGAAAAACGCGAAAAACAATTTTTGGGATATTTCCCACATGGGATGGACGTTATCTGATGTATTTCGTCGCGCTGATCACGAATCTGGCCGTGGATTTGCGATATCTCCAACAGGAGCTGAGAAAATCGCAAAAAACTGAATTAACCGAAAACCACCTGCTTTACGTTTACAAAAATCACGATATCTATCGTTTTCTCTGTAATAACGACTGTTTCCGCTGCGCTTTGACTTTCTAACGAACAAGGCTTGATAATACATCAATTTCCATGCATTTAGGACCGTAGAATAATTTTTTTCAATTTTTTAGTTGGGTGAAAAATGTTATTTTTGAGGTAACACACAATCTGCGCTATCGGATCGAAAAAATGAAATATCGGGATGAACCTAGTCGCATTTTCTTTGTTTTTCTGTGCTCTTTCGAATGCAAAAAGAATTTTGAGGATCGGTTGAACCATTCAAAAGTTATGACCTTTTTATCGATTAACAAAATCAGGGAAAATCAAGGATCCTGTATTAAGCCCCTTTTCGCTCTATCTCCCACAGGAGCCGAGAAAAACGCGAAAAACAATTTTTGGGATATTTCCCACATGGGATGGACGTTATCTGATGTATTTCGTCGCGCTGATCACGAATCTGGCCGTGGATTTGCGATATCCCCAACAGGAGCTGAGAAAATCGCAGAAAACTGAATTAACCGAAAACCACCTGCTTTACGTTTACAAAAATCACGATATCTATCGTTTTCTCTGTAATAACGACTGTTTCCGCTGCGCTTTGACTTTCTAACGAACAAGGCTTGATAATACATCAATTTCCATGCATTTAGGACCGTAGAATAATTTTTTTCAATTTTTTAGTTGGGTGAAAAATGCTATTTTTGAGGTAACACACAATCTGCGCTATTGGATCGAAAAATTGAAATATCGGGATAAACCTAGTCGCATTTTCTTTGTTTTTCTGTGCTCTTTCGAATGCAAAAAGAATTTTGAGGATCGGTTGAACCATCCAAAAGTTATGACCTTTTTATCGATTAACAAAATCAGGGAAAATCAAGGATCCTGTATTAAGCCCCTTTTCGCTCTATCTCCCACAGGAGCCGAGAAAAACGCGAAAAACAATTTTTGGGATATTTCCCACATGGGATGGACGTTATCTGATGTATTTCGTCGCGCTGATCACGAATCTGGCCGTGGATTTGCGATATCTCCAACAGGAGCTGAGAAAATCGCAAAAAACTGAATTAACCGAAAACCACCTGCTTTACGTTTACAAAAATCACGATATCTATCGTTTCCTCAGTAATAGCGACTGTTTCCGCTGCGCTTTGACTTTCTAACGAACAAGGCTTGATAACACATCAATTTCCATGCATTTAGGACCGTAAAATAATTTTTTTCAATTTTTTTGCGAAAGATAATCGATTTTTTAGTTAGGTGAAAAATGCTATTTTTGAGGTAACACACAATCTGCGCTATCGGATCGAAAAATTGAAATATCGGGATAAACCTAGTCGCATTTTCTTTGTTTTTCTGTGCTCTTTCGAATGCAAAAAGAATTTTGAGGATCGGTTGAACCATTCAAAAGTTATGACCTTTTTATCGATTAACAAAATCAGGGAAAATCAAGGATCCTGTATTAAGCCCCTTTTCGCTCTATCTCCCACAGGAGCCGAGAAAAACGCGAAAAACAATTTTTGGGATATTTCCCACATGGGATGGACGTTATCTGATGTATTTCGTCGCGCTGATCACGAATCTGGCCGTGGATTTGCGATATCTCCAACAGGAGCTGAGAAAATCGCAAAAAACTGAATTAACCGAAAACCACCTTTTACGTTTACAAAAATCACGATATCTATCGTTTTCTCTGTAATAGCGACTGTTTCCGCTGCGCTTTGACTTTCTAACGAACAAGGCTTGATAACACATCAATTTCCATGCATTTAGGACCGTAAAATAATTTTTTTCAATTTTTTTGCGAAAGATAATCGATTTTTTAGTTAGGTGAAAAATGCTATTTTTGAGGTAACACACAATCTGCGCTATCGGATCGAAAAATTGAAATATCGGGATAAACCTAGTCGCATTTTCTTTGTTTTTCTGTGCTCTTTCGAATGCAAAAAGAATTTTGAGGATCGGTTGAACCATTCAAAAGTTATGACCTTTTTATCGATTAACAAAATCAGGGAAAATCAAGGATCCTGTATTAAGCCCCTTTTCGCTCTATCTCCCACAGGAGCCGAGAAAAACGCGAAAAACAATTTTTGGGATATTTCCCACATGGGATGGACGTTATCTGATGTATTTCGTCACGCTGATCACGAATCTGGCCGTGGATTTGCGATATCTCCAACAGGAGCTGAGAAAATCGCAAAAAACTGAATTAACCGAAAACCACCTTTTACGTTTACAAAAATCACGATATCTATCGTTTTCTCTGTAATAGCGACTGTTTCCGCTGCGCTTTGACTTTCTAACGAACAAGGCTTGATAACACATCAATTTCCATGCATTTAGGACCGTAGAATAATTTTTTTCAATTTTTTTGCGAAAGATAATCGATTTTTTAGTTAGGTGAAAAATGCTATTTTTGAGGTAACACACAATCTGCGCTATTGGATCGAAAAATTGAAATATCGGGATAAACCTAGTCGCATTTTCTTTGTTTTTCTGTGCTCTTTCGAATGCAAAAAGAATTTTGAGGATCGGTTGAACCATTCAAAAGTTATGACCTTTTTATCGATTAACAAAATCAGGGAAAATCAAGGATCCTGTATTAAGCCCCTTTTCGCTCTATCTCCCACAGGAGCCGAGAAAAACGCGAAAAACAATTTTTGGGATATTTCCCACATGGGATGGACGTTATCTGATGTATTTCGTCGCGCTGATCACGAATCTGGCCGTGGATTTGCGATATCTCCAACAGGAGCTGAGAAAATCGCAAAAAACTGAATTAACCGAAAACCACCTGCTTTACGTTTACAAAAATCACGATATCTATCGTTTCCTCAGTAATAGCGACTGTTTCCGCTGCGCTTTGACTTTCTAACGAACAAGGCTTGATAACACATCAATTTCCATGCATTTAGGACCGTAAAATAATTTTTTTCAATTTTTTTGCGAAAGATAATCGATTTTTTAGTTAGGTGAAAAATGCTATTTTTGAGGTAACACACAATCTGCGCTATTGGATCGAAAAATTGAAATATCGGGATAAACCTAGTCGCATTTTCTTTGTTTTTCTGTGCTCTTTCGAATGCAAAAAGAATTTTGAGGATCGGTTGAACCATTCAAAAGTTATGACCTTTTTATCGATTAACAAAATCAGGGAAAATCAAGGATCCTGTATTAAGCCCCTTTTCGCTCTATCTCCCACAGGAGCCGAGAAAAACGCGAAAAACAATTTTTGGGATATTTCCCACATGGGATGGACGTTATCTGATGTATTTCGTCGCGCTGATCACGAATCTGGCCGTGGATTTGCGATATCTCCAACAGGAGCTGAGAAAATCGCAAAAAACTGAATTAACCGAAAACCACCTGCTTTACGTTTACAAAAATCACGATATCTATCGTTTTCTCTGTAATAACGACTGTTTCCGCTGCGCTTTGACTTTCTAACGAACAAGGCTTGATAATACATCAATTTCCATGCATTTAGGACCGTAGAATAATTTTTTTCAATTTTTTAGTTGGGTGAAAAATGTTATTTTTGAGGTAACACACAATCTGCGCTATCGGATCGAAAAAATGAAATATCGGGATGAACCTAGTCGCATTTTCTTTGTTTTTCTGTGCTCTTTCGAATGCAAAAAGAATTTTGAGGATCGGTTGAACCATTCAAAAGTTATGACCTTTTTATCGATTAACAAAATCAGGGAAAATCAAGGATCCTGTATTAAGCCCCTTTTCGCTCTATCTCCCACAGGAGCCGAGAAAAACGCGAAAAACAATTTTTGGGATATTTCCCACATGGGATGGACGTTATCTGATGTATTTCGTCGCGCTGATCACGAATCTGGCCGTGGATTTGCGATATCTCCAACAGGAGCTGAGAAAATCGCAAAAAACTGAATTAACCGAAAACCACCTGCTTTACGTTTACAAAAATCACGATATCTATCGTTTCCTCAGTAATAGCGACTGTTTCCGCTGCGCTTTGACTTTCTAACGAACAAGGCTTGATAACACATCAATTTCCATGCATTTAGGACCGTAAAATAATTTTTTTCAATTTTTTTGCGAAAGATAATCGATTTTTTAGTTAGGTGAAAAATGCTATTTTTGAGGTAACACACAATCTGCGCTATCGGATCGAAAAATTGAAATATCGGGATAAACCTAGTCGCATTTTCTTTGTTTTTCTGTGCTCTTTCGAATGCAAAAAGAATTTTGAGGATCGGTTGAACCATTCAAAAGTTATGACCTTTTTATCGATTAACAAAATCAGGGAAAATCAAGGATCCTGTATTAAGCCCCTTTTCGCTCTATCTCCCACAGGAGCCGAGAAAAACGCGAAAAACAATTTTTGGGATATTTCCCACATGGGATGGACGTTATCTGATGTATTTCGTCGCGCTGATCACGAATCTGGCCGTGGATTTGCGATATCTCCAACAGGAGCTGAGAAAATCGCAAAAAACTGAATTAACCGAAAACCACCTTTTACGTTTACAAAAATCACGATATCTATCGTTTTCTCTGTAATAGCGACTGTTTCCGCTGCGCTTTGACTTTCTAACGAACAAGGCTTGATAACACATCAATTTCCATGCATTTAGGACCGTAAAATAATTTTTTTCAATTTTTTTGCGAAAGATAATCGATTTTTTAGTTAGGTGAAAAATGCTATTTTTGAGGTAACACACAATCTGCGCTATCGGATCGAAAAATTGAAATATCGGGATAAACCTAGTCGCATTTTCTTTGTTTTTCTGTGCTCTTTCGAATGCAAAAAGAATTTTGAGGATCGGTTGAACCATTCAAAAGTTATGACCTTTTTATCGATTAACAAAATCAGGGAAAATCAAGGATCCTGTATTAAGCCCCTTTTCGCTCTATCTCCCACAGGAGCCGAGAAAAACGCGAAAAACAATTTTTGGGATATTTCCCACATGGGATGGACGTTATCTGATGTATTTCGTCGCGCTGATCACGAATCTGGCCGTGGATTTGCGATATCTCCAACAGGAGCTGAGAAAATCGCAAAAAACTGAATTAACCGAAAACCACCTGCTTTACGTTTACAAAAATCACGATATCTATCGTTTCCTCAGTAATAGCGACTGTTTCCGCTGCGCTTTGACTTTCTAACGAACAAGGCTTGATAACACATCAATTTCCATGCATTTAGGACCGTAAAATAATTTTTTTCAATTTTTTTGCGAAAGATAATCGATTTTTTAGTTAGGTGAAAAATGCTATTTTTGAGGTAACACACAATCTGCGCTATTGGATCGAAAAATTGAAATATCGGGATAAACCTAGTCGCATTTTCTTTGTTTTTCTGTGCTCTTTCGAATGCAAAAAGAATTTTGAGGATCGGTTGAACCATTCAAAAGTTATGACCTTTTTATCGATTAACAAAATCAGGGAAAATCAAGGATCCTGTATTAAGCCCCTTTTCGCTCTATCTCCCACAGGAGCCGAGAAAAACGCGAAAAACAATTTTTGGGATATTTCCCACATGGGATGGACGTTATCTGATGTATTTCGTCACGCTGATCACGAATCTGGCCGTGGATTTGCGATATCTCCAACAGGAGCTGAGAAAATCGCAAAAAACTGAATTAACCGAAAACCACCTTTTACGTTTACAAAAATCACGATATCTATCGTTTTCTCTGTAATAGCGACTGTTTCCGCTGCGCTTTGACTTTCTAACGAACAAGGCTTGATAACACATCAATTTCCATGCATTTAGGACCGTAGAATAATTTTTTTCAATTTTTTAGTTGGGTGAAAAATGCTATTTTTGAGGTAACACACAATCTGCGCTATCGGATAGAAAAAATGAAATATCGGGATAAACCTAGTCGCATTTTCTTTGTTTTTCTGTGCTCTTTCGAATGCAAAAAGAATTTTGAGGATCGGTTGAACCATTCAAAAGTTATGACGTTTTTATCGATTAACAAAATCAGGGAAAATCAAGGATCCTGTATTAAGCCCCTTTTCGCTCTATCTCCCACAGGAGCCGAGAAAAACGCGAAAAACAATTTTTGGGATATTTCCCACATGGGATGGACGTTATCTGATGTATTTCGTCGCGCTGATCACGAATCTGGCCGTGGATTTGCGATATCCCCAACAGGAGCTGAGAAAATCGCAGAAAACTGAATTAACCGAAAACCACCTGCTTTACGTTTACAAAAATCACGAAATCTATCGTTTTCTCTGTAATAACGACTGTTTCCGCTGCGCTTTGACTTTCTAACGAACAAGGCTTGATAATACATCAATTTCCATGCATTTAGGACCGTAGAATAATTTTTTTCAATTTTTTAGTTGGGTGAAAAATGCTATTTTTGAGGTAACACACAATCTGCGCTATTGGATCGAAAAATTGAAATATCGGGATAAACCTAGTCGCATTTTCTTTGTTTTTCTGTGCTCTTTCGAATGCAAAAAGAATTTTGAGGATCGGTTGAACCATTCAAAAGTTATGACGTTTTTATCGATTAACAAAATCAGGGAAAATCAAGGATCCTGTATTAAGCCCCTTTTCGCTCTATCTCCCACAGGAGCCGAGAAAAACGCGAAAAACAATTTTTGGGATATTTCCCACATGGGATGGACGTTATCTGATGTATTTCGTCGCGCTGATCACGAATCTGGCCGTGGATTTGCGATATCTCCAACAGGAGCTGAGAAAATCGCAAAAAACTGAATTAACCGAAAACCACCTGCTTTACGTTTACAAAAATCACGATATCTATCGTTTCCTCAGTAATAGCGACTGTTTCCGCTGCGCTTTGACTTTCTAACGAACAAGGCTTGATAACACATCAATTTCCATGCATTTAGGACCGTAAAATAATTTTTTTCAATTTTTTTGCGAAAGATAATCGATTTTTTAGTTAGGTGAAAAATGCTATTTTTGAGGTAACACACAATCCGCGCTATCGGATCGAAAAATTGAAATATCGGGATGAACCTAGTCGCATTTTCTTTGTTTTTCTGTGCTCTTTCGAATGCAAAAAGAATTTTGAGGATCGGTTGAACCATTCAAAAGTTATGACCTTTTTATCGATTAACAAAATCAGGGAAAATCAAGGATCCTGTATTAAGCCCCTTTTCGCTCTATCTCCCACAGGAGCCGAGAAAAACGCGAAAAACAATTTTTGGGATATTTCCCACATGGGATGGACGTTATCTGATGTATTTCGTCGCGCTGATCACGAATCTGGCCGTGGATTTGCGATATCTCCAACAGGAGCTGAGAAAATCGCAAAAAACTGAATTAACCGAAAACCACCTGCTTTACGTTTACAAAAATCACGATATCTATCGTTTCCTCAGTAATAGCGACTGTTTCCGCTGCGCTTTGACTTTCTAACGAACAAGGCTTGATAACACATCAATTTCCATGCATTTAGGACCGTAAAATAATTTTTTTCAATTTTTTTGCGAAAGATAATCGATTTTTTAGTTAGGTGAAAAATGCTATTTTTGAGGTAACACACAATCTGCGCTATCGGATCGAAAAATTGAAATATCGGGATAAACCTAGTCGCATTTTCTTTGTTTTTCTGTGCTCTTTCGAATGCAAAAAGAATTTTGAGGATCGGTTGAACCATTCAAAAGTTATGACCTTTTTATCGATTAACAAAATCAGGGAAAATCAAGGATCCTGTATTAAGCCCCTTTTCGCTCTATCTCCCACAGGAGCCGAGAAAAACGCGAAAAACAATTTTTGGGATATTTCCCACATGGGATGGACGTTATCTGATGTATTTCGTCGCGCTGATCACGAATCTGGCCGTGGATTTGCGATATCCCCAACAGGAGCTGAGAAAATCGCAGAAAACTGAATTAACCGAAAACCACCTGCTTTACGTTTACAAAAATCACGAAATCTATCGTTTTCTCTGTAATAACGACTGTTTCCGCTGCGCTTTGACTTTCTAACGAACAAGGCTTGATAATACATCAATTTCCATGCATTTAGGACCGTAGAATAATTTTTTTCAATTTTTTAGTTGGGTGAAAAATGCTATTTTTGAGGTAACACACAATCTGCGCTATTGGATCGAAAAATTGAAATATCGGGATAAACCTAGTCGCATTTTCTTTGTTTTTCTGTGCTCTTTCGAATGCAAAAAGAATTTTGAGGATCGGTTGAACCATTCAAAAGTTATGACGTTTTTATCGATTAACAAAATCAGGGAAAATCAAGGATCCTGTATTAAGCCCCTTTTCGCTCTATCTCCCACAGGAGCCGAGAAAAACGCGAAAAACAATTTTTGGGATATTTCCCACATGGGATGGACGTTATCTGATGTATTTCGTCGCGCTGATCACGAATCTGGCCGTGGATTTGCGATATCTCCAACAGGAGCTGAGAAAATCGCAAAAAACTGAATTAACCGAAAACCACCTGCTTTACGTTTACAAAAATCACGATATCTATCGTTTCCTCAGTAATAGCGACTGTTTCCGCTGCGCTTTGACTTTCTAACGAACAAGGCTTGATAACACATCAATTTCCATGCATTTAGGACCGTAAAATAATTTTTTTCAATTTTTTTGCGAAAGATAATCGATTTTTTAGTTAGGTGAAAAATGCTATTTTTGAGGTAACACACAATCCGCGCTATCGGATCGAAAAATTGAAATATCGGGATGAACCTAGTCGCATTTTCTTTGTTTTTCTGTGCTCTTTCGAATGCAAAAAGAATTTTGAGGATCGGTTGAACCATTCAAAAGTTATGACCTTTTTATCGATTAACAAAATCAGGGAAAATCAAGGATCCTGTATTAAGCCCCTTTTCGCTCTATCTCCCACAGGAGCCGAGAAAAACGCGAAAAACAATTTTTGGGATATTTCCCACATGGGATGGACGTTATCTGATGTATTTCGTCGCGCTGATCACGAATCTGGCCGTGGATTTGCGATATCTCCAACAGGAGCTGAGAAAATCGCAAAAAACTGAATTAACCGAAAACCACCTGCTTTACGTTTACAAAAATCACGATATCTATCGTTTCCTCAGTAATAGCGACTGTTTCCGCTGCGCTTTGACTTTCTAACGAACAAGGCTTGATAACACATCAATTTCCATGCATTTAGGACCGTAAAATAATTTTTTTCAATTTTTTTGCGAAAGATAATCGATTTTTTAGTTAGGTGAAAAATGCTATTTTTGAGGTAACACACAATCTGCGCTATCGGATCGAAAAATTGAAATATCGGGATAAACCTAGTCGCATTTTCTTTGTTTTTCTGTGCTCTTTCGAATGCAAAAAGAATTTTGAGGATCGGTTGAACCATTCAAAAGTTATGACCTTTTTATCGATTAACAAAATCAGGGAAAATCAAGGATCCTGTATTAAGCCCCTTTTCGCTCTATCTCCCACAGGAGCCGAGAAAAACGCGAAAAACAATTTTTGGGATATTTCCCACATGGGATGGACGTTATCTGATGTATTTCGTCGCGCTGATCACGAATCTGGCCGTGGATTTGCGATATCTCCAACAGGAGCTGAGAAAATCGCAAAAAACTGAATTAACCGAAAACCACCTGCTTTACGTTTACAAAAATCACGATATCTATCGTTTCCTCAGTAATAGCGACTGTTTCCGCTGCGCTTTGACTTTCTAACGAACAAGGCTTGATAACACATCAATTTCCATGCATTTAGGATAGTAGAATAATTTTTTGCGAAAGATAATCGATTTCTTAGTTAGGTGAAAAATGTTATTTTGGTGGTGACACACAATCTGCGCTCACGGATCAAAAAATTGAAATATCGGGATGAGCCTAGTCGCATTTTCTTTGTTTTTCTGTGCTCTTTCGAATGCAAAAAGAATTTTGAGGATCGGTTGAACCATTCAAAAGTTATGACGTTTTTATCGATTAACAAAATCAGGGAAAATCAAGGATCCTGTATTAAGCCCCTTTTCGCTCTATCTCCCACAGGAGCCGAGAAAAACGCGAAAAACAATTTTTGGGATATTTCCCACATGGGATGGACGTTATCTGATGTATTTCGTCGCGCTGATCACGAATCTGGCCGTGGATTTGCGATATCCCCAACAGGAGCTGAGAAAATCGCAGAAAACTGAATTAACCGAAAACCACCTGCTTTACGTTTACAAAAATCACGAAATCTATCGTTTTCTCTGTAATAACGACTGTTTCCGCTGCGCTTTGACTTTCTAACGAACAAGGCTTGATAATACATCAATTTCCATGCATTTAGGACCGTAGAATAATTTTTTTCAATTTTTTAGTTGGGTGAAAAATGCTATTTTTGAGGTAACACACAATCTGCGCTATTGGATCGAAAAATTGAAATATCGGGATAAACCTAGTCGCATTTTCTTTGTTTTTCTGTGCTCTTTCGAATGCAAAAAGAATTTTGAGGATCGGTTGAACCATTCAAAAGTTATGACGTTTTTATCGATTAACAAAATCAGGGAAAATCAAGGATCCTGTATTAAGCCCCTTTTCGCTCTATCTCCCACAGGAGCCGAGAAAAACGCGAAAAACAATTTTTGGGATATTTCCCACATGGGATGGACGTTATCTGATGTATTTCGTCGCGCTGATCACGAATCTGGCCGTGGATTTGCGATATCTCCAACAGGAGCTGAGAAAATCGCAAAAAACTGAATTAACCGAAAACCACCTGCTTTACGTTTACAAAAATCACGATATCTATCGTTTCCTCAGTAATAGCGACTGTTTCCGCTGCGCTTTGACTTTCTAACGAACAAGGCTTGATAACACATCAATTTCCATGCATTTAGGACCGTAAAATAATTTTTTTCAATTTTTTTGCGAAAGATAATCGATTTTTTAGTTAGGTGAAAAATGCTATTTTTGAGGTAACACACAATCCGCGCTATCGGATCGAAAAATTGAAATATCGGGATGAACCTAGTCGCATTTTCTTTGTTTTTCTGTGCTCTTTCGAATGCAAAAAGAATTTTGAGGATCGGTTGAACCATTCAAAAGTTATGACCTTTTTATCGATTAACAAAATCAGGGAAAATCAAGGATCCTGTATTAAGCCCCTTTTCGCTCTATCTCCCACAGGAGCCGAGAAAAACGCGAAAAACAATTTTTGGGATATTTCCCACATGGGATGGACGTTATCTGATGTATTTCGTCGCGCTGATCACGAATCTGGCCGTGGATTTGCGATATCTCCAACAGGAGCTGAGAAAATCGCAAAAAACTGAATTAACCGAAAACCACCTGCTTTACGTTTACAAAAATCACGATATCTATCGTTTCCTCAGTAATAGCGACTGTTTCCGCTGCGCTTTGACTTTCTAACGAACAAGGCTTGATAACACATCAATTTCCATGCATTTAGGACCGTAAAATAATTTTTTTCAATTTTTTTGCGAAAGATAATCGATTTTTTAGTTAGGTGAAAAATGCTATTTTTGAGGTAACACACAATCTGCGCTATCGGATCGAAAAATTGAAATATCGGGATAAACCTAGTCGCATTTTCTTTGTTTTTCTGTGCTCTTTCGAATGCAAAAAGAATTTTGAGGATCGGTTGAACCATTCAAAAGTTATGACCTTTTTATCGATTAACAAAATCAGGGAAAATCAAGGATCCTGTATTAAGCCCCTTTTCGCTCTATCTCCCACAGGAGCCGAGAAAAACGCGAAAAACAATTTTTGGGATATTTCCCACATGGGATGGACGTTATCTGATGTATTTCGTCGCGCTGATCACGAATCTGGCCGTGGATTTGCGATATCTCCAACAGGAGCTGAGAAAATCGCAAAAAACTGAATTAACCGAAAACCACCTGCTTTACGTTTACAAAAATCACGATATCTATCGTTTCCTCAGTAATAGCGACTGTTTCCGCTGCGCTTTGACTTTCTAACGAACAAGGCTTGATAACACATCAATTTCCATGCATTTAGGATAGTAGAATAATTTTTTGCGAAAGATAATCGATTTCTTAGTTAGGTGAAAAATGTTATTTTGGTGGTGACACACAATCTGCGCTCACGGATCAAAAAATTGAAATATCGGGATGAGCCTAGTCGCATTTTCTTTGTTTTTCTGTGCTCTTTCGAATGCAAAAAGAATTTTGAGGATCGGTTGAACCATTCAAAAGTTATGACGTTTTTATCGATTAACAAAATCAGGGAAAATCAAGGATCCTGTATTAAGCCCCTTTTCGCTCTATCTCCCACAGGAGCCGAGAAAAACGCGAAAAACAATTTTTGGGATATTTCCCACATGGGATGGACGTTATCTGATGTATTTCGTCGCGCTGATCACGAATCTGGCCGTGGATTTGCGATATCCCCAACAGGAGCTGAGAAAATCGCAGAAAACTGAATTAACCGAAAACCACCTGCTTTACGTTTACAAAAATCACGAAATCTATCGTTTTCTCTGTAATAACGACTGTTTCCGCTGCGCTTTGACTTTCTAACGAACAAGGCTTGATAATACATCAATTTCCATGCATTTAGGACCGTAGAATAATTTTTTTCAATTTTTTAGTTGGGTGAAAAATGCTATTTTTGAGGTAACACACAATCTGCGCTATTGGATCGAAAAATTGAAATATCGGGATAAACCTAGTCGCATTTTCTTTGTTTTTCTGTGCTCTTTCGAATGCAAAAAGAATTTTGAGGATCGGTTGAACCATTCAAAAGTTATGACGTTTTTATCGATTAACAAAATCAGGGAAAATCAAGGATCCTGTATTAAGCCCCTTTTCGCTCTATCTCCCACAGGAGCCGAGAAAAACGCGAAAAACAATTTTTGGGATATTTCCCACATGGGATGGACGTTATCTGATGTATTTCGTCGCGCTGATCACGAATCTGGCCGTGGATTTGCGATATCTCCAACAGGAGCTGAGAAAATCGCAAAAAACTGAATTAACCGAAAACCACCTGCTTTACGTTTACAAAAATCACGATATCTATCGTTTCCTCAGTAATAGCGACTGTTTCCGCTGCGCTTTGACTTTCTAACGAACAAGGCTTGATAACACATCAATTTCCATGCATTTAGGACCGTAAAATAATTTTTTTCAATTTTTTTGCGAAAGATAATCGATTTTTTAGTTAGGTGAAAAATGCTATTTTTGAGGTAACACACAATCCGCGCTATCGGATCGAAAAATTGAAATATCGGGATGAACCTAGTCGCATTTTCTTTGTTTTTCTGTGCTCTTTCGAATGCAAAAAGAATTTTGAGGATCGGTTGAACCATTCAAAAGTTATGACCTTTTTATCGATTAACAAAATCAGGGAAAATCAAGGATCCTGTATTAAGCCCCTTTTCGCTCTATCTCCCACAGGAGCCGAGAAAAACGCGAAAAACAATTTTTGGGATATTTCCCACATGGGATGGACGTTATCTGATGTATTTCGTCGCGCTGATCACGAATCTGGCCGTGGATTTGCGATATCTCCAACAGGAGCTGAGAAAATCGCAAAAAACTGAATTAACCGAAAACCACCTGCTTTACGTTTACAAAAATCACGATATCTATCGTTTCCTCAGTAATAGCGACTGTTTCCGCTGCGCTTTGACTTTCTAACGAACAAGGCTTGATAACACATCAATTTCCATGCATTTAGGACCGTAAAATAATTTTTTTCAATTTTTTTGCGAAAGATAATCGATTTTTTAGTTAGGTGAAAAATGCTATTTTTGAGGTAACACACAATCTGCGCTATCGGATCGAAAAATTGAAATATCGGGATAAACCTAGTCGCATTTTCTTTGTTTTTCTGTGCTCTTTCGAATGCAAAAAGAATTTTGAGGATCGGTTGAACCATTCAAAAGTTATGACCTTTTTATCGATTAACAAAATCAGGGAAAATCAAGGATCCTGTATTAAGCCCCTTTTCGCTCTATCTCCCACAGGAGCCGAGAAAAACGCGAAAAACAATTTTTGGGATATTTCCCACATGGGATGGACGTTATCTGATGTATTTCGTCGCGCTGATCACGAATCTGGCCGTGGATTTGCGATATCTCCAACAGGAGCTGAGAAAATCGCAAAAAACTGAATTAACCGAAAACCACCTGCTTTACGTTTACAAAAATCACGATATCTATCGTTTCCTCAGTAATAGCGACTGTTTCCGCTGCGCTTTGACTTTCTAACGAACAAGGCTTGATAACACATCAATTTCCATGCATTTAGGATAGTAGAATAATTTTTTGCGAAAGATAATCGATTTCTTAGTTAGGTGAAAAATGTTATTTTGGTGGTGACACACAATCTGCGCTCACGGATCAAAAAATTGAAATATCGGGATGAGCCTAGTCGCATTTTCTTTGTTTTTCTGTGCTCTTTCGAATGCAAAAAGAATTTTGAGGATCGGTTGAACCATTCAAAAGTTATGACGTTTTTATCGATTAACAAAATCAGGGAAAATCAAGGATCCTGTATTAAGCCCCTTTTCGCTCTATCTCCCACAGGAGCCGAGAAAAACGCGAAAAACAATTTTTGGGATATTTCCCACATGGGATGGACGTTATCTGATGTATTTCGTCGCGCTGATCACGAATCTGGCCGTGGATTTGCGATATCCCCAACAGGAGCTGAGAAAATCGCAGAAAACTGAATTAACCGAAAACCACCTGCTTTACGTTTACAAAAATCACGAAATCTATCGTTTTCTCTGTAATAACGACTGTTTCCGCTGCGCTTTGACTTTCTAACGAACAAGGCTTGATAATACATCAATTTCCATGCATTTAGGACCGTAGAATAATTTTTTTCAATTTTTTAGTTGGGTGAAAAATGCTATTTTTGAGGTAACACACAATCTGCGCTATTGGATCGAAAAATTGAAATATCGGGATAAACCTAGTCGCATTTTCTTTGTTTTTCTGTGCTCTTTCGAATGCAAAAAGAATTTTGAGGATCGGTTGAACCATTCAAAAGTTATGACGTTTTTATCGATTAACAAAATCAGGGAAAATCAAGGATCCTGTATTAAGCCCCTTTTCGCTCTATCTCCCACAGGAGCCGAGAAAAACGCGAAAAACAATTTTTGGGATATTTCCCACATGGGATGGACGTTATCTGATGTATTTCGTCGCGCTGATCACGAATCTGGCCGTGGATTTGCGATATCTCCAACAGGAGCTGAGAAAATCGCAAAAAACTGAATTAACCGAAAACCACCTTTTACGTTTACAAAAATCACGATATCTATCGTTTTCTCTGTAATAGCGACTGTTTCCGCTGCGCTCTGACTTTCTAACGAACAAGGCTTGATAACACATCAATTTCCATGCATTTAGGACCGTAGAATAATTTTTTTCAATTTTTTTGCGAAAGATAATCGATTTTTTAGTTAGGTGAAAAATGCTATTTTTGAGGTAACACACAATCTGCGCTATTGGATCGAAAAATTGAAATATCGGGATAAACCTAGTCGCATTTTCTTTGTTTTTCTGTGCTCTTTCGAATGCAAAAAGAATTTTGAGGATCGGTTGAACAATTCAAATGTTATGGCCACTTTGCCCTGCTGTTTCAGTGCATTTCTGTACAAGCAACCTCGCAATTGTGCGATTGAGAAATAGAATTCATTTCGACAGAAAATTCCGGACGAAACGATTGAAATAAAATTTGTATATCGTTACGTCCTGGCCATTTTTCTTTACCTATGTCACCTTATTATCACTTTTACCCTAAAAGCATCTTTCTTCTACCATTCTCGAATTTCAACTGTCCATTAAAGAAATCGTGCAGACGCTAACCACGCGGTTACGCCGGACGTTAATATTCAATTTCTGTCGAATCGCTTTCGCTTGCGAAGTGCCACGAATACTCAATATACTCTGATATCTTCCTCTAATTCCACCTCCAACGCCAAGGCGTAGTCCGAAACACAACTATTTAGTCGCGCCGGATACCAAAGGTCCTATTTCCGCCAAGTCATATCCGCTTGCAATAATTGTCAAGAGCGACCGACTCTCTTCTTCCCATTTTCGACAATACTGGAAACCGCTGGCCTCGCGCCTTGCTAGTATTTTGGAGCGGCCTCACGGCCCACATGATCCGTCTACACCATCCATGCTTTCTTCGTTAATTTAATCAACCTTCTTAGTTAGTATGTTAACAAGTGTTAAGCTATCTACTTCGGGTCTTCACTAAAATGTGCGTTAAGCTATTGAATCTGTTTGTTCTTGTTATTTGAAATGTGAATTTTGTTACTGGATCTTGGATATAAACGATTTGGATTGCAAAAATAGTGGAATTCGTTCTCAACATTATTAATAATTAATAAATATTTATACGCTTATCAATTTAATGTCTGAGTCTTAACTCTTAATCGGCCAACAAATCCCATTATTATTACTATCAATGTTTAAAATGAAAAACGAATTGTATACCGAAGCCTCTCATAACTTACAGTCTCATATTTAACTACAATGGCATAGAGGAAAATTGCCAACGCACGGGCGCGAAAGAATACGTAACGGGCCCTTCAATTAACTGACTTATCCTCGCATTATGTAAACGGTAGGACCTCGTTTCTCCGGGGCACAATTCAACGAATGATCAACGCACCGTGGCAATCTCACAACTGATGCGAGACGCTCCGTGGAATGATTCTTCAAAACGTAGCTGTCTTTGGTCAGATTCACCAGATGGTAAAGTCTCCAAAGAGACGTCTTTCTATGTTGCCAACTCGCCAAAGTACTCTTCAAAGCCCAACTCATCACCGATTACGAAAGAGGCTTTCCGCGCGACTTAAGAATTTCCTCAACTTACCAATGCCTTAGCGAATTATAGTCGGTATTCAGAGTTTCTCGTGAGTTGAGCTAATCGTCGGTTCTCGCGTAAAGTCTCTTTCGTAATCGCTGCTGAGTTGGCCCATGGAGAGCTGCCTCATTGGAGAGTCGAGCAAATCATCGATTCACGTGGAAAACCTCGTCCATAAGTGCTGATGAGTTGGGTTTTGGAGAGTTGGCCCATGGAGAGACGCATCTTTGGAGAGTTTGCCGTCTAGTGAATCGGACGGAGGAGAGTTTCGTCTTTGAGAGTCATTTTACGAAGAGCTTCGCAATTACGAGACTGCCTTCGTGAGTTGATAATTTGGTACGTTCTTTAGAAACAGGATCCTGCCATATAAGCTATGAGAGGTTTCACTGTAATGGGGCAAAAAAAAGGCTGCTAAGTACTAAATTCATTAAAGTTTCGCTTTCAAATTCAATTCCAAAACAGTTGCTGTAGCGTAGATGCAGCACCGCCCACCTTTTACTATATCAAATTTTTCTTTGTTTTTTTTTTTTTTTTTTTAATATACCTGATATCTCTTAATTATGTAGCACATAATAGCAGAGAAAATGCACTCAAACCATTACCTCTCATCACCGACTAACGAAATTCAATATATGCATAATTACTAAATGAATATGTAACAACAAACATTACTGCTTGAGGCTGACTGGAGATAGATCAATCTAGTGATGCGTAAACCACTCGTACAAATTAAAAAAACCCGCGTCAAGGGATCAGCTGCACGTTAGTAATTAATTTTATGAGTTCGTTATTCCACGATACCTAGAGCAGGGCTCGTTTCTACGCGCTTTGGACCCCAGGGGCGAAAGCGTAGCATTTCCGGCACAATACTCGTACAATGTTCAGTTGCGGTTCGTGACCGCAAGGATCTCCCGGTCGAAATGAGGAGGGATAGCAGTAGTAATACTACGAATAGCTCTCCAACCCACATTAATGTCACTAGCTGGTGCTCTAATTGATGACGTCATAATTATTATGCACGATTATGTAGCACGACCATACAGCGGAACATCGAGTTGCGTTTGACGATATACTGCTGCTGATACTGATGCTGGTGCTGGTGTTGGTGTTGGTTACTATTGCACCTTGCAACAGCTCGTACTCCTCGCGTCACACCAACTTGTGGAAACTCACTGGGGACTTGGTACGTTCATTTGTTCCCTGTATTCCTACACTATGCGGAATCAGAAGTAAAACGTAAAGCACACGACTTTTGTCCTTGAGTGACAATTTACAAAAATAATTATTAGGCCAACGACAGAATTTGTCGAGAATAAATGACTACGCTAGACTTAGTAACTGAGCGGGTAACAAAATGTGTTAAAAGGAATTACGTAAGACTTTAATTCCTAAAAAGTCCTAAATAATTTGAGAAATTTTTCTCAAAATGCGTCTTACTGACTTTTTTCGATTAAATTCTCAACTTTCAGAATGAAATTTCCGACTTAAATTTGTCTTTTTGACATCAAAAGCCAAGACATCAAACGATAACCATTGAGCATTCCATGCGAACAAGATGTTCCGCGGCCCGCTTAGGTCAGCGTGGGACTGCTGACCTAAGCAAACGGTACGTACTCAGCAGTGATAAGCACTACTGGGTCGCACAAGAACAGATACGCGGTTGAAGCGAAAATTTGACACTTAATATACAACAAATTAAATGCACAAAAATTCATAACTAGTCCGAACGTAATAACTAAATAGATCATGTCGTAATCTTTAATAAAATGACTACAGAATACATGAGTAACGTTGGCCGAGAAGTTTTATTGATTTAACATGTTATTTAATTTTTATATATAATTTATTGAATTTATTATTATTAGCATTAACGGTTGAGGTTATGATTTCCGCATAGACGGATCGTGAAGGATTTTCTGAACATTCTGGGATTTCAATCACTGGTCCCGTTGTTGAGGGAATTGGCAAAAATAAACGATTTCAGTCGAGTTCAACTTGTCTTTGGACTCGCTAATGGATTGGTATCTCCATCACTGCTCCAATCCTCATTTACGAGAGCTCCGTTATTCCTGAAACTTTTCAGCCTCGCTACCTTCAGCCCTCGTCTAATATACGTAACGACGATGCTGACAGGGTGGTTGCGGCAACTGAAATCCAACGCAAATTAAATTTCCCCACGGTAAAACGTCGGAAGTAACGATGCTCCTAAAGCCCATCGATGAGAATTCATCTTCGCCGAAATGATGTACATTAATTTGAAACGTGTATCAAATTCACTGGGGAAATTGATTGAAAGAATCATCGTTCAATCGTGTACTCAACTGTAATGCGCACGCATTTAATTTCATACATGACAAAAGATAAAAATCTTTAAACTTCATCATGAGTATCGTAACATTAAAAAGATCTCTGAAAAATAATTCAACGCCCTTAAAATAAAAAACCGCACAGCATATTTCGTATTTGCTAAGACTTGCTTTGCTACTTCCGAAAAAAAAAATTGATCTTTGCTCAGGTTGGTGCAGTCAGGAATCTTCTAAATTACCAAGAACCGAGTGTAAAATGATTAGGCAGATGTAGTTGATAGCCTGTAAGGATGACTATAAGAAGTGCACGAAAAACTCTGTAAATTAAGTAAGCAATACTTATCATAGTACAAAAATAGTTTGTTCATAACAAAATTATCCGTATACCTCATCGAGAAACGTTAAAGTTCCTACAGACTTTCTTTATTTAAAAAGCCGATCGGTGCTATAGCCAAGTTTTCAGGTTTTCGCTCAATTTTCAAACCTTTAGTCAAAAAACAATAAAAAAAAAACAAAGAAAAAAGTAAATATAGAAAAGTGGAGCGAGCCGGACGAGTTCTCTGCGTTACATGGCACAGAGCGACGAGGGTTCTAATTTTCCGCTAGTAGCAGTGTCCCGATTAACTCGAGCCTGGCTGAAGCTGGAACACAGACCGAGGATTAAGTGTGACAACGGTTTTCGGGAATTTTCTACGTTTACGCCATTATTCGTTGGGCTGGAAGGCTATGGAAGTGAGACACGCGTAGCTGGCTAAAGTCTGTCCATTTCTATCCACCCGGGAAAAACTGTAGCTTTCCCCGCGCGAATACAAAGAATAAAAAAAAAAGCCCAGTGAGAATATGGTGAGAGTGGAAAAGCTCGAGTGAGAGAAAAAGGATCGTCGAGGTTCAAAGGCACTAGTATTTAATCAGGCCTTTCATTCGTCGTCGCTTCCGGACCGAGTCATTTGAATGAAGCCTAATTCTTATATTGGGGTCGAGTGGCGCTGGGCGTGCGGGCGGATACTCTTTCGCTCTTACCTTCCCCCATGCCTCCCACCCAGCCACCTCATTCTTTCGCCGCTTTTTATTTTCACCTCAGCAACGACTGCTTTGCCTGCTTCGTAGCGCTCTGACGCCACTTCACTCTCTGATGCTTGTAGCGAGCCAGCAGGTCGCCCATTCTTCGAACGTGAAAGACCCAAGAGACAGACCGGGGTTCATAGTCGTAGCTACGTACGGCTTCTCGAGTCACGCGACTTAACCACTACTCCAAGCACTCCAGTAATTCAGAAACGCGTAGTGTTCCGGTGAAAGTCGCGACTACCAACTTGTATATTCCCTACTTCCTATAGAACAGTGTATAAAGTAGTATAACGCAACGCGAGGGTCGACGACGTCGGTGGCGGAAACTTCATCTCACGTGAGCCAATTAAGAGCCCCAAAGGAAGTTACAAGTATCCTCGGTGGAATTCAGTCATTCATTGATGACGAAGCGATAATGTCGGATAGGTAACGAGACATTATAACAGAGAGAAATTCTTAGGAACGGTATACGAGTTCTTTGATTCGGGTTTCGTCCGTCGTACCGACAAACCCTTTCTTCCATGTATCTTGACCGTTCTCTGGTGATACCAAGAATGTTCTCATTGAAACAATTTTCAAAAATACACATAGATAAATTAGATGCTTAAATCGAATCATTATCGTAAGTATCAAACTGTAGAATGTTTGAACAATTTATAGCCAAGCTTTCTCTCAAGTACGTCAATTCGGATCTCCAATCTTTACGGAGATCTCTTATCCATAGCGTTCGCTTCATGGAATTTATCTTTTTCGCTATTCTACTTTTCCGATCATTCTAACATATCCGAAAATCTGATTTTCTACACCACATGTCCGTACGAGGAGTTATCACCCTGTGTACGGATGGCTCCGTACATATCCTGGTACACGAAACACATACCGTTCAATGTATTGCGATACACGTGTTTGGATGCATTAGGTGCACAGCTGAGTTCGTTGTCCGTTTGCAACTGGTCGTCGACGACATCCTATTGCATCGTACTGCCAGCCACCGACTGTGCGTCCTCTCTGTGGGATCGTATATTTAGCTGGATGTCAGTACTTTGTCTGACCGAATGAATGGCTGGTAGCAGGATGGGTGGAGGGGCTTTAGCAGTGCCGGATGCTGGTGGTGTCCACCGGCTACCAGCAATAGCTGGATGGAGGGTACCGGAGGTTTCCAAGAGCACTAGCAATAAAGGACAGAGACAGAAGTGTGTTACCGAGGACGCAACAACCGTCTGCGTGTCTGCTTGCCTGGGTTACGTCTATGTGTCCGCTTCAGTGAGTATGTCGGGTGCATCGCGGGTCTGGCTGCAAGTAGCTTCAACCCCTATTCGTTTGGTTTTAGTGTGTAACATTTGACTGTACGCTCCGGTAAACTTGTGGCGCGTGGCTAATGCACGGTATGAGAGAATATAAAGTGGAGACCATCAGCAACGCGGCCGTACATGCAGTCGCTATGGATGTCATAGGAGGTAGAACTTTAGGCCGAACACTTGTGCATGCGCCACATACAACACGAGTAAGGCAGTCAACGCGTATCTTGAATTTTTCACTCATACTTTTTCTATAGCTTCACACAGGCTTTGGTGCACGTTGACTGCATTGCTGGTGGACGCGAATTGCCTCCTGAACGAAAAGAAGCTCGAAGCTTCTCTTCAAACGACCCGGAGAATGAAGAGTGAAGTTTGTTGCCTTTCGAGGCATGGAAAGCCTCGTATCGGTCGTTGTGTCTTGTTACGTGCTTTTATTCATTTTTCTTCAGACAAGAGATTTCAGAAGAAGACAGCTGTCGTATCGTGGGTCATTCTTTATATTATTCTTTTATTCTCTTTCTATCATTGCTTCTCGTTGTTTCAAGAACGAATAAGGTTGTCAGAAAATTGTATGGATATTAATAAAGCTGTGTAACAATGAGACTGATTACAATGCTGTTGCTGTGGGTAGGGAAAATTGTTGAAAGCTCGCCACTTCAATATTAAGTCGAGTGTCATACTGGGATCCGGCACACGCTCCGTAGACTATAACAGCAGGCAGCGTCAAAACCAAGCCCAGCTTGGATTTCAAGCCCCGAGTTATAACGAAACCATAGCATAATGAAGGCTTTCACTAGTGCGGAAGACCTCCCGTTCAACCTCCAAGCAACGCTATAAATGAAATAACGAAAGTCCTGCTGTTTGTTGAAAGGAACCCTGAGCACACTCGAACTACCGCCTCTACCCACTCTGCCTTTGCTCTTCTCACTTTTCTTTGTTTTTATCGTTGGAAAACAATACCCGGATTGCTGGTAGCGGCGTGAAACAAGGGTGCACACGTGATACCGATGCTGCAACTTTTACAATTTTACACCTAACGGAAAATGTGGTCACGGGTTTTGTAACTTTTTAAGACTGGCAAAAAACGTTGCATAGACACAAAAAGAAAAAAGTAGTTAGGGAAACTGACATATTACTTTCGGCAACCAACCGGAATAGTCAGCATAGCGCCAACTACTCGGTTGCTTCAAGAAACTACAATGACGTTGGTAAAATATCGGTAATTACGGTAACCAACCGAGATGGCAATCGCAGCTTACCGGTTGGTTGTTGCGATTTGTCGGTTTAGCGTAATACGAGAAAAAAACCAGGTTAATACGGATATTTTTATTTATTTATAAGTTCGGTGCATACTTCGCGCGATGCTTCAATCGACGAAGGTCATCTATTCACAATATTTCACTGTATATTTACCATTTATTCAATACATTTTACTTTCAATTTTTGCAAAAACTAGTCCATGCACAACCAATTGTTACTTCGAACGATGGCGTCGTTTGCCTTTGTGAAAAGTATTACTTGTAGCACGTATCAGGTGGTTATAAACGGAAAGCGATTGGTAATGGGAACCAACTCGTAGATCGCCGGTATTATCCAAATGCTTGTCGCGACTACCGTCGACGTTAGCAGCACCACCTAACGGCTCGTGGTGGCAACAGCACTGTGATTGGTTACAGGAATCGAGTCATTGGTCTTCGACACAATTTTTTGCTAACCAATAAAAAATAGATGGGAATACTACTTCGATTCGGTTTCTGTCACTGACACGCGACACATCATATCCTGGAAATGGTTATCGCAATTACTTTTCTTCGTCAACTTGTGATGTTTACAGTGATTGTAAGTTCTTACAGTATACTTTTATACTTAACAGTGAAAATTATTGTATGAAAAATGTAAGAAAACAAAATTAAGGGAAGTCACGCGATGTTGGTGGTTTAGAAAAACCATTTTTCAAATAACTATGATTCTGAGATTCATTAAATGCGACCGCCATTATGTCCTTCATTAATGTTCTCCTTACATTACAACATGATAATTTAATCATATCGAGTAATTAGTAGCTTAAAACATAAAGATAATTTCTATATTTTTCCACTAATTTTTTATTCGGGTTATCAAGGGTCGTTGAGTCACCTGAAAATCATGAAAATGAAATTGCGTTGTGATTCCAAATACGAAAGCTTGCAACGTGATAAAAAATACTTGTCGATAATTACTCAAAAAAAACTTAACATTTTCATTTTTAACTTATGGTAAGGTTCAAGTTGCCCCAACGGATCAAATTAGCTTCGCAAGGTAATTAGAATTATGAATTCATGCGACAATCCCGAACAATTGTTTTTTTTTTCTAAGATAGAATTTTTGGCAAATCGCAATTCGGGGTGTGAGTCAGCACCGCTTGGATTCCTGCGTTATCGATCTTTTGGTACACAGATCTCTAACAATCGAATCGTTAATTGTTGTCAGCTCTGATTACCTCACTTATTCATTAAGAATCAATGAGGCAACCAGACCTGGCGATTTTTTATTTCTAAAAATATCGCCACAGCCCGAGATCGAACCAGGAACTCCAGAATTCTAGTCTGGTGCGTTATCAATTACGTTACCGTGGCTCTGGCGAAATCAATTCACGATCTCTATTTTTAATATCAGTAATGAAATAATTAATTAATAATCATATGAGCGGTCGTGTACGAGTATATTTATTTTTTTTCGCAAGGTAATATTCTGCTTGTAAGAGGACTCTCGAGTATAGGAATTTCCATTTAAAACTCTTACGCAGTAGTTACATGAGAAATTTAATTTAAAAAATGTCTATGTAAAGGAAAATTTACGATAAAAATGAATATATCTTCTACGCAAGAGTTTTAAATATAAATTCCTATACTCAAACCGGACAGAGCTTTTTTACAAAGAGAATAAGACTTTGCGAGGCAAATTTGTTTCATCGGGACAACCCGAACCTTACGACAAGTATAAAATAGTAAAAAGATATCTGCATCGTTGAATTGGCCTACAAAAATACATTCTACTTATGAAAGTGTTGCACTTCGTTGGTCTACGTCATGTGGTCATTTTTATCAAGATGCAAAATTTCACATTTGCAATTGCAACACAATTTTAATCGATATTTCAGGCTTATTCGACTTCCTTAATAATTATTAGGACGATGAACACATTTTTATAGGAATGCTCGTTCTACTTGTACACGGGTTCACAACTATGCGTATCTATCGCATATGTACCGCGGAATTTCGAAGTAATTCCACTAATGTCAAATTTAATTCCATTAGTTCATTCCGACATAATACCTCTTTTCGCTCGTTCGCGAGGCCGCTCACTCGCAGGTCGGAAGAATGTGCCGATGCACGAAGCGAGTTGCGATCAACGACCGCGTGCAACTTATTAATTTCGTTACAAGGTAAAGAGTAACGACTTTACCGAGGGCAGGCCCAAAATATTAAAGTCTTAAATGACATTGGAAAGAGATCGGTTGGTTCCCGTTAAAGACTCAAGATTAGACATCACTTTATTAATTCAACTGTAAAACTTGCAACCGTATAATAATACTAGGGTCTATGACCGTAAATTATAATCACCAAACTGTTATGTCGTACAATGCGTAATTAATGATAATACGGTTGCAGAAATAGTATATAATAAGGAACTAATTTATTTGTTATCGCAATCTCGGCGTTTTCACTCTCGTTCACGCGAGTTCTAACTCCTCAACGGCAAACGATCCCAAATACTAATTGTCTATGAAATATTATTCCTGTGACCGTATCATTGAATACGCATCGTACGCCATAACGGTACAATTATTGTCCATTAATATTGTTGTTATTAGATTACTAATTACTTATTAAGGTTACTAATATTGTTGTTACTATTAACGAATATGACTACCAAGGAATCTTTATTGTCAAAAATACTTCATGTTCTTTCAGTTTGAAAGCAAAGTTTTGTAAAAGGAACGACCAGGATTTTTCGATCTTGAAGAACCTGATCCGCTGGGTTCCTTTCGCTATTCTCGCTGTGCTCTTACTTGACTTCACCCTATCTTACTGTTTTTATATTACCGGATTGACGGTAGTTGCCAAAAGTTTCCACCGGGAGGAACCCAAGTCGAGAGTGGTTCGGACAAACTTTAGCGAATTGAGTGGTAAAAGTGTGATTTGCCAACGAGCAATAAAAAGTCAAGAGTGCACAGGGTCGTTGGCTCCCTGGCAAGGGGTAAAAGAAGGCGCTGTTAGAAATTCGTTCGGGAATTTCAGTACGGCGAGGTTGGCTACGGATAAGAAGTCGTTAGTAAGTGCAATTATCCCTTATCGCGAGCCCTACCAGCTCAACCCCACACGCCTGTACATTCTCTTAGCCTTTTTCGCTGCACGTACGCTTCTCGAATATTCTCGAGGACGTCGATTCGAGTTAAGATCAAAAAATAAATGGCACTCAAAAGGTATATAAAACTCATTGCAAAATAAATATGAATAAACGGTATGGATGAATGAAATTTTTATAAAATCAATCTATTTCCGCCTTTAATTGTCCCAATCACGATTATACGCTTCGGTAAAAATACATTTTCTATTATAATGACTAATTCTTTTCAAAATTGTATTATTCGTGACTCTTAACAACTGTTTTCTAATTTCACGAAGTAATCCGGACTTCATAAAAACCATGGGAAAGCATGTAAGCTTATATTTCGCATTGCAATCCCTTTAAGATGATAGTCAACGTTAACTGGTAAATGCACGAGCCTCGATTAACCATAGTGAGACTTCATTACAGTGTTCATTTACGATAAACGCTTTCAACCCCTTGTAAATATATATATATAATGCATCTTATCTTTCTCGCGCTTGGATAGTATCCGCCAGTAAAACGATATTTTTTAATAAAGCGATAGATGAAGCACCTTCCACGAATGTTGTTGAAAGCCACGGAGAAGAAAACCCGACGATGGGACGAGTACCTTGAAAGCCCAAGTCGCCAGGAAGCCGACCGACCGAGCGCAAAATAAAACAGTCGTTGTTAGTCGTGAAAGAACGGTACAAGTATGTAGCTACGCGTCTAGCGGTAGTATAGCGGTATAGCGAGGTAATAAAGTAGACCCCCTTGGGCTCTTGCTCATTCATCAACGCTCGGTGAATACCCCGCGCATCGTGACTCCGTGTGCCGTATGCCAGCTAGTAGATGAACACCAGGGAGAAAGCTTCTTGTTCGTCGAGTTCTCCTGGGCTTCGAAGACGCCGCGCATCCACACGCCCCGTTACGAGGTGTTTATCTCGGTTAACCGTTCTCCTAGTTTCAGAGACGGTTTTGTATAACTATAACGGCAGTACATATATATCAGTGGCGTCGTATATATGTAATATATACTAATGGAGACCACACGCATTATCCCATAGTTTTGCACTGCTGGAGGTCGTTTTGGGCGTACTTCAGTAAGGTCTACAGCTATTCTATTATGTTCGAACTGTATAGCATTCATAACTTTTCCATTCGAACCAGTGAGACTGTTTATTACTATTTTATACGAGCAAGTCCGTCTATCGACGATTATTTTATTTAGGATTTAGTCATAAGCTGAATGAGAATGTCATGATATATCCGATGATATTGTACTGATGGAACGAACGGAATGAATTAAGTATTTAAAGGATGTGAATGAAGCAGGATCATAAATAGAATATGTGGAAACAAGCTGCTTGTTCCTGTTTCAAACTTGTTTTTATATTTAATAGTCATTTCGTGGTGTGATGTTAATTGAAGACTTACGAATTTTGTGTTTTTTCTGTTTTAGGTGAGTCTGCCGTGGAACTGATGATTGAGATCTATATTATCGAATCAACTAGATACAGGGGAAAATGGTAAGAGCAGGTTAGCATTTAAACTTGGTTTTTTTATTTCCAGTGTATCTGTATACCAGGGTGAGCGGAAAAAAAACCATTGCTTGAAAGCCATTTTGGCACAGTTATGAATATCGTTGGTTGGATCGAAGGTAGCTTGCCCGCAAAGGGGATACGTTGTCGGTTAAAATCTACAGCTGGCACTTTCATTCTTCCATTATTCCAGATAGGATTCGTGTAGCTCCAAGGGCGCTTTTACAATTTTAACTCAAAGTCGGTAACCCAGAGCTCACCAAGTCGATGCACTTACAATTAGAGTTCCATTCATTGTCCACCCTACCAACCATTCATTCGTCGACATAAGCTTTGTGTTTCTTCGCGTCTTTGCGAGATATTTTCATTTGCATTGAAAGAGCAAGAGCTATGTTTGTGTAAAAATGTTTTTCGGAAAAGCAATTCGTTTTCGATTTATTGCATTTTTTCACAATTATGGTTTCGTGTTAATAATATCTCGGGTTTCATTTCGAAACTTATTATTCAGGATAAGTTAGGCATCGTGATGGAACCATTTGTTAATAATGTAATACATTAAACTTGTTTTATCAATGACTTTGAAAATGAAAAATAAATAGAAGCAGAAAAATTCAAATTGCTATAAAATCAGAACCTTCCTGCCGATATTCATGTAATTAAGTACCTAAAATCTCTGAACATTGGCTCGATTTAATAGAAAAAATTATTTGAAATTATTACAAAGTTCCAAAAGTGATAAAATTGAAATACGTAAATCTATTTTGACGAGAATTATTCATATAAAAAGGACGTTACTGATTTATCCACCTGCAAAATTTGAATTTCATCCGTCAGTTGTACATGGAACTGTTATCTGGCAACACGATTCTCTATGTACGTGTTCGTTGAATTATATTGTAATTGAATCGACCCCATTCTCGCGTCGCCTAAGCTCGTGCGATGTGCACCTTGCAAATATAAAACAAATTCTTGCAACTAAAATATATTTAAATTGGAAATGCCTATGAGACAGGAGGAAAATGATTGCAACGTTATTATCGAGAAGCTCGACGTACCAAACTTGACTTTTCTACGGTAACTCAACGACCTTACTTTTCTGTACAAGATAGTTGATGTTACAGTAGACTGTCCTTATCTACTCAGCAGGATTCTTATACCGTTGCTACAGGCAGCACACAGAAGGAAAAAGATTTTACGCGCACCAACAGCAAGAATATCCGTTGGCGAAAGATCTACGATAACTAGATAAGGCCAGCGAGTTTAGCGAACAACATTGAAGCAGCATTTTCCTTTGGCGTAACGATCGGTGCTTTCAACGTCAATACGAGGAGGACTATTCTAAGTGTCTTTGAGCAATGTTAAATAATTTAGTACTCCCTGTAACCTTAGACATTCTAACGCTGTGTAAAATCATAGAATAATTCAATTTTACTAATTAGTCTTGTGCAATACTATATTTACTCATTGAAATTTTGTCTCGAACAGAAAGAAATATTATTTACATTTTGCTATAAAACATCAACATAATACTAAAGCTATTCGATCAGCGTAATACTAAAAGCGTATATAAACGTGTAACTTTGAAGTTTCTATATTTTTTTCTACGACTTATAGTTATTGAGATACGTTAACTTTATAATTACAATATTTTGTAAAAGGTTGAGCTTAAAAATCTGAAAAAAATCAGCACCAGCGGCCTGAGGGGCTCGAAAAACTAGTTCAATTAACAGAGAAGGCCTCGTATATCGTTGAATCTGTTACAACAGCAGGTCGAGTATCTATGTGATACGTAACGTATAAAATGTGCAGCATACAAGAACTAGGTTCTACGTTAAAAAAACTTGGTACGAAGCTAACCCGCCGGAAGCAAGAGGGTGAAAGCCCGCTGGCATGATTGAAATTCAATTTTTAATTCACGCATCGATAATTCTCATTGGAAAAGGAAGATTGAAGTATTACCGGTTCGCTCTTGGGCTAGAGCGCGAAACCATCCCCTACGTCTGCTGTATCGTCTGGCCCTGAGCCGTCAGGGGAAACAGCCCGCGACTAACGGGGCGACTCACTGGCGAGAGTAGGAGAGAGTGAGTCGAGTCGAGACAAACTACATATTGGTGTGTATATATATGGTATCGTGCCGAAAGAGACGAGAAAAGCATCCGACCCGTTTCGAGCAGATTGGAAAGAGCGAGAGACATGGGAATCGATCAACTTTTTTCTCGGGCTTGGGTTTGCAAACTCCTACAGTGCCCTGGGAGCCCCCGCCTCCCTCGACGAGTTCTCGCGCGGCCTCTTTTGACGGACCACCGAGTACATGTGCTCGCGATTAATATCCCCCTGAAACTCGTCAACGTTTTTCTTTTTCCTCTTCCCATCGGTCGTATTTTTTTTAAAATACTTTTTTTTTTATAAACGAGACGGGCATAGAGATGAGCCTGGTACACAGGCGGCATGTGATTAAGAAAATTACGTTTCGAGTGGATTCATATGCTGGCTGGTTGCACCGAGAATACCTTGTTATATCATCGGTGTACAGGTTTAGACATCGGTTAACATATTGAGAAAATTATTTATATATGATAAGAACGTATAGGCTAATCAGTGATCTGCCATGCCAACACTTCTAGACAGAATCCGTAAGGGAGTCAATCGACTCATAACTTTGTGCTATCGATGACAAAGATAATCAATTGCAACTGAGAAATCGTATTAGACTCGAGTTGAAAGTTACGTCTTCGTTGACACTGTAATTCGCACTCTCCGTTAACTCTCCGGACCTGGCAGATTTTACTCGGTTATATTTTTAAACGAGGAACAACGAAGAGTGGGAGCATTCTTCGCATACCCTCGGTTGATTCTACTTGTAACCTCTGTACGATAACTTGGGTTCAATGAAAAATGAAGCGGGTGTTTCTGTTTTAAAATAATATATTTAAGTTTCAGAAGGGCAAAAGCAGGTGATAGCGATCAAAAGAAAAATTTCACGGATGGTAACGGAGAGTGAGACGTGAACGAAGATGTACTGTTTGTGGATTTGGAGTCTAACGGAAGAGATAGTACAGAGGATCCAAAAACCTTTAACCTTCGTATAGAGTCCGTGGAGTTGAAGGAGAGTCTCATCCTCTCCCAGGAGACTCCTGAAATGGCAGATTTTAGCCATTTCGAGCACGCGAAGAGTGTTCGGAGGTTTGGGATTTCGACTCAGGCATTCTTTGTCATTAACTCATATAATCAAAGGGAAACTTGACATGTATCATATACATTTCTGTATAAATAATTTTACATTTGACAGAAATGTATATGATACATTTCTATCAAGTAGAGAACAAAAATGATCGCTTGACAATGTTATCAGCATCACAGCCCATTGCTGCTTCTAGTATCATCATTGAAATGTAGAAACTGCAACATAGATGTATGGTTCTCCAATGACTTGTCCCGATCCCAATTTGACGGGGTTTTTTATTATATACATCAATGAAGTCTGATTGAGTATTTGCTAATATTCATTGATACAGCTTGAGGTAATTAGTTAATAACACTCCATCAGCTCGACTGTCTACAGCTGTATCATTACAGAATAATTATTGTATTATGACATCACTCGGAAATTTGTGTCAATGCGTAGGTACGTTTCTATTCAACAAGCCTCATGCCCTACACTACTAGATCATCATCGACATAATCTACTCACCCGGACCTTGACATCAACTCCTAAACACGTAATACGCTACTCGTAGGATGAGCTACTACTCCTATAGCAATGGTTCCTCTTACTCCTCGTCGTAGAGTTACACAGGCCGCACATGCCAGGGATACTCGATGCGTGGATGCACGCGCTAACATGCGTGCGCGTGTTCGAAGCACCCTCCTGGCCTCAGCTAGACAGGCACGCAGATCCTGTAGTTGGCTCTGCGACGCACTCCATCCCCCGAGTTAGAGTGTCGATCCCCGTAGATCGCTGTCCTGCAGCTAGTGCTACAGCCAGAGTGGATCGTTCATGATTCCCAAGCATCCCCACGGATCTCAGTACTTGGGTACACGCGGCCGATCGAGGCATTAACGCCTGTTACAGGCTCGATAGTAGGCGAGGGGTGAGGAAGCTTAATATCCTACGCGAGTACATTGTCCCGGTGTTACGGTGCGACGCTCGGTGTTGGCATAATTACAACCTCACTCGGTCTCCTCTCCTGTCTTGCTTGGTTCGCTCACCCCGGTGACCGGCACCGACTAATCCAACGCATCCTGTTTCCGCCCTGTAGCCCTTCGCTCCGAGCCTCTTTGTGACGGGTTGTTTAAAGCTCAGGCGTCAGGGACCGGCTTGAGGCGTGAAACCAAGTAGAGCTGGGCTCGTGAGAGAACAACAACGAGGGTGGAAGTTTAGGGTGTTCCGCTTGTCCTGCCGCTTCTCATGCGGCTACCGCTGCTGCTAACAGCGCCGAAGAGAGGTCCTAGGTAGGTTCATCCCTATAGTACACTGGACGTTGTAGTTGCGGTCGATGTAGTTGTAGAGGTATGGATGTTGAGAAACTTTGCGTGAACGCCTGACCGATGTTCAAACCCACTATAGGTCTTGGCCACTGGTCTTTGGCGTCAAGTGTTTGCCTTTACAGTTTATGGCGGTGTAATAACGGAGAGGAAATATAGAAGCAAGGAAAGGGAACGACAGATGATTTTACAAGGTGTGTATTGTAAGAGTAATTTCTCCTCTCGGTGTCAGGGACGAATAACATTACGCTCAGGATAGAATAGAATTAATAGCGTATTATCTTTATTATAAAGTGTAAAACAATTCTTCGTTTGCATTCGGCTTTGTATCTCCAAAAATACTTCGAATTGGCTTCTGTAACTATGTGAATATATTCTTGGACAGTTTATCTATCGATTTAGGCAATAAAAAAACTGTTTTTTTTTACCTTCTAAAGCAGGATCCCCCCTTAAGGCTGTGCATATAGCAGAGAGACCCCGCAAAGCAAATTTTATATATTTTATGCTTACAGTTGCTTGATTCTGGTTGTACCGATCTTAAATTTCCCATCGCATAGATACTATACTTTCTTGCATATTTTATAATCTACGCTAAATGTATAACATACATCAACAATACACGTTTCCACGATAAACTAGATAACTTTGATTATATATGTCGAATACATTTCTTTTTCCGGAGGTGGGGGCAGAAGAGAATTAAAAATATACAACGATTCAACTTTTCAAAAACTATGTTTCTAAAGTTCAAAGACTTTGAAAACCACTAAAAGCCACTACGAAATTTCCTATTAGTTCGGAGGTTTAATTAAATGGATCCATTGACATTGGCAACAAACTAGTCACTAACTTCTCATAGTTCTCACTCATCTCCGAGCGTATCTGATAACATCGTTAATCGATCGGTCATCGACAAAAAAGACCGCGAACCATCAGCGTATATCTGAAACTTTTTTTCCATCATACGTAATTCACTTTATCATTTAAAATAAAACTTCCTCGAAAATCATCACACCGCTGTAGACATTTCGTCAAACGACTAAGAAAATAGCGGCAGAAGAAAGTAAGATATAAATAAGGAAATCCGATGAAGTACGTAGCCCAGTGTAGCGGATGGAAACCTCTCTTAATTTGAGATGATTCCAAACACCAGGGGGAAGCTGTTAGATCAGTGTTTGCACTCGGCAAGAGAGAAGTCCTCAGCTCTGGCTGTAGCTACGGTAGACAGTGCGTACGTGCCGCCTGCATAGCGGGAGGTCGAGAGGGGAAAGTCAGGAGGACGACGAGGAGACACACCTGCAATCATAGAACCTAATTGAGACGTCTCTACCCAAGGGTGAAATTGGCTGTGAACGTGCGAGAGGCCTCGTGGTGGTGGCATCCGAATCAGACACGTTCAATTTGTCCATTGAGGGTGCGCAGACCAGAATACTAGATGTTTGAATGGCCAGTGGAGGTTTGAGTGTCGGTGAAGAAACTACTCTCGTGAAGAGTAACTCTAATTTCAAACAAACATTGCACTGCATTACTCGTCGCGTCATACGAAAAGTGGTTCGTTCCATTCACGAGGCGAATAAAGCGAGTAAGGTCGTTGATTGGATTTGATCACGGTCTTTCACCTTCGTTCGGAGGCTTACAATTTCTTTTCGGCCGGACGTCACTTTTCCGGACTCGAAAATCCACTGACCTAATTGAAATCCCTGACCCCAGGAAGGGCGCCTCTTCCATCCCAACCTACCGAGCTTGAGGGACAAAAACATTCCTCTCCGGAAGGCTTCTCGGAGAATGAAGGAGAAACGGGGGTTCCGTGCAGTGGGAAAACGTTGGTGCGCGGAACGATAGAGAAGAAGAAATTCAATTTTCAAGTAAACTTCGCCCTCTCTCATCCCCGTTCTTCGCGCCACTCCCTCCGGGTCCTCTGGACGTCTCGGGAACCATTTTGTTAATTATTGGAAAAGTTATCTAGGGTCGAAGGAGGGCGCAGAACTTTCGTCATGTCCTCCGAACGCAGTCAGCCATTAGCCACCGAGATCTTACCTAATTTCTAAGTTATATGAGTAAATTTTCATAATAACGTATAGCGTATATTCTCTGGTTATTAATGACGTCGCCATTACTATCAATCACCACCAACAGTTTCGAACTTTTATCAGTTTGATTCAAGCGGCCGAAGTTTGGGTTGAGCGAATACCCATCCACTTGGGACAGTCGTCAAACGAAAACGACGTTGGAAAATAAAAAAAGAGACGAGTGGTCGACGACGACGACGATGACGATGGTTTCTCGTCGGGTGTGGCGGTAACAGTAGTAATGGTTGTGCTGTCGCCGTGAGTTACCCAGTTACCAGGGAAGTTTTATTTCGCGGCTAGGTGGACGACAGGTCCGTTAGCTGCAAAAATTTTCGTTACTCTCACCCTTCCGTGAGCGCACGAATGAATGAGTCCGTTGTACGCTACGTCCGGTAGGCTCCGTTATACCGCTACAACTGTGTGGGAGTCGAGCCGCTGTCGAGTGATAGGACCAAGAACATAAACCGACCCATGAGTGGCGGTAGCGGTCCAGGAGAGGTCAGAACAGACAGGCTATATTCGTATATATGAAATGGTTGAGAGAAAATGGAAACAAACATGCAAAGCAGAATAGCAGCGGTGTATGTGTACGATCTCCACTGAAATATACATCCTAGAGTGAAAAGCGAACCGGAAATGAAGAGGAAAACAAAAGTGATGCTGTGACCGGAACGGGAAATAGTCGACAAGCAAGAGCCTCCCAGATATTGTCCAGGATCTGTCAAGTGTATGTATATGCACCTTGGTCTACATAACATGTTTATATTTGTTCCGCGCTCATTATGCATACCAGCGTGTACACGCCAAGTTGGCGGGTCACTCGAGAATCGAGCATCGGTATAGAGAACGACGAGATGGTAGAGATAAATAAAAAAGCCACTCCCGAGGGACGCGGAGTAGTAACTAGGGGATGACAGCAGAGGTCGTGAGCGTAGCGAAAGTGAACTTCCCGTCGCCACTTCTTGCGTACACTCGCTTACTCCAATATGATACATATTATTTATACTAAAGCTGTATACGGTGTAGCCTCGCCGACGTGAGAGAAAAGCAACCAACGAATAAGGTCGCGTCTCGTTAGGTGATGGGTCGGCTGGGCTTGCAACTTGATGGTGAACTTGCGAGGGCATGCGGTGGATGCTGCAACGAGAGAAGTCGGAGAGCTAACCATGACTGTTGTCGAAAGTGCCTGTCACGTCCACCTATTATCCTCGTTCGTATTATATAAACTTCAGTGTTTATATTAACTTAACGTTTCTTCCCTTACGTAAACTCGCACTCGTTGCTCACTATAACAAAATGTATTATACTCTGTTAACAAAGATCTTCAGCTGTTACGGCAAAGACAAGAAGCACTGAGCCGGCGACGATGGTAATTTACTGCTTTCACCATTATCAGTATTATGCACTCTTATACCTTCAGCGGTATGTAGCTTTTCATTCCTTGAGTTGCTTTATGCAATGATCATCTTACGAACCTGTTCTTCGCATCCTTGCTTTCGGATAGGCGGATTAATTATTTCAGTGTATACGTTATACGTAGAATCGTCTCGCAAACTTCTCAACGATGAAGCGACGTCCTCTACTCAATCTCACGCCTCTTCAACATTCATTCCTGTTGCTGAGGATTCAGTCGTCGTCTCGTCGCTTTGAATACATTGATGAACGGAATGCCGAGAGAAAGAGCGACGAAGCGAAATGTTTCCCGGTAGTCTCAAGCATGCGACGGTGAACTACCTTAAATCGACGTTTGGTACACCACCGAGTTCGGTCAGTATTATGCGGTATAACCTCCGACCCATACATATCGCAAAACGATTTGCTGAATGCTCGGGTTTCCAATGTATTTGATATTCAGGTTTCAAATTCAGCCGTGACATAGTTAAAACTTTCGGTTTTGAATTACCGAATACCAAAGTTCACCATGAGGCAATACCTTCATGTATCTTCCAATTGATTGAACTTACATTTATTTAACACACCTTCATTTCTATTACGGAATTAATTGAATTATTAACTAAAATCGATGCACGTAGAAAAGAGCAAATCATTTAATATTACAAAAACTCATTCTCATCTTCTCGATACACCTTAAAATTAATACAAGGCGGTTGTATTCTATTTTTTATTCGTCGTATCTTCTCGTTAATACAAGACGGTTGTATTCTATTTTTTATTCGTCGTATCTTCTCGTTATCAACTTTTCTAAATGGCAAGTGTAACTTTGAAAAATACACACGTTCGAAATATTCACACTACTAAATAATTATTACATTGACAGCAGCTGTAGATAAAATATTTAAATGATAATTAATCTGTATTCACCAATATAAACATACGAATCTATAAAACCTTTGGTATATATAATTGTCCCATAAACGGTGCTACTGTGCCTGACGTGTTCGACGAATCGAGCCTCAGGTAATCGCAGGTAAAGTGTCTTGGGATTTGTATGTTCTTTGGAAGCCATTGAATGAGGTCTTTGCTCGACACGTACCTTGATTACGCGCTTCACAGTATTGGTCGCGGTATTCACGGTTCGATTTTCTATGATTCGCGTGAATACCCATTGACCCATTGACTTTTTTTCCAGGGAACTTATTATCGGAGATTCGTGATGAAGCTTAATCTGAACTACGTAAGAATTAGACAGTTGAATATGGCCTTCGGTTCTCTTACCTCTTTGGCAGCCAACCGGCAAGACACTTAAACAAGGTGACAGGTAAAGACTTTAATGTATTACCGGTTACAGGTATGGCGTAAGTTTAGCCAACGTGCAAAGCACAAGTGTAATTCAAAAGCTTCTACCAGTATTTCAACAAAGGTCTGCGGTAGGTAGTACGTGACTGCGATGGCGCTCACAGGTATACCAGAAGCTTTCGGTTGCCCGCTAGGCTCGTCTGAAATATTAAGTACATTAAATATTAATGCTAAGAGTGGAATCGCTTCGGTTCTCTTGCTTGGTATACAGAAGAGGATTGAGGATACGGGAGTGCTGTGCAGAACTGTACAGGCCGTACAATGATGTTATTTTCTATGTCGTAAAATAGTTGGTAGTGTGATCATGTGCGGAACTTCTGTGGTTCAAGCGAGTAGCAAGTTAAATAGTGCAACATTGATATATTAATAAATGGCCAGTTACATACTTAACAGTACAACTTGACCTTTTTTTTATCCAACGTGTTCCATAGACTCATCATTCTCGTACGATCAACAGAGAAGCTGTATTCCTCTGTGAATCCTATATCGAGCAGTATTGATATAAATACTCGTACATAAACATAGAACAACTCCAAACAGTTCGGATACCGTACATTTTTAGTATCACCAGCACAAAGCCAATAAGTTAAATGATAACACATAAAACAAGCTGTAGAAGTAAAGGATAGTGATATTTCTACTGTAACGCGTCTAATTTGCGTGATACAATAATTGCAGGGTTCTCTGTCATAAGAATTTCAGAAAATTCGTTTACATACAGCGCGATTATTCGTGATAAGCTGTCAAAAATTACTAGCAGTCTCGCTCAACAAGGACTACGTGGATGTACAGTCGATATAGCAGCACCCTACTGCAGCTCGGTACGCGTAACTGTCATCTGGGCTCATTTGGCAGTCCACTTAACGACGCGATACGTCCCGTCACAGTCATGCGAGTGCATAAGCGATTTTCCAAATCGGGCAAATTGGGTATCAAGGGATGGAGAACAATGTGCGCGAGGGCGAGATACAAAAACAGCCTCGAGTGACCGTTGTCACAGCTTTTTCCCGTATTACGTCGAGTAAAGGAGGACGTGGCGAACAATTACCTAGTAGAACTGCTTAACGTAGAGAACGATACAAGAAAACTCTGAGGGGATCTTCGTGGACTAAGGGTCTCGCTCCTCAACTTAGTAAGACCTTTCTCGGTTCTTGAATTATAATTAAATATTGCATCTCGAGTAAACGATTATCTTAATTACAGATTGTTTAAACAATTACGTTACAATACATTGAAAATTGAACGTCTGGAAATTAACATGAATTTTCTCATATTCGTTTCATCTCTTACACATGATCATGTACGGCGGGAGTGGTTTTCTCGATCAGACATATAATTATATCTCTTGCTGTACTACGTATCTACAAAATCAATTTAAGGATGAATCATAAATGAGTTTTATACAAGGCACGTACGGACCCGTACATATATACATACAGTAACGTGATCCATGCGTTTAATTGATATTTCCAGTAATAGAATTCTCATGCTCAGCGCACAGCCTCTTCAATTTTGGTGAACATATGTATATAGCGAATATGTGACTTGATGAGCGTCTTTAATAATTAAATTCACCTATTTTTACAATGCTAAATAAAGCGATATAAATGAATTTTAATCGACACTAATGTCTGCTATCTACATAAACTTATTTGTAATCAGAGAAATCGTGCCAAGCCTGGCAAACATTCAGCCTGAGTTATTAATTGTTAGTACATGCAACTATTTTGATATTTAAACAAACTTTTTCCGTTATTACCGTAACAATCTTTAATATATAAATAGTCGCATAGACTAACAATTCATTGTTGAGGATCAATTGTTACCAGACTTATCGCTGATGCATAAAAAATATTCAATAGAGTTGGAATAACCTTTTTAAAAGTTGCGCATGAGTCGCGGTACGTGAATAAAATGTTAAGTTCACCCTCAAGAGCGCATTGTATATCTCCCTCGCGTGTGCACTAATTAGACGTGTATTAATAACCAAGATTTGAAAAAGAATCTCGCGCAGCATTTCTTCTACCCATTATTTACTCGCCTCACTTCACTTTGCAAATATTCTTGGTGATGTAACCGGCGTCAAGACGCAGAAAATGAATAGACAGTCAGATATCGTTACGCGCAGGTGGCGTTCTCGAAGGTCTCTTCAACTTTCGCTTCTTCGAGAAATTCTTCGTGGCTTATTGAGCTTTCGCACACGGACCCAGCTGAATTCTCCCGTTCATGTCTTTGTCACGGTTAAAACAACAATGGTAAAGTACTCGGCGCGTTAAACCCTCCGTACATCCACTAGCTCCCCTCCATTCGTTCCTCGCATCGTTACGAGTGGATGTGCGGAATGCTGAATTGAACGAGATAGAACGACGCGTTGGTATGACACGTTCGGTTTTATGAAGTGTATAAAGTTTTGTATACAACCCACAAAGAACGAGATAGTGAGAGATGACATTAATGCGAAATGTGGAAAATGCCATCGTGCGCGGAACACATGAATGTACAATTGGAAATAATTGTGAAATTTTATAACTTGTGATTGCAAAAAAAAAAAATAATAATATACGCGGAATCGTTTCGTTAATTTAACAACCAGAAAGTTCGTTACTATTCAATGTAGAGAAATGAATTAACAGCGTGCAAAAAAAACACGTCAGTTTTAAATCAATTTTACGAGTACGTAAAATTTCAACTTTCTTTCTGTTAAAGCGCATTTTTATAAATTCAAAGTTTACAATAATGTACCCTTTGTATGATTATATTTTACATTCGGGGTTGTGCAATGTTGTGGTTGTCGAGTTGTGTAATTAAGGGTTTGGATAAACCATCGACTGTCGCCCTTCAGTCTGAATTATATGCCATTTTTTTAATCAAACATTGTTCATTGCGAATCTTTTCGGAAAATTTTACAGTAAGTGGACGATTCTGATATTAAGAAATAACCTAATACTCAAGCTCACTCCAATAGCCCAACACTCAAGCTCACTCCAATCCTCCTCGCACCACGCTTGATTAGCGGCAAGTAATTACCTGAACGATAAACGCATTCGTTAAACTTCTTGATAAGGAGGAAGGATGAAGTGAGAGAGAAAACGTACGACAGAGAGGAGTGGGTTGGTAGAGCTCGGAGTGGGGTGGGTTCTGGCGTGGAAAGATCACTGGGGTCGTTTCGGTCACCTCAACCACCGCCACCTAGACGGAGTTTCTACGACGAGGAGAAGGACGACCACCCCAGAGAGAGAAACTCCGCACGGATACGGTCGTAATATATCTCGGTGGTTGCCGTAGAAGAGTTCTTCATTAGGCGCTCCATTTCTCCGTTAGCAAGGCTGCACCACCAGCTCGAGGGGGAAAGCAGAAGCGCGTCTGTTCCTCGTCCTCCCACACGATCGCCATCCTTCTCTCTGGGTTTCATCTCAGCTCTTCTAATGCCTTTTGCCCTTTCCATGTCTCTTCCTTCGTATTTCTCTTCGTCGTACTTGTCGTCTTATTGCCTCGTCCAGCAAACCGCGTTCATTCCTCACGTTATCAAATTATAACAATCTGAATAATTCCATGAATCCTTCATGTCTCCACGAAGGTACTTTACCTTCGTTTCGTACATATTATTCTTAACTTCTTCAATTAGCCACCAATTATCTGGCTTTGAAATACCTTCTCTATTTTCTCGTGGCTTGCTTTATGTACTCTCGGTTTTAATTTTCCTTTTCTCCCAATGCACCTTCCCGTTCACGAGGGTACTTTAATTTATATGAATTCACGAGTTAGGTTTCGGAAGAAACTTTTGAAGGCGAAATTGTCAGAGTACGTGCATCGAACGAAGAAAATAATATCGCATCGGCGAATATAAATCTCTATGAAAAAATCTGTCCCTACGATATCTGGCCTACACAACGCGGCTATCCGAAACGTCGATCTTTCCTTTTTGCCTTAGACAGGACAGAGATGAGAAGTATACACTCGAGACCAGAGGACACGAGACGTTGAGCAAAGTCGCGATAGGGCTTCGCATAACAGAGAAGAACGGAGTGAATGAGGATGACCATAGGGGTAGTCTAACGTCTGGCTGGGGGTGCAAAACGATGCGAGGCTCTCGTCTCGGCGCGCTAACTCTTTCCTGACACTTCCAAGCCAGCGTGTACGTATACTATATATAGCTATAGCGAAAGTGTGGGTATTGCTCCTCGTCTGTCCAGTGGCATCACTGCCAATCCCGAATCCCCCGATAGATAACGGATAATAGATAGTGGCATTGTCCGCGAGAAAATCGATTCTCAACGCCAGCGGTCTGCTCGGTAGCTCGGTTCAGTGATGGTCAGCCAGGCCGTTTGCTTGTCTCTGCGTTTAAACCAGAAAGAGAAAAAGTTATATATAGAAGAATACCTGCACGTCGGGCGGAATAGAAAGAGAAGTGGATAGATGGGATGGGCAGAAGCGATGAACATCCCTTCCGTCCGTCCATTCACGGAAAGAGACTACTTCCGGTGAAATTTTTCACCTGGGAAAACTCCCGGACGTACTTCCTGCTCGTTTGCCAATGGCACCGCACCTCGACAATGTCCGAGCTATGCTATTTTCTTTTTTTTCTTTTGGCTCGTTTTTGTCAAACTTCTTTCTTGACTTGACAATTAGTCCTTGTCAATGGGTATGTCATTCCTCGTTTCTACCCTTATCGCTTCCATTGGGACTGAAGAGCTTGAATGCGAGAACAATTTATCAATATATTCCTGATACGAATATACAAGTTAGAAACATGAGTTATCGTCGACTGGCCGGTGCAATAAGAGCTTGGGAACAATCTTGTCAATGTCATTTATGTATACTGGTGTTTGAGATTCGAATGTTAATGTTTAGCGAACATTTTCCTCGGTGTCATGCCATTCCAGAGGAAATACATAATTCCAAGTTACGGGACGAAGTTCGTAAGATTTTTTTATAAAGTAATTCTATCGAACTTAACGATCTGTCCTTGTTACTGCACTTCGTCATCAACTGTTTCAATGATAGATCTAACGGCAATTCGGATAGTAAATCCCGGTTATAACTCAACCATAGTTCATCGAAACAAGTGTGTGAGATATATTTTTGAATATAGAGACTTTAATGGTAACTCTAGTGATGATTCCTACTCAATACTATTGGGAAAACAGAACAGTAATGCGATCCCGGTGGTCGAGACGATAAATACGCAAACTTGTCCATTTTTACTGGTTCACATTAGTTTTATTTGTAAGGAAAACTGGCGAATAAATAATTTAAACTAAATAAAAACGGCTAATGGAAAGAAAAAAAATGTAATACTCTGCGTTACGTCCGGACTAATTATGAATTTTTCTGCGTTTCATTTTTTGTAAATTAATTGTCAAATCTTCGCTTTAACCGCCTATACGTACATCTGTACTTGTGCGATCCATTAGTGCATATAACTGCTGAGTACGTACTTTTTGCTTAGCTCAGAAGTAACTTCCTTATTACCAGACCGTGCTGCGATCCCTAGCCAGCGCATTCTGGCTTAAAACAGAAATTTATATAAATTAATCCTGGTAGCGTCTTCCTTAACGAATTATAAAATTCAGGACGTAACACTCTGTATGATTAAGTATCTTGTATTAAGGTATTTCCACCTTCAATTATTTTTCTATTTAGAAGTGTTAAACATACTGAATTTTTTTATTTTTAATTTGTTAGGTTCACTAATTTATTCAATAACACCATCCGCCCCATTTCACGTCTCACTTCTCAAATTACAATTGTACCATGGATATAATTATTCTGACAAAATATATTCTTAAATAACGAATTAACCTCGTAATCTTAACATTTAAACGGGCATGACTGCTGCACTGGCAATGCTTCCATCGGCAATCTGTGTTTCTCATGTTTATCAAAATATGATAACATCGAAAAATTCTCGTTTTTTATACATATTTGCGACGGTTTGCGTATTTTATTTGTGCTACAGGTTAACCTCGATCTAAAAATAGTCGCATGGACTAACAATTAAAAGTTATTACTTACAGTAAGGCGAAACCTAACGTACAATCTCTCTTTTTCTCTCGCTCCACCACAAAGTCCCATTTACTTTTATTTCTCTCGCGCCTATTTACCGTATGTTACACCTCAACGTAATAACTGCAAGGGATTACCATAATTACGTGGGTAGTACTTTGAAATTCTCTGTCTGTACGTATATGAATCTCGTAAGGAGCGAAAATTCAATAATTCATTCGTGTCTCGGGAATAAAAGTTTTTGTAGCCCTCTAGACAATGTACTCGTGGAATCGAATGAATCTTGACAAAAGTATAAGCGAGGTAACATCAGAGAGATTCGAAGGGTGAGTGTAAATGAGAGTGTGGCGTAATGTCATACAGCAAGAGCAAGAACGGAGCAGACACTCGGCTTTAGCTCACCTCTCGACTCACTCTACTCGAGAACCAATAAAACGTTGATGGATCTAGACGACCGTGACGGCGGTATAGAAGGGGTACGCGGTCTAGAGTTTACCACCGTTGATCATAAAGTAACGTTCGTTCTTAATGCCCCAGCTTCACTCGCGCACGCGATTCTCAGCTTCGTCAGTAAATACTAAACCTATATAACTCCCATCAACCAGGGTACTTGCTTGACAATACGTTGCGTAGAGAATCGATATACTACGTAGGTACCTACCTGCATAGTGTGTTCTATGTACCATTAATGCTTTATCATACACATGGTGCGTATACGTAGTACTAGTTCCATCGATCCGTACAGTATACGCAGGGGCGATCGTTTTCTCTGCAGCAAACCACTCTTCTGCCCATAGAAATACGTTTAAAGCCTATGTATCGTAAAGTTGTTTATGACAAATATCGAAGGTTATCGTAGTAACCAAGGCTCGGTGGTAGAGTAAGGAAAGGGACGGAAAAAAGGAGAAATATCATATGTTATAGAGATACTGCGGTGCTGCTATATTATTTACAGCCACCGATGTATACTAAAAGCTTATCCATATATACTATATTACAGCGATAACTGTGACTATCACTATAAAACTGCCTACGAAGAGTTCAGCTCTTTTTTCGGTTATATCGTATCCCGGTATACGCACGTTAATTTCAAACCAACCGAAAGCGTTGCGAGACGCGTGGGAGAGAGGGGCGTATAATATATATTAAATCCGATGACAGGGACCTTTAATTCGCGTTGATATGAAAATCATTAAATCGTGACCTATCGTGACCCTTCTGAAATTCTCGGCACAGTATATCATCGACGCATATATACATTGAACTTTAATACGAGTAAGCAAGCTCACGTGGCACGTATGTACGCCGACAAAAAGAAATAAAAGAACGGTAAAAAGATGTCGTGCAGTGAAAAATAAATACGTATTGAGTGACGGGGGAGGTTGAATTCATCGGATAATAAATCTTGATAACCGTACACAGCATACACGATAACATGAGAAGTAGTAAGGGTGAAAGGGCAACCCCCGGGGCTCTGCATCTCTAGCCAATTATGTGCAATGTTGCTTTATTAATTTTTTGCTTTTCACGAATAGACCGCACGAGAAAAACAATAAATTTGTGGGCTTTAACTTTGTATGTTGAAACGAAGGAAATATCCAGAGGGTTGCGCACTCGGCTTATGTGCATTGCAGGTAAGTCGAAAAAATTATGTGAGAGAGCGAGTCACGTCGGTGCTCGATTTACTAATGTCAAAATATGTTATTATAAATTTATTCCCCATACATACATATATACAATTCGCTAAAAGGCTACAATAGTGGGTTGAGCTATCTGTCAAAACACTGAATAAGCAGCGCATCTTCTTCAGGGCCACCCGGCAATGCAAGGTGAATAACAGACACTACTCTTATCACTCTTGTTACCTGATAGCTACCGTTCTCTCTCTCTCTCTCTCTCTTTGACCAATTACAATATAAAAAGCAGGAGGAACTTTTCACTGGTATGTTCTAGTATTACTTTGCAAACTTTCCGATCTTAGTTAAGCCTCTTTTGAGGAAAACCAATCATTCCAAAACCCAGTATCTCCACCTATCATCGACAACTGCCAATATTTTACTTTCTTTCAAACCAATCCATGTACTACGGCAATTACCATATAAATTATGAATTACAGACTCGCACATTCAACTCATACAACTTCGTGTCACGTGTATACTTTAACACATTTACTCATTTACCTGCAAGGGTCAGTTCGGTATTTGTCGCGTTCGAGGCATCCCTTGCCTTACTCTTAAATCTTAAGTTAATGTTTAGTTTCTAGCAACGACGATTATTTTATTCTGAGATCAGATATTTTCACAGTATAAAGACGAGGTCTAGATTGTCGGTCGATCAGTATTCGCTCACCCGTCCTAATAGTTAGTCGTAAAACGAGTCTTCGTAAAGTCGCTGTCACAAAATACAGCACAACCCCGTATCAGACAGTCACGAGATCCGATTCTTAGCACTGCGATAGGTACCTTTGTCATAACGCATTCCAATTATTTTGCACCGGGCATTAAGGTCTTGACCGAAGCTCCTCGACACTTTTTCGCGTTAAACACATTCATTTATCCATTTTCAGGTACTAGACTATACTCAGTTTATACACACACTTGTACATTCCCTTTAGCGTCTCTATTACTATCCTTTTATTGAATAAATGTTGATTATTTTATTTTTTATGAATCAACACGTGTAGTTCCACTCGCATTACCGAGAACGATCACCCAATTTTCCTGATAACCCACCTGAAATTCACAAATGAGAACGAAGCCCCGAGAGGCTCACACATATTCCAATTTTTTCTCAAACGACCACACCCAATACGCCCAACTACTCAGTCAAATCATTAAATATGGCTCGATATTGATTTCTAATACACCTCTTATCGCGAGCTCAGTCAGTTTACAATCCCTGTTCAACACATTCTGGACTAAACTTTGGAGACAACCTCAATGTTATCGTACAACTCACACGTATGTGTGAACACGTTCGAACCCCTCTGGACGTAACACTACTTATCATTCTTATAATTGCATATGAAATTGAAACAATAAAATATTACATTAGAATGTTTTTCAATTATTGTTTCAATCTCATATGGAATTGTAAGAGTAAGAAGTAGAGTGAAAGAACAAGATATCGTTGTGGCAACCTGTGATTATCAACTGATTACTAGAACATTATAAAGAAAATATCTAGAGAATGTGCTTATTATCAGCAGAGTTTCGATCATTTGTTTTAAATAATAGCTTAAAGCTTTTTGCATTCGAAAGAGAACAGAACAAGATAGAAAATGCGACTAGGTTCATCCCGATATTTCAATTTGTCAAATAATTAAGGAATTGATTATCTGTCGCAAAAAAAAACTGAAAAAAATTGTGCTATCGTCCTGAATGCTTGGAATGTGATCTGTTGTCAAGCGTTGTTCGTTAGAAAAGCAAAGAGTAGCGAAAACAGTCGCTATTAGAGAGAAAACGATAGATATCGTCATTTCAGTAAACGTAGAGAGAAGGTATACTTCGGTTAATACGGTTTTCTGCGATTTTCTCAGCTCCTAGTTTTACAAAATTTCTCCCTACGATTTCTGAATATTGCTCAAAAGCCATAAGAATTATTTTAACATAAATACACCACTCTTTACGTGACCCACGTTACCTTCATTTTGCCTCATAATATCGGCACCGAGAACCAAAAATTTAGAGGTTTCCCGAAACAAAAGAATTCCATCGCCATACCCAAGTTTCTTTCTTTCTTTCATTACCGGGGAAACAATGTTTTGCCATTAAAAAATATCTTTGTTATACCTCGGGTTAAACTTATCGACTTGAAAGACCGAGCGCTACGGCGAGCAGGAAGCACACGGGTAGAGAGGCGGGAAGAGTGTGGAAGGTAGTGGAACAGAGGAACAATATTCTTTCGCGATGGCCTCGTACCTTTCTCGACAAATTTTCGGCAGAGTCAGTCAGGTCACGCAGTCTTTGCGGTCGAAATCACCTCGCCCACTCCGCCGTTACAACCGAGGATGATTAATGTACAGACATTTTTTTTTCTTTTTCCCGGTCAGTCTTGCGAGAAGAAAAAGAATTCACGTGAAACCTCTCGCACACCTTTATCACCACAGGCATCCCCGTTGATGCTGATGGGATTGAACGAAGGTAGGACGTGCCGAGGGATCTCAAAATGTTCCAACTAATTATTAATACGCTTTGTTCACGTTAGAGAAATTCTTGTGGCGGTCGAGTTCTTTTATTCGTAACAAATAATTTCATTCTCGGCAAGATTCTCAATCAGGCCTTGTTGAAACGTAAACGAGGGTCGTCCTCGTCACGAATCGGACGTATTAATTATCTCATGCACTCTTGTTGCGAATCAAATTATCTTTATAACGGAAAATCCTAAGAGCGGTTTCAAGATTGATGAAACGTTGGAAACTGTTTTCTGGCGTTACGCGTACAAGATTGCTGCGCAAAAATGTTTAAAAGTCGGTAAATATTGCAATTCGAGCAGCAACGAAGATATAAAACCTGTTTCCAAGTGACCTGTAAAAGATATATGTTTCAAAAATCCTCACGGGACCCATGTAACAACCGAAAATATGACAATCGTATCAATCCACATTGTAAAAAGTTTCCAATAGACGTAGCAGCGTTATTCAATTTTGATATACGCCACCTGGCCCTGGCAGTAAACGATATAACAATTTCAACCCCGAGGTGATATGACCCTCTTCTCGTGTCGTCCCTTCAGCAGCTGTGTATAGTTTCCATACGCTGTTGAAACCGATATGCAGCAACCAACGCTAACTGTGATGCACTGACTGTTACAAGCTCTTGCATTCGTGTGTGGATTATCAGTTACTCGTTAGTTGAATTTACCGATAGCTGAGTCTGTGCTGAAACTGACTGAATGACAACCGGTTGGGCGATCTATAGCTACTGATCGACTTGGTAAATTCAATCAAATAGAAAAACCTTTTATCAACGTATATCGTAGTTGTCTAAAATGTACATTTCCATATAATTTTGTTCATGAATAAGGTGCATTATTGTTTTCTCGACATTCTTATAAAAATCAACTGACTCACAAGAGATGCAAAAGACACGTGTAATGTCAATCTCGCAAATATCGAAAGGTTGAGATCGCATTTTCATCTTGTTGAATAAACTGTTGGACTAGCTCGATATAGATCGACTCTCATTACTCTTTATTCAAGATATGTACATCTACTCTGTCAAAAAGCTTTTACATCACGGTTATCATGGATACGCTTGTAAGACGCTGTAAAGACGCGACTTAGCTCTTTCCAAGTCCAAATGTTATTGGCGTTCCGAACCTAAATGTTTTCTAGACTATTATTGTATAATACGACTCAATGTAAGATACAAAATATTGCAGCTCAATCCAGAGGTAATTGAGTTATCTTAACTCAAACAAAATTTTGCAATTAATAAATAACGCGAGATACTTCACGTGAAATTATTGTAGCAATGTAACAGCACGAATTTATCGCCGGGCAAACAAGAACATCTCGTTGTAACGAAATGGTATATCGGGGTATGTAATAGGGCTTGAATAGAAGGCGACCAGAAGGGACAATCAGATAGCATCGATCGATTGGTCCCACATGCCTGGCGAATACAATGAAGTTGGTATTAGTTTGATAGACTAATTTTGTAACTCTCTCCACATTCTCTGTCGATCCCAGCTTTCGTTGTACGCAGCTCTGGTCGGCACTGCAGATCGAGCACGAGCAACAGTGGCAGCATGCAGTTTGGTTACGGATTTGCCAATAACGTGTGCAGCGAAGAGAGGGGGGAGAACTCGCTCCTGGTTCGCCGCTCCTCTACCAATTAATAGGCGCGCCGTATAGCCGCATCATCGTGAAATACTCCCAATATTCTCTTGCGTATAGCCCGATGTGTCTTTGGATTCTCTCTACTCGTATAGGGCAGTAATAGGATCATAGGTTTAAGTGTATTTACTAACGAAGCGACGTTACTTGACGTTTTCCTCTCTAGAGATGTATGGACGCTTAATGCAAAGAGGATAATTTAATTTCCTATGAAATTCAGTTCATTGATATAAGTATCATAGCTCAAAGCAGAATACGATCATGCAAATGAGTTACTTCAAGTTTTTTTCTGACGTAGAACTCGTTAATAGTATGCGTTAGTGGCGAGTGATTCGCGAGTAATCGATTCGACTGAAAAACTTAGGAACTCTGACGTATAATATGCCATTGTATGAACAATTACTGGTCCCTTTTGGAATGATGGTCTTACTTTGGGTAATATTCAGTCTAAAAGTGAAGCATATCAAGGCAAAAGAGATTCATATAAATTTTATTTTTCAATTGGTATTACTTAAAATCTCGAGTTTTAACTAAGATAGTAACGGCTCGTGGTAAAGTGGACTTGGCCTGTAACGTTCCATATACAGAAATAATAATAAACTAGTTACAAGAATTGATAATAATAATTTAGTGATTTTTTGTCTGCGTCGACTAATATACAGGGTGTTCCATTTTCAATAATATGCTCAAATATATCGAAAACTAAGGAATTAATTGAAAAATGTTTCGGACAAAAGTTGTTGTATACGAAAGAAGACATCGAACGAGACTATCAGATTTTGTGTCCGGGGCCTCTGCTGGACCCATCGAGACCCAACTTTTTTTTTTTAATAGAAACCCCTATTTTTTATTACATTTTTTTTATATTTCTCGTAAAAAAATGAGTAAGTTTAACTTGGAGTTATTTCGCGTTTTTATTCTTCGAACAGGCCCGAAACGTTATTCGAAGTTTTCCCGTGGAAAGAGTGTCAATACGTCCATCTTTGCCACTTTATCAATTAAAAATGAAAATGAGTTCTACGATGAATTGTTAAACATTGACGAGTTTATAATCGTTCGTTTGCATTGTTTTTTTAAGCATTACCAAGCGTTTAAGAACCGCCGACATTAGCGTTACCCGATGTACACCGCGGGGAGATTGATCGGTCGGATTTCGTACATCACGTAGTGTTGACAAGGATTGATTTAATTTAAATTTATTAGTCAAGTCCACTTCTCGATTCAGGTGTCCGGTTTTTAATTTCTTCGCAAATATTGACGTATCTCCATTCTTTTTCACGGGAATACTTCGAATAACGTTTTTCGGCCTGTTTGAAGACTAAAAACGAAAAATGACTCGTAGTAAAACTTAGTTTTTTTAACGAAAAATAAAAAAATGCAATAAACAATAGAGATTCCATTTAAAAAACAAAAGTTGGGCCTCAATAGATCCAGAAAAGGCTCCGGACCCAAAAACCCCCTTTATATGCAACAACTTTTGTCCTAAACATTTTTCAATTAAACTCTCAGTTTTCGATATATTTGAGGATATTTTTTTAAATGGGAGACCCGTGTATACGAACTAAGAAATATGAAATTACAGTATCGAGCATAGCACTAAAGTAATTCATACGTTAATTTCTAAAATACACACAAAACTAGATGCTAAAGCATAAGTTTAATATTTGATGTGAATATTGAGAAGATATTGCAGTAATATTCGCATGAGCAAATTAACCTCGACCAACACGCGTACTCGAATATTGCTTTGGACTTGGAAACTATTAAATCGAATATCGATCGTATCTAATTAATAACGAATTAAGCGTAATGCTTAGGTTCGTCCTCGTACCGATAAGTGAACTGCCTCGATGTGCACCGACTAAATTAATTGTTGGTCGTCAACCTCTAGGTCCTGATATCAAGGAGAACTCGGATATTCTCCGTTTCGCTCATCCTTCAGCATCCACACTGCTTATTTCCTAACTCAAGTATGAGTGTTATCAACTATGCTGGAATATAATCAGGAAGCTAAAAATTACTATATAAAGTTTCAAACAAACCGAATTCTTGTCACAGAATACACGGAGAGAATTTCATAATAATATCACCGAAAATAGTTTAGAAATAAACTCTGGACAGCATAGTAAACGTGAGACATGTTGGACATCTGATAAAGTTTTCTATATCGTTTGAAAAATCTGAATGAGACACAATTTAGGTTTCATTTCCAGACTATTCTGTAAAGAGCGGCAGTGCGGTTTGGTGACCAGCAGGTTACCCGCGAGAACTATGATAAACACAGTTTAGTAATTTTGACGTGGTGTGTTACAAATTTCTGGCGATTTCTCTTCTTCCTCCGCGATCACCGATAGTGCTATCTCACTTGCGCTTAGAATGACTCAGCCGATAAAGCACATCTTTTTAAATAAAATTGTCTGCACTGGAACAGAATTCATTAAAAAAAAGGATAATAACAAAGATGAGCATTCTTCAATTGTTAAATACATAATAACATTTATTAATCTGCTAGAGATTTTTTCTTTGTACAATCATTAACTCCAACAGTTGTTACTGTAATAAAAACCATCACTCGCTTTATCAATTAAAGTAATCGTTGAGGAAGCCAAATCACCATAAAAGAACACGTGTATGATGTAAATAAAATAATCATTTCCATCTGAAAATACCATAAGAAGTTGAGCACGACAAAAGACGACGAAAGCTCACTGCACGTTAACACTGGAATCATTAACGGCCTTTTCTTCTTCTTCGGAAGTCGCATGCCTTTGGCACGTTGCCGATCGATGAGTAGAACACGATATCGATCGGCCTGGGAGCTCGAGCGAAAGCGTTTGGAAATCATCGCGCAACTGTTATCCGAGCGAGAAGTATCGAGCGGTCCATGCATAGTAACAGTGTAGATGCGTCTGGTAAAAAACGCCATTTTTTTCACTTCGTTCTCCAATTGCCATACAAATCTGAGAATCATTATCATATTTTTCTCACCGTGTAGCATATCTATGTATTACAGATAATATGTTTATAATAATTGTTTTTTATTATTTCGAGATGACCAGTGGTTACAACTGTGTCCGAGTATCATCAAGAGGTCAAGAACTCTTATGATAGACCGTGAAGTGGTCGATAGCTCATCATAGAATCTCATAAGTGATAGAGGGATAATAATTTAGAGATGACCAGTGGTCTGGCGCCCAAATATCGATAATTAATTAATTGCTCGGTTCTTCATCTAAATTGTCGAATGCAAAAACACAAACTCTGCTTCCGGAGTGGATTGAAATTCCATATGGAGTGAATATGGAGTATTGAGTATCAATGTGTATAATCCGTATACCTAATGTATTTATGGGAAAATAAGGCAATTGATAATTATAAATGGTCAGACTTATTACAAATCGAAAATCAATATCGAATTGGAACTTGTGCTCGACTCACAACAACAAACCAATGAAGCAATAATTTATTTATTTTTAAGAATCGATCCTTTAAATAATGCATCTGTCCCTAATTTATTATCTCATCTGTTACCATTCAGTGTAATAGCTCTCATTGTTACTTAATCTATAGAGTTAACAGTCATTTATTCTACAAGATGAAATGCTGCGCGAGCTGATTCAGCCTTCGCGACCAATATAAAGCATCATCTATCAACCAGTTTAATTCATTTTAAGTCGCAAGGATGAAACTTCGAGGCTGGAACACGCGAACGTCGGCAACTTTTTCTTATCTCACTGGTCTTATCCTTTTCGCTCTTGTCGGATTGAATGAATTAAGAAAAGTTTGGTGTGTACGTAGCTGGAGTAACGATGAAGTTGTTCAGTTGGGGGCTGCTGCGAATGACGCGAAAGAAGAGGACCTCATTGTCTCTGTCTCTCTTCTCCACTCCCCCCCCCCCCCCTCTTTTCTTTACCCTTATCTGATCCTGACGCTTTAACAGCGCGACAGGCAGAGGACCGACTAGCACCACTCCAAAGCTTTAACTCTTCACTCTCTTTGCAATATAAACAAAGAAAGTAGTAGTAGTTACCCCTTTGGGTCCAAGAGGCAAGAAACTCAGACATTCTCGATGAATATGCTGCGCAAGAGAATTTTTCACCAACCGTTACAAAGCTTCGGGCAAAAATTCGGGTCAGTGTTATAACGAGTTTGCTTATACCCTCTAGGCCCGAGAGTTGAATTCGCAAAAAATTTCGTAAGACCGGAGAGCTTGCAGAGACGATCTTATAACGTTTGATTATTTTTTTTTTTGCTACCTCGCAGGAATTAACGAGGCTATTGAGTCTTGAAAAAAAAACGCTTTGATCTGTAGTACGTATATCAAATCAGGTCTGTCATGAAATTCGCTCTAGGAGAATCGTTGATGCACTATCGAGTTCGAATAAATTGTCTCATCTTTTATAAATGTGACGTTTATTTTATTTAAAAAAACTACAAAGTCCGATCAAATTCTTTATCATTTTTATACCGGTAAAAAAACTGAAGTAATGCGTTCAGCGTTAAGCTAGAGATTTTATCTTGATTGTTACGTCCTGGCCATTTTTCCCTTCTATATTTAATTATTATCTTAGTTTCCTTCTTTCGAACTCTTCTTTCCCATTACATTCAATTCCATTTTAATATTGAAGTAGTCGTTCAAACGCTAATTCTTCAATCACGTCGGTCGATAATATTTAATTCCTGCTGATTTACATCCACTCGAGAACAGTCACGAGCGCATAAATAATCGTCACCTTCTTTCCGCTTTTCTGCAGTCTCACTGCTCGCACGTGATGCACGGATTCAGCGGTTTTGGGCCTTCTCATAGGCCCAAAACTCCTACTTACACTCCTACCCGTGCTTCCTTCCATTTATTTATTGTCCCGTCAAATCAGTCTTCGATCAATCTTGAAACAATCATGAAACAAATATACCCCAAACCCTTGAGCAAAATACTCAAGTATAAGTGTAATTATAGTATTTAGTAATTATCATAAACAGTGACAAGTAAGAAGTTCTTCCTGTTGAAATCAGTATCTTATCAAGTTATTAAATTAGGTTGTTTAAATAAATCATTTCAACGTGCGTGATAATTAAAAATCCTGATTTCCATCGCTATTCGAACAAGAATTCCATTACAGACATTAATTATTTCACATGATCTCGGCAAGCTGGGACGTAAGATTGATGTTTGCAAAAATAACAGCGACATGAATTTTGAGAAACCTTGTTCTCTACTCCTTCTATTGTCTAGTAATCCTATTATCTACTGAGGACTACTCGTTATTATTGTCTTACTTGGTTGCAAAGCTGTCTGATCTCTAGATCCGATGTAAGCCTCTGCTTAAGATAGTTAATAAAATTTAAAAAAATTGAAAGTTAGCTATGAAATCGATAATAACAATTCAAAGTGTTGAACAAAGTTGAACAAACTCGAAGGATATCGTATGCTCGACAAACTTTATATGATTTAGATATTTTTGCAGAATTAGGTGTGCACTGATGTTCGTTCTAATGCACATTTGTCGCGCAGTGCTATTGTTTGTGTACGCCGTAAGGTAGTTAACGGTGAAAGATCGAGGGTCTCGAGCTATTACTACCAGAAATTAGTGCCGTTAGCGTGGATTAAATTTAACGTGAATCTCGAAGCGGGCTCGCGAGAGTATTAGTTTCCCTGGTAGTAGCCAACAACGCAAAGGCACGTACGTACATAATTTGTCTAACGGCTGCTGGAGCTGTTGCTCTGGAAAATCCCCTTCCCCGTGCCTCATCGCTTTCCTAACGGTGTTGGTACGTGAGAGTATGGACCACGACAATGCTGGTCACCAGAAATTGCCAGTAGCTGTAATTCGGTAACAGCTTGTAGCGTGTACCGCGGTATACGATTCCTCTATTGCTATTGCTATACAATGTATTCCGTATAGATATATATATACGAACGAGCTCTATGTTCTCTGGTATTACTACTACACCTCCTCCCATAGTATTATCTCGTCGTATTACAACTTTCCGTTGCTTGGATATTACCGCTCCATTCCCACGTTACCGTATAATATATGTGCTCGACGAAATCTCGATTTTTTGTTTCGACACGGAGCACAAAACTCTTAGAAAAATCATTTATTTGGAAAGAGCCGAAAATTCGACGGACTTTTCATATATGAAAAATGCTATATTAAGGTATGAGGCTTAATACCAATGGAAATCACGCGTGTCGTAGAGAGGTAACACCATAGAAATCGCGCAAGTGCGGAAGAGATGATCCCTCTGAGATCCTGTTGAGCTTCCCCTTGAATCACCGCTGCCCAAATTTATAAGCGGCAAAATTATTTACAGCCCTATGGTAACCATATTAATTAACAACACCTATTCGTTGAAAAAATATACATCTCTGATGAAAAAGAACGGAATGTCACCCATGATTTTATCAGGAATTGGATTAAAATACGATAAGTATATAGATAATGCTGTAAAATGGCTGATAAGTCAAATATGGAATTGGCAAAAATTCGACGTTTCATCTTGCTCGTATATAAACATTTTTATCCTAGCGATTGCCAAATGCTCATTAATTTGGTTACAATAAAAAAAAGTCAGAAACCAACGAGGTTATGTCTCGCGATTTATTTGTCCACGATGACCTTGTTCTTTTTATTTTCTTCTCTTCTCTCGTCGATTCTATCGTCTCTCAACGGTTCAATGCACACCGCGTCATAGACGAAAAAGAGCATAATGTAAAAAACCGAAGAATGAATTCTCAAGCAATGTGTGCCAAAGGGAATTGTGTGGAGATTTGATAAGACCTCAGTATATGACATACAAACGACGCGTGTGTTATGGCTGCACATAGATCGAAGAGACCTGTGAAAAATATCGAAATTTTAGCGTGAAGAATAAAATGGGCCGCTAGGTTGGGCAATAAAAAGAAAAGAAAGATATAAGGGAACGAGTGAAAAGGGAAAAGTCAGAAAGGCACCCAAATGGGTAAAGCCCGTAGGCGTTTCCTCGAACTAGTACGAAATACGGAGCGGGCCTCGTGTACCCTTTTTTCTCGTCCTTTATCTTTCCGCTTCTTCTTCGTAGCGCCAATGTGACGTGAAACGAGGTGGATAGAGGCTACTGCTCGATTTCGCGACGACGACAACCTAAAATACGACGAAACCGCGCGTCGCGCACCCTTCTTGCTTTTTCAGACATTGTCATGCATGGCCCCTGCCACCCCCCACCTCATATACTATGGTGAGCCCGTATAACCCAAGGCGACTGGAAAAATAAAGTCAACCTTAGCGTGACTCTGCCCAACTGGCAAGACGTCGACAATAAAACTGTCGGCCGAAAATCGTTCTTGCCTTTTCCTTGTCGTTCTCAAGCATCTTATTCTCTCTCTTCCATTTACCGATACGGTGCGATTTATCTTGCATTTTAAACCATAGCCAATCTTTGTCGATAAATTGATTTCTCGAGAAATACATCCAAGTCAACGAAGTCAACGAAGCTGACGTCTGATTCACTGCTCCTGATATTCCGAGGGTTGATAGTAATTTTTCCTCCGTGTAAACCGAGAAAATACGCAGCTCTTTGAGATTTTTATGCTCCTTCCATTTGCAAGATGAAAGGCAAAAAAAAAGGTCATGGAAATAAAAAAAAAATGCGTCATAAAACTTGCTGATCGGAGAATTTTATATCACGGTTACGGGAGCGGAATAATTATCACATTGCGCCGGAGGGTGCGAGATACGTATGCTCGTCGTGGAGTGAGACTCGGGGTGAAAAAATATTTCGGCTGCCCCAGGGCGTTACATTGACCGAGTGAATCCGACATATGTTTTCACGACGCATATTAAGCGAATGGCCCTTCATTAGGATTTAGTGGCGAGCCACTTTAATTCCCTCTGGAGGATATATAGCTAGACGCGACAATCAATGTCCATGGTGGATTGTCGCTGGAGGCTCTGGTGTAGTCGAGTGGTGGCTGCGAGGGTGGGAATCTCGCACTACCGTCATCTCATATATAAGAACGTCATGAATAATGTATATTAATTTTTCTATATCGCAACAGAATACAGTATAGTGCGGGAAGAACGGTTAGTTGACTCTCCAGCACTTGGAAGCGACGCGTCAGCCGCAGCAGCAACGTTCCCTCGTGCCCGCAGCTCGGAATTTTAAGCGGCAATTACACGACGGTCGAGGTGCAGCAGCCGAGATGCATAGAATTGGTACAACGGCAGCTGAAGCCAGAATCGTTGCTACAGGGACCCTGGAAGCCCGGCCAAGATAAACAAGATAATTAAAAGATAATTAACAGATAGAGGCACGTACGTGACCATGCGGCCCAGCGCCAGATAATCTTAATTCTACTTCGTTTCGTCCTCTCATCCCGGCAGAAGATGTACCTAGCGTAGTAGCTAAACTAGATAAAACCGAGAGGATATATACCCTTTGCAGCTTGCAGTTCTCTCCTGTGCTTCTGTTACACACACCGCAATAAGGCCACTGACCGTTACGTAGACCCTTTCCACGACTTTTGGTTCCGCGTATACACGACCCTTCTGCTCTGTTTCTCGTAGGTCAGGCTGCGTATACCGTTTTCCAACTAACTCGTGGCTAACCACGAAGGAGACAGCCACCGCAGCACCAGAGTAGCTTTCCTATCGGTGTGCTTAATCAAAATAATATGGAAACTGCAATTGCCAGAAATACAATACAATTTTGGCTTGCTCGGTTATAATTTTTTTTTCCCTTATGAAATATAAAACAAACTAACGGGAAAATTTATTGTTGAAAAGTTATTACAATTGTTGAGGTTGTAGTCACATTTTTTTTACTATGAGTTTATAAATCCAAACAATGCTGGATGAACGTTCGATTGATAAATATAACATTTAACGTATCATTCAACACTTCTGACGTATTTAAGACGACTTTAAAGGACTTGAACCTTTTATTTTTGTCGATATCAGGTACCAATTTATACTTTTTTAAAACCCAAAATAAATACATTTTTTTTAAATTCATATATTTGCCAAACTTGAGTAGTTTGACCAAAAAACCCGTTTGACCTATCATCCTATTCGAGTAAGAGACTCGTGAGTCGATGAATTCTAATTGCTGTCGTTGATGCGAGGGATAAATGTTGAGCCAGTTGTAATTGCCGGAAAGCAGAAGGTCGACGTCGTCGAGAATCCTAAAACGCCAAGGATTTAGCTCTATATCTCAAGAGTGTTTGAGAATTTGACGAAGGTACCCAGAGGCTTTAGGTGTGCGACTTCTCTGACAGTGATGCTGACCCCACGCGAATCAAAGTTAACTGTCTGACGCAGCGATAACGCGCCAGGCTATACGTCTAGCAGCTTTCGAACCGTTGATCCATCCTATATGGCAAGAAGCTTCCTTCGACTAAACTGTAGTAATTTCGAGGATCAAGAACAAATCACTGTTCGTACTCTTGGCTGCTCCACGTTTACGCTGATCGGACCAGGAAAGAAGACAAAGCGCACAGAAGCCCCGAATCTCGGTTTCTCTTTTACTAAAAAACCGTAACTGACAGTCCTTAATTATTTCTCAAGGTTTGAGCTCAGCCACGTTGTTCTCGATTTTTGAGTCGATCCAAAGGTTTTTAATTGTCGTCATACCAGCTACAAATCTTTATTGATCGATTGTAGCTTCAACTGGCAATTACAAAACAAACTAAATTAGAATGTTTTATACAAACTTTACCTGATACGATTGTAAATCTTGAAAAGTACAACAATTTCGGCAAAAATTATCAACGTTTCAATGACAACAAAATACTAGAGAAGTGTTAAAATTCGACACGCTTTGATATAAGATAAATTATGCCAGTCACATACTTAACACCTCACTCCTTCTCTTCAAAGGGAATAAAATGATTTAACAAATAACAAAATTTTTTAACTTCCGACTGCAAAAAACTAAAATAAACGAGACTTTAGCTTTAAAAATTTTCGTGTAAAAATAATTCTAAAATAAATCATTTGCCGCTGTCACTACTGTCGCAAGACATCTTCTTTTGCGTTAGAAAACGTCCATATCGTATATAATTTTTCTGTTAAAATAGAGTCCAGACGCCAGCATGTTTCTTGATCTGTAAAATACGGTTGCAAGGTTCAGGAGACGTCTCCCGTCCGTAGTGACAGCGGTAAATGAATAATTATCATTTAAATATGAAGTTAACTAAAATGACATCGGAAGTTACTTCATCCTTTTTAGATTAATTTTCATATGAAAACTTTTTAAAGCTAAAGTCCCGTTTATTATAGTTTTATGCAGTCACGAGTTTTTTAAATATTTCATTTTTTTCATTTCATACTTTTTAAAGCTAGTTCAATATGACTTTCTACAGCATTTTTCTACTTGATATATATTTTTATAGTTACTTTATTTTTTTAAACTAAAACAGCGAAATAATTTTTAGTAACTCTATTTTATTTAATCGCTTAATCGTTTTTTTTTACTCTGGTATTTAGTATTAAAGTAACAAAGGTAATTAGAAAACTATAAAGTGGTCATCATCTTTAATAATTTATCTTTATTTTATCATTCAAACTTTTTTGCACTCGTATATTTAGAATTGAATCAACAAACGCGATTAGAAAATTCCGTGGCGTTTTTATTCATTTCTTGTTGTTAACGACATCTCTGATGTACAATAAACTTAGTAAAATTTACATAATTTTGATTGTTGACTGTATTCCCAATACTCTTTCTCTCATTCCACTGTGAGCGATCTGAAGTTAGGTACAGGTGAACGATTATAGTAGAAATTACGGTCATCTTGTCGCATTTCGATATATACAACCGTGTCACTCTGACAATTCTTTTAAACGTTTTCATATTTCTTAAATCTCACCTAATATGTACAATCTAGGACAAAAATGGAATTTACGATGCACCAAAACTGTGTACTCAGTTCTGTTGAGATATCTTTAGCCGATTCGGAGAACATCGGACGTATATATAAAAACTGGAATATTCGCGCCATGCCAGTGAAACGCATACTCCCGTCGAGAGTAAAAATAGCTAAATAATACGAAAAATAATGTAATTTGTTCGTTTTAGATTGCTCTTTGTTCCTAAGTAATAAAATAAAATTTCATGTCAAAGATGCTTAAATTTCCATACTTTTAAACCTTTTTGTATTCCAGTAATCGATTTCCGGTGGAATAGTAGCGATAGAGACGCGATGAACATCATCGAGGAAAGATGGAACGATCGAACGACGAATATTATTATACGACATTCGTAAACGCGACTAAACGGTAACTCCGTATCAATTCCGTAGCTTTCTATTCTTATCCTCGTTTTCATGCGCTGACTTCACTGCTGTCTATCGATTCTCGATTGGCTAGGAAGATCATAGAGCACCGTACGTTGCCACGAACGACTATCACTACTACCTAAGCGATAGGGTAGACTAACACGGAGAATACGATCGACCAGCACTCGACCAACTCTGATATTGCTCGACGGAATAATCCTTCGATTCTTTCTTCCGTCTTATGAAACTATTCGGATGTCCTCGAATCGTAGAAAAAGAAGGCAATCTTACCAATCGATGTGTAACAAGCGTTGCGATATTGCTTCTTATCTGCTACAACGGGAACACTCGAGAGCCCTTCAATAGAAATAACTGGTCGCCTAGAAAATATATAAGAATATCGTTTTTTCTTTTAACAATTATTTTCACTCTTTTCATGAAAATTTTATTTTTGTTACAAGACTCGGAGCTCTTCAAGTAACACCGAGTTTTTTTTTATATCAAGTAATACAAACTTTCTTCGCTCGTTCAGTGAATCGAAATAAAGCGGGGAAACCTCAAGTTCCGTCAGGCAAGTGGAAGGGTACGTGAATGTATCAGACGCCTTCCAAAGTCAACTCTCTATACTTCATACTCATGGCCTCTCGCTTCAAGTCGACTCCTTTGTATTTCGCTCACCCAGTGTCTTCGCGTGAGTCTAGAATTCGCAATGGTAACACGCGAACGCACATTATTATTCATCCACAGCTTCGACTTGGGAACGTTTCCTGCTATTAAACTTGCTATAAGGAGCCACCACGATTCCGCGTGAGAGAATGAGGGCGCAAAGGTGAGGGGTTCAACCACCGGAAACCGCATTCCGTCTAAGAATATTATATTAGGTCATACATTATCTCTCGCCCGTCTCTCTACGTTTTGCAAAGGTAGAGGCCTAGAGAGAGAGAGAAAGGTAAAGAGAGAGAATATAAAACCACAGTCAACCGAAACGAAATATTCTTCACTCGCTAATCCAAGAACGTTTGCTTCGATGTTCAGTCCACGAACGAGTCCCGTGCGCTACTACTTGCAAGGAATATATAGTTTCGTTCCGTCCATTCTTACACATTTATCACGATACGAATCCGTCGAATAGGATCTGCCGATCGATGCTGCTGAAGATATATTTTCTTGAATAATTTTGCAAGAAATCCGTTAAATACATCGCGTGTTATACCGAGCCCCGTTCATCTCAAAAAGTTATAAATGTACTATCACGTTTTAGAATCATTGTAAAAGTTAAAACTTTTCAATTCAAATTCTCAGCGAAAAAGAAAAAAATTCTTTTTAACAAAGTATACTAATACTCAATTAAAAACTGATTTATTAAATCAATCAAGTTGGTATGTAAATTTCATTGTTTGTGGATAAGATTACGAATCGATTAAAAGTTTTTGTAACTTCTTATTTCCTGTTACACTAATCTTGTTATTTATTTTTATTATTTCGAATGAGTCTCGTGAATCGGAGCTTTATAGGAACTACCGCATCACGTTTCTAAGCAGGGTTTTTCATGCACATTTATATGAAAATTATATATTTTTTGGTTACTCGTAGTAAAGGGTGGTTAAATTTTAAGGGCTGATGTTGATTTTGAATAAAACACAAATTATTTAGGAAATTATTGTCAATTCTTTTTATTATGATAATATGGTATGGTTCAATTATGTATGGAACAAAATATCGGCCAAATGGCCGCCGCGGCCTCGGCGGCACACCTCCATCCGATGGTCCAAATTTTCGATGACGCTTAGGCATAATTGAGGTTATATGCCGTTAATGTGCCGAATTATCTCATCCTTCAGCTCTTGAATTGTTGCTGGCTTATCGACGTACACCTTTTCTTTCAAATAACCCCAAAGAAAGAAGTCCAACGGTGTCAAATCACATGATCTTGGCGGCCAATTGACATTGCCACCACGTGAGATAACACGGCCATTAAATTTGTCGCGCAAAAGAGCCATTGTTTCGTTAGCTGTGTGGCAAGTGGCACCGTCCTGTTGAAACCACATATCGCCCACATCCATATCTTCCAATTCGGGCCATAAAAAGTTCGTTATCATCTCACGATAGCGAACACCATTCACAGTAACTGTCTGACCGGCCTCATTTTGGAAAAAATACGGCCCGATGATGCCGCCAGCCCATAAACCGCACCAAACAGTCACTCTTTGTGGGTGCATTGGTTTTTCGACAATCACTCTTGGATTATGATTCGCCCAAATGCGGCAATTCTGCTTATTGACGAATCCACTGAGGTGAAAATGTGCCTCATCACTGAAGATGATTTTCTTCGAAAATTGATCATCAACTGTTGCCATTTCTTGCCACCATTCTGACCATTGACGACGTTTGGAATGGTCAAGAGGCTTTAGTTCTTGAGTCAATTGCACCTTATAAGCGTGTAAATGCAAGTCTTTATGCATAATGTTCATCAACGACGAGCGTGAGAGGTGCAATTGTTGGGCACGACGACGAGTTGAGGTGGACGGCTCTTCAGCCACACTATCGCGAACAGCAGCAATATTTTCTGCAGTACGAGCTGTACGAGCATGCACTGGTGTTTTAATATCTCCTACAGACCCAGTTTGCTCAAATTTTTGCACGATTTTTCCGATTGTACGCACATTTGGACGATTAAATTGACCGAAAAAATCACGAAGTGCACAATATGCATTTTGATTTGAACGCCCATTTTCATAATAAGCCTGAATAACTTTAACGCGTTGCTCGATTGTGTATCTTTCCATGGTTCAAATTGAGTTAGTCTGAAATTGAGAAATGTCAAATGAAATGCAGAAAAAAACTTGACGTTTAGGTGTGGTTCACATTCAACATCGGCCCTTAAAATTTAACCACCCTTTATATCATACCATATAATGTGCATTTATTAAAATGCATGTACGAATATGATGTTTTTTTTAGCAAACATGTTGGTCCATATGTCTGCTAACGTTTTTATATGCAATTCCCCTTTTAACTTTGTGTTTTCCCATCAACTCGTTCTTATCGTTCTTCTTCTTCTTCTTTTTCTCCTGCTTCCTGTTTTCCATACGGGCTTCCGGTGCCAGACCGCGACGCATAAGCGCCACCTATAAGCCGCCGGCAAACTCCATTTACAAAACTAGAGTGTGCAGAAAAAGTGAGATAGCGAGTGTGTAGCGTGACACGAGAGAGTGCAGTAAAGAAGAATAAAATAGCTTTGATAAGTTGTTCGCAAGGTGCTGTGTGTGCATTCGGATAATAAACATTTCTGACTCCTTTTGTGTATCCAATCTTTGTCGGGAATATTTCATTTTCTATTTTTATGCCGTTGGGTATAAACGAGTCTTGAGTGAGTATATGCTTTGGATCGTCTCGTATTTGTCTAACTCAGTTTTATGTACGTGAACTCAGCCAACATCACATTCACAGATATACGTTGCGTAAGAAAATATCGGTACTGCATCGACGTAATGTTTGCGGAGCCTATATCAGAAACGCTCATATAATATTTGAAGTCTATCGGAACCAGATATTTATGAAAAAAAAACTTGTTTATCGTACTTCAGTACAAAACAAATTACGTGAACTAAAATCTAATGGTTAACCGAGCCTTCAGGCGTTACCTTGAAGACTCAACAGCTTTTTAGAAACACGATTGCATTCTGTAGCTTTAGGAAATAAATGAATCGTTGTACCGTTGTTTAAAAAAGTTACAAAATGGTACTACAGACAACATCGATGATCCTACAGAATACTGTTTGTGCAGTTAAACACCGAAGCTTCATTGATATTGTACTTAGAGTGCCCGTGGACCAGTGAAAATCCTTTTAAAAAAATACCAGCACTCGAATGATTTATCCGGATACCAAAACTCTTGCCAGTTACAAGCGAACGCTATAGCCTATTCCCTCAATGGACAATTTATTGGCCCATAGATTTGTATATACGGAACGTAATTACATTTCGTATTCAAGGACCATCCTGTCAAATGTTACGTTTTAATCGATCCCGGTGACTCGGGTGACAACCGTGCAGTTTGGTATTGGGTTTTGAACAGGTACGAAAGAGTGAAAGAGAGGCAAATGTTGGGAAAATCTCTGGGTCAGTAGAATAATCCTGTTGAGCTTCAATATTCCAGCATATCCGATCGAATGCTCGAGATTTGGAGTATCCTCGTTCACAGCCAAACCAAACACTCGTCATCCAGCTGCAGTGGCACAGTAGCATCTGCAATTGACTATACCTGGGCTCGATGGTCGATAGTATAGAGTTAATTCAAATTTTGCGGACAACGAAAAAGCCCGGTGGGTGTGGAGACCGAATTTCCGTGACAATGCAATTTCCGGTTGGACAGTTATAACTCTGCCGACGCTGACTCTCTTGTCGTAGCAAGTACCAGACATACGTGCATAGCTTTGCAATTCAACCGCGTTCAGAGGAGCATTCGGAATAAACTGTTTGACGTATTAGTTCGATGTTTCCGTGAGCTTTGGATACGGATGCCCCAAAGCTAGAAGAAACATACAGCGGCATAAGGAAGGATCAATGGAATAACGGCGGAGCTTTTCCAGTTGTGCGGATGGTCCTGATACCAATATAGATACTAACGCTTCCGATAGGACCAACGAGAAGACGACGACGACGTCGGTGAATCCTTTGAATCACCGGTAAACGTTTCTCGTGCGAGGACACGCCAACCTTTTCAAGCTATCTCTGTAGGATCCTTCCGACTTACCTCCGACAGGTTTTTCTTACTCTTCGGTTTGAACGGAGAACAAGCATTGAAAACACCAAAGGCGAAGCAGAAAGGATGAGAGAGGCGGAGGGAGACATCCCCTAAGAATGTGGGCGACCCCACTGCTCGGTAGAGGTATTTTGAAAGGACAAGGAAGTCCGAGTTAAAGATACGGGCAATCGCGCTTTCCTCTCACCGACTTCACTTCCATTGCAAAACCCATCATGAAATCCTTTTTCCCCTCTTTTTCGGTTTAAGCTCCAGCAAACCCGACAATAGAGGTTTCCGGGTGACTCGCAACATTGGTTTCACCAGGTTCTTTGCTCCGCAATCCTTTTTCTTTAACGTTGATAAAACATTGTCATCTTGGCACCCCTCGCAAAAGAGTTAATTTCTCTGGCAAAGCTGATGACGATATCTTATAGGAGATCATAGGGAAAATTGATGAGCACCGCGAAGTGAAAATCAATTCTCCGGCGGTACCGGCTGCTGCTCCAACCAGTGATTCTTCCAAAGGCGTATAATAACATCTGGCCAATGGATGTAACCCTCATGGATGCACTGCTGGGATGCGCGATATAAATTCTTGACTGAAGAGAACGAGGACAGCAAGCAAAGCGATTTTGGTTCATGGTGACGGGTTTGCGGCATTAAAACTTTTATACTTTTCCCATAACGTTCGAATCGAAGATTCCTATCAACTCCTCGAGAGCAATCACAACGGATTTCCCGCGGTTATTACAAACAATTCTCTCAAATTGTTACGTGTATGGTTGAATTATTTATTTTCTGCATTTATCTGCTTTTACGATATCCTCGACCAGACTGTCCTTGTGCTATCTCGTGAAATCGTTCCAAAATATCATTCGCAATTTCGTCGAGCAGTACAATTTACAATATTGATGCTCCAAGTCTGAATCATGTTGAGCGTTACTATAAATATATACATACTTATGTCAAGAATCTGTTCAATTTCACTACAAAAACTAGCAAACATTCCTGCAGAAAAAGAAAACGTACCAATGACATGCCGGTATCTCGTAACTTTCTCATGATATTTGTTACGAGCGTGAAGTTACAACTGATCTTGTTATACACCAAAATGCTCTCTATTGCAAATATTGCATCAAGTAAATAGTTTTGAATATTCAACTGCGTAGCCACTCGGTGCCTCGACGATTCTTGGATCCTCTGTTGGAGACGTATGGAACTACATCTACGTATTTAGTTTCTCAAATTAAAGTCTACGAAGAAATGACATTTCATGTTTGAGCTTAACTCGAAATTGGACTCTTTAATTTACTACAAGTGCCTCACCGTTAAGCGAATGATTATACACCATGATGCAAAGTTATCCGAGAATGTGATAAAACTAAGGTTATGTCGGTTAATCTCAGACAAGCCACTGTGTCCTGAACGCTGGAACTTTCCGTTTCTGGTACTACCGTTCAGGGTTGTAAGACCTTAATTCACGCTGGCGTTGACGAAGTCTCGCCGGTACAGATCGACGTCAGGGAAATTAATCGCCAACGATCTTAATTCGTTTTCCTTTGTTAAGAAGCATAACAGTTCGAGGTATTAAAATTCGTGTCCGTGAAAAGTGCATGGTGTTTTACTTAATATCCCAACCCTGCGTAATATTTTTGTATTATTTTAATCCTATATGAGTGAATGAACAATGAAGCTTATAGTCGATTGCATATTTAATTACCCGCGGGTACACAGGCATGAGAGCACTCGGTCATGCACACCGGGCATTTTTTTCCGAGTATGATTGTCGAGTTATTCAGTATATTTGAAGTGATATGATATTAAAATCTGGAGAAAAAATTATTTTCACGAAAACAAAGTTTCCTCTGTGAGAAAGAAAAATTAATTAAATTCGATATAAACTCGTAGGGCTACCATTTACTATCACTTCTATCAATCCATTCACCATTGTCAAATTCAATTATTCAAGCTCTTTATTTCATTGATCGAATGATAATAAGAAATGTGAAAATTTCTTAACGTTATACGTTAAGATCCTGAAGTAATGAACTATTATACCCCTACGCCATATACTTTAAACGTCATTTAAAAACTATACGACAGTTTAAGTGTTAATAAAGTTATAGTAGCACTCATCGTGTTATGGTTGCTAGAAAATAGGTAAAGTACCAGTCGTTCTAGTATTATAATATAAACTCAGTGCGTCCAGCATACCCGGAGAAAAGTTGTGGCCCTTCCTGCAGCAGCAGAAACTTCACTACCGTTGAACCTTTGGTAGTTTAGTATCCACAAGTATAGCTGGTACACTGCGTCAACACGTCAAGTCAAACTTTCGTGGAAGCTTCCTCTCATCTCGTTGCTATACCTGAATGTATAATGTATAAACGTGGGAACGGTATCCTAACGTGTAATAACTAGGGTTCTGCGTGGACACGGCGAGTGACAGGATAGTAGACGAGAAGCCAGCGAGTTTCAGGTAGTCTACGATCCTACCCAGGACGGTCTGCATAACCACAGTGTGTCTATCTACACGTTGCGATCTTGCAACTGCTTACTCATTCTGTTTCACTTGCGTCTGACCACAGGCAGGTCGTAACTACAGGCTAACCTTGTCACTATTAGTTACTCGCCATTAAACTTTAATAATTATACAGACACTGGTATTAACCGGTGGGATTATTTAATAAAACGTTTTATATGCGTTTCTTATTTCTATTTACATTACATTCAATATGTTTTATAAAAATAGTTCGGATATAACGAATTATGCGGTGGAAATTGATTCTGATAGATGCAATCAAGCCGCAACGATTCCATCTTACTTTTCCACGCTTCCAATCAGTTCGTCTTCCATTTTATTGCGTCTTTCAACATAATTATTCTATACCTTTCACTGTAGTTCGCTCTATAACGTCGTGGATCAAGAAGACGAACCGTCAGAGTTTGATTGACCTCCTATCGTTGACCCTTCACCTCTGACAGATTTATTTTAGTAACACGAACCTATCAGAAAATAAATCTGTGGGTACGTGGATTTTAGCTTTATCAGCATATCCGATAGATCGCATCTCGGTCTATCCGATCTATCTTTACACACTGAAAGGGGAAATTTTAATTGCATTGCGAATCGAACATCGCTCGTCCAAGAGTTTGCTTAATTCTTTGAATGTACATAGCTGTACTCTTCGGACATTCGTGTACTATTTTACGCATAAAAAAGTATACAAAGTAGAATATTTCACATCGCATACTTATTATTTACCATTTTTCACAAATGAGGAAGTATGGTGATCAATTTAAATTTCTTCATAGAAAAAGCTGTGTGAAATATAAAAAATAATGAGAAAACGGCGTCCAAGGTTCTACTTTTCTTCACCAAATTCAATACCTAGCACCACTAAATATTCTTTCGTTTCATTAGAAAGTTTGAGTCCAATTGATAAAGGTTTACGTGAGTCAGTCAACGTCGATTTATCGAAATTTCGAACTTGGATAAAATCCTAACGCTTTTATGAATTTTTACCAAATCCAATATCAAATGTCGTAGAACATTAATTTACATTTTTTTTTAAATATTTAACTCGATTACAAAAGATTTGCAGCAACTAGAACATTTACAATCTTCGAAATATCATAAAATACTAATCCGTGTATCAATTTTGACAAAAATCTCTTTAATCGAACACCAAATTTCAGTTTGATCGATCGAGTCATTTCTTGTTTCGTTGCGTGTACTTGGAAATTTCAGAAGGCTTCTTTCCAATGCAAAATAAGTCTTCTCTCGATCACTAGATTCTGGAGATAATGTTCCGAAATCCCCTGAATAATGGTAGTACAAGACGTATAGGTATTAGAGTAATATCAGTAAAAGTGGACATTCGTTGCACAAATAAATTGAAGGCATCTGGAAAAATGTCGTAGCAGGGTTTGATGACACAAATGATTTGGTTGTTCGTGTAATTTGTCCCAGAGAGGAGACATATCCGTGCGGGAATCTCGCAAGTGGTAATAGCGAAACACGAGGGTGACGAAACGGTGCATGTCCAATGTAGAAAAAGGGGCGATGAAAATTCTTTGGGTCTACGTAATATCACGAATGCCCTTTTACCAGAGTCTTGGTTTACCCTACGCATCGCGTAGCAAGACTATAATACAGTCGCTACTGTGATGGAGCTGACAGAGGAGCCACTATTTCTCAAAGAACGAGAGCCCGGGATGAAGAAAAAGAGCTGAGCTCAAGGATGGCGAATTATTTAATGCGGTATGCTTCATTTGAACCCGAATAAAGAGACTCGTAGTTATGTGTATACGGGGGAGATAACAGGGCAGGATTGCGGAACGCTATTTGATATAAGAAGAAATTATGGCCGTGTTATGGCAAGACTAACAGGCTTTGAGACGTCGACAGTCTCAATTTTCTCAATGCACAAAGTAGAGAAAAAATAGAAGACAACGAAGAGTAAAGACATTGTTATTTTCAACTATGTACGAGTACGTATCTCGTATAACATCATATTCATTATTATCTCAAATGTCACATTGTTTTCTCTACTGGGAAGACAGAATACGAGACGGTCGTTACACATTGATGAAAAAGTAAAGATTTTCTGCTCCGCATAAGGAATTATTCGAAAGATTATGTCGATTCTCCCGTGGAAAAGGAAGGATTGCAGAAGTAAGGAAGAAAATACGTAGAGTCGTCGCAGTAAAGAAAAATGAGTGTTCCGCAGATAACACCGCGCATGGTGTTACGAAGAGCGACGCAGGTCACCTAAAGACGGTCGTATAAGAAAAATGTAGAGACGTCGTCGTTCGCGGTATTAAGGTTTGGGGTCAATCGGTTACCCCCTACCGTGATTCTCAATTTTGTCATTTTTATTACAAGATTCGTATATCCAGATGAGAATTCTCGACAGAGCTACCACAAAACACGAGTAGAAGGCTTTCGATTCATATATTGAACGGTGACACACTCGGCCTGCCCTTATTTCCCGCTTTCACTTATTCCTTTTAGTTCTTTTCCTATCTCTTCGTCTTCGTATACCGCGATGATGACTTCAGGACTTTCACGAATACTGGAAGAAAGACAAAATAATCTGACGGGGTAGAACGGATCTATCTATAATAAATACAATAAATTGTTGTTATATGTTGATTTTAAGATTTCATCTGATCTGATCGTTCTCTACATTCATCAGAGCAAATTATAGTACCGCGGTAACAATTTCAAGTGACAATTATGAATTTTTAATCGATGCAATTATTGTTATATTTACCGTAATTAAGTTTCATTGATTGAACAATAAAAATAGTCGTCGTAGTAATTAACCCTGCGTGGTCACTTGGGGTAAATTTGACCACCAACTGTAACACAGCAATTAATGCCATTCATGCGGCACCCAAATAACCACGGAGGGTTAATAACTGTCACTTAAGCGTTGAAAACACAACCATGATATTTCTATGTCTATATACGTTCAATATTTATTTGATTTAATTAACATAATTGCATTGAAATACTAATTTGTAGTTATTAAAATGACTGAAATTTATCTGATTCTATTAAACGTGTGAGACTAAAAATCGTACTACACTTATTCGTCGAATGTTCATTTTACCCCGTCATTTCATATATCGTTTCTAAAAAAGAGTAAGAAGAAGAAGGATAAGAAGAAAAGAAGTATAGAGTAGAAAGAGCCTGTGGAAAAAGTTTTCACGTCTCGTTTCGATCTTTTGCGAACGAGATATTTATAGATTGAAGCGGAAAAGCGTATAGATACGAAGCGGTGAAAAGAGTTTCGAAGAACGATGGGTTTCAATGGATGATCGTGAACGTCGAAGAAGACGAGATGTATGTAAGCGTACAGTAACATTACGGTTCGTGGGAACGTCAAAAGCTAAGTATATAGTCTGTACAGATCTTGAAAGAAGCCAACAGTGAATTCGAAGTCACGCGGGGGCAGAGACGAAAAGCTAAGCAAAAGTAGTTCGAAGTGCTAGTTGGTATATATTCCATTCGCGATGGATAAGTCGTGGATCGACGTTTACGATCGTTGAGAAGATTACAGTTGAAGCTTCGATCTTGCGATTTTGCTGTTGCTGCATTAAAGGGATATACGAAGACGAGATAGCATTAGATACGACAATTCTTTCCCAAGGGTGTAGAACCCTCCCGTTACAGCAGTATCACTGTATTATGGAGATGGACCGACCCTTGTTAAAAAAAAGTTCCAGCCAAGTTGAAAAGCAATTAGGATATAGGTTCACATCGAATCAATGACTATGTTCATGCGACTGCACACGCACCAACTGTATCTGTATCCGTATACCTATACTAACTGATAAAAAGCAGAAGAGCGTCTACAACAGCATTTTACATGTTTAATATTGTGAGATACGCCCTTCTGTTTATCAGCCAAATTCTGTTTATCAAATTTCGATGAATCTCTTATCGAGGAGAAGTTAAAGTGTGCGAGGGTGGGTTACTGTGGTAAGCTGGCGTCAACGAATGAAAGTAAATTGTTAATCAAAGTTTACTGACCATTCGGTTAGGAGTATGCTCGAACCGAAACTTTTATTCGTCATGGGGACCCGAGGATATCAATGATTTAACAACGTTAAGTATGTCCTGAATAAACAGAGGATTCTGAAGAAGGTTAAGTTCTTATTTGAAATTAAGATATTCTCTCTCAGACTGTTAACATTTTTATGGTACATATTATGAAATAAAATTTAAAAATTGTTTAAGTTCATTACAAGATTTGTCTCAATATTATTTATTGAATATTAACCGACGGCGATGGGTGCGCAGTCGGTGCGCGACTTTGAAGATTTTTTGAGTCAAACAACATTGCGTCTTGTCAATCCTCGGATGAATGACCGCTTTTAGATAACGCATTGAATCGTTGAACGCGGAAGGTTATTTGTACTCTCGGTATACTGTACTCTCGTGCGAATGCGATATAATAGTGAGGCAGGAGTTGGCTTGAGACAAATTACAGGGAAATATTAGAGGAAATAGCAAGGTCTAAAGTGAAAAAGAAATTTTGAATTCGAAAGGGGATACAGCAGCGGAATAACAAAAATAAAACAAACCTTTCATCGCAGATTAACCATAAAAATAGTATTGGAGTACAAAAAAAAATTAAAAATGGCAATAACAAAGTTTCTGAAAACATAATACAAGGAATGTGTAAAAAGGAAATCGAGTAATACAGATTGAAACGAATTTTACCATAAGACGTGAAAATTTTATTATCAGCGAATCAATACAATCAAGATTCCTCCAGAATCAACTTTGATATAAATTTTCTCGATGCTCACTCATGCAGCAAATATTGCCGTAATTTTGAGCTAAGTATTCCTCGCCGCGATGCATCTTACGCCGTAAAGCGAACGCTCAGTACCGAGCAATGTATAGGAAGTACCTATCGTCCTTCCAGCTTGCTCAGGCCTAGCATCGCTAATAAATTGTATACAAGTCTCCTTTGAACCTCTTTGTTGAGATGAGACTTGCGGAATTTAATTGGCTTCTCTTTGAAACAGGTTCAGAGTTTCTCTACTTACCGCGCGAAATGTTCGCGTGGTTTGTATAGCGAAATAGCTCCCGATATAGGCGCATGCCAAAATCGTATCTCGCACCGAGACAGGGGCGCGTATGAAGGGAGGAACTTCGTTAATTGTACCCAGACACCGATAATCGCGGATACGATCCTCGTTATCAGCTCTAATGAAAGGAACGTGCCGCACCCTCTTCTGCGCGGTAATATAAATTGTATACACTCATTAAAATCGAACGAATTACCGCCGTCTCGATAACGAACACTGCCAAGTATCAGTCGTACCACCGATTTGAAAAATAAAAATTATCTTAGGTGATGTATGTAATAAAAAAAAAAACTCTACCAGAATAAAAACTACTTCGGTCTGTAATTAAATTTTTTTTATTTTTCATTGAATTATATTGTTTCTTAATTAAATTTTATGAAATATATCTATTCGCAATTGTTTTTTTCAATGTGTAGAATTTGTTTGATTTATAAATTTAAGTGTGGCAATATTTGACACTTAAGTATCCACGCAAGCTTAAATCCAATGATTTTTTGATAGAAATTACAATAATAAATTCACACCTTGATCCGCTTAACGATAAATCTTAAAAAGAATTGAAGAAAGCTTCGTGGTTTCGATAACTCGTCGATTATGCAAGAAGTTTATTTTTCACATCCTACGCTCCTCCCATGATATCCTCAACCGTTCACTAATTAGAATTTTACTGCGAAATTTATTTCAACCCCTCGAACACGCCCTCTCGAAAACGAGATAGGGTGACTCGGTGATTAAACTCCGGTGAATCTTGTCTCTCCCTGGGCTTTACGAGATATTTAAAGTTGAGTATTATCCGGGCGTTGGAGTTGCAAAGTCACACTGGGCTTTCAGTAGAAACGAAATACGAAAGTAGAAATCGAGAACCAGGTATATATATGGCAAATAGGACGAGGGGAGGTTAGAAGGAACGAATAGACAACGGCGAGGACATTAAAGAGGAGGGAACGGTATAATCGAACTCGGTTTTTTCCTCCTCCAGTATCCGTGACTGTGTGCAAGAGTGAACTGGGTCATCAGACCTCCAAGGACCCAAAGAGCCTCGTTACACAACCGTGAATAATAATTAAAAAACAAAAAATAAATAAAAACTAAAATAAACTGAAGTGAAATAAAAGTAAAAATTATAAAGTCGTGTCACGAAGAAACCCAACGGGAAAACCGAGTAACAGAAACAGAATTCGGATCCATAAAATTAATCAACGCAATGGTACTGTACACGGTTGCGGAGCTTTTTATGAACCTCTGGAATAAATATCACCGGACGACGTACAGATGTATTACAATGTATCTACGTAATGTCCATTTCTGCAGACGAAGAGCAATTCGCAAGCTCACAAGTAAAAACTCTCGACAGAGACTATAGAGACCTTTTCGCACTTATGGAAGATGGTATATACGTGTGTACACACCGTACGTATACCGTACAGCAGTGAAGAAATCCCTTGAGGGGAATGAGATGGGAAGTAACGGTCGTAGTTGTAGTTCTCGTGGCAGTAGCGGTAGCAGAAGCGACCGAAGACGCGCCCCTTTCATCACCGCGAGCGAGAGGTACCAAAGCGACCTTCGACCCGATAGAAATCGTCGGGGCGTAATCCTCGAGAGATTATCTCGAAGGGGAGAGGCGAGAATGCGCTTGCCTCGCTCTCCCGGCGTTTCACACTTTTCATCGAAGGGAAGTTAAATGTACGGTGCAAGGATGCTCGATATCTTGCGATAGAGAAAAATTTGTCACTCCTCGGTAATGACTGCTTATCGTCTCTGCTGTCGCTGTTCTTTTTGCTTCTCCATAAAGAAAGCAAACGGTCAATTTTTATCTAATTTCAAGTGACCGTAAGTTTGCTCCTGTACGATTGCAAAACGTCTTGACGCTGTGATTCAAAAACCATTGCAAGCAATTTTGTCGGATAGGATCTTAACGGTACGTTCAACTTCAAACAACAAACATTTAAACTCTGGAACAATCTCAAGACCAAAAAAGCATGGTACAAGCTACAACTGTCCCTTATGCTTATATTCAAAATATTATATAAATATTTCTGTCTCAAAGAATGTGGAAATTAAATGGAATATCAGGTGCCGGATATTCGAGGCGTGCGGTGAGTCAGATCCATAGAGAAATATAGAACGATAGAGCTGGAGTATAAGTGGATTGCATTTGACAGAAAGCACACGAACTTAATCCACCGTAAAGCGCTTCAGCGTAGGCGGTATCCAGAGCAGAAGTACCGAAAGTACTGGCAGGAGAGGAGATTCTCTCATTCCCTACTCTCTTGCCCTAACAGTGCCTAATAAATTATTTAATTTAACACTCCCCGAGATAAGGCATAATACTATGCTGGTACCGTCGGCGATGACGGTGGCGTTGACGGTGAGTATGTGAACTGGCACTGCCCCGGCAGAGCTTAACAGGGTCGGACGTGTGGAACCTCCCCTGGCGTGTACCGTATTAAATTTATGCCACTCGTACCTTTACCGGTGTGGCCGACAGAGAAACTCTTCGAGCTACGAGCCCTCGCTTGTTCTCATACCTCCCTACTGGGTTAGGCATGTCTTCTTCCCATGATTCGTTTAATTCCGCAGTCTTTGCGAGCGAATGAAATGTTATCGCCGACACGGAAAGAGGAAGCCAACACCATAGCGGACAACGAATAAAAACAAGAAAACCGTAAGAACACGATGCTCGTTCCCATCCTCTTCTACTTGTTACAAAATGATTACTTGTAAATATAACTCAATTTTTTAATAAGACATTTATTGCATTTGCTTGACACTTACAAATTTCATATTGTTTCGTAGATTATACATTGGTTAAATTGTTTAATCGTAAATGTACAAATTATTAAATATGCAAAGGCACAAAGAAACGGTTAAACCGGCGGTTGAATCAAACTAATTTCGGTTATCTTCATTAAATTTACTTTTACATATATATCACTGTACGGGCTTGACTAAATGTCACTGTGAGATTCGTGATATCCAACGTCGTATGAGGTTGAGCCAATTATATTTAGTTTCCTCAATTAAGTTTACTTTGACTCAACTAAATTCAGTTGAATAATGTTTTTTTTTTTTCAGTGCAAGCATACCGCAAGCACGTTTAGACTCTTTCAGTACACTCTGTTATCATTGCATCTTTCACCACGCAAAGAGTCACGACTTGGTGCCTTTATCTCCCTTACCCACCTTTTAATTTCTTCTCATTCCCTCTGAACCTCTTACACTTTCGCACACCTCGTCGATTTTTTTCCCCTCATAAACACTCTCGTTTATATCCCTTTTCGACTGTACGAACCTCTCGGTTTAATTAGCGTGAGTCAACCTCGCGCGGTAGCCTTCCCGCTAAAAGAGGTCACAGCATCACCGATATCCTCCGGGAAATTATCGTGATTGCCGTGAAAATGTAGCTTCTCGTTTGCCCTGCAGCGACTCATCTTACGCCACCATTTAGACACTTCCTTTGAACCCTTTTGCCGTTAAGAAACATGGAAAGAAGAAGACGGGAAAGTTTGAAATCACTGAAATAATGTCTGCGAACGAATAAAGGAGAGAAGGAAGGATGGTCTGATCTGTCAAATGTGAAAACAGTTGACATTCATTTTTTATTATTAATTTTGTGCAATTTTAATTAAATACGATATTCTAGCATATTCACACAATAAACTGCAATACGACATTGATTTCTCTTTATAGTACAATACCTTGTACTATTTTTTATATCCTCTTAACTTTAATAACCTATATTTTTCTTATGACGAACCGGAGACGCACATCGCGCCTGACACTTCGGTGTTGTTGCCTGTCACCTGGTAAACGACTGATCCATTTATATGCGTTACACGCACCGTGACCGGTGCGAAGCTTTGATGTCCACGTAATTCCACTTTACCGAGGCGTCATTATCTTTTTAATAAGATACATCAGTTACGTTCAGCTCCCTTTCAATTTCGTATGTTAAGCTCCAATATTCTTTCTAGACGCTCCTTTCGCCCGATATATCCAAGATTACGACAAAGAGATTCTTCGAGTGAAATAAGCAGATGGAAGTGTTAACAGCAGTGACAGAACGACAAGCACAGGACACGTTTCTCATTAGAGTGTGACGTGAGTTAGTAAAGAAAGTTTTGCACCCTCGCAATATCGTTTCAATCAAATGTCATGATTTTACAGTTTCTCGTGCTAGAAATTCATAAACTTCAATTAATAACGAGGAAGTAATTGTTTCGTAACACGTATTCACGATTATCGTTTCAATCACTTGAATTACTTGTTAATATTAACATTTATCATTGTTGTTATGGCAGTTGTGAGAGAGATCCGCGGTGAGTTCCAGTCTTTTTATGGAATAAGTAGCTGGATTAAGTACTCCAACAACAAAATCTCGAGATAAATTTTTTTTACGAAAACATCCCGTGCAAAAATGTTGTATGGCAGCCACGATTAATAGAACCATGTACCAATCCATAAAAGCTTTCCTAATAACATTCCAAGTTCAAATAGGGCCGTCCAATAATGGGCACGGTAAGGATTCCTCAATGGAGCCCTGTTTAGATTTTGTGGAGAAGTCCACGGTAGAGATTTAAAATTAGAACCTTACCGCAACCCACAGGGGCTTCCCTAAAAATCTTAGGCTGTAAAATATAATCAAAGCTGACGTGTTCAGGAACTCGATGATATATTTTGCAAGGTGCAAACGTGCTGATGTGAATAACTTATTGTCTACGAGCAATTATTGATGAATTATCAATATAGCATCGCGAAAAAATTAGCTTTCATTAACAATTATCTTCATTGTTAACTAAACTGTTAAAAATGTTAAATTATTTTCGTGGAATGCTGACTCCTCAAAGAATGCGATTAATATATAATGTTCATAATATTTAGTTTTGTTTAAACGCACGTATTATGGTACAATTGTTAGGTAAGAAGCGAAGAGGTCAATAATTGTCGATGCTTGACTTCTTGATTTCTCATTACCTGTTATTAACAATTTATCGACAAACAATTATTAACCGATTATTGGTTAAGAATTGTCCACCATCCATCGATAAACAATTACTTAACGTTTTATGCGTAAAAAAAGTACAGTGTATACAACACTTTCAAGTTCATTATTCAATTGTTAATCGGTACTCAACAATTGTCAATTAACATACTGTTAACTGACAAATACGTTATTTATTAAAATTATTAATTGATTGTTAAATATTGTAAACGTTGCAAAAAGTACACTATAAGATAAATGTGTGTTATGGGTTCATCAATATTATGAGAACCCGGGGAATTGTTTATCGGAATAACTGAAATAATTAATTCTCCTCGTAAAATGACTGAAGGTACTTTTATTTCTATTATTCTAGTCGGAACCATATAATTGCATAAAGTCAGTGGGTATTTATATTTTCTTAATACTTCAAATAGACAATGAAACAATATATTTCGAATGATGTATATATATCCACGTGAATTAAGGCGCCGAACAAAATCACCAATCCACAGAGTCACAGGTTCAAATCCCATCAATGACAAAATATTGAAACGTGTTTTTTCAGTGATTGATATGTACCATTCTGTCGAATATGCTGGAATTTTCAATTAAAAGTGTAAAGATAAACCGTTTAAATGAGTGCAAATAAATCTTTAAAATTAGTTTTGTTGGTTGGTTTTGTAGGGTTTTAAAGGGACAGCCTTTATAAGCCCTAACAAGAAAATCTATAATGTCCCCATACTTTCAAGTGTGACAAACCTGGAGAGGCATTCGTTAGATTTCCCTTCTCGGCCCCGTAAAGAGTTGGGGAAGACTAGAAGGGCCCATAGAAGATCCCTAATTAAATTTCTTCACGGGATAGCTTTCTCTATGAGGAAACGAAAGACAAGTTTTTCGAGTAATTGTTATTAAAATCGTTATTAATTATACAAGTCATTTAAACTGTACAATTTTGCACCAGAAAAATATTAAATAGAAGAAGCTACCAAATGGATATAAAATGGTTATTACTACCGACTGCCTTGTACGGGGTGCATTAATACTTTGCAACACTATAAAAACTGTGTGCTACTCAACTGTAGTTGCCGGAAGTTTCGAAACCCCACTCTTGAGAATAACCAAAAACGGTATAATTCGCACCCACTTTTGAGAGAGCATAACAGTGGGGTAGATTCGTCGTGGGGAGATTGGGGTAAGGGGTTGAAACGTCCGACGAGAATGGCCTGCGACCCTCCTTTCCTTTCATTCTTTCTTTGTCTTGCCACAATGAGAGGCAGTTTCAGATTGTTACGGTAGATAGCTAACTCCTTCAGTCTCTGGAGAACGGCAAAAGGGGGTGAGTCTTACTTCTGTACACGCATTTAGTATACTAAATGGGATTACGCGGGTGTTATTCAAGTTTAGACCTTGACGATATCGTCAACGAGTGTCGAGGCACAGTTTTTATTCTAACGTAGCGAGAAAAACTTATGAGGTGAGGTTGCTACAAACCTTACAGTCATTTATCAAACTGCCGAAGGAAAAACCGAGCACAGAAAAATCCTTATCATCAGTCAGTTTGCGACGAGTGAATTTCTTTAAACTCACAGAATGTTTAATTACTATTTCCAGAGTTCGAATCAATATTATTTAATTCGTTAAATTGCTTAAATTAATTTTCGTAATCCTCCTAATCTTTGAAAATAATATCAGAAAATAAAGTAAACTTAAATGTTTCATTTATTTATTTGTATTTAATATCTTCCAGCTGTTCCGTTGGGAGGAAATTAAGAGAACTCTATCGATAGATAAGATAACAAATATTCCAATATTATTTTTCTTCCTAAATATTTTGAAGAGCAGATAAGGTTGATCGTCGATATCCCCTCGTTCACACAATTCGAATTCCCTCGCAATATAACACTCCGTTAACACATAATACTCACTTGTGGAATATCGCATAGAATACTGAACAAGTGTTGGAACCTTTCGGTGAACCGAGACTCTTACGCCGAAGATTATTTCCCCACGGGTGTATCGAAAATGCCTCGAGTAGTAAAAGACTACGTGCTGGTCATCTATTTCTGTCTTTCTTGGTTTCTACTAGTCAGCTATGGCAATAGTGATAGCCTGGCTGTTCCATTGAAGCACGTCGTCTTGCAATGCGGAAACGAAATAAAAAAAAAACGAATGAACGGAAAGGAAAAGAAAGAAAGTGAGATAGACAGATCCGGTGAGGCGTGCAAAGAAATGTAATAATGGGCGCAATCGTCCGTTTCTCGTATACCATATACATTTACTGTAGTGCTATACTCTTGAGCGAACGGGGAATACGACCGAACCGTAAAATCTTCACGAGTGGCGTACTACAGTTGCGACGAATAAGAGTTACGTATATCCCATGGCTCTTTCCGTTTTAGAACCTTTGAAAAGTCACTAGTAAACCAACGTCGTGAAGCTCGGTGGTAGGAGAGACCGGGGTTGGCCGAATCAATTCCGATTCCGTGATCCTCAGCAATTTTTTCAAATGCCTATTCGACACCTAAACTTATGGAATTCTTTAGTGGCATTAGTCAGCAACATTCTCCATTAATTTAAACATCTTATTCTTTATAAATTCATCAGGAGAAAAAGTTTATCGAGTATATTCATATCAGTAAAATAAATTCTTCTACCAGTGTGAGTTGTAACCAGCTTGGAAGAAATCTATATTGAGCTAGAGCTGGATACAATTTGTCTCTGTATGGAGAAAAATAGTGAGTCGCCACATTGTCCCCAAAAAAGATAATAATAGTTGAATGAACCAATCGATTGGTTGAGCGAATGAATAACTTGGTTAGCGGTACAAATAAGTCGGTTCACCCAACTATTATTAAATTTCCGGTGCCAAAGATAGTTCTAGCTACTAACAATTTTCTTTCGTGCGATTCAACAAACCCCAGGTAACCCTGTGTATTACGGCGTACTACAACTATCCTATGGATACTCAACGTGATTGTTATTAAACATCAAAACCTACATAATAACGACACGTAAAGATGGGTAAGGAATAAGGGGAGTTTTAATAAAAGTTCCAACTCAAAGTTTACCGTGTTTTTGTATACGCATTAAAGAATTCATCGTCTTCGCATAAGATCGTCGACGAAACTACATAAAACCTCTCATGCTATAATTTCATCGTACCGAAGCTTCCATTAGATTGCATTTTACTGGTAATAACTTGAAGAAGAAAAAAGAGAATATAACAATCTTGACGCGGAATACTTATCTCTATTACGAGTAAGCTCAATAGTTCTTCTCGCGTAGAGCTTTCAATTTGATGCTGAAACGGCGGAAATCGACGTCTCTTCTTATGTCGTAAATGCGTCGATATGTATATGTGTTTATGTAGTATATACATAGAGACCAGAAACTTCACAATTTCTTCTTGCGAGCTCGAATTCATAAATGTTAGAGTTTTCTCGATAGTTGAAGCGTCGAACTCGAAAAGGAAAGAGAGGAGGGAATAAAGACGTAAGTGAAATGTAGGGAATTCAGAATAGAGTCAGGAAGTGAAAAGAAAGAAGGAAAATCCGGAATGTTGGTAACGTTTTGCCACGATTTCCCTTGTCGCGGTTTCTCCCGTGAGACCAACGTACCACTGAAATCGAGAAAATATCAACGAAATCATTCTAACCCCCTGCTCCTCCCTCCTTCTCTCTATATGACTATAGCTTCAAATTATAGTAGGTTAGTGAAATCGTCATCGATCGAGGCGTCAATTCAATACTCCTCGACAAATGCAAACGTGAATGGAATTATTGGTGCAGATGATATGGAGTTAGACATTATGTAAACTGCATACTTTAAAGAAGAAATGGAAAGAAACTTGGAAGGCGTCGGCATTATCTCAAAGCTTATGCATTATTAAAAATAAATCGTTAGATAGAAAAAAAAATGCTCTCATGGTAACCGTGTAAATTCATAGAGATACACGAGGACGTAAAAATACGCCGATGTGTGGCAAGGCCACCCATTGGGTGTTTCTCGGATATCGGAAGATCTCAAGCAGAAATTTAGTCGGGCAGCCACGATTAAGAATAGGGCCTTGTTAGGCTTTGGCAAGGTTTCCATAATAGGGATTCCAAACTAGGGTCATGTACCAATCCATAAAGGCTTCCCTAATAACATTCCAGGTTGAAATAGGGCCATCCACATTGGCCACAATAGGGATTCCTCAATGGGGCTCTGTTTAACTTTTGTCGGGGATTCCACGGTAGGAATTCCAGACTAGAACCTTAATGCAACCCACGAGGACTTCCCTAAAAATCTTAGATTGAAAAATAAAATGAAACTCGACGTATTCAGGAACTCGATGATATACAATATATTTTCGTTCGCCTGAATATATTTCTGAGCAAATATTATCTTCTTCAATTACCATCTACATTTATAAAAATATCGATTGTTCTGACATGCATTCTGTTAATTATTGTCCAGCACGCTTTTGATGGGACTGCACCGACTAGATCTTTTTGAGAGCGACGTGTCACCTCAAAATCTTACAAATGAATTTGATTTGCAACTGCACTTATGAATACTTGCAATTTGATAAAAAAAATTACACTTTAAAAGAGCTAAATAATAAAAATTCTTCGTAAGTGAATTATTTTTTTTTTCCTAGCCAAGTTCAACGGTGCAAATATTATTTTTTTGTAACTTTCAAGTTGTCATAATGTTTAGGTGAATCAAATTGGTTTTGCAACTATTGGTTTTTCATTTTCCCTGTAAGAAGACTCTATCTGGTCGAAGTATAGAAATTTCCATTTGAAACTCTTACGCAAAAAGTACAAAGTTGCCGTCAAAAATTTCGACAAGAGTTATGGAAATTTATATACTCGGACTGCACAGAGTCATCATACAAAAAGAATGAAAGCTTACCAAGCCAAATTTGATCTCTCGGTGCAGCCTTAACTGAAAATAAAAAGACTATTCTCACCGATGAACTCGACTATAGTAAAGAAAATACTTGTAAACATATTTCGTTTTTTAAAATGCTTTTCAAGTAGTATTTTTTATCACGTTGCAAGATTTCATACGTGCAATTGCAAAACAATTACATTTTTATGATTTTTCAGATGACTTAACTTCCATAAGCAGCTTAATATTGAATCTTAATGATTAAACATGCGGGAACAACCTACGAGAGATTCCCTTCTCATGATTCGAATTTATTTCCATCCCTTTGCAGATACTCGTGAAAAAGCGTAAGGAAAATTATTCTCGTAGTCAAAAAACCATAAATCTCTCTCATGGAGCATGGTGGCTGAAACGGGTTATTACACAATGCCAGAAAAAAAGCTGTACGAAATCCCTAAAAGCTTTATTTGATTTTTCGTCTTTTATGTTTCATCTTATTTCACAATTCGCACGATTTCCTCCGATGGATCATCCGATGAACAGATTTTTTTTAACAGTGCGGTAAGACAAATATGACATTTTCACGTTAATTCTGTCTCCTCTGAGATTCTTTATAAATCTCCAGGTTGAAAAGCCTGCCACATCGATGATGTACAGTGGCTCGATGCTTCTGGGAGAGAAGTGGAGAAAGCAGAGACCGTGTTGCCCCAAGAGAATCGAAGCCACGGCTCGTTTGCCACCCGCCGATCAAACTATAGAGCGCCCCTTTATGAATATGTAAAGTTCCCGAGAGCCGCACCACTGTCCGAGCACGAAACTGTTTGAACGTCGGTTCAAATATTGACAGTGACCTCCACCTCTTCGGTGCATCCGTGTGTCATGCCGAGGAGGGTGTGTTCTCACCACGAGAGTGCGAGACTCTATCTCTCTGATATTGTACACACGGAAACTTTATGCACCGCGTTACAACAATGTCGGACAAAGCAAAAACCTCCATCGTTACAAATATATTCATAAAATAATGTTTCGGTCCCTGTTGACGAATCGAGTATAATCAATACTCGGAAAAACTATTGTTTCCTTGTCCAGCGCCTTTGTACGTATACTCGTACAACATGTACATTATTGAGCCCAAGCAACTTTTCACAGCAATATTGGCTAACTTATGTCTTCTCGACCCGTGATTTTGATGGAAAAAAAAAAGAAATATTTCTACGGAAATGATTTTCTTTAACGCGAATGATGTGTCTCAATCGAGAGACATATTTTTCATCGAAATATCAAATGGTCGCTGGATACAATTGAATCAAAAGAAAATAATTCTGTTCCATGGCTTGAGTATAAAATAAAACTGAGTCTAGTACAGATTAATTCATTACCATAAGCAATTTGTCTTAAAGATACTTCAAGAAAAATGTGCCTAGACTAATCTGAAATGAAACTTTGCTATCGGTAGCTCGATACTACCTTCCAAGAGCTGATTTAACCCCGAGTTAAAAAGGCAACATACCCCCATCTCTACCCCTCGTTAAATTAACGACACTTTCGACTAATGAAAAAACTTCGTGAATGCTGAAAGCAAAAGGAAGAATGATTGGGCGAAAATTCGTGCTTTCTCGGTGAAATGAAACGGGGATAGTTGCTACTGCTGCAAGGTAATACCAGAATTAGAAAAGCCCCGAAGGCCTATAGTATAACAGTAGTAGGATGTAGTATACCGGTAGTAAAGTTTCCGTATATACGTCACCCGCACGGTGAAGCTAACCCGCTTACCAGAAGGGATCGTGCTCAAACCTTAGTTAACAAATCAGCTTCGCAGAGCGGTTCTGCACAGTGACGCATTCAACTCGAATCCTATGTCCGGCAGTATAGATGCAGCCGAGAGCTCGACGTCCCTTTGGAACGGAAGCTCGACATCCCTCGTAATTAAAACAAGGTGTACGAGAGGCCGAGAGCAGCAATAGGCGAAACTCGAGAGGAGAATGAGACAGAGTGCGTGTGCATCAATCGGGATTTAGTATGCTAATACGAACGTACAGCATTATGGAGTAGAGGTATGAACGCCCTGGTCATAACTCAACGAATATCGTGTCACCGTCGCCCGAATGAACGTATATACTATATGCTCGCGATATATGCCACACGCTGTAATATACTATATAGCATGACTCGAGTCCCGAGCGATAGCGAAATGTTCGCCAGCCTTGTCGCCCCTGTATCCACTGACGGTATACCGACGGTAGCAGCGCACAGCCAACCCCTCTTGCTTCCCATCAGCCTCGCTTGCTAACTGCAACCTGGTTTACGAGAGATTGCCAAGTGGCGCGTGTACGCGTTGTACCGACTCGTTGTGCCACCTCTTCGTTGCACCGGCAAACAAACTAGGAGTATGACAGACGCATTTGGAAACTGGACCATTGACTCTGGTCACGTGGTTCACGCCTTTTATTTCACTCAGTATTCTAGAAATTATAGAAACCTTGGATCACGATTATGTACCATTTATAATGTTAACCACATTGAAGTTCATGGGTAACGGCTTCTAACGTGTCTTGCAGCTCTGGAATTCTGAAACTGCATTTTTTTTTTAATACAAGTTTCAACGGATTACTGTCGGTCCACGATTGCTCTGGCCCCGTTATAAATTGTTACCATTGATCGCGAGTGCAATGAATTTCCTGCACGTATCACGCACGGACGTTGTATCTCGAAACGGAACAGCATATCAACGCTACCGGAGCATTATGGAATTTACGATCAAAGCCAAAAATACGGATGGAATACTCATTGATTATTAAGAATTAACATTCTCAATTGAATAAAAAAAAATCTGTTTATCGGTATTGACACTCCAGGTTTTTCAATTCAATTGTTCGAAATGGCTAAGATAATCCACTTATATCTGCAATAATTTCGAGGCATATAATATTTAGTCCTTTCGTAAAAGGCATCAGTAAGAGAAATGTCAAAATATCTACACGTATCGAAACAACTCGAATAAGTTTTATTCCAATCACCCATTGTGGTGATTGGATAGTTGACTGTTGAGTTTAGTTTATCACTAGTTTGTCAAGGAAGACGAGCGTTAGCGCTGGGAGCATTGTGGAAATAAATAATAGAATCTGATGAACATACTTGGTACAAATGACGTGTTCCAAATTGTCCGGACTCGAATAGAACGCAACCTAGGCGTAACATTTATTATTCTCGTAGCAAGCTCCTAAATTTCAAATTACTTATTTCATATTTGAAAAGCTTACAATTGCATAAATTTTAATTTATAGACAAAAGTAGTGAAAAACAAGATGGATTTACCGATGGAAAGTTAACGGAGGAACAGCAGGGAGATTAGCTCTTCGAGCAACCAATCAATTGCTGCTTTCATCTTTCCGCGTAAACTGGAATGGGAGAAACAAACTTTGCATCAAATACAACAGTCGGGCCCATAAGCATCCAATGAATTGAGCGACTGCCGCTGTATCAGTAGTTAATTTCGTAACTCAAAGTAGATCGATCGATAATTAGCTAGCGATCTATCGTCATTAAGAGTGAAATGTTACACGCCAGAATAGTTTGTGACTCGTGATGTCGGCTCGATTCGGCCTTTTCGGTCTGAGTTTGAGGAACTCCGCTCGAGCAAAGAGTGCTATTTCCACAGACTTCAACCAGGAAAGCTCGCTTCTCTAGTTAACGCTAGTCGGGCTGGACTCCGCTTATAATACGAATTAGAAGTTCGCGGATATATAACATGGATGAATCCTCGAGGCTGAATGAGGATTCGAGAGCTTCTCGGTTTATCAAACTTACTTCTTGATAAGTTCTGTAAGGAAGTATGGGCGATGAGGCAAGGAGACTGAAATTTCTCGGAAATTTATGAAGCAAGTCGAACGAATTCGTGATCCCGAATCGATATATCAGTCGTTATATTAAAAATCTCCAAAGCTCGTATAGCTTTCCATCAATTTACGTATATAAAAGTAAACAATGGCCGCTAATGCACCTCATCGTCACAATCTCCGTGTAATATCAAAATGAGATATAATCCGATTTCCCATTAACACGGACATAACATTTTTCAGCGTCATCTCATTATCGTATGTGTCCTTTAACCCAGATGTAATTAATGGTTTCCACGTTTATATACACTTATTTTAGATAGAAATCTGCAAATTATCTTAATGCGTATGTGACTCTGTGCGAAAACATGCTCCTGCGATAAGAGTTTTTATCCCAACCACCCCTTTTGGCGTGCTGCTGCACTATTGATTGAGGCGAGGCAGCTGTGGTAGTATCAACTCTGGCGTCTAATTATTGTATTGTATTATATTGTATTATAGTATTGTATTCAGAATGGCAAGGATACCGAGTGAAGCATCAACCCACGGTATTCGATACCCGCTAGCTTAATTTTGCCGCGGCCATCAAAGCTCTTTACGCGTCTACAACAAATATCAGATTCCATTTCTGTAGGTACATGCGTCAGTGAAATGGCATAGCGATTTCCCAGAATAACATTAATTTAAAAAAAACAATCAGAAAAATTCCGATTGCATAATGTTATAATACAAAATGCGATATATTTTATGTATAAATTAATCTGTCAATCACAATCTAACAAATTTTCGAATAAAATTTGATCGGTTTCCAGTTTCCAACTCAGAACCAACTCGCAAACATCACGCAGAACATGGTCGACTCGCAATAGGATTTTGAAAATCGATCGTAATTGTTGCAAGTCATTTTTTAAACTGAATATTAACTGAAGCTGACTTAAATCTACCTTAGTACCAATGAAAATTGAAGAACCAACCTAAAATCCAAAGGTCAGTCGGTCCGTTATTATCGAATCGAATCATATCTTTTACATACAGCAAATTTTGCAAAGTGCACTTTCACTAGCCATTTTACGAGCACAGACCGATGCTGTATTTTGTACCGATCTCGCCCATACTTTGTAATGTTAACCCGGAAGCCAAACGCACGTAAGAAAACCCTTCTCAACCGAATTTTGGGAGACTCTTTTCGTCGCTAAATGCTTCAAAGTAGTGCCTACCCTTGAATTTTGAATGAACCTGAAGGGTTCACTCGACGAAGCCTTCCAAATTTAATGTTTATCGAAAGAGACAGAGTGAGAGGAATGATGGACCGTCCGTGAAGACATCGATCACTCAAACGACTATCGAGATACATAATTCACTAGCAGACAAAACGTATCGAACGGTGCGTTCGAGCAACGCGCATGATTGGACGGGCACGATTCGCGCTTGATCGTTGCTTTTTTTCTTGGGCAGGCAGACAGGCAGGCGTTGCTACTCTACTGCCGTTTAAGCGTTAGAGCAAAGTCTATTCGCAAGCTTCCGTAATCCTTTACCCCGAGGCCATCAAAAGTTTATAGGGTACCACATTGAAAAATGGCGTCTTAAGGAAGCTCCGTCGAAGCAACTAACTGACTAGCCGATGCGCTTGCCGCTGTTGGCGAAGCCCCCGGAGCTTCCTCCTTGTCAGCTAAAACTCGATCGATCATCCATAATTTTTATCGATTTCAGCTGGAGCGAGAGACGGCCGCAACAGGAGATATCCGGTGATGGTATTCGTGCACGGCGAGAGCTACGAGTGGAGCAGCGGCAACCCTTACGACGGAAGCGTTCTAGCGAGCTACGGGGGTGTCGTCGTTGTCACCATAAACTACAGACTTGGTATCTTAGGTGAGTTCCCATCCATTTGGATACACTATATTTTCATTCCATGCCCCAATGCTACACTCTCTATACGTACGTTAGATGATTGCGTGCAAAAATTGTGTGAAATAAGATTTTTCAGGGCTGATAGGATAAATTGAACTATATACGAGTAGTGTACCTACTGCGGCGCTATCCCTAATACGCTCACATTTCCGGTGTCATTTTCCCTTTAGCGATTTAACGGAAGGCAATGTTTCTGAAATTGAAATTTACACTGACACGAATTCATTTAAAGATGTAGCTTAGATGTTTTCCCTTCAAATATCGAGAGACATGTTTATTTGAGGGTTCACCCCTAGCCTCTACCCCACCATCGACTAACCGGCTTATGGCTGGTTCAGAGGATTGAACGTGTTTTCGTTACGGTAGTGACGTGGATTTGCAGTAGATTTTTAGGGACAGCCCTTACAGTAGTTTTATTAGAAAATTCTGTAGTAACAATCGATTGTATAAGTTGTCGAAAGGTCACAACTCTTTGCTCCAATCGATCAAAACTGCACAAGCAGCAGAATTAAAGAAAATTGCTTTTTATTATTTTGGTATCGTAAATACCTTTTGCGAAAGTGTTAAACTCTAAAGGTAGTAGCAAAAAGGAGTAATTATTTTTTTTATCTGACTGTACAGACGTTATTCTTATTCTCAAAGCATGTCGTATATCACTTTTCGTGTCATTTCATTGACATTGTTTCTGTTCCATCGCGTTGGTGCTCAGCTGGTTTGTAGAAAAAAGTACAATAAGTTTTTTTACAATTATTATCTAAATTATTAACGATCCAATTTTTTTAGCATCGTACGCTCAAAGTTACGAACTTTTATGTAAAAACTGACTCGCATCAATAGAACGTAGTGATTTTCTCCGTCAGTTTTAGTTCGATCTGAATAAAAAATTTTAAGATAGGAAGAGATACTTCAAGCTCGCTTGTGTCCAATTTTGAAAATGATTGAAGGTTTAGTCTTGCAGATTCGTCGATCAAACGAAATACTTTTTACTTGTCAGTCACGCGTGGATGTTTCTCTCTTGGGCAATGTATAACGCGCTCAGCGCAGCCACTCTCTCGTTTCTCTTTTTACATCTTTGGTAGAAGTATCCATAATTGGACAATTGGTAGTTTGAAACCTCTTTTTAACAATAAGACATATCGTTACATACATCCTTGACAGGTTTTATAAAAAGTTATGCGAGGTATCGAGTGTTCATTATGTAAAATTTTCTGTTTATAATGTATATGTAAAATACATTATAAAATACTCCCGCATGAGGCCTTGCGCATAGACCGACAGTGCCTCCCAAGAAGACACTGAAGTATCTTATCGAGGAAAACCAAAGCGAGAGGTAGAAGACGCAAAAGACGGTGATGCAAGATAGTTGAACCGAAGGATTTCAAAGTTGCTTTCGGTTGCCAGGCAGCCTAGGCAACGAAATCTAATAGGAAACTCATTACAGTCGGGTCTTCCGTTTCACCAGACTAAACTCTTGACTCCCACTCCTCATCCTCATCCCCTATCTGTTTCTCTCCCACTCCTTTGGCAAACCACTTTGGTTGCGAGAATCCGTGCGAGATTTTCAGTAAGGTAGGACGGAACAGTCATGCGAAGAGTTAGAACGAGACGAATTCTCGCACGTTGCACGTGTCACCGCGATAACGACGTCCTCGGATTCATTCCCAAAGCGGAAGTGCATTAAGCGTCGACTCGGCTTCAAACCGTTTCCATCCAAAGCTCCCTAACGATTCCCGGAGCAACCACGACGACCCAACACCCACTGGGCCTGTCGATGAATATTAAGGAGCAGTTGAAATATATTATAACTCACGGAAGCAATGTGACACTGAATATCGTAGTAGAATAATGGAGGAAGATCTGAGTTGGAAATAAAATGAACGAGCACTGCATTCTTTTATTTATTTATTCTATTAATAATTGGATATAGCGTCAGAATGACCAGCACGATGCGGTTTGTCACCAAGTGCAACAAAAATCGGCCGGAAAGAATGCCGGAAAATCGTGGAGTGACGGATAACCACCGGAATCACTCTTTCAAATAGCTCCGATAGACCGCGTCCAGCGCGTTTTTCGTTGTGCTCTGTAAATTTTCTGTTTTTCATCTCGCTGTCTCTGTATCCTTCCGCTTATTTGTTTGCTTTTTTTTTACTTCCGACATTCCATGGTTTGCGTGGTGTCAATTAATCCAAACTCGACCAGCGCTTGTAAGCAGCAGAACCTGTTACCCCCACCCGTGGTGCTGCGGCTGCGCTACAGCAGCACCGATTGGTCAACGACAGATCCCACTCTTGATATACGGGAATCTGACCAAACCTACCTTCCATCTGCATAAGCCATCCAGAAACTGATCCGAGAAATACTGTCTGAATATATTAAACAAAAAGATATTCACAAATTTCTATCGAATACAAATCAAACGTAACTCGAATAAAATATTTTAAAAATCCAAAAGACTCTGGCATGATGTTTGCAGCTTTTTTTCGTTACCATTAAGTATTCATCTATGTTTTATTCGTACAACTTGCTCAAACCTCTTTGGAATGTAAATTGTTTCAATGAGTAACGCATTTTCACTCGCAACAAATTTTCTTAGCGGGACGAATAATTTCATGATAATCTTGTGCACAAGATGCAGCATAGCAATCCGTGGAGAGTTCCATCTCAAGCATTCTCTGTACTCGGCGCTTCAATTAATTTAAATTTCAAGAAGAATGGAGGCCCCAACGAGAACGGTTCGCCACCAGAAGAATGGGGAGCACAGACAGACCGTTCTTGAGTATAACGCTTTGCACGAACAAGAGGCATTTATAAGTGCTTGCAACGATTTGGTAGAGACCCACCTCTCCCATTCTCGTCTTTCGTATCCACCATCTTCGCACACCCTCTCAAGCCATCTCACTCTGGCATATAATTCAGTGTGGAATGGGAGTATGCAACAAAACGCAGTGATAGCGAGATGCATTTTGTGACCTTCTGTGCTACTCGAATGCTAAATAATAGTTTGTGTAGAAAAGAAGAAGCTTCCTATCAAGAGAACAATAAGCTTGAAAGTGAAATGTATATTACGTTTAAAATGAATGTTCCTTGAGAGATATTATTGCGCAATATTATGAAACAAATTGCTCTCCGCATGAAATTAGTTCGATCTTTTATATTCGCTAAATCGAAGCTTTCAAAACTACCACGTATGACTAAACGGAATAAGCGCCAAATTCAAACAATACAAAACGAATTTCAAATTAAAATATTCAGCAGTCTACCGCGCAGAATTAATGCTGATAATAATTTCTACGGATAACAGTGGAATTGGCGCCAAGAGGAAAGTTAATTCAACAACATAAAACACATGTAGATTCAAAAACATACAAATCAACCAAAATATGTTAATTTGGAGTGAGATTGCCAATCGCTATAACTTTTTTTAAAACTCAGCTTCACAGCGGTTGCACCTGTGTGGCAACAGTAAAGTTTAAGCCTTCTGCGGTCAGGTGATCAACAGAATATTTCTCTTAAGATGATGTGACACACCTTCGGAAACTGTAATCGGTAAGAGAAATTTTAATACTCATAACCGGTTAATATTTTCGACAAAAACAACGAAACCAAATTAATTTTTTTCTCAAATATCAATCGTCTCTAGATAGATTGGATAACAATTTATAACACTAATTATATTTTCTGAAGATCTGTCGCATCGTTTTAATATCATAATAAAACTGAAATAAATTTTAACAATGTTTGTCATGATACTTTTATCGACGTCAATAATTATTTATCCTTTCATTTTCACTGAAAATCGAGTCATCTCAATTCGCGATAGTGCATTCGACAACGACAAATTTTCCTACGGAAATCGGTAGTCAATACAAAATTCGTTTGATCTTTCATCATGCATACACTGACAGTTTGTCTAGTAAAAGTGTTTGCGTACATAGGGAAGGCTTTCGAAGCGTCGCATGACTGGACATCGCGTGAGTGAAAGACTAAGACGGTATAGATATAAGGTAAAAAGTCAGAGCGTCGTGCAGAAGAGCTTCGATCCCAGTAGTCTCGTCGCGTTTTCCACCTCGCGACGTCGTCGACGTCGTCTCGCACCTATACCTTCTCGGGCAAAGAAACTATTCCTCTTCATTTGAGCGACGTGGAAGTTACTCTCGTGGATGAGGAGAAAAAAGAAGTAAAAGAGATATGATATCGACTCGGGATGCGACAGGAAAACGAGGAAAGGAAAAAGGATAGGGTGTGCGGGGAAGAGGGTCGAGCTCGAGGGACCGAGAGGGTTGAGACGTCTATACTCGCGACGAAGGAATGCAAGACGCGGAGGGACGGCCCGTGAGCACAGCACCGGGTGCTCAGTGAGGGTAGTAGGAAGGGTAGCGATGAAAATAAATATCCAAGATCCTAGTTAAGCCGCAGGGCGAAGCGCAGGCTGCCTCTGGTGCGCATGAATTCAGATATCTCGTGTCGTCGATATAGCGTCAATGTCTTAGTCCACGATTTTCATACAACGAATACCTTCCATCGAGATCATTATTTGTTTATGAGATGAGCGCACCTTTATCTAGATTCCTCCGTCCAAATTTAAGGCGATGCGATAGACTCTGTTACCGTGTAATCATTAACATACCATTACCAGGACATTACCAGGCCATTGCACGGTTTTGAGTTTCAAATCTCATTAATGTAAATGATCAGTGTCACCAGGGACAAGTTTCGTTCGTTTCATGTTTTTTTTTTTTCGTTCTACGGCGGTTCGATAGCACGAGTGATTTTTTTCTTTTACCACTGAAGCTGCCGACTGATTTTTTAACAAAGGATAATTTAATTAAATGAATTCGAATTATCACGAGTATCATTTATATCCAAAGACTTCTTTGTTTATAAATTACAATAATGACTGAAGCATCATACAAGCTTGCTATTTATTTTAAAATAATTATCAAATTTTATATAATCTAAATTTCATTTAATATCTTGTGAAAACAATTTAAAAAATGTTAAACATCAAAATCAGTTTTTAGCACGATGGAACTCTCGTTGATAAAGGTCAAGCAAACAAATTGATTTTGAAATAAAATGCATTAAAAGGCTATTGTACTTTTTTTCCATCACGTTGAACGAGAATGAAGCTCTAACAGTAGAGCGTAAACATTAGTTCGTTATCGATTGATGAAGAATCGATCTCGCGCCCCTACTAGGCCCATCGTGGTGCCAAAACTGCGTACGATGCAAACTAGGCCACGGCATGTACTGCAAAAGTAAACTCAGTTTGTCTCTGTTGAACGTTTTATTTGCCAGTGCTGGGCCATTCTACCCTCCATTCCGTATCTCTCGTCGCCATTCACTTTTCCCACCCGCATACACTGCAGGGGGTTGATACACACGGAATTCACCAATTTTTATTACACCCGCACTTCGCCACAGTGTCAATGTGAAACCTTCTGACCGCCCGGGTCGTCCAGAATCCGTGCGCCAATACCCAGCGCCGCAATCGACCATTCAGCCAATCTCGTAGGGTAAACTCGAAAGCAATTTTTGAGGTCGCTCGACTACTGTATCCCGGATCCCGTTTATACACATTAACCGTGTTCCACGAAATCGTAGAACCATTCGTCACTCCGACGAAACTCCAGTTGCACTTGTCAATTTGGATATATATCATGTATCGTTCGACGTCTCTTTGCATCTATACATTTACATATCCTGATGAGTGGGCTGGTATACAGAAATTCTGTGCTCTCTTATTTCACTACGTTCTCTGATTTATCGACATCCTTTGATCTTTTATTCACTAATTTCCGAGACTAATTGAAACTCGTACTCTACAGAGAAGATTACTTCCCTCTTTATTCATCAGACTTTCAATTAAAAACATGTTGACACATTTTTCCTTTTATCATTTGCATTTTATGTACCGCCCATTCAATCCAATGGAACTATACGCTCGTAGTGATAAAGGTAGAGATATAACCAAATCAATTTAGAGCACAGTTAATCATTTGGAATGAACAAATGTTGACGTACTCTGTAGGCTCTGTATCAAGAGAGGTGTAATGTTTTCAAAAACGATTTAAGCTCCCGTCATCTAATTTTCTATCGTTCTCCGCCCATCCCCATTCTCACAACCAGTTAGCCCGATCATTCAGGCTAATTGATCGAACGTAATTGAATCGTCATCGAGAAGGGGCCGAGTGAAGTGTCCGTTTGGGGCGGAGTTCGATCCGTCGCGAGAGTAGACCAACCCACAGTGGTATCGTATACAAGGTTACCAATGATGTATAGAGCAACTCCGGTTTATGCGGGATTTATACGCAGAACGTTATACTACATTCAACCAAATGGACACTAAGCAAAATACGGATCCTATACGCACGAAAGCACAGAAACTTCCAGGCAAATACGCATCTCAACAACCGTAGGACTAACCATAAATGGACATTTTGATTACAGGCTTCCTAAATGCTAACACAGATTCGCACTTACGGTCGCCAGCGAATTACGGGCTCATGGATCAGATCGCGGCATTACATTGGGTACAAGAGAACATTGCTGTTTTTGGCGGTGATCCTGGCAATGTTACTCTCGTTGGGCACGGTACGGGGGCTGCCTGCGTCAACTTCCTGATGACCACTCACGCGGTACCCGACGGTGAGTAGCTTACACGACATAAACTCTGCATCGACCATGATTTGCTTTTAGTTTCATCGTTCCTATTGTACTTACTGTCTCCAAATGTCCGAATTTGTCCCATTGTTGACAAAATGAATTTTGATGGTAGATTTCAGTGAAAGATCTTTTTTTTTAATATTTGGCAACAAAAAACAATGATCGCTGCATTGTTCCCAAACATACAAAGAGAAGAGTTGCCAAAATAAAATTTCCAATCATTTTGGGTGAGCATTCAGTGGGAATTTGCTCAAGAGCAAATACTAATAAATAATAAATTTATCAATCTTCGAATTTGACAAAATTAATGACTGACAATATTTTTTTCTACACAGCGTTGATTATCATAAATTGAAAGGTTGAAATGAATCAACACTTCGGTGACTTGAATAAACGTAATTGTCCTTTCCGAAGGCAAGTACAATACCAAATAATTAACTATAATCGATGGCCAAAAAGTATTTAACTATTTGGCAGATCGATTAAAAAATTATTGACAATAATTAAATAAATATGTCCTGACCGTGGGATATTACCTTAGTTTCTTTTGTCTTTTCGTTTGATTATATCGAGCGAGTCTCGAGGTTTCGAATAAAATTTAAAAAACGCCATGGCCCATCCAACGAATCTCTGGAATGAGGGCCGCGAGCTCCATCTCAAATGAGATGTTGGGTGGAGCTCACGGAATAATTGACGCCAAGGTCCCCGAAGGATTTACGTTGGACTATTTTTCAACTACATACTGCTTGGAAATCATTGCTTGGAAGAGCAAATAGGTAAGCAAGCAAGCAAACCAGACAGCAGCCAGGTCTAGGTCTCTTGAAATAATTAAAGAGAATATCCCAAGATTAAAACGCCAGATGTACGTAAAAGCAAATGTTAGTGCCAAGGGTGAGAACGAGAAGTGGTTGGACCCTGTCTGGCAGGCCCGGTGCAGTGCGCGTGGCTGAGCTTACAAAGAAATTAACGAAAAACCAAGATACGAGGAGAAAGAGTCAGTAAAAGAGGGGAAAAAATAAATGAGAGAAGGGAAAGTGGGAAACCGCAAAGCCTGTTGTCAGAAGGCCAGCAGAAGCAAACGTTTTGAGCCCCAACCAGAAAAAGAAATAAATTCATCCTTGACAAGTAGAAAAAATGTGTACGCCCTCACAGAGTAGATCCCTTTACCTCCCTCAAGCTCCAACAGCAGCAGTACCAACCAACATTCGCTCGTTTATCCCTTGGCGCAACTTCCGCATGAAATGTTCGGGAAAGCGAGAAAGGAAAGTGCCAGCTCTTCCGACTGCTTCCGGGACTTTTTTCATCCCCCCCCCCCCCCCACCACCATTCTTACTCTTGTATTCTGTCTTACTCATACTATCTCCGGCTTCCTTGTCGTTTTCACTTCTTTTTTAATTCTCACACTTCACCCAGAATCGGTAGACGGTATACCCTCCGAGGAGTGTTCTTGAAATGATAAAGCGGTAAAAATGGCAGAACAGTAAAGCATATAGTCTATCTTGGTATACGAAAGAGGAAAGAAGAATCATTTGCTTCTTTGCTACTTTTTAAACCTCTTTAGCTACTTCTTCGTCTTGTATTTTCCTTCTTATTTGTTTTTCATCGTTATGTATCTGTATATTTACCTATCTGTCTAGACGTACCCTGATTTCAGAGCAGACAAGGTCGACGGGTGATAATTTGGTGGCCTTACCGTTGCTACCTCTGTGACTGTATGACTCGCAAGATCCTAGTTCACTAACTCACTCGATCTCATGATGCGCCGCCGCCTCGACGGGTCAAGCGCATTTCCCTGGTAATTTATAGCAGCATCCGGGCTATTACTCCTGGCCTGGCTATCATTGCCTGCGGTTTCTCACTTGCTCTCGACCGCCCTATTCCGTGCTACTATTTAGGGTGCGTCTGAATCTCTTGGCATAATCTGTTCACAGCGACCACTGCCACGCGGACCACGACAGCAGGCTCAATCGATTTGTCTTGTTGAATATATAGAACGATACTCAAGCAACATGTTCTCCGGTATGCAACAGAGGAAGTCCCTGAGTCCTAACGAAAATTAGATCAATCCTTCGTTTAATTTCACTAGTCTAGTAGCAATCGGTAATTCAAAACCAAGAGCTATTCAAGTTCAGTAGCCGCTAAAATAGCGAGAGAGTTAAAACCCGAATGACGAGGTAAACCCAACAATGTTCTCGTTCTGTGACAACACGACACTCGGGGTCCTGTTCACTTGAGTTAAATTCCAATGTACGAAACTGTAAGAGAAGTACAGGGTGCGCCATCTTTTGTGTCGATAAACATTGAATAACTTTTTTAAAAAACCGATTTCCATATATGAGGTATTTTTTATTTCATTTGGTCCTTTACAATTTATTTGAAATCGTTTTTGAATTGCAACATCAATCAAGTGGCCGCCTTTATTGGCCAAAGCAAAATGTGCCATTTTTGCTGCGTTTTCCATCACTTTTTCGAGCGTCTCGGGCGGTATAGCGATGATTTGGGCACGAATGGTTGCCTTGAGCTCGTCAATGGTCCGAGGCTTGTTGGCGTTCACTTTGCTTTTCAAATAACCCCACAAAAAGAAGTCCGGAGGGGTCAAATCTGGAGATCTGGGTGGCTAGTCAATGTTGTCATTTTTTGACATCACACGTCCAGGAAATTTTCGTTGCAGAAACTGCATTGTTTGATTTGCAGTGTGGCATGGCACGCCGTCTTGTTGAAACCAGTAACCGCAAAGACCTTTTTCACACATTTGTGGACAGACATAATGAGCCAACATCTATCGATATCGATTCCCAACGACTGTTTCGCCTTCTCTGAAGAAAAATGGCCCAATGATAGTTTTGGCGCAAACGCCGACCCAAACAGTCACTTTTTGGTCATGCAATGGTGTTTCATGGATCTCGTGTGGATTCTCCGTTCCCCAAATGCGGCAATTTTGCTTGTTAGCGGCGCCAGAGAGTGCGAAATGGGCCTCGTCGGTCATCAAAATTTGCTTCCAAAAATCAGGTTCAGTGTCAACCATTCGAGCGACTGTTTGACCGTATTCCAAGCGACGTGGACGGTCTGTCGCAAATATTCTTTGAGTCAATTGCACTTTATACGGAAACGAATGCAAATCATCCTTCAAAATGCGCCGCAAAGTGGTTCCACTGACGCCAAAATGCTGAGCGCGGTGACAATACAACACATGTGGATTCTCGGCAACACTCTCTCTTACCGCTTCAACCAGTTTATTGGAACGTCGTGGGCGTTGATGAACGACACGTGGACAATCTCCCACTGTCCCGTGCTCAACAAAATTCGACACCAAACGACGAATACTGTTGTCAGACGGTGATTGTTGGCCACGATATTTTCAACGATATGCACGTTAACACAACTGAACGACTATTTTCAATGTACACCGTCACAATTTCGGCGCGTTGTTTCGGTGTGAAACGATTCATGGTTAAAATTGTACTGAATTGACATTTCAAAAACATGTCTCCTCAAGTCAATCGGTTGATAAATGTCAAAGTTATTCAATGTTTACATACCGACATAAAAGATTGCGCAGCCTGTACTTGAAGAAGGTAACCAAAAAAAAGCGTCTATCTTGTTCCCGATTGGTTAGGATCTCAGGTAAGACCCTCCAGACGTTACCCTTGAAACGGAACGCTACCATCTAAGCTATGAGCATACTCTATTGCTTTGTTACGGGCTCGAGAGCCCGCGTGAGGTAAACCGAATCGCTATTTGCAGCGATCTATCAAAGCTTCTGAACGAGCAACCCATTTGATCTAAATTCCAAGGGAATATTCGAATACCAATACGCCTCTGTGCTTTACTGCGCATCCGCAATCCTCTACGCAGTATCAAGCAATGGAACATGTTCCCGCAAACGCTTGTGGAAGCTCCGCGTCTAATATATACGTACGTACACAAGCTAGATTCTGTTGGGAGTGAGAGGCGTGGAGTTTCATTATCAAGAGACGAGTCTTCTTGTAGAGGAGGAGGAGAAGGATGGACGAAACAGCACCGGATTCTCCTATAATGCCAGAGATCCTATTAGCTTCCGAACACTTAAACGACCACGCTCTACACCACCGCGCTCAACTTCCTCTTATTGAAAACCTCTACCACATCCGCTGTATTCCGCACCCTCTTTGTGTCTCCGGTAATTCATTTTACCAACATTAAGCCGATTACTTTTTTTTTATCGATGTTTGTGAAGAACGTTGTTTGCAACGGTACGTCGAATCGCTTGAAGTTAATAATGTACGGGATTGAAGTTGTAAATAATAGAAAAATATAAACCGGACTTCAGATTTATCTTCAACAGCATAAAGAAAGTAAATTAGGAAAGGAAATTTATATTTTCCATGTAAAGCAAATGCACCTCGTACTGCCAAAGAAAGAATTAAAATTTTAAGACGCGCATAGTTTTGTTTGATATATTATTAAGGTAGTCCTTTCGGATCTGCGTTTGTGTACTTTGCGAAATACATTTTTTTTTAATATTATAGTTGGAGCTTTTTTAAATGCCATTACGACATTTCAAAATTCTTTACCAACCAAATTGCCAAGAAAATTAATATGAAACAATCGATTTTATGCATTGACTTTTATATTTAAAAAATCCGAATCCACACTTGAAAAATAAATTTAACGCGTTTAAACTAAACTTTTACTTCTTGTCAAACTTGCTACGGATTCCTTAGAGTACGGTGTTAGTAAAAAATGGGATAGTATTGCCGAAATTTTTAGAGAGTAATTATAACTTTAACGAAGTTTCTGCAATCCAACTATTACGACCTATCGGATGTAGTGGGAACTAGTAGAAATGGCGGGAAAGCCGCACCTAATTATCACAATATTTTCTATCCGCGTTTTCTTATCTTGAGAAACGAATCGCTCTTTATTAGACAATGTCTTGTGATGAATAAATATTAACAACATATATGTCAGAGATTATAATACAACGGATATGCCCTTCGATTGTTTACATAACCCTACAAAAGCGGCTTCCTCGATACAACACCACTGCACATTCAAGCCAAAGTTCAATTAACATTTGTAAGTAACTGTTGTCACTATAATTGATTTTGTATGGTAACACGAAACATCTACAAATATATATTAATTCTCACGGCGATTAATTGAATATCAGATCTATAAAATATTGATTTTTTACTCATTTTTTAGATCAGTTAGTCAGTTGACTTAATATATACAACGCAAGGACTACCTTCAACTCTAAATTCCGGTAATCGTGAGATTGCATCGTAACCGTCGTTTAATAATTCGATAGAATACTGTAGACCGATAATTCCAAAAGTTCTAAAAATGTTTAACTCCCCGCTGCAAAAAACTATAATTAACAGGACTTTAACTTTAAAAAGTTTTCTTATGAAAATAAATCTAAAAAGGATGTAATAACTTCCGATGTCATTTTAGTTAACTTTATATTTAAATAATAATAATTCATTTACCACTGTCACTACAGTCAGGGGAAGTCTTCCTTTGCGTTAGAAAACGTCCATATCGTATACAATTGTTTTTTTTAATTAGAGTCCAGACATCAGCCTGTTTCTTTATATGTTAAAGACGGTTGCAATATTCAGGAGACGTCTCCGGACTTTAATGACAGCGGTAAGCGAATTATTGTCATTTAAGTATGAAGTTAACTAAAATGACATCGGAAGTTATTTCATACTTTTTAGATTTATTATCATATGAAAACTTTTTTTTATTTCATACTTTTTAAAGCTAGTTCGACGTGACTTTCTACATCATTTTTATAATTGCTATATATTTTTATAGTTACTATATTTTTTGACACTAAAACCGCTGAATAATTTTTAATAACTCTATTTTATTTAATCGCTCAATCATATTTGCACTCGTGTATTTAGAATTAAATCAACAAACGCAATTATAAAATTGCGTTACGCTTTTAGTAATTTTTAGTGGTTAACAACATCTCTGATATGTAAAAAACTTATTAAAATTTACATACTATTGAATAAAACATATCTATGGCCTAAAGTCAAAACTTATACGCTTTTCTGGCATTAGACCATCGTTATATACAAATATTGACTGGACGTGCTCTTTCTCTCACTTCACCATCAGCGCTCAGAAGTTAGGTACAGATGAACGATTATAGTAGAAACTGCGGCCATCTTGTGACATTTCGATATATACAACCGTGCTTCTTGTACATTTTATTTAAACGCTTTTAACTTTCTCAAATGTCACCAGATATATATAATCTAGGAGAAAAATGGAGTCACGATGCACAAAATCTGTGTACCTAGTTCTGTTAAGATATCTTTAGCGATACGGAGAACATCGCACATATAGAAACTGATATATTCGAGCCATGTCAATGAAACGCATACTCCCGTCGGGGGTAAAAATATGATAGTCCATCGCGTTTTGAGTTGATATTCTAAAATGTTCATTCGTTTTCTATCAGAATTTTTAAGGCGAGGTGAAACCAAGCTGTTTCCCTGTTACTTCCACCGTATAAGAAAATTTAGTTATATCTCTTTGGCATCCATACATGTTTTGCCTCTCCTCAAGCAAGGATATGCATGTTATATATCATAAACTCACTGTACATTGTGAACTTATAGTGCCTACTTGTAGATATTGGCATTTCAGAATAAAATGGTTTCCATTTCAAGGACGAATTACCCTGTAGGATTCTTCGTTCGTTTCTCATATCTTTACTGCTACTTTTGCCGACGTTTTCTACGCAACGTTCTATGTGAAATCGCTCGAAACTCACTCTGTACCCAACAAAGCGTGACTCTCTTTTGAATAAATAAATGACAAAAAAGGGAGAAGTTCTGAATGCAGTTTGCCACGATAACAGCGATGAGGCGGGAAAGTTATGTTGAGAATGTTGCACAGACGAAGAGATGCAAGAACATAACGTTTTACTGGTTGCCTGGCATAAACCGTAAACAAACGTGTTTCCCCTTCGAATTCAATTTCCGCGTTGCGCAAGAACCTTCATCCTCGATAGGTACGATTCATTCCGACGCACCAGGATTATAGAGAAAAGGGAAAGTCGAGAATGACGGTATTGACGATGAAAGGCAAAGAAGTGAGAAATTCCAGATCATTTGAATATCGTTGAAGAGAAAATCGAGAGCTGCAGAATATGCCAGGATTGAATTGATCGAAAGATGGAGCGCTCGGGAACGCTTCGGTACAAAAGGAGTATGAGTGAGAAGGATAAAGATGAGAGCTCCGGGCGTCCAACGACGATTCTTGAGCTTTATAAAAGGCGAACTGCGACGAGGAACGCGAAGCGAGCAGGGATGAGAAAAGGGGTGCGACGTCTTGCTTTCAGAACGACCACGTCCATGCATATTGACGTCCATTCTCGTTCCCCTCTTTATATCAGGAGTACAAATTGAAAATGCGGGATTTTTTTCTATTTTTGAACGTTTATTCTGAAAAAATGGTAACAAATGAATTATTCAAAGTATTGTCCATCGCTAGCCACAACTTTTTCCCATCTTTCTGGCAATTTACGGATACCGTCGCGAAAAAATTCGGCCGGCTTGGCTGCTATCCAGTCATCGACCCATTTTTGGGCTTCTTCGTAAGAATGGAAGCGCTGGTCAGCTAGGCCATGTGTCATCGATCGGAAAAGGTGGTAATCGGAAGGAGCAATATCTGGGCTATACGGCGGGTGGGGTAAGACTTCCCATTTCAGCGTTTGTAGGTATGTTTTGACCGGCGCTGCAACATGTGGCCGAGCGTTGTCATGTTGCAAAATTACTTTGTCGTGTCTTTGCTCGTATTGTGGCCGTTTTTCTTTGAGTGCGCGGCTCAAACGCATCAATTGAGTTCGGTATAGTGCTCCTGTGATGGTTTCGTTCGATTTCAATAGCTCATAATACACCACACCCAGCTGGTCCCACCAAATACAGAGCATGAGCTTGGCGCCGTGAATATTTGGTTTGGCCGTCGATGATGATGCATGGCCGGGGTAACCATATGATTTTTTGCGCTTCGGGTTATCGTAATGGATCCACTTTTCATCACCAGTGACAATGCGATGCAAAAAACCCTTCCGTTTTTGCCGTTCGAGCAGCAGTTCGCATGCAAAAAAACGGCGCTCGACGTCTCTCGGCTTCAGCTCATACGGCACCCAATGTCCTTGCTTTTGGATCATTCCGAGGGCTTTTATACGATGGGAAATGGCTTGTTGTGTCACTCCCAATGAATCTGCGAGCTCTTGTTGAGTTTGACACGAGTCTTCATTGAGTATTGCCTCCAATTCAGCATTCTCAAACTTTTTCACTTGGCCCGGCCGCTCTTTGTCCTCAACGTCAAAATCACCACTTCTAAACCGCACAAACCATCTCTCGCACGTTGAAACCGATGGAACATGACTCGGATAAGCCTCGGAGACCAATCGATGTGCTTCAGCAGCACTTTTCTTCAAATTAAAGAAGTAAATTAAAACTTCCCGCAAATGCTGTTTTGTTGGCACGAAACTCGACATATTGAGAGCTCAAAAAAACTATGAATTTGACACTGCGACAAATTGACACATACTGAAAATTAAAGCTATAAGACGTAGCTTTGACATGAACATAGTCACAGTACTGCCTGATGCGTATAGCGTTAGTAACGCCATCTGTTATCAAACCCGCATTTTCAATTTGTACCCCTGATACACTCGACGCGACTTAATATATTTCAAAATGGGTGAATATCGAGAAGCCAAAAGAAGAGACGGAGGTGCATCAATGCCCGACGGTCCGCTTCCCGCATAAAACGATGTCAGCGTTATCAGTCAATATTATATACATGTATATGTATATACATATACCCGAGCGTATAACATGTACGGTACGTGCTATGGCACTCGAAAGCGAAATATAGAGACTCGTAGACCGAGGAAAACGTTTGTCAAGAAAACGTCTCGTTTCTTGTGTGGAAGACCAACACGATATAGTGTATGAGGGTACGCTGCTATACAGGACCTTCAAGAATATATCCGACTTTTCATTCTCAAAATCAGCGACAAAAAGCTGATGTCTACTCAGTCTATTGCTTTCTTTTTTTTTTATATGATTGAGGTTACAATTTCATAGAGAGTTCTTTCTGGGTGACAAATCTTGGTTAACATTTTTAACAGAATTATTAGCATCTTATTGCACTTTAAAGTATAAGTATTACTAATTAATGTTGTACAATTTTCAAACGATCGTATTTTATTGCGACACACTATTATTGCAATAGATCATAGTTAATCAATACAACAAATGGAAAAAAATAACTACGGAGAACGGAGATAAATTGTTTTATTATTACTCGAGATAAAATGCGTTTTACCGATAATGAATATTGAAAAATATAATATTCGTACATTTCATTGCGAAACTAAGCTGTAACAAATTATTTTGTTACAGTAATAAATTCTGTTTTATCGTGATATAGCAAATCGGCTCAGTCGAAAAATGTCTGTACGTTAAAAAGATTCTTTCTTCGTCCTTGTATTTATTAGCCAAATTTCCTGCGGTAACAAAATCTTATTTTTGATATAGGGAATTAAAATTACTGGAATGATCCTGTTACTAGACTCCACCTCAAAATTTACAACATATTTATATTCGGAATGAGCATATGAAAATCAATAAATGATCAGTAATCAATACAGAACTATGCCACGAATATAATTTTTTTTTTAAATGTCTATTGAACACCGACCGTTCACACCGTCGGCGTGGACTCGTATGAACACTGCGCGAGAATTAATTTTAACACTGTATTTTAACAGTGTACCATGCCGGCTATCTTATCATTTTGTAAAATGTACATTTTACTGGAGTACTTGTAATATTAATTGGTAAACAACTGGTACACAGTAACTTTAATAGGTTTATAGTTTTTACTGTCATTTGGAATAAAAATTACGGTTTACATCGTAAAATATTCACCAGCAATGCTCAAATCACTGGAACGAAAATAACTATTACTCAATTATCAGTAACTTTTCCTCTGGTGTACTAAATTATTAATAATTTTTTTTTCCATCTAGGAATCAAGGGAATAATCCGATGTGTTTATTTTATTTTTTTGTAGGTCGTCTCTTCCATCGAGGTGTTTTGATGTCCGGAAGTGCTCTATCGCCTTGGGCTCTGGTAAGAGGTGCAGCTAACTACGCGATGCAAGTAGCAAACCACCTGAATTGCTCATCGGTAAGTACAAGCTCGCCCTGCTTGTATTCTTGGCGTTAACGATCGATGTCTGTATCGATATGTATAAATCCCTAGAGTTGCAACGATAAATCTTTGAACCCTTCGATCGAATAAAGAAATTAAAAGACGGTGGGTTTAATCGACGCGATAATTCTTGACGCCAGACGTACACCATACAATCGTGAAACACCACCGAGTGAACGAGTGAAAGAGATAGATGCACGCAGAGTCGGCACTCGACGAACTGAATGGAAAACAGATACAATAATTACGTCGCTTTAATCCTATTGCGTTGTATCGCACTGATTGAAATCTCGAGTATGTCGGTGTCGACGAGCAACCACTAGTAAAATTCCACTCTCAATCTCTCTCGTTTTTTTTTGTTTGTTTTTTTTTTTTCTATAAAAAGACCAAAACATGGAAAACCCAAAATCTGATGGAAACTCCGTACGGACATTTTTCCATATACGTTTCCAATACATAAATACATAAATTACATAGGTTAGGACACTAAAATGAAACAAAAATATTGAAAAAATAAAAAAATTTGAAACTTAATTTGATTTTGGACGAATCGATCAATTTCGTGAATGAATACATTTTTTTTTATAGACAATCTTACATTTTTGTTATCAACGTGTAACCTACGAGGTGAATCCTGTTGTTGTTGTTATTATGAAACGAGAGGTAGAATTCCTGAATCAATCACGTTCTCCGTTGGATCGTGGACAACCGATTATTCTACTGTGATTTCTGTCAGGTATCGTCGTTATCGGAAATTAACGTTTTCGTTCGATGAGCTATATTCCACCGAGGCCGTGGTTGTTTCATCGATTTGAAATCGAGTTACATGCGACTTTGCATTGTTGTAATATTCGAATAATACAGGTACAGCATTCAATCGAAAAATACTGTATTCGTAATTAAAATAATCACAGAATAAAAGCGTTTTGATAAATAAAGTAAACCAATCGATTTTACATGTATTTTAAAAAATGATTTAATAGTATTAGAAGGAAATTTAATATTTCGGAATCGTGGCGGAGTGTTAATCGTGACAAAAGACAATTTTGCTTGTTCAAAAATTCGAGAAAAGTGGTTTTAAAAAAGTGTCCGGAAGCGCGCGATTAAATTCCATGAGATTTCAGTTTCGAGTCTTTAATATCAGGATGCTTGAAATAATCTAAATTGTTGACAACTATAAGTTTTAGAAAAGAATTGCCTGAACCGATCTTGTTCCCTTGTGTGAAACACTGTAGAGATCGTGTGATTGTGAGAAAAAATGTGAAATCAATGAACAAATTCAATCGGCATATTCTCTTGTTATTTATATTTTATTATTGTCGGATTAATTATTTGCCAGCTTCGTACAATGAATGGATAATGACCATTTTCAAACATTAATGTAGTTTGTTATACCCGCGAATAATTTTAATAGAAGTCTATTTTACAGGTTGTCAACGATCCACAAAAGTTGCTCAAGTGCCTGAGGGATGTATCGATGGAAGCTCTACTATCGGCGCCTGTACAGGGACTAGCATTCGCCCCGGCCTTCGGACCGAGTATCGACGGTGTAGTTATCGATGCGGGTGATCCCGACGACCAGGATTTCACTTTACAAATTGATACCATCAACACACTCAACAATATTCTCCTGAGGAAGGGAGTAATAGCCAAGTTATCCAGGTACAGTGCAACAGAAAAATAAAGAATTCGCGATATTCTTGTCCTACAATCGTTGCTATCGTACTTCCGTCTCCATTTTTTTTCCTCGTGGAATGAATAAATTTTACGTTTATTTCTGACTTTTAAACGAACGTCTCCAGAGAATAAGAAACTAAAAGTGTAACGAGTCTCGTATGATTACTGCAGTGCAATCACAGCTATTGTTCTGTTTCTATCTCAACGTTGCCGAAGATCTTTCGAAAGGAATAATAACCCATTGCTGAAAGTTACGATCGCTATCGTTACGGTCGCTAGTACCGTGATATGCAGTAAAATATACATTTGTCGTAATTGACCATTAAAATCGCGAATTGGTTCTGAGTATCGGTAGAGGCAATTCGGTTGCCTGCGGGCGACTCAAGCTATCTTCACTGAATATGCAATTGGGGATTGACTTTCTATACACGTTCGGGATTCATCTTTCAAGTGCCGATGCAGACATTGAACGATTAAAGCGGAAGAAACAGAGTCAGAGTGTACTCTTGAATCATTAAAAGTTGTAAATCTTCCATATCTGAAGTACACGTGGTGACAGAGCTGGTTTTATATCACGACAACAAGTCTTCCGAAATAGCTTCTTAAGGGAGTACCCAGGTTGAACCACTTGAAACGGATTTTTTTATTGATTTGAATAGAGTTTCATTCACAATAGGATCTAAATCTCTTTAAAATTTCAGAAACATCATCTCACACAATCCGAAAATAAATTACGTTAATACTCGATTGTTTTACATGCATCACATATGTCGTGTCGCTGTTAATGTCACATTGTCACTAATCAAGTTTTTATCTCAAGACAGATTATTATTTTTTTAAATATTCAGAATTTTCTCGATCAGGTTCCAGAAGCGTTCACTCATAGGTTTCCGATATATTAATGTTCAAAGTGTGATGTTCGTGATAAAGTTCCACAATGTGATAACGCATGAGTGGCGCACGCGTGCCATACATAACCTCCCTCTGCACACCGCCCATCACCGCATTTATCCTCACGGCTGCATTTCCTTCGTCATAAAAGAATTTTCGTTGTTGGGAATTGTTATTACCGAGAGATATAAATAAAATGTAAATAAAATGTCGATTGTCGATATTATTGATATAAATCAGCGACGTTCGGAACAGAATTTCGTCAAAATGTGTAAAATCATTCAAATTTTAAGAGAAATTTGAACTTTTCAATTTTTCATCGGTACCATTTTGGAAAATTTTCAGACATCGAGATATAAAAATATGTATAGCCATCCAGTAACGTTCGATGATGTTTAATGTATAACATTTGACCAAAATCAATAACGATGATCGAACGTAATGGCAAATTATTCCTTTTTTTTTGCTTTGCACTCTCTCTCTCTCCCTCTAATTTAAAGTTATTGAAGGCAGCTGATGTATAAAGTATATAAACAATGCTACAAATTCATTTTCTCATTACTTTACACCGTTCACAAAACTTCCTTGATGAGGAATAAGCCAAAAACGATCTACATACATCGTGGCTTTTCTTTTCTTTTCTTCAAACAGGGAATAGTACTTGTAACATAGAAGCACGTTGGTATTATTACTGTGTCAATCAAATTTAGCATTCCAATTAGAAAAATAACATTTACATCTTATAACGAGTAAGAAGTGCACAATAAACTTAGGACTGAGTGAGCAGCGATACCCCCTTTAACTATTATTATAACGAGTAAGAACGTATTATATAAAAATCATTTTACTAATTATTTCCTTAATCGGGAAGCATCCAAAGTTGTAAATATGTAACAAACAGGGAGCAAAGTGAGAACTCAACATCAAAGTGAAAGACACAAGACTCGTTCTTTTCGTTCGAGAATTAAGGAAAAATGCTAAGTAAAAAGGTATCGCTCTTAGCTCTTATAATTGACTTTCCGTTCTGTACGTAATTTCGTTACTGAAATGTAGGGATTCTGGGTCTCTGCCGACAGCAGAGGGTAACACGCCACTACTTTTATTTCAGAGCTTTTGCTGTGAACGCTTTCAGTGCCAGGAATTCGGCTTTCGCCTCTCCGGTCAGCTAAACTCTTCGCTTTCGATTAAAAGCTTTGGTACAGTGAAATACAGTGGGTGTATATAGCATCGGCGTACGTGCGTGGAATCTCGTGCGAAACTCGATCACACGGTCTGCGTGAATGAATGGAGGCTTCGCTACACGCATACGATATAACTAAAGCGAAAAAGCAAGCCAGTCGAAATGGCGTTACACCTAACTCTTCCTCTCGTATGTCCGTGTGAAAATGCGCGCGTGAGCTCAAGAGGGCGTTCGTGACTATATCCAACACGAGCTTTGTGCTTTGAGCCCGAAACAAAAAACGTTAGTGCAAGCGTTGGATAGCAAGAGAAAAAGAGATCAGTACGAAAATAGGACGGGAAAAGAGTGAGTTGGTGTAACATAAAACCTTAGTGGTATCGTAGCGGTAGTATGGCCGTACGGTTAATGCGAGGCAGAGCAGAAAGCATAGTATCCGTAGAAACAGCAGGCTGACGACCAGAAACGAGTACAGTGCTATCCGAGAACTCGCAAGAGCGAACTCTGGTGCTGTAACTGAAGAATACTCGGCGCTGAAGAGTGGGGGCGACCCGAGAAGAGGACCACTATCGTAAAAGTTAATAATCGCAATTACCGGGAGGAAAATGTCTCTGGGATGGTAAACGGAACTAAAATTAGCCACAAGGTTGGTGGAACTGAATATCCACTATGCGTAGACTATAGTTAATGGTGCTATGAGCGGTCGGAGCGGGGAGGAGGGTGAATGTGCCAGGGGATGAGAAGAACGAACACGAGTAGCGCGACCAGAAGCCGCAGAAGGGGACAAGGGCAAAAAGAATATAGAGAAGAAAAAAGAAATAAAATAAAATAAGGACTGAAATACGTTCATTGCCTTTTCGAAGCAGTCCTTGAGAAGATTACTTCAGCGCAACGTTGTTACATCAGTGCTGTAACGATGAATAGTAAATATAGTCCGAGCTCAGTGTTGAGAGCAAAGCAAAGGTAAAGGGGTGCAGAAAAACGACGAGATAATTTTATTCTTTTACCCGTGACACCCCAGCAAAGTTTGCATGTTCGTTTCTTGGCTACTTTCAAATTTTATAATTCCGCAGATGATACAGCAAGATCGAGCGTACTGGTATAAATAATTTTCCAGACATTATTATTAATTTCCTGTGATAAGAGGATATACGACGTTTGGTTATTTATTATGATCATGTAGGTCGCTCGATTTGACGATGAACATTAAATCATCAAGAATTACTCATAACAATATTTTGAATCTTAATAAAGCTCATTGTTTCAAAAGGAAATCCTCATTCAATTGTAAATATTTGCTTTATGAAAGCTTATATTCTTGTATAGGAAGTATTTTCTGTAGAACTATATTAATTTACGAAATATTTTTAACAATGATAGTTCTATGAACATTGCATCAACTCATTGACCTCTTTAAGGCCGGTGTACTTCAACAGGATGATCATTTTTTGTAATTATTTCCTCACGGGGTGCTTTCACATTTATGCAGTACACAAGATAAAATTTTACTAAAAACATAACGAAGTAGGTCAAAGAAACTTCCCGGACGTTGGTCCTCATCAGTTAGGGCAATCATTTAAGGGCCACAGAGACGTCCCATGAGAAAAGTGAGGTGAACGAGGGTTGAAGGAAATTACCACGGCGGAGCAAAGAAAACATAACTTTGGCCTATTTCACGCAATAGCAGAAACGTGGCGCTGAATAGCTAAAACCAAAGGAGAGGATCTCGTTATGCGGGTAAACGGAGCATGCTAACTAACCGCAAGGTTTTCTCGGTAAGCCGCGAGTACCAACCCATACACTTGAGGTACACTCTCGAGGTAGTGTTATATCGTCGTCGTTGCAGCAGTCGTCAGCGAAGTGGTATGCTGTACCAGCAGGGAAAAAGCAGGGTAGCGCAACTCTAGCGCTTTCCAACCCACTGCCTTCAATCGCATTGAAGCAGAGAGAGAGAGAGAGAGAGAGAAAGCGGGAGAGGAGCCCTCACTTTATAAACATGACCATGTTCCACGTGCGCATCGTTGGCATTCAATGATTCAACCTAGATTTCTCGGGGCACCGGCTGATATCTGACTGCGAGAACGGAACCGACTCGACAGCCTCGTCACGATCTACCCAGTAGTTGTCCGTTTGCTAAACTCATCACATTCTTTCCGATACTAACTATACAAAATTATCTCTGCCATAGTCAATTAACTAATAGATAATATTACGCGGTAATAATTTTCGGTCAAACGGGTCGTCTTCGTAATCGGCGTTCTCGGAGGGATGAAACCTTCGTTTGTCACGAAATTGAAAATCATCCCTGTTCGTCGGCAACATGCCGTGTCATGGGTGGGTTGAATGCAGGAGACGGTTATCTTGGGTTCGCTCTGGCTACTTAGGCCACACGATCCTGGACTGACCTGACAGCGTACCTCCGGATTGGAGGATCAGTCAGGGAGAATGGTTTGGAAGTACGGTCCGCCCGTGTTGTAAGTGAGTCGGAGCCCTGCAGGACCGGTTCGGGGATAAATAACAATAACCACAACAATCATATTAACAACAAATTGTGTCTTTTTTTTCGCTACATTCTCAAAACAGTTTAATATAAAAGAAATTACCATCCTCCGTAAAATTACGGAAAGAGATAGTAAATTCGCACGCGCGTATACATAATGTAGCGCGTGAACGCGAGACTAGGAATGTTTGATTACTTAGTGAACACGAGAGCAATTATTTGCAATTATCGTACATAGTTTCACTCTGGGGACAGAGATAGGGACGCAGTGAATCGAGCACGAGAGAGAAAGACGGAGAAGGGAAGATACCTACGCTCACAAATTAATTTGCAGACCGCAAGTTTCCAAATTATATAATTGGGCGTTGCTGTCGGTATTTCCGGGCGCTGCGGTGGTTTCGGTGGCAGGACGAAGGCAGAGAGAGAGAGAGAGAGAGAGAGAGAGAGAGAGAGAGAAAGGTAGAGGTTCCAGCGTTTCGACGTATACGTAGGTAGGGGTTGCACTACGCAGGGGTGGTGAGAACTCTACGGATTCGCGACGTCGACAGCGTACCCGGCACTATCGTACCAGTGATAAACCGGCAAAGTTCTTCATTGCCTATGCTATAATGATTTTTACTGTTGCATCTACGCGACTACTCGCATTCTCGAGTGACTCTCGTCATAAACGAGCGGAAACGAGTCTCGTGTATCGACGAAACAAAGCTAAAACGTATATACATAGATATCTGCTTTACATTCAACCAGATTTAGCAAAGAGAGGACAGGCCAATCCGGCCATTGGTGGAGAGCACAAGCTCGTGAACTTGTTATATTGCTAGATGAGTTACGTTTATTCGAAATTCCACGAACGATGAAGCAGATGAAGCGGGACTCGAAAATTCTCTCTGTTGCATGCACTTTACAATGTTCCACTACTGGTTGTGCGATCCAGCCGTTCTGGTTCCAGTGCTTGGTTGGTTCAACGCACGCACTCGATTATGCTACGAATTTGAGAGCCATAAAATTGCCATACGCGGATATGCCAGTAAATGCATATTCGCGATCACTGGTATTCTATGTATCGTTTCGTTCCATGTTGTCTCTGTTTTACCTTGTATCTCCCTCCGCGATACAGCGGTACTCGCCATATACTTTGTAAATCGTAATCGGACACGAATTTGCCATCGAATCGAGAGAACGTAATCGACTGTATCCCTCCTCTCATTACCACAAGCCGGTTTAATGCTCCGTGTATTATTACTACCCAGTACACAACAGGACGACTCCGATTGCTATAGTATTTTATAGCACGCGGCACGCGGATTCGTTCCATTCACCCTCGATAAAACGGTTTTAAGGGGATCGAGCCGACATGAAAATGACAAATAAAATTTTACAATTCACTTGTGTATGTCATATAAGTTATTATACAGTTGATAAAGACACTTAATTAGCATGTTGTATAAGAGACTGGAACAGGTTAGTTAACTTTTTACAACTTTGTTTATATTAAAAAAGCAATTAATAAGAATTTAACTGAAACATCATGAAGCACACCATAATATTTGAGTGTTTATTAATGAGAGTCATAGATTTCCATAAACTTTAAAGTAGATGAAACGAAACGAAGCTTCGAGGTACAAATAAAATGGTGCTGACCGATACAAACCGTTACAAACGACTATTCGTCGAATTTTATTGGAGTAAAACTTGTCAACTCAAAGTCGAGTGTTGAGATTTTTGTTCATCCCCATTAATTTTTACCTCTTTTACTTTGAAAACTTTTAGTTTCTAAGAGGTGACTCAGTAATTTTGTAGAGACGACTTACTCCTTGTTGTTTGTACTCATTTGTACCGTCCACTATTTCGTTTGTATTATAAATTGTAAGACGATTGATACTATTGATCCCTCTGCTGTTTTGCTCCTACAAACTGGATAAGTAAGAAACTTTTCTACAACTATCCGTGTGTGGGTGCGTGTGAAAGCATTTGGCTCTTACGACATCAGTAATGAAAACTATTGTCAGAACAATAGTGCGTAATGAAAGAACACTGATCCGAGTGGTCCTCTCTATTCATTCTTTACTTCGTAATAGTATTGTAAAAAGTGTACACTTTTTATCAATAGAGGATTTGTAAAGTCCACTACCCGACATTGTAAGTGTAAGTCGGTGTAAGTAGTATACATTGCCGTATGCGATTATCACGACTGGGAGATGTACACACTATTCAGAACGATTTAAATCGATAGTGACATGACTTGCTACGAGTAGTGACATACTATTGATCATCAGTAGTGATTAATGAGGCTCAATAGTATTTTTCTGTAAGGACCGCGTAACTTTTCCGATTAAAATTGTTCTGAACTGACCAATTTTGATAGCGCGCTGCATCTCGGTTATGTCGATACGCTACGGTTCGAACCACCGCACTGAAATTTAAAAATTAGAAATGGTATGGCACTGGCAAAAAAAAATATGCAACGCGCTTCCTAACGGGTTAATTGAAAAAAATTCCTACAGTTTAAAATAGCTAGTGGTACGCGGGGAAAGAGCCAGAGATTGCTGGAGGACAATCAAGCTCGAGGAAAACATCCGATGAAATGAAGAGAGTAAGGTTGGTTCGAAGCACGCGAAACGTATATCCGTGTGCTCACGAAAAGGGGAAAAAAACGAAAGACAAAAAAAACTCGACATAATGTTTGAACGCTTGTTTTCGTTTTGGAAGATATGAGAGGCCAACCCCAACTCTTCTTTCTATTTCTCTTTACATTCTCTCCGAGCTTCACAAACAACAAACACAGTGAATACTATGTTGCACGTGTGTCCGCGCTGTCAGGGGTACACGGGGTGGGTGCTTTAACCGAGGATGCACGCTCGAAAGTCATTACTGCTCTTTATATGGACCGAGAGGCAGGTTTCGTTCCAGTCGCCATCGAAAAACGCTCTGCAGAGTCATCGGACCGACTGGTAACCGTGATAGCGGCAGCAGCAGCAGCCGGTTAACCAGCGCAAGATGCACTCACCATTGCAATCGAGTGTGTTACAACAAGAGAGGAAAACCAAGAGGATACAGGGGCATGGGCATGAGATAAATAAATGTACGGAAGCGACGCATATGCCCTTTGTATCTCGCAATGGAACCCACCGACGGATATTACTATCTCTGGCTTGTTTGTATCCGTCGAATCAAAGCGAACGTGACTTCGGCATGCAAACTTCGTATATCCCGTATATTTTCTCGATTTCCCTAGTTGATATTTTCCTATCTTATCGGTCAAATGGAAAAGAGTTTTCATTTTAAAAATACGAAAGTATCAAACGAAAAGAATCGCTGTCTCTCTCTCTCTGAGGTATAAATAAATAAACAGAATGTATAACAAGTAAAAACCATTTTTTTTCTAATACCCACTTATTTAAACATTACTTTACTTTAATGACTTTAATGTAATGTTTTCCCTTATCGTTAACGGTGATATTTAATCATTTTTTTTTTCTATGTGCAGATACGATCTTATGGTCGGTGTAGTACGATCCGAGGCCTATTTCACCCTTACAGCCGAAGATGCTCAGTACGGCATCGAAGCAGACAGAAGAACGAAAATCCTCCGAGAATTCGTGAGAAACACGTACACCTATCACCAGCCTGAGATACTGGCTACTATAATAAACGAATATACGGATTGGGAAAAAGCTGTACAACATCCCGTCAACATAAGGTACAATATTCATTTTCATGATTTTCAAGTAACACGGACCCTTAAACCTTTATAAGTCACACCGCCCGAAAACTATCCCGGAATGGGATTACGAAGAGCAGACCGTGGGTAATGCGTAATATTCTTGAAACTTATAAAAGATTTAAGTCGTATGATATCTTTTTATTTTAAATAATAGCTTAGGTATAAAAATTATGAAAAATGAAACTGGAGAAAATAAATTTTGCGTATTATTTGCAATAATTCATTCCCAGGTTCAACGAAATGACACCTTGGTGTTTCGATCTTAAAAGGAGGTTTCCTAGCTTATATTGAAATAGCGAGGCATCATTTCATTACCTGCGAGTAAATTAATGGAACGAATTTGCGAAAATGTCTTTTATCAGTCTATATTTAGTAAATTTTTCACAACTTTACATTTTTGACTTTTTGATCTTTTTATTTCTAATTCATTATTTTTAATAAAACAATTTGGTGCGACTTAAAATTTGATTCACTTTTTTACTAACATTGTTCGATTGGCTAAAGTTATTCTGTAAAACAATCAATTACGGAAGTAAACTAATATTTAGGATATTTGAGAATTGTTGATTGGTATGAAAAATAACGCTATTTTTCAACAAATTCAAAGATCAACTTGACGCTTACATAATACATTCTTAGGTAAGAGAAAAGTAATATTTAAGTTTTGAATACAAAAAAACTTACATTTTTTAAATTCTAAAACAATTCCGTTTATTTTTCTTTTTAGGAAGCGTTGAATAATTTTGATCACTGAAAGAAGAAAATAATTTATTTAAATGTTCGAATCTTCCAAGAGCTTTCCGAAACCTCGGAAATGTCAAAATTGAAAAAAATGCTCAACTTGGTGCGTTTCAATGAATAAAATAGTGAAAAATCTAAAATTTTATAGATGACTTCCATTGAGATTGTGTACGAGATAGTAAAGTTTGAAGAAAATTTAAAAAATGTTAGTCAGAAAGGAAATTCCGTTCAGCGGGGCCATATACAACAGCGAATAAATCGTATATTATTTCGTGAATGATTTCAACTCTGCGAACTGTTAAATTTTGGGTAATCGCCTTGAAAGCTGGAAAATCAGCAATGGCAGGTTTGCTGTTCAAGAGCTTTAGCGCTCGACCCTCCTCCCACAGTTTCTGGGTTAATACAGTTTGCACGTATTACCAGAATTTAATTACAGAGCCGGAGCGTGTCTGCAATTCCGTGTAAACAGATATCGGCCCCCTAGGTATCGAGATTTCCACTTTGGACTCGGGAGAATTTTCCTGTACTCTCTATTCCCCTTTCGCTCTTCAACCAGTTTGGCCTTTTTCACTGTCGGGCTTCTCTTCGAATTCTCAAGCTTCCAACACCCTAACGGCAGCCACCCTCAGCGTCAATTAAACTCGAGGAGTCGAGCGGAACTTTGGACCGGTGAGAGTTGCTTCCGTTGGAGCTGAACGTTTTCGCGTTTCTTCACATTTGCTCCTTGCTTACACTACACTTTCCACCATCCAGCGACCACTCTTTACTCCAACCCTGGTTCCTACGTCCCGCCAACCTTCTGCCCATTCGATTCATCGATTTCACGTTTTATTAGCTAAAAGGATTCCGACAAGATTAAAAAGAGGGATGGGAAAATGGTGTGGGGGAGCGATGGTCGAAGGCGAGTTAACCGAGAATAAGAGATCTTCTTGAATTTTCCAGGGATGATACGCTCGAGGCGCTTGGCGATGCCAATACTGTTGCACCAGCAACCAGAACTGCCGATCTTCACAGTCAATCGCACAGAAATTCCTATCTGTACGTCTTCGACTATCAGACGAAAAACGGAGATTACCCTCAGGTAAGTTGTCTCTACTGACGGCTGTGGATATTTATTTTTGTTTAATTTCCTTTATAATCAAAACTAAATGCGATAATGCTGAGTTAATCATTTTTTTTCTGTTACTAAATTATACGTCTAATTGTCATACAATAAGGGGTGTCACGTCCGTGCTCGATTCACTAATGTTAAAATATATTGTTATAAACTTATTCGTCATATATACAATTACCATTCGCTAAGAGGCTACAATAGTGGATTGAGCTATCTGTTAAACTGTTGAATAAGCTCTCTCTCTCTATCTCCAATTACAATATTAAAACCAGGAGGAGCTCCTCACTAGTAAAGGGTGATTTTTTAAGAGCTTGAGAACTTTTTTTAAAAAAAAAACGCATAAAATTTGCAAAATCTCATCGGTTCTTTATTTGAAACGTTAGATTGGTCCATGACATTTACTTTTTGAAGATAATTTCATTTAAATGTTGACCGCGGCTGCGTCTTAGGTGGTCCATTCGGAAAGTCCGCTTTTTTATCGACAAATTTTGTTCAGCGATGAGGCTCATTTCTGGTTGAATGGCTACGTAAATAGGCAAAATTGCCGCATTTGGAGTGAAGAGCAACCAGAAGCCGTTCAAGAACTGCCCATGCATCCCGAAAAATGCACTGTTTGGTGTGGTTTGTACGCTGGTGGAATCATTGGACCGTATTTTTTCAAAGATGCTGTTGGACGCAACGTTACGGTGAATGGCGATCGCTATCGTTCGATGCTAACAAACTTTTTGTTGCCAAAAATGGAAGAACTGAACTTAGTTGACATGTGGTTTCAACAAGATGGCGCTACATGCCACACAGCTCGCGATTCTATGGCCATTTTGAGCGAAAACTTCGGAGAACAATTCATCTCAAGAAATGGCCCGGTAAGTTGGCCACCAAGATCATGCGATTTGACGCCATTAGACTATTTTTTGTGGGGCTACGTCAAGTCTAAAGTCTACAGAAATAAGCCAGCAACTATTCCAGTTTTGGAAGACAACATTTCCGAAGAAATTCGGGCTATTCCGGCCCAAATGCTCGAAAAAGTTGCCCAAAATTGGACTTTCCGAATGGACCACCTAAGACGCAGCCGCGGTCAACATTTAAATGAAATTATCTTCAAAAAGTAAATGTCATGGACCAATCTAACGTTTCAAATAAAGAACCGATGAGATTTTGCAAATTTTATGCGTTTTTTTTTAAAAAAAAGTTCTCAAGCTCTTAAAAAATCACCCTTTATAACCTCCTAATACTTTGCAAACTTTTCGATCTTGGTTAAGCCCCTTTTGAGGGAAACCAATCATTCCAAATTCAGTATCTCCACCTATCATCGACTCTAATGTACAACGGCCAATGTCTTACTTAGTTTCAAATTAATCCATCTACGTCGACAATTACCATATAAATTACGAATCAAGCTCGCACATTCAACTCATACAACTTCGTGTCACATGTATACTTCAACACACACATATACATTCCCCAACAAGAGCCTATTCGCTATTTGTCACGTTCGAGGTATTCTCTGTCTTACTCCTAAATATTAAGTAAATGTGTAGTTACCTAGCAACGACGATTGTTTTGTGCTGAGATCAGACATTTTTTAAGTATAAATACGATGTCCGGAGTGTCGGTCAATCCGTCTTAGGTCACTCGTCCTAATAATTAATCGAATCAGGATTAAAACAAGTTGTCTTTGTCCTGTTGCTATCACAAAACACGACACATCCCAGGTATCTTTTTCGCAACGCATTCCAATTATTTTGTACCAGGCACTAACAAGTAAGATCTTGACCGAAGCTTCGCGACACTCCTTCGCGTTAATCACATTCATTTATCCAAATCCAAGTACTCGACCACACTCAGTTTATACACACATACTTGTATACATTTCCTTTTGCGTCTTTACCACTATCCTTTTATTGAATAAATTTTGATTATTTTATTTTTACGAATCAACACGTGTAGTTTCACTCACATTACATCGAACGATGGCCCAATTTTTCTGATAACCCACCTCAAATTCACGAATGAGGACGGAGCCCTGCGAGGCTCACTCACTCCTCGTCTTTTATTGGGAGGACGGAACCCCGAGAGACTCACTCGTATTCCGATCTTTCCTCAAACAACCTCACCCAATAACGCCCAACTACTCAATCACGCTAAATCATTGAACTAGTCAGTCAAATCATCGAACATAGCTCCATATTGCTTTCCGATACATCTCCGATCGCGGACTCAGTCAGTCTCCATCTCTGATGTTCAGCACATTCTGAACTTAACTCTTGAGACAACATCCGTGTGATCGTACAAGTGACAAGTATCCTAACGCGTTCAGACCCCTCTGGACGTAACAGAGGATTATTATATTTCCCAGAATTTTACTTAATAAGTCGAGGCACGAATGCACGAATAAATTCATAAACGAAATATATTGTAACGAAACAGTTCCCGATGATATTTTGTAAACGGTCGGGTAAATTCGTTACAATAGCCGAATATTCGACAGCGAGGGTTCTTCAGTCAACTCGCATAGATGTTCACTAACGATAAGTGTCGGTCACATCATAGCACCGACCAGCACACTGTCGTCTGAATACAATTGAAGCTCACGTTCGATCGGTTATCCTTTGTCTTATTGTTAGTCAAGTTATTCAAGTTATCCATCTATGAGTCGGCTCAGCTTACTCTACTACCAACTGTAAAATGTCTCTCGTGATCCGTCAACGTCTTTTCCTTATTCTTTCGGCTGGTGATGAATGATTATTCACATTGGAAGATCTGAGAGAATTCATTTTGGTTCTTGAACATCCAGCCAAATAATGGCTGAGAACGATTCCCAATAAAATAAAACAATTATCTGCCGGTCTAGTTATTACACGAATCCTATCGCTTGAAGATAGTTAAAATAATTTTTTAATTAGAATTTCTAGTATCCCAACAAGATTTTGTTCATGATATTCACTTTGTAAATTCTAATAATTTCTATAAAAACGTAATAAAGCTTGAGAAGAAAATCAACGTTTGCTGTGTACGAGCTGAATTATTTTCAAGGTTTGAATAATATTTTATTCAATTGACAATCGAATAACCGAGTCACAGCCACGTTTGCTTGTCTCCCGTGCAATTTCCATCTCTATTTTCCTCGAGTCTTGCCAGTACTCTCGCACGAACGCGGATTTCCTGTAGCTCTGTGTCGCCAAGAAACGTGTGCTCGCACATCTCGTGTACGATTTTCCGATCCCTAATTTCCTCACTTCCTGTACCTATGCGTCGACGTTGCGCACACCCCACTGGTAAGGTCCTGGGTGTGCAGCAGAGTGCAATACGTCGGAAGGTAACACGCCCGGCGACGTACTAATGTGAAGTCATTACTCATACGCTATCTGATATACGGAAAGTTATGGTATATTCACAGGGAAGGAAGTGGGGTAGAGGGTACTCCGAGGGTATTTCGAGTTATATGGTTGGTAGACACGCAATCGGGCCTGATGCGGAAGAAAAATTCCGTAAATCAAACGTTGAAATATTCGATAAATAAATAACATAAAGAAATCGAATTCGATGTTTTTTTTTGGTTGTTCAGATATCCGAAATGATTTAATGATATCAATGACAGATGTAGAATGACTTTCCCCGAGCAATACATTTTTATTCAATTTTACCATAGTTTTACTCTTTCGCATTTTCATAAATTTTCAAACCAAATAGTATTTTTTTTTTACTTTTAATTTTTTTTCACTATCATTGATTGCAATTACTGAAATAAAAATTCTGCCATAAATGTTGGCTCCGTTACTTGATGGAGTGGTAATGTGCTATTATTTAATATGCTTTGTCTTCTTCGCTGTTAAAGTTTATTGACGTCGACCTGAATTTCCTCATTATCGTAAAGTGGTAAATATTTCTCGCGTCGTGACGTAGGCTGGTTCGTCGTGACGTTTGTACGACGTTGACGTATTAACGATGTTAATGTGTTCTGAAACTAGGCGAATTTGCAAACTAATAACCTCCACCGTCCGCGACATACAAAATTACAACCCTCCCGGGGGTCAGTTTGCTGTTGCAACGTGATGTTGCTGCTGCTGATGATGATGCTGCTGCTGCTGCTACTGCTGCTACTACTGTTGCTATGTTTCTCAGAAACGAGAACAACGGTTAAGTGCATAAATGTCACGTCTCCTGATTATCAAACCCATGCCGCTCCGCGTCGAATAGACAAAGAGCTGTTTCAGTGCGCATATAAAATTAGATTATCGATTCGCGTCTCTCGGCACTTTACTTTTTCTTCTCCTTAGCGGTCCAGTAATGACACGACTGAGCAGATACATATAAGCACGTGGATTTAATGTAAAAAGTCATGCAAACTTGGTTCAACCATCCATCCTTTGTTAATTATGAAATAGCCAATTAAAACAATTTTTTTAAATCATTCTTTCCATTATATTCAAAGGAATTTGTTTTACTCGACGCATATATATTTCCTGCACCAAATTTAATTATTTAGGAGCCAAGAGAATAATATTATTTATTTAATGGAATTCTTGATAAACGATATCGTTTTACATAATACCAGATGCAATGGAATTCAATTGATCCTTGTGGAAAACGGCACGAGAATTGTCAAACAACAAATTAATAAACGTGGAAAATTGATATCCCCGCTATTGTACCTTCCACTTTCTCACCCTCTCCTACACTTTGGTGGAATCTGAATATAGGTTATATAAAATATGGGTCCATCGAGCTGCGTCCTAGAAATATTTTCTAGCGTGAAAGAGAGCGAGCGAGTGAGAAGAGGTTTTTTCTTTTTCCTGGTTTCTCGAGTGGAAAACACGTTGGATGCTGCTGCTGCTGCTGCCGCCGCCGCCGCCGCTGCAACTGCAGCACCAACTGCTAGAACTCGCTTTCGGGCTGACCTTGTTCCCTCGTGCCAGTACACACCAAACTGCTGTTGCTATATACGTAGAGTGCATCAGAGAGGCCCGCAGGGTGAAAATGCTCTTTCCTGAATTTTCGAGAGACAGAAAGTAGAAGTACCACCCTCGCGCGTCTTCCCAAAAGGTTGAGGACATGGTACGGGGATGAAAGTGGAATCCGTATGTAGAAAAGCTCGTCGTATGAGCCTCTCAGTGAACTCGGCGAGAAATGTCTGCAGAATGAAAGGGCTTTCAAGGACTCGGATCACAAGACACTGGAGACTCGCAATGATGGCCTTTCAATCGTTTCCGACTCTCAAAAATTCTTGAGATCTCTTGACCGTGATATTCGCTTAAACGTCAAAATTGTATTAAAGGAAGATTTTCAACATTGAATTTTTGTCTCTTAAGATCCATTTCTTAAACATGTCTTTCAAAAGGAAATATCACTGTAAAAAAAAGCGATGTTAAAATGAACATCATTTCAAAACAACCGTTGTAGTCCCAATCGGTCCATTACTTTGATGTAAATTGTCGGTATCAAATAGTGGTGTAAGTCAATAGTATTGATGAACACAGAAAAGTATAACAACAGTAAAAATAAGGACACCATAGAGTGCGTGTTTGTCACCGCCTAATGCATATAAATAATTTGGTATATGGTTAAATGTATCACTTTCTAGGCACTCGTCATAGAATGAGCGTCGCCTTCTAAGAAAAATAACGCCATTGAAGATCAGCGTGGTTCACACCATCTGGTCTTTATTTTTATTATATTACACCGTATGATCGGTATCCACACGGCCGGTGTATTTTGTGACGTATTTTTCGGGAACTCAACTAAATAATTAGCGAGAATTAAGTACAACGTCACCCTCGGCCGTCCACCCCCGCTTATACATCCGCACGTAATCCGCACGTAAAATTGACAAACGCATCTGGATGGATAGCGACGAGAGCGAAAGATGGCGGAAATTCACGATCGCTCAGACTATGGGTTGTTGTAGAGAGAGTTGGGATTATGGCTTGATAAACACCATACTCTTTACGGGATTTCAATTAAACGCTAGATTCATTATCCTTCTGAGAATGAACGAGAGCGAAACGAAATAACGTCAACACGTCGACATGCGTTACTTACAGCACGCGTATGTTACGAATGCATCGATGGCCGCACGAGTATCTCGTAACGCAAGATCTATATCCGATTGATTTCTCGAGAGTCTCACACCGTTAAATAAACATTGAATGACTCACCAATGCTGATCCTGGTAGTTCGAAGAGGACGAGAACTATATCCAAAAAATACTCGAGAACATATGAACACCGAACACAACTCGCGATTTAAAAAAAACGTATTCGAAAACAGTACGAGAGCGAAACACGAGAGCTACGTACTCTGTATCGAGTAGACGCGATCGCGAGAGCCGAACAACCATACGCGTTACACAACGACGCGACCGAAAAGAAGTGTAAAACACTGTCCACTCGTAAATGCGATTCTTAACTCGAGATACATCGCCGGTGTTTCGAGGTAAACTATTACCAATAACTTATGAGAGCAAAAAAGAGGTAGAGTCCCTCGAGGTTAAGCTTAACCGACCCTTGACCGACAACTACTGCCCTCTGGCACCCGTCGCCCCGCGTTTGTTTCGATAGCATAATTTAGCAAATTCATAACGTAATACTCGTTAAGATTCTCCATGGTTACTTTCCCTTGTACATAGGGTGAGAACCTTCGTACTATTTAGCTACATAAATTCTTTAAGGTTATGTGATGTTGTCTATCTCTCTCAGATTGATATATATTTCCGATTTCCTCGCTACTTTTCAACTCTTGAATAAAAAAAACTACAACAGTGCCCCACAAAAATTTTAAACGTAGGGCGCTATCAACGGTTTTACTTGTTAACTTATTGTCAGATCAATCATGGCGGAAAAATTCGAATTAGTTTTTGTTATCAATCGAGTAGTATCACGTGACCTTAGACTTATTTCAGACAATTTTTTCAAAATATCAGATTGAATTAAGTGCACGAATATTGTGCAATTCCAAGAAGTCATCCTTTAAAGTAAGATAATGCAAGATGGATGAAGATCTGCCGTTGATTTCAAGCATTAGAGACAATGCAAGGAGACAAAGATCGGTAAAGGGTCGTGCACAACCCTTGCGAAAGTCATTCACTCTCTACTCGGACGAAAGTAGACACGAGTTGCAGCGAAACAATTACCAGTAGTTAAGTACAGTACGCGTTACATCCGTGCTGCTGTAAGAGGAAGAGACAGAATCACTCCCTCAGGTACCTCGAAATAGCTACAGAGTTGTAAAAATCTCGAGTAACGTAGACCGGTGCAGAAAGGACATGAACTGTACACGTGGTAACACGAGTACACGATAGCCCATTCGAAACGATGTCTCGGAATAATAGATTGGGCACCCGAGAGTTAAATGCATAAATGTCAACGTTTCACGAAAGACAGACAAAAAACGTAAGAAGGATGCATTTAAACTCCTGCGAGTAAAAATATATATTCCTTGGGGTGAAAGAAAAAGAGAGGGAACAAATTGGAAACCAGAGTAAATATTATTATTTTCGTCAATGATACAAATCCTGTTTCAATTTGTGTTTATATCGTAAGCAGCTTTGATTTCTTTCGAATTTCATTCCATTTGCCTTAAAAGTAGGTCCGGAAGTTGCCAAGGACTGCGATCGTTCACTCTGTACAATACTATTTATTTCTGTAAGAGACATCGGAAATTGTTTCGCACGAAGCAGCAGAGTGGATTTAACGAAAATCTATTTTATTCGTGACTATCGTAATTTAATCTCTCGAAATTTACATCCGCATTTCTCTATTTCTGGATTTTCCGTCGGTTCTCTACAATTCATCGATACAAAGACAAGAGCCACAAAAACTATTTTATGGTTATATGATTTTTTTTAAAAAAGAAAGTACGCTCTCTAGCCTTTGTTAATTTTTACCTATCGAGTTAAAACTTTCTACAAGGATAGGTCTGGGGACAATGTTATTTGGTCGTAAGTTTGGCATGAATAGTTCATAGCGTTCAGATTTTATTAAACCATAAATTGTTATAATTTGTCGAACAAAATTTATTTTTAGCTCGAATGTTTGTCAATTTTTATCAATCAAACTGAAACTTGACATACAAATTAGCTAGGAGACAAGGATACTTGGTCTTGAATTTGGTGAGAATCGATTAGGGAGTTTAAACTATATGAAATATGTAATGTTACTAAATTTTCAATTCTATTGAAAATTCCAATACCACTTCTTCTATGAGGAAGCCAGAATTGAGATAACCGTTACCCGTGGAAGAGAATCTGTGGGTTGGCGAGAATCACGAGGAAGCAATATGCAAATTTCATATTGACGTACTTTTAAAAAAATGTTTTTCTTATTCTTATCGATAGCTTATTCTCTTTTTTTTTTTATCAGTCACAAGTTTACTTTTGTATTATTTACAACAAAAAAAAAGGAATAAATTTGAACGTTCTTTTTTTCAGAGACAAGGATGCATCCATGGCGAAGAGCTACCCTATTTATTCGGTGCACCATTGGTCGGTGGTCTCGCTCACTGGTCGAAGAATTATACGAAATCGGAAATAGCACTTTCCGAAAGTGTTATCCTCTATTTTACAAACTTTGCGAGAACTGGGTAAGAACTATAAATACAAAAAGAAACTCTCTTAAGGTCCTCATTTATAATTCAATTTTTATAATACTCGATACACTACTAAGAGGGGAAAGGGTCCAACGATTTCCATAGAAATCTGTGTTTTATTTTCTATTATCGATTAAAAAAATCGTGTGAAAAAACCTCCGCGATTTGAGGTATGTAACTGTATTTGGCAAAAATAATACCAATCATGCAAAAAAATCGCTAAATACGATTATAACAAACTATAAATAGTGTTTTAATTTAAAAAATAATGTTTCCTATTAAAAAAAAATTAAACCTCTACAACAAATTCTGATATTCGGCTTTGAAATTAAAAAAAAAAAATCGGTGGACCCCACCCCCATACGACTCCTGCCAAGCATATCCAACGAGCACTTCTCTATTTGTTCATTATATTGTTTAAGTATTTGACATTAGTGTAACGTTAACTGACGTAATTGTTGCTTATAATTGTAATTGAAGAAAATGCTACGCAGTCCCAACAATCTTGAGAGAGTGAAACTAAAATTCGTAAAAAAAAAACATGATCAACACTCGTTTCTGATATTTATATTAACACTTTTTTGCAGAAACCCTAACGAAGGTACGCCGGATCCAGGACCTGCTGGATCCCGTCCGGATCGTACGAAATTGAAGAATGTCGTATGGACTGCCTACGAGGAGAAGCACAAAAATTACTTGCTAATAGGTGTGAAAGTGACTAAAAGTATCATTATGCCCCTCAGCAATTACAGCTTTGTTCTGTGCGATAAGCGCTTGAATCCGTGATTTCTTTCGCAGTAGAGAAGATTATTATTGAAGTCTTCTCGCGGATCCTGGCTTCCATTAAATCCAATAATTGAGAAGCTGAAGGGCGTCTGTGAATTAATCTGAGTTGATGCTATTTTCCTCGTTTCGCTTTAGCGGACTTTTCATCTCTTACTATGCAACTGAGCCCTGCGACACGAAGCATCGCCGTTAAGTTTTTTCCTTCTTTCATTTTCAACTTTTATTTTTGTTCCTTTTCAATTCACTGTTCATCGAGCGTGAATACCTGTGCTCGACGTCGTCGCTTCGCTCGCGCCACTTTTCAACTGCATCGCAGACCACGCGCCCCTTGTTCCTCGCAGCTTAATTCACCCTTGCTCGTGTCTCGTCTCCTCTCACGCTCCAATTGGCCTATCGACACTCTCGAAGCAGGCGTTTCGCCTCGAGCGACCTATAACTTCTCTTCCATTTATCTATTCCGGCAAATTAATTAATTATTATCAAGTGAACGGGGCATTATTTTTCACAGACACCAAGACGAAACTGAAGAGTCACTACAGGGCGCACAGACTTTCGTTCTGGCTGAATCTCGTGCCGGATCTTCACAAACCGGGCTCCGATGAAGTACCGAGATCTCATCATTTATTGGATGCTGAGCAGGTGAACTATTTTATTTATTAGAAACTCATAGAAGAAAAATAACAAATTTCTTCGCTCTCAATAAATCATAATAATAATAATAATATTTATAATGTTGATAGGTGCCACCGAGATTCATTCAAAGGATACCGACGACTGCAAGATCAACGACTCCAGAAGTGACGACGGAACGTGTCCACAACACGTCGACAGCCACGCCGAGCGAGTTGGCTTTCGAGGAGACTACGTCGCAGCCGGAAGATGGTTTCGCAGCCTATTCAACAGCTCTCAGCGTTACGATAGCGATCGGTTGCAGCCTTCTTATTCTAAACGTTTTAATATTCGCCGGTGTCTATTATCAACGTGACAAATACCAGCAGCATCACTGCCCGAAAAAGCGTCAGGAGAATGGTCAAATGCCCAACAACATATGCGGCGAGCTCGAGACGAAAACTTCAGCCGAACGTCATCACATTCAACACATGCCACCCCCGGATTTTGCCGATCTTCAAAACAATTCGTGTCACGTACCGATGCCACCGCCACCACCCAAGAATACAAAACCCAGCAAACCCACTGGACAAAATTTAATAATGAGCCCGAATCAACTGCAACAGGAGAGCATGCCGATGTCGGGGGTAGGAACTTTGAAAAAAGGTCACAATCATCAACAAATTATGGAGGAATTGAGAGTCTGACTCTAGGAGAACGGCTCGTCATAGAGCTGGATTTACGACTCATCGCCTCTTGACTCACCTGGAATTGAAACTTCGTCGACTGTTACAGCGAGTACTAGCCAAAACTCGTGACCTCGCCCTATCCACAGAAATTCGTTTCAGATCATCGAGTGCTTCGAACTCGATATATAAACGTAAAAAGGACGCATCACGTGCGCGATATTACTAACGAGTCATGAGGATGGTACAGTAGTGTCGAAATATTATTAAAATTTACAGTGCGATCAGTGATACTGACTTGAAACGATAAGATTCGAGGACTCTACCGAAAAATCAATGGATTGATCAAGGAGACTCGTGAATCGAGAGGATTTTCGACGAATAGCCTGTGAGCTATTTCGTTAGCGAATGTCTTCTTTCAATCGTTATAAACATTGAGAACAATTCCCGAGCTATGTACAGATAAAACGAAGAGTTATATGTGTTCCTCATGCTTTACGTCCTATGCAAATTCTTTCTTATAATTAAAAAAAAAGAAACGTTCGGCGACTGGTTTCCGATTGAACGAAATTTTATATTTCATTGAGCAACAAGAAAAAAAAAGAGATCGATTTATATTTATTGTTATAAGCGTGTGTGTTTTACTCGTGCGTTTGAAGTTACCGAAGACTGTCGTTGAGTCTCGGTGAATAGTCATTGACATCATTAACTACTCGTTTATTATGATTATTATTAAATAAAAGAAAACAAAAACGACGCTGTAATTAAAATCAACCGTCGATTAGGAAAGTAATATCGTTATTTTTAGCACTGAACGTGCCAATGCTCAACTTACGCGGCGAGTACATCAGCGATATGGAGTAATTCGAATCGCTTCGTTCCGGTGCGGGCGAATTCATGATAAAACAAACAAAAAAAATTTCCGTAATAATTAATAGGAAATGTAAATCTTCCGAGAATTCGCGCACGATTGTTACGACCGAGTGTCGGATTAACACGTACACACAAATCGATACTGCCAAAAAAAAAAAGAAAATAATAACACGGACGACGTTTAGTTAGAAATATCGAAAGGATGTACGACGATGAGTTCGGATTCGATCATGATGAGTGTCTATCAAATCGATTCAGAGATATAAAATGTTACTTGAGCGCGTTGAAGGAAAACCTAAGATCGACCTACGATCTATCAATCGCTATTAGACTCTTGTAAGTCCGATATTTATGATTGGGTCGTCGCGATGCAAATTACTTTGTAAATATTAAAGAAATGAGAAGAGAATGATATGGATTTGTTAATGGAGGCGTGTGGAACTAAGTTATCAACAAATCACATGGCCAATCGATCTTTTGGATGTATCGGGAGCAGAAAGTAGGTTGAAAAAGATAAAAAATAAACAAAAAATCCAATGTAAAATAAATTTAAGATCGAAGTGAATTATGGGATGTTTAGAGGAAATTGAAACGTACAGGACGCAATTTTAAATTTGTATATAATTGATATTACAATAAAGTACGTAAACGATTACTATCAATTATCACATTGGAAATAATGATTTATATCGAAAGTCAACGAGCTTTTCCTTACCAAAGATTTAATCCTTTTTCACTGCGAACCCCGTCGTCGATTCCTCAGCTGCGCTTGCGCCTCTTTAGAAAATAAAGAATTTATTCAAGAGGTGCAATGTCTTTTTGTTGCACATGCACCTTTTGAATCGATTGCTACATTTTTTTATTTAAATACAGTACATTCTCAGCTATTTGACGCGAAGTTGGAACCGAGAGGGACCACGTATTTCATTATTTAACGCCGAGAGTGGTTCCTCGCACACAAGGTAATTGACACGCGGAATGAGGTCTCGACGCCTCAATCGAATGTGAGTTACCCAAAGGTTGTGGAATGGTTTTCCCTTCCTTCGTTAAACGAATGAGAGAACTTTCGTCAAATACGTACCGATGATCATATAGGTGAGAGCGTACTGTAGATCGAGATTGATAAAAAAAAAGTTTAGAAAGTAACTTTACCGACATAAACTTAAAAGAAAAAGTATAAATAAAATATTAATTTCTCTATAAATATATTCATTGAACCAACTGAAATTTAGCTAATTTAATATATAACCAAATTATCAAATCATTTATTATTGATTTATTACACCAAACTTCTCAATCTACTTTCCAACTTATTCGTTAAACTCCACATTTTTATTGGTAAATAAAATAAAGATGAAAATCATTTTAATTTAATTAGTCCATGATAAGGTAAGTGATACAACAACTTTGGGATATGCTGATAGGTTTTTTAATCGACTCTTTCATCATCAATATCTACTTTATTGTATCCTATACAGATACGTTTGTTTCATTGCGTTGCGTCACAAAAGTACGGCTTTGCGTGTTACACGTAGAAATCGATAAAAGTATAAGCGATTAAAAAAAGGCATGGCCCGTGAACACAAATTATGTTATTGATTCGTTAATTTTTTTTCTTCTTCATTTATTATTATTATTATTATTAATATTATTAATAATTTTTTTTTTTTCATTAAAGCTCCGCTAGTTTAATAATATAGGTCGCACATTGGTAGCGACGATAAATTTGCAAAAATTCGTGATATTCGCTTCCAAGACAAACGACAATCGCATCTAAAGACGATTACAAAAAGTACTGCTCTCGATTTTACTTTTCTTTTCATTTAACAACGACAAACTTTTGCGCTTCTTCGAACCGATGGCATCGATTATTCTCTATTCCATTCTATTATTCTCGTCTATTTGCATTCAAAGTTCCTTCGTGACCCAGATACACGACGCTTATCGTACAAAGACGCTGATATATATATCAAATGCCCTCGACGGGGCAAACAACTGTTGGTTCGCTACTCGTTTATAATTAGTGTACACATGTTTCGTCGTGGGTTTCTCTATTCTCACGTATAAAGAGGAAACATCAAGTAATTAAAATTGTGTCTTTTTCCTAGCTATTCGAATCAACAACAATATAATTAATCGGCGTACATTCGCGTCCGCTACATCTACGTATAGCTCAAAGCTAATAAATAATAATATCAAATGTTCGCTATATAAACGCTAGGTTGTCCGCTACGACAAACGATAATTCAAGCTATTTCAAACTGACTTTTTTTTTCTACTTCTTCTTCGTTTTATCGCTTTTCGTTAAACGTCGACGACAATACAGAGGCTAGTTGCAATATGCTTTCACTCGTACAAATGCAGAAAAGACAGTCTTTGCGAGTTTTCTCGCATCGTAAAATTGTTCCGCGGCTGAAAGTCGTCAACGGGTTTTTATGCTCAAAGAGAAATATTAAATAAAATAATTACTCGGCCCGTTGCAAGATGAAGACATCGAAGTTCTACGTTAATTCATATTGCTGTATAACTTATCAATTTTTTTCTCTCACTGCTATACGTTACAGGGTACTAGAAGACAAGTTAGCGTAAAATCAGTGCTCAACTTCGCTGGGTTTACGGTAAGCACGTTGGTGTTTTAGTAAGCCTCGTCATGTGGTAATGCAATTTGCGTGTTGGATGACAAAGTCATTTACCAAGAAGATTCGTTTAAATAGCGTAGCCATATTATCACTGACATAACAAATGTATTTTGCTGCTCAAGGAAACAAGTCTGACAAGTTATCAATCGATTTACCGACTAGCGTTGCCGTAGTCTCTTGGCATTCTGCCCCGTTTTCCTCTGTACCTATCTCTCTGGTTATCAATCATGTGGATAAAAGAATGGAAAATTGTTATGCATCGACAAGCCTATCGTTAATAATTTTAGGATTAAAGATCCATCTTTTCCTTTGAAAAAAATTTGTTAATATCGAAGCCATTGTATAAATTATTGAAATATTGAAGAAAAAAATAATTCGTTATTAATATTCAATTGATACAATTAGAACACGTAATCGTATTTCCTTAATAAATTATCAAATAAATTACAAATTTCGCTCGGTTACGCAGTAATATTAACTTAGGATGTGAAAAAAATTGCCCGTTTTACGCCGTACATTTGCTTTGCGCGGCTCTTGCACCGATGCACAAATATCAGATACTTTCCTTGCTATATCTCGTCAATTGTCTCCGTAGCCCCAGTGTCAAACATTTGTTTTGTTCATTTTTCATCCTTGTTCTCAATATCTAATACTAATTAGGTACTGGCGTGATGAAAGTACGAAAAACATTCAGTCTCTTCGATTAAACGTAACAATTTTTTCTTTTTTTTTTTAATACCGGGCTTAAGATATTATATTATCAGAGTAAAAAGCGTTATTCAGTGTTACATACATATGGAATTACACGATGCGTTTGTCAATGAACACGGTGGTCCGAGATTTCACGTTTAAACTATTCGGTACTTCCATTCGTATTGTAATCGAGTCACGTGTACATCCGCTCATGTATCTCCGCCATTGTCCTATCGGTAAATCCACTCTAGTACCCTTTACTTGAGTGATCAAACAACAATCGATTGATCACCCTGTGCGTTTCATTCTCTTCACATCGTTTTATTTATTTATTTATTTATTTATTTACTTTTTTTTTAATATGTCATGGCAGGAAAGAATAATTAATAACGTACGTCTGACGATATCTTTGGAACGATAGAGCACGGACTCTCGGAGGCCTGTTCTATTGCTTCGTTATATGTTTTCGAAGAAAAAAAAGAAACAATTTGAGTGCACGACTCTCAAATAGAAATGCTAATAACTCTTGAGTATATTTCCATTGGTACAAACTGGAAAAATGAGTAATACATTTTTTAAACCTTTCTTATAATTATCAAAAGCCAATAAATGTATACAGCGTACGAACATTTTTTAAAAGTTTTAAACCAATTTGGTGAAAACTAGTTTGCTATCCAAACAAAAATGAAACCCAATGATTTTGAAGATAATCTTTTAACAATAAAAAATTAACGATCGATGATCAAAATCCAAAATCACAAATACAGAACAATCTTGGAAGAACGGCATAAAAATAAATCTTGTGAAAATGAATGCATACTATGACTACACACTTGATACATGTGTCATTATTAGTTTTATAAATTATCAGATATTGAAAAAGGAGTGGTTTTCAAAATCCCTCATAGAAAATTTTATTATTCCAGTACTAAAAGATTAATTGCGACGAAAATTTAAAAAAGCGTGATACACAAATAAAAAAATTTATTTTTACGGCACCTAATTAATTCACGAAAAACAGTTAAATATCTCCATTTTAATTCGGATTTCCCACAGACAGAGCGATAATTTTAACTTCAAAATTATAGATTCTAGACAATGAACACGTTAGCAGGTCTTATGGTATTTTGTAGATAAGATTTCAACAAGCAAAATATGCTATCGGAAATGAAAATAAAAATCAAAAATACAACAAAATCTTTGAAAAAAAACAAAGGAATGATAAATGCCCCTTATGACATTTTTTGCATACTAAACAACCCCTTGATACATGAAGAAATATTAGTTATATAAATTATCAAAGGCTAAAAACGAAATGATGTTCAAAAGCTCGTAAAGAGAATTTTATTATTTCGATACTCGTTTCGACAGATCGTGTTAATTGATAAATTGTAAGTCGTGGACATAGTATAATTCTTCTGAAATAATTTAACGCATCGAGAATTTAAAAAACCGAGAGGTACACAATTAAAAAATTATTTTTACTGTACGTAATGAACTCACGAAAATCAGTTGAATGTAGAATGAAGTACTGCAATAATTATAACTTTGGAATCATAGCTTCTTGAGTATGGACAGGTTACCGGTAATTTGGTATAAGTTTTTCTGCATTACAGACTTTGATCTTGAAAGGATAAAATGATAAGTTTGACGAAAAAAATTAATATTAAATATATGGATTAATAATTATGCATTTCTCGGCTGTTTATTAGTGTTGCATCTACTTCGAAATAAGATAACGTTTTTCAGCATCTCAAACACACACACACTCTCTCTCAATCGCAATAACTCACTAATGAAGCCTTATGGAAAGTGTCGATGAAGCAATTACGATGAGATAGGCTCTATCGTTCCAAGTTAAAAATATATCACAGAACGCGCCTCTATTACAAATTCAATATGTCGAAAATTCGTCAATAGCTCTCGTATCGCTGCAAAACATTAGAAGCACATTTTTAATAATTGTATTAATTAATTAATTTTCTACTATCAATTTTCCATTACGATTTTCATGCGTTAATTGGTTCGCGAAGAAGGTTTTTTTCTTAATTAACGCATTATTATGCCTTGAAGTAGGGGGGGGAGGGGTGACCAAGGGCTAAGATGCACACGTCAGAAGAAGCCAGCACTCCGCAATGATGTGCGATGGTTTATTGGTTCGTTATTATTCCTTTTTTTTCTCAATAAAACCCGTAGTTTTGCGTACAGCTCATAAAAGTCGGGGCACCCTAGCAAATGCAGCCGCTCTCTCCCTCCGACTCGGATCCATTCTGCATTGGCGATTGATTCTGCAAATCCACAGCTGCTTTCGTTTGTTAAGGTTGTAATTTATCTCATAAATCACACGTTGACGAGGATATCGAGCGGCGGGGGGGTGGGGGGGGGGATATATCACAAACTGTTCAGGCGATTTTTTTTCACAAAGCGTGAACTAGATTACAGAACATCATACGTGTGTGTTATACAAAGACATCAATGTACAAAGTTTTATGTTCTTATCAAGAGACGAGTTGTTCCCGGAAGGACGATGGCTCTTTAATTAATTTTTCACGCGCGTTTCACTCGTTATGACGAATAATTATTTAATAGTAACGCGCGGCACAAGCGTACATTTAATATGATATATGTTATGAAAAAGAGGACGGAACGTAGCAAAGCGTAATTTCCAGGCTTACTCGTAGAGATGGAGTAACTCTCTCGTAAAAGCGATAAATTCGTAATAATCATAAATATAATTGTTCGAACGTTTGTGGAACAAGAGCATTCCGATGTGGATGGAATGGCAAAAAAAAATGATTGGAAGCTACGAAATTAACATAAATACCTGCTCCCGAGTTTTGATTTTTAATACAAATAAAAAGATTACAATAATAAGAATTAACAAAAAGTTGACATTATTAATATTATCTAAATTAGTGTTTTATGTTCAGCCGTTTCCCCAAATTCAAATTATTTACAATTTAGATTTAGAATGTTTTTCTTTTTGTATTCTTCACTAACAACGTTTTCGAAAGATCACTCTCGGGAGAGCACGTGATAAATAATACTTTAACAAGAACGGTCACAGGTCGATTTTTGGACAGATAAATTGATTGACGTCAATGATTAACAGTAACTCGTAAGCGGCGATTATTATTTTTTTTTGATTGACTCGATTTGAATTTTTATTCAACTTGATATCGCCGATCATATTTCAGTCATCGCACTGTTGATTGCAACAAACTTTATAGATTATTCTCAAGATCTTCAGCCCGTTACTGTACAGCTGAATCGCGTCGTCTGTCCAATGGAAATGAATATATATAGTTTAACCACTTAAATTACAACTTAAGTCTTTAAATCAATGCAATTAACAATGTATACCCTCCTTATTGCTATTTATTGTACTTGAGTCAAAGTCTGAGCTTAATTTTTATGTATTTTTGTTTTCTTTTTTTGTCGTTTGGGTAGGAAACTTTCAGAGAGAACCGTAAGCAGATAACTGCATTTCGCAACGATTACGTTTTGATATTATGAGATAATTGGCGGTGTTAGTCGTCGATAACTGCAGGTCTTATCCAGTGAATTCAATTTTGTTCGTCTTTTTTATAATCACAACGAGTGACAAGCAAGGTACTTTATCAGTGAAAAAAAAAAAAAACTCCGATTATTTATTCGTTTATAAAATAATATTGTCACTTGTAAAAAGACAGCGCGATCGACGAATTTCGTGGAGGATTTCATTAAAAATTGTTCAAAGAGGCTTAGTATTCACAACATTTTGTGAATTATTTATCTGCAATGACGACTAATGAAAATTACGGATAAAGTTTATCGACTTCACCTTTCTATTGATTTTCAAAAATTAATATCGCGGCTTTTTCACCATTTTGGCATTATGATTGCACAATAACAATAACTTATTACACGAATATTAATGAAGCAACTTATTTCGAAATAAAAACATTTGATTACTGACTTTAAAAGTCAATAATCAAAAGATTGTATCGTTATTTAAATTTATTAAAACATAATATTTAGCCCCCCTTGGAATGACGAATTATAGATTGGGATTTTGAATTGTGTAAACACGATTTACCTACTCAATTGAAAATTTTAGTTACACCGTTGTTACGGATATCAATCCTTCCGAAAGTAACCGCAAACATCGAACGACGAATTGTGTAAAAGCAGTCATTAAAAAGCTACCACGTGATACTTATTCGTTACTCGCAGTAGATTATCTACGATGATTAATGATTAGTGCCTTGCTTTTCACGATATTTCAATAAATTATGATGTGAAAAGGAACACGGACGAACGTCGTCAGTTTGTGGATACTGGTCCACTGCCAAAGTCAACGATTCTTGATGAACTCTCGGAATGACTGGAATTAAGTACGAATATTGATTTATAAAAATCGTGTTTCTGCACCTACTTGACTTGGTTTTATTCTATTGTAAACATTACTTGATTTAAGCTTTTTTCGTCATCAATGACACAAGTTGAGCAATCGTTTACAGCCGGACCAGACCCAGTGACGCTCGCGATGGATGATTTTTTTTTTTTTCATTCATAAATTAAATTAATTTAGTGTTAGTTTTTTTATGTTTCGTCTACCATTAGTACCGGTTGTCGACTTTAGCATGCACAACTGCTCTCCGACGCTTTCAGTTCAATTGGTGTATCCTTCAGAACTACCTCTTGCACTACAGGGTAAAAAACACATTAAGGAAAACACAAAGAAAACAAATGAAAGAATATTAAGACTAAAATTATTGAAAAACTCTCCGTGGTGTCATGAAATTGACTTTTTTTTTTCGTTTCCGGAAAACATATGCGAAAATTTCGAAGATATTCGGTAAGGGTGTATCTCGCGTTCTTTATCGTTTTTAATCGTGCCTGAAAGTAACGTTCAATTTTATTGATTATTTTGTATAATGGTAAAAGGATACTATCTTCCGGAGGCTTATTTTCGGTGGAGTCCATGCCGGGCAGAGCTGCCGCCACTCTTTTGAAGAGCTGTGTATAAAAAAAAAAAGTAAAAATGTAGTGTGCAATTAAAACATTGTTTAAGAAAATTGTGTCGAGCGTAAAAAAAATGCGTATTCAAATGAAAAGGACAATTAATTAGTCCTATTTAAACTGATATTTTGGTAAGAAATACGATAACTTGATGCTTTTATCTTCTTACCTGCTTAACATTATATCCTGCCTTAGCACTGGTTTCGATGAACATCACATTGAGCTCCTTGGCCTTTCGCTCACCATCTTCCGTCGATACTTGACGCTTTTCACTCAAATCTGTCTTGTTGCCGACCAGCATAATAATAACATCGCTGCCTCGTTCCGTTCGAACATCATCTATCCACTTAGATGTTTGGTGAAATGAATTTGCATCTGAAAAATTTTTTTTTTTCATATGACAGTTGAATAGACTTGTTTCACTTAATTTAGTGAGACAATTTGATCGATCAATATATATTTCTCTCACTAGTAATGTCATACACCACAACTGCAACAGTAGAATCCCTGATGTAGCTGGGGATCAGAGAACGGAAACGTTCTTGGCCGGCAGTGTCCCACAATTGTAATCTTACAGTTCTATCTTCGAGATACATAGTCTTGCTCAGAAAATCTATACCTATAGTAGCCTGTAAAAAAAAATTTACTATTTTGTAAAACAAATTAAAAATTCGATATATTGGCAATCCAAATTAATCCCTTAGATGCTAAAAATAATGTTATTTGGGACCCATGTAACATTTGGTTTTACCAATGAGGATTCTTAGTGAATTTTTTTTAAATTCAGGCAAGCTGATTCAATTTGTAAAAATGTACATATACTCTAACAGGAGTGAATTAGGATAAAACATAGAAAACTTTCTACAGCTCGTCTTCTGCTGAAATAACTTTGAAACAAATGTTTATAACTTTGAAATTTTATTCTGCAGCACATCAGGCTATCCGCAATCTTATTTAGATTGAAAATCTAAATAAGGCATAAAAATGATGGCATAAAAATGAAGTTTGAATTTCCACAAATAATTTAAGTCAATGGCCTTGCTTAAAATTCTAGAAATTGTGTAATTTTAAATGTACGATGTAGCCTTGAAAAAAATTTATAAAATTTTTCGTACATCGCAGTTTGTTTTTGCTTATTTTTGAGAAAAATGAAAAGAAGATCGGATGTGAAAAATTACACACTCGTACCAAAATGTGAAAAATATGAAAGATAGAACACACAAATTGTGCGACATATTTTAATGAATCTTTGACATTTAAGATTAAAAAAATATTAAATATGTCGTTCATAGCTTTACCTGATACGTGTTGTCAAAGCTATCATACATAAACCGTGTGATAAGAGAAGTCTTTCCAACTGTAACAACCAGGAAATGCATACATTTAAAAATCGTGGTTATTCATAGTTTTATTACAATTAAGTTCATTATATGTATTCTGTATACATAATGAATCAAGAAGAGGGTTAAGGGGACTAATTATATGTAAATTATGAAGGCTACGTGTGAAATATTTGCTGTTCTCTGGTGCTCGTTAATCGACCAGTTCCTGTTGTACCAATGTGTAACCTAACGTTCCCAATTTCCAGACTAATGAGGTAAAACAGTAATTAGTCTGCCGTTAAGGTAAAATGGCACAGGCTTTATCTACTTGAAACCACAGTATTTATATTTCTTTTATAAAAGCCCTTATCGAAATAGACTCAAACTTTATGCGTCAATGCAGAACACATGCGTCAAGAGAATAACGATTCATGTCTCAAAAATGGCAATGTGAACATTTTTTTCTCCAAAATCTGGAAAAACGCAGAACATTGTCCGCTGTTTATGCTCATTTTGATCCCTTGAGCGTCACTGATTCATATATCTACAAACATATACATCAATATCAAAATACTGATACTCAAGGCTTTAAAATTATTTTAAATTTGAATAGTATATTGTTTTTGCACAAAGAGAAGGAGAGGTGTATGGGTACGAGAGCTCCTAATATGTGTTTTAAAGTTTTGCTTTACTTTAAATAGTGCTAAAATGATATTTCACAGCAGCAATCAACATTGTATTTATGAACTTTAATCACGACAAGGAACTAATTGTCACCAATTATTAGTGGCTAGAGATTAAGATGGTCAATATTTTATACATGCTCATTTAAGAGCAATAATAAGGAAATTCTGTAGTAAATATTGTAGAATGTAGCAAATTCTATAAAAGATATTTATTCCATAGAAAAAATTATTATTTTAAGCATTAAAGTTGGGTTAAATTAGATCAGTTGCTATTGCTCCAAATGAAAAATGATGTGGCAATTAGCAGATTATTAATTATGGCTAAGAAAATTGTAAAAATAATAATTAGCTGCTCAAAATAATTAAATTTTAAACAAATTGTCTATAAAATATTGTTATCTTTACTGTGATTAAAACAATAAGATCCAGTAGATTGAAACAGATCATTAAAGCTCCACTTTTTCATTGTTACAAATGGAAAATAATGGAAAACTTGAAAAATTAGATTTCATGGTAAAAGCCCATTACCTACTGCCAAATAGGAATAGAAAGGAAGTATAATGGGAGCAAGTCAATGACATTGTAATAATGAATTGTGAAACACAGAGTAATCATCATTGAGTCCAATAAAGGAAGCAGTCGCGGAATTGCGTGGGATCGTCATTAATTCGCCAAGCGAAAATAAGTGTGGTCGTAAATATTAGATACGAACGACAAGGGTAAGTGACAAACACCAACGCCGATTCGCACGACGGGAAATAGCAAAGCGCAACGCGAATGAGGGAGACCTCGAAGAATATCGATTTATAACCTCGAACGGTATTCGATGTTGATGCATATAAAAAAAACTCGTACATTCAAAAATTGACGAAAATCGTTTATTTCTATAAGAAAAGGCAAAGAAGCTAGTCGGCAATATTGATCGAGAATGAACGTAAAGTATGCCTGAATACTGCCTTACCGCTCTGTTCGCCAAGAAAGACGAGCTTGAATTTCCGCAACGGGTTACCAAAATCACCCGAGGACGACATTTTAGCAACGTAACAGATATGTCGATGTACACTCGGTTACACAGGTTGATTAATTAATCGCGTCTAATGACAGTGCAAAACATTAATTTTTACTGTAAACCGTTCAACTTGACGGGTCCGACGGCCACTCCTGCCTTTCAGTCGCGGCGGCCACGTTTGACTGGGAAGTGACGTCATTGGTTGGATAGCATACGACTCCTCTCTCTTGCCCTGGATCCTCATCGCGGCGCATAGCGCTTTTGAACCCGCGAGTGGGACTGAGAACGAGAGAAACGAGCGAGTAAGCGCATCTCTTCCTCTCGCTTCTACTCATCGAAAACGTAGCGCAAAATTGCTGTGCCTTATATTTACGTGATGATTCACTACCAGGTGGTATTGCCATTACATTCGAATCACTCGAATGCTCGTACTTAATTCTAATAATCGCTAATCGATCAATTTCAAAATAGATCAGTAAAAATGATAAATAATGCATTCAAATCAGTTTCAAAGAAACATCGCAAAAGTCATGTATCACATTTTTTTACTCTTTCTTTTGTAATTATTTTTATAAAATATTACTGGTATTTCATTACAGATTTTAATTACAGTTACGGTATTATGAATTAATGATATACAACCGGGTATTGAATTCGATATAATTGTTTGGTATATGCTCATTTATTATACAATGGATAAATAAAATTTGTTTGACTATATCATCTGCCGAGCGATTATTTCAAGAAAAATGTTGCAGTCTATAGAACTTTAAGAGCTTTAATCACTTGTATGATAAAAGTGATATCCTGCTTTTTATCTAATCCCTTTAGCGATTCAACGCATTCACGTTTATGAACGGAATCGTCAATACACTTCGATTCAGATTTCAATAATATGGAAATTTCAAGCATTACTTAAATCATTAAGAAGAAATCAAAGGTAAAATTATTACACTTTGACTATAAGTAAGGTGATTATTGATAAATGTTATATATTTTATTTAAATTTCTGATCTTATACCTCATTGTACATATCACGGAATTATTATACAGTTATTTATTTTACAAAATGCTCAAGCTTCAATGTCGATTGTTTATGTTTCTTAGCGGATCCTCGACAACTATCGACCTACAGGCAAGATCGTAACCCGTTCTGTTAAATCTGAAGAAGAAAAGAGCGAAGCACATCGGAAAAAGGAAAGTCATTATCAAGTTCTTCACGACCGATCTGCCTACGGCGAGAGGCAGACCCAGATCAGTTCCTGGCGAAACAAACACCATATCATTGCTGTCCGGTCGGTCAATCGGTGCTATACTTCGACATTGCACAACTATCAAACCCATGAAAAATTTACCGGGACTCGCACCTCCTATCGTTCCATTTAAACCATGCTGAAGCCAAAATGCCTGAAATTCAATGTCATTAATAAATTACCTATAAATCGTCTTGTGCTCGTATTAAAGTCTCAATAGAATTAAAATTTGAATATTGGAAATTCACCTCGTATATGCAAACGATAAAACGATGCATCATCTCAGATATAAATACTCTAGAGGCAATCTCCACTGCCATTTTATAATCAATACGAAGATTCGATTGCAAGAGATCGAGATGGTGAGGCTCCAAACTTCTGAAGAAAAAAAAACGAAATTTACGGGGTTAGGTAGTTGCAATGCACGAATCGTGAGTAGCTATTTTACAGCGCGTCGTGGACTTACATAGAAGCGAATAGGTCAAGGGTGAAGAACGTTGTTACCAATTTTAGTATGAGTAATATGAGCGAATCGATAAATTCGGCGACGAAACGTTTCCATATTGGCGGTATGCGATACTCGTATCCTGTAAATAGACTTCCGTCAGACTAAATCATGTTGATGAATAAATTAACAAAAAAAAAAAAAGAATGAGTGAGAAACAAAGAATGACAATGATAGTAATGAATAGTAAAATCTACTGCGCTCACGCATAACTTGAAGCGATATGAAAACCTCTCTTTTAACTGTGTGTATTTCAAAACTATGGTTTCAACGACTAAATAAATTTATTTTAACTTCGAGAATCGTTGCACATCTTGTGTTACAGCCGTGAAATTTTTCATTTCTGGTAGTTGATTTAAAAATAAATTTTAGTAAAAAGAATCACTCTTTCATTTCACATAAATGTAAGCTACTATGCAAAATTTATTAACTCGCGAATAAGACACCGAATGAAACGGGAAAAAATTGATAAAACTGTATCGCGACCATTTTTTTTCGAAATATTTAATATCTTTATCGTTTGGCGTTTTACAAGCCGATTAATATTTTTGTAAATATTGATATCAACGTTTGAATCGCAATTATTATTTTCTTCAATAGAAATACGAAGCATAATGATTCTGTATACGCATTCAAAGTGTCAAGATTTCAATAAATTTAATTGAGTCGTCTATCAAAGTTTTAAAAAACCATAGAATCGGTAAAGCAGGGGTCTGCCATCGCCGTAATATCGACAATCATTATAAATCCATTGATAAAATCATAATTTTCTTGGAGGATGCATACATTCGACAGTACAAACGCGAAGTCGCGCCTCAGCGTATCGCTACAGTACTTTCAGCAGGAGTTTCGAGTTACGAAAAAGCGTTCTCTCTTTCAATCCATGCTGTATCACTTGTTGCGAAATTGATGGATAGAGGATTGTTTTGTTTTTTTATTCGTTTTATGACCTTCTACCTTCAGCTCTGGGCGGTTGAAATGGTACTCTAGGCTCTTGAGGCGTCCTTTGTCTTACCGGTTCAATATTTTGCCAATTTGGCATACCGGCCAGCACCGGCGTTGCATTTACCACTGGCGAACTACTCACGTTCGTCGGAATTGGTCCGATGAATGGTTGCATACCTATAAAAGTCATAGCTGTCGATTAAATAAATTTCCCACTGCCAAATCCAAAAGAAATATACAACTTCAACGACAACAATAAAAATTATGTAGCTCAAAACTTACCTGGCTGTTGAGTCAAAATCTGTCCAGAGAGCAAGTGATAAGGAAACATTGCTGCGACGCTCTGCCATACGTACACCTCCTGTAGCCATTTTTCCAGTTTTCCAAAGTACTCGGAACGCTCTTCCGACGTATAAATTTCTCTGATACTTTCTACCTCCTTCTTCTTTGTATAAATTTCTTTGCTAGGTTCATCGCTCTTATCGTCAGCCATTTTTCAAAACTATAAAATTTCTAATTTAGAAATGTTCACACTCAAAAATAGCGATAAATAATATCGGAATCATCGTTTCTATGCTTCGTCTCCCGTCAACTTTCTTTTCAATTTAGCATTTTTTTTGCCATAAATAATATGAAATAAGAAAATTTTTATTCTTTTCTACGACGTAATAAAAGTTAAAAATCTTGAAATCATACGAATTTCACTGAACGACATTTGTTCGCTTTTGTTATTTTGAAAATTTAGCAATTACATTATTACGGAGAATTTTGAAAAATATTTTTATTCTTAATATACTTTGAGCTGTTTACGTAATCCGAAGATCCTGTATTGAATAATCAAAAACAATAGCGTAAACAATGTATCTGGTGTCTCAAAAGTGGTCCTTTACTTACGATCGTTATCCCACGTCTTCACATATAGAATCTTCTTATTACGACTTTCCGAAAGAACCTAATTGCTGTTCCCTATTTCAGCTTCTTTTTAATAAATATATTGTTCTTTCTCATCTGTCACAAAATTCAATGAAAAACGGAACGGTAAAACCTTTCCTGAAATTAACACAGCGCACAGTGCATTCGCCCAAAGCCCCCTCACTTACCGCCGCCCTCTATTTTCAATAAAAATGACGTGGTGACATCCCTGACGCGTTATCATCAGAAAGAACCACGTGAGTTCCCGCATTTATCCCCACTTCTTGCCAACTCGAGCCCATTTATTGGTCGTAACTTCGTCGTGCTCGTTAACGAACGAGAATTTGTTATTTCGTACGAAAATTGTGCGACTATCGACCCTAACCCTAATATTATAACAGAAATTATGAACGGAGCGCAGTTGTCTCTTATCTTAATAATCCATTTTTGATATTTTGTTAATTTTTCATTTGTCAAATGTCAGACTTGTCGCTCACGTTGAAAACGCGCCGTGACAAAATGGCGTCGAAGTAACTATACGGCAATAACCACAGCGAAATATCCCTATCGCGGGTAGCAGTCCGTTCCGCGGCGCTGTCTCCTCAGGACATGACGTATCACAAGCACTCGTACAGTAATCACAGTCGGAATACGTTTCTGACGAGTCCGTTTCTTTGTAATATTCGAGTTTTCCGTCACAATGAAATTTGCGATGCCAGTGTACTAGTGCCGGTCGACGGGATACAAGCGTGAACGGTGTTGGACTCGAGTGTGACAATTTGTTAAGGGGTACAGAAAAGGGTGTGGGCTCCGACGCCAGGGAAACTTTTCGGTGAGTGTATTTACGCTGCTACCGTATTAATTCATCGTCGAATTTTATTTTCGTTAAGCGTGTACTTCTTTCAAGTTTACCGATGCAGCCGACAATGCGGCGTGGTATAAAAAAGGAGTGGGGTGGGGGTCCAAATAATTTATAAAGAAGCCAAGAGCGCTCAATGTTTCCCGGGCTGTGCTGCACAACTTTTCTCGCGCTCACTTTTGACTCGTACATGTACGAGCGTTTTCCCACCTTTTTTTCAACTCTACTGGAATTCACGGAACGCGTTTCTATTAAAATTCCGACAATAGCATAGTTGACTGAGTACAGACGAACATTTGGTCACTCGTTTGTTATTTGTACTTTCGATTCGTTGCATACTGAACGAGATGCAGAACTATCCGCTTGATCTACCGTACCTTTCATTTTTCATTCATAAGAAATAAATGTATTTAGTATACGTACGGACACCGCACGTACAACTTTATTCCTATTGGCTCTTTTTATGAAATTCCCATTTTTAATACTTTGCTTTGATAAATAAAACTCTTGGCTTTGCCATAAACATATTGCCGATCTATTTTTAATTCAGAACATCACTAAAATTGGTAAAAAAATTTTTTTTAAACATTCTTCATTATGAGTCTCTATTGCCACATTTTTATAATTTTTTTGTATTCAATTCTTTGCAGTTTTTCTATTTATTTAGTGAAGTTTCCAGACTGGGTTCGGCCATAGTTTTGATGAGAGATGGAAGCCATTTTTTTTACCTTTTTTCATTTTTCAATTAATTAGTTTCGAAGCAAATTCGAAGCTGTTCGTCTATATTTGGAAACATTAGAAGAAAATAATGATTGACTCATTGAAGATTGTGGCTTGTGAGATGATATTTAATACTGCGTTAAAGATCAATCAATTTATCAAAGTTTTGATACAGTGCTTTTTTCAGTTACTTTTTTTTTCTTTTGAGACTCAACCGATCATTGAGTTATTTATCCTTTAACACGAATGAATGAATTTTATTTTGCGATGACGATTAATTAGTTAAAAGATATGAGAAATATCGAACAGCGACGAAATGTCTTATTATTTTAAAAAATAATCGTTTTTTCAAAATAACTATTGTTAATGAAGAAGTGGCAATAATTTTTTTACGGATCTCGAATTGGGGATACTACGATATCCTTAACGCTAAGGTTTGACGGTGGATTTAGCATTTCTTGACCTCGGTCAAGGCAAAAGTCAAAAAACGGTAAAAGTCGATATCAATATTGTTTTTTTGTTTTTTTAATATGATTTTTAAGTAAAAACCAACTTAGCACCCAAAACCCGAGAAGTTTTCACAAACCATTTTCGGATTTTATTCGAATAAATCCGAAAATAGTCAATAATATCATACTTGTTGGCTGTTATCTTCCAGACATTGGGGTATGAATAATTTCAGTAAATTCGGCACATTTCGTTCTCTATCACTTAGAATTCTAGGGAATAAGTTTTCAGATTTTTACATTTCGTTTTAAGAAAGTTATCGCTGATGCGTCGAGTAATTAATATGTCAACTACCAAAATTAAACTTGCGATATCACTGTACACTCAGGCGTAACTTTCAAGTTTCAAACGTGCTCATATTATTGTAAGAACGGGATTTTTTATATCTAATCATAGAGCTATAATAAAATTCATATCTCCTGAGATAATTTATATATCGACTTTCACCACTCTTCAAAGTTTCCTTGTCTCAATCCAGGGATGCTAAATTCACCGTAAAACCTTTGTACCACGGATGTTGTAGCACCAGGGGATTCTGCAGTACAATTTTCATTTATAGCGCAAAGGTCGAAGATGCACCTGATTTTATATAATATCAATTTGGCAGTTAAAAAAATTTCAAAGTCGATGATAAATTTCGTAATATTATCGCACAAGTTTCACAAAACTCATTAATTCGTTTCATGGGATAAGAACTCGATGTGCCCTTAATTCCCAAAAATAAAAATGAAATATCTGAAACCATGACTTTAACGAAACTTTTATATTATTTGAGACAGGAATAAATATTATCGTACATTCCATAGTCTTCAAAGTATATTTAATATTTGTATTAAAATATAAATTAGCGCCTAATTAGATTGAAAACGAGTTGTTTTACGCCGGCCTAATATGCATAGCCATGACAGAAGTGGTCAAACAATACAAATTTGCTGTTATCTTTTTCACATGAAAACTATAACCGATACCAGTTTGGAAACCTCGCTAAATGTATTTTTAAAAACTGCAAGGCCTAAAAAGTATTAAAATCTGAGAAATGTTACGATGAAAAACGGTAAAAAAAAATGTTGTTTACGTTTTTTAAATGTTTGGTTTTGTTTAAAATGGATAAGTAATCTGTCCGTTAAATAGCTGAGAATTTTTCACACGAAAATGTATTCTTTTGCGGATTTTATAAAAAATATTCGCGAACTTAAGAAATAATGATTTGGAAATAACGCACCACAGTCAAACGAGAACGTTTAAAAATCACCAACAAAAAATTACTTATGTTTCCTCAACATATGTGTACTTATGGTGTAGTTATGAAAAGATCGAAGAACACGGAGTCCACGAGTATGTGGGGTTTTGGAAGAACGGCGCTTATTTTACTTTAGTCGGTAAAATTTCTTTGTCCAAAGCTTACGAGTCGTCCCCACAGCTTTAGGGTCGATAAAATAAATAATTCACGTGGTTGTAAAAAAATTGTTATCACGTAGGGTCGCAGAGGTCGTTAAAATATTATTCTCCGTCATTGCGTTCACGTATCTTTTCTATTCTAACGTTATCGTACAAACGTAACGACAGAAATTGTTAAACCAACTTTTTTTTTTATTTTCAAAGAACTATTTCGGAAATAGCATAATTATAATCAACTAAACTCGTACATTTTATTTGATTCAAATACGTGTTATAAATTTTATCCTGCTATATCGCATCAGTCAATATCGAATTCAATTAATTGGGTCTCATTTAATGTGATCTACTGAAATAGGAGTGCAGGAAATAAATGTAATCTTTAAAATGAACGTCAAACTTCGCAAAAGAAACTCCGTGCAGAATTCCGTGTAATAAACATACCTCTGTTAAAACGTGAGTTATATGCAAACTTCCACTGAAAAATTTGCATGCACTTTCCCCCTTCGCCAGGTCACACTACTCCTCTGTCTAATTACAATGGCTTATCGCACATGTACGAACGCAAACATTATATTGTATATAGCAGTACGTAATAACGTGTTGAAAGTCAAATTAAACGTTTAAAACTTGAGGTTTTTCTCTACCAAGGAAAATATTTATGTTCCTGGTGGCGAGGAAAAAAACGTTGCCACTGGTATTCAGCTATTATTTAACGTTAACGGTTTAATTCGATTCTGGCTCAGATTTTTTTACGAAATTTAATTTAATGATGAAAAACTTGTTCAAATAAAACTGTTAAAGACGATTGAAATTTTCATCGGATCAATCTGCGCCAATAAAGTGCAAGTAATGAAAAACTCTTTTTATAACAATTTTCATAACTCTTTCAAGGTATGTAAACGAAGGAAAATATTTTGAATATTTAACCTTCTTTTACAAGTAAAATCTGACGAAAATACCTGTAATAAATAAATAAATATAAAAATATAAAACGATAAACGAAACTGCTCTGATTTGAGTAACGTCTGTTACGGATTATTAAAACGTGGCTCTACGATCAGTAGAATTTTCCAACGATATTCCACGTAGACATAATATTACGAGATAGGTCATAGAGAAACTTGCGAAAGAATGTTGATGCAAAAATACTTTACCATGGGAACGCACGTATGGAGGAATCTCATGTGAACAATCGAATATGAGTACAACGTCGAGCACCGACGCGAAATGCTTTCACTACCAATGCCAACAAAAATTCGTAGCAAACTTGGAGAAGACGCGAGAGACAAGGAGATAAAAATATCACGAATAAAAAACCAATGAAAATGAAAGACCAGAGAGAATCGCACAAGGTGAATGCCCCGGGCATACAACCCCCATTCACTCGTTGAAGGCATCTTTACGTTTTCGAAACCGGTTGCACGAAATCCATGGGAAAACGTTCGGGTACCGTGAGATCCTGTAACAAATCTCTCACGGCCGATACTCTTCTTCTTCTTTTTTTTCCGAGAGAGAGATAGAGTGAAAGCTGCGCTCGCATCGAAGCAAAAATGCGGTCGCTAAACCTGTGCACCCTCTTCTTTGGATTCTCTGTTGCGTACGAACACGATATACTCATCGTTGTAACTAAATGCAGGGCACTGAGTTCTTCAATGATGTTGCATCGTATTCGTTTTACGAAAATATATTTCAGCGAAACTATAAATTTCGTTATCTCGAAGATTCGAACAGAGAATTGACAGAAAATTGAATGAATACGATAACACCGACTATGATAACAGAAAATGTCTTCGCAATAATCATCAACAGTTATCAGAACTGATCGAACTTGCTGTGAATTGCCGTAAGCCTCAGCGAGAAGATTTTTAATCGAGGTATATCGAGAAACGATATTGCAATTCGGAGATAAGATATCAGACATTACATCGATATCACGCGACAGCAATAAAATTAACTTTATATACCTGGTATATACAGTATACGATCATAAAGCTATCGCTCTTTATTGAAATGTCGTTGGGAAGAACAAGATAGTTGAATCGACTAGAATATTTAAGGGATTTACTGTTTTCAATCAAATGAAAACTTTTGAATAATAAATAGCTCACGATCTGTGCAAGTTTTTATCTGATAGTAATATTGCAATCTTAATTTTATGTTACCTGTCAATGCAACTATAAATCAATATGTTTAATTATTTGACAGTCATTCAATTTTGACCTTAAACTAAAACTTATTTCAATTTTAGTCAATGCAGTTATAATAATGCTGTTACATCCTTCTTTGATATATAATTTCATAGAATATAATTACGATATTGAGAATATAATTACAATATTGAGAGGATCTTACACTAATTCCAAAACCAATATTTGTCTTAATACTTTGCCAAAGAGATCATTCTCATTTCGTCGTGGTTTCACATATATGTTCGGTTGTTTATAGGACTAAGCTATTGTGTACACAGACCTCGGAACCCTCGTCTTATTCCTACACCCCACGACTCACCCCCGTCCGAGTCGTAAAACCTCATTTTAAGTCTCCACACTATCTTCTGACTCAACGGCGTCAAGTCTCTCAGTTGTCCAAGGGAAGTGAACGCGTCACACTAAACAAATTGCTTGTCTCGCACGTTTTCATTTTACCGTTATTATTCTGCCGTTGGAACAAACCGAAGGTAGTTATTGTACTAATTTCGAATTTACATGTTTCGCCAATTGTTTTAAGCTAACTTGAGTAAAAGTTTGCATTTTTGCGATCCCATTGCGCTAACAATCTAGAAATTTGTGAGTCAAGAATAAAATAAATGTCTTGTTAAATCTTTAATCCCGACATGGCAATAATTCTGTTAATAGTTGTATATCAATGTCGCAAGAAGGGCCCCGAAACACTGAAAGGCTCCGTGTGCAACGGTTGACTTTTAAACTAGCTCGATCCCACTTACCTCCGACCCAACGAGTCATGATCTCCCCTACGATATACATATCTCCTATATATTTAGGATACGCTCGTGCTATTTACCTCGGTGGATATAAATAATATATAAGTCTCGTGTGGCACACGCCACATTGGCCATATCGTATAGTACACGTACAGAGGGGTGAAGGTCGAAGATATGGCTCCGGTGCATTTATCGCGGGTGCACGTTACTCACTCCCGTAATACCCTTCCGGCGCGTTAGCCTCGGCGAGATGACAGCGCGAGTAAGAAAATACGATTAACACGTGCTCGCTTTTTTTCAACCCCCCTAAACTACTCGAGTAAGTTGAGCACCGCCTCCAGCGGCTGTGCGACGAGTTTTCCATTTTCCGGTGGCATAAATTACTCGGCACTTCAGCCTCTCTTTGTCTCGTCACTTTTCTTCCTATCGCTTTATTTGCCTCGCTCTCGCTGGCCACAAATCTGACGACCCTGATCTTCCTCCTCTCTAAATTTCAACGGGTTAAATTTTTACACGCTCCCTTTTCACTTTATACTTTTACACTTAATTTTTTGCTGAGGTTGCCTTTGATTCGAGTTGCGTAATCATTTAACGTAATTGTAGCGTCCCTATCTTGGAAATTTATAAGACGACGCCATTGCGGTTGGGTAAAAACAAATCGAGAAAATAAAACCAGATTTCATTACTTTTGCTTGGTCGTGGAGCTTTATTTTTTAGTAAAAACCAATTTTTTTCTAGATTTTTATGACGTATTATTCAGAATGTTTCAAAATATTCGAAAATCACATTTTAAAAAGTGTTAATGTTCGTGTTGGCACCTCATAACTTTCTCATCATATTTATAACTCACACGAAGCACATCATTTAAAATACATTAGTGTTCTGCCGCCAGGTATCTCGAGGATCCTGCTCTCCGACGGTGACGCGTGGTACTACATCTAAATGAATAGACCATAGACTTAGTAGGTATAGACCGAAACCAGAAAAGAATGTGAGAGATCTCCGCTAGTGAATGAGCCAACATTAAAAAATAAAAATAAAAATAGACTGATCCACGGCTGTGGTACGTGGCATCTTGATAGTGAAAGACAGCGCGACGTAAGAGGAGTTGCCATGTCTTTTCCATTGCGTTAATCAGAGCTGGAGAGAGAGAGAGAGAGAGAGAGAGAGAGAGAGAGAGAGAGAGAGAGAGAGAGAAATTATAATCTTATATGAGTGGAATATACATAATGAAACGAGTACACCAATGATAATCACCCAGTTAAAATCATCTGATTGAAAGTAAGAAGTCTGCCAATAAAATTATTGTTTTTTACTAATTGTAACTAAAAATTGGTTTCTTTTTCATTATTTCTCAACTTTCACAATGCTTCTTCCGTGAAGAAGCCAAAATCGATCAAATATACTTCGTCATAGAGGTTATTCTATGAAAGGTGGAACATAACGATCAAGCTGTGTGCAAGGTTCTACTTTACAGATTTTTTCTTCTTCGTACCTTACTTTATATAGAAAAACTTAACCAATCTATATCGTTTTATGATTAGATAATAAAGAGCAAAAAGAACGTAGAAAAAGATCACATCAAAGCAAATCAAGTTTATAGATCAGTCGATACATTATTTTTCATTTACTTAATATTTTTATTAATATTTATTAAAATATAATAAATTAAAGTCGATATAAATTTAATAAAATTAAACCGCTGTATCAAGATATAAGCTATGACAACTTTTCTTTTGATACAGCAGATATATATTTTTCTCGGATAATAAGCTTTTCAGTAAATTTATTCAAATATAATGGAAAACAACTGAAAAAAATAATTTGACAAATATGTAAGAAACATTTTTTGGGCTTGTGAAAGTTTAAATTTACATTGCAGAATATACCGTAACGTGACAGACGGTAAGTCGAGATATGAATCCAGCAAAAATAATAGACTAGCACGCACAGGGACGCACAGTCACAGATCTGAACAGTGGATAGATATAATAAGAGATACAGTATGTAGATATCCGCTGGAGAGGATACCAGAGCCCTGTAGGGTCGGTCTGTGAGGATTCCCCGTAGAGCATGCGTCATGGCAATTACCAGTGCCTACATTAATGTCATTCTATGTCACTGCATGAACTACTGAATATATTATCGTTATGATAAACCTATAACGACACTACTACTATATACACACACGTGTAGATATATTTTTGTGTGCTTTAAACTATTTCTGTACATAATATACGTGATTTACATAAATATTTTTTAATTAGTTCCAGTACTACATATGGATTGGTACAATAGAACGAAATTTTCTCTATTTTATGTTAAATTTCGTTAAGTAGAAAAAGTACTAAAAGAGATTTAGCCAAGATGATGAAATATTTTTAAATTGTCAGTCCAACAATCTACACCGCACAAAAATATAATATTTTTTTGATGATTATTGTTATAGTGATCCTCCGGGAAATCTCGCAGAGAGCGTTCCTAACAGAGAAAAGTCTACCAATGTACACAAACGTTTTTGCAACTGTGCGCTCATGGTAGCCAACAGCTTCCATCGATTTTTCACGTACGAGTTTTGTAACACTGTATACACTCGTATATCAGGCCATAATGCAAGTACTATAAAGCGGGCAGCTCTATGCCTCTAGATCAGGGGTCTCCAAACTTTCCAGCCTTAGGGCCATACTGATTACTCCAGTAAGTTCCGAGGGCCAAAACCATATTATCATTGTTGCCGGTGGTAAAAAGTGAAATAGTCCAAAATCTGTCCGCGGGCCGAATGTGGCCCTCGGGCCGTAGTTTGGAGACCCCTGCTCTAGATACTGGTTCCGTGATACCGAGCTTCCCTTTTCTTCAATCGACTTTGCTGCTGCTGCTGCTGCTGCTGCTATCCACCTGAGCCTCGTTCCTCTCGTAGCTGGACATAATCTTTGTACTTTTCGAGAGAGATGCGATGCTGCGATAAAATATGTTTAGCGCATGCGTGTTCCTTCTTCTCCAATTATTATATGAAGTTTCCTGCAAAACTTTGTGCCTGGGTTACCTGTTTTTATATTATATTTCTTTTTACTCCTGACGGGAGTATGCGTCTCACTGGTATGTCGCGATTATACCAGTTTCTATGCGTCCGATGTTCTCCGAATCGACTAAAGATGTCTTATCAGAACTGGGTACACAGATTCTGTGCATGATATCCTCCATTTTTGTCCTAGACAGTATATATTGGGTGAATTTTCAGAAAGATAAATGCGTTTTAAAAAAATGTATAAGAAGCACGGTTGTAAATATCGAAATGCCACAAGATGGCCGTTATTCCTATTATAATCGTTTATTTGTATCTAACTTCGGAGCAATGCAATTTTCTAATTGCGTTGGTTGATTTAATTCTAAATATACGAGTGCAAAAATGATTAAGCGATTAAATAAAATAGAGTTATTATAAATTATTTAGCTGTTTTAGTTTCAAAAAATATAAAAACTATAAAAATATTGTAATTTAAGTATAAAATTAACTAAAATGACATCGGAAGTTATTTTGACTCTTTGTATATTTATTTTTATATGAAAAGATTTTAAAGTTAAAATCCTGTTTGTTATAGTTTTTTGGCTCAGTTTTGTGACTCAAAAGTTTCTTTGAAGTGATGTAGCCTGCGACAATGCCTGCGGAAACACAACCACAGCACTTGGTAGAAAAGTGCAAACCTTATTTTTCTCATGGAATCTCGCTTTTTCTCCTCTTGTTGTATTGTGAAAATATCTGCGGCTACGAGGTTTAGTCGAGAAAACGTCACTTGCGCATTCCACACTTGCACGCGTATATGGAGCATTCCATACCAAGCGGCAATCCTTGGACATGCTACAAAAAGTGTCCATACATTCCATACACCAAAACTCTCAAAGGATTTAAGTAGCCTTTGGGAGCTTCACGTGAAAATATATCAAAATAAACTTCGTGCACTTTGTGTTTAATTTTTTACGAAAAAAAACATCGTTCACTAAAATGGTTGTAACTTTTTTTCCAACATAGTGGTAACTTCATTCTGTTCTTATTTTATTCACAATAAATGAAGCTTTGGAATGGTGTATGGTGTATGCATTGTGCTTTGATGTATTTTGGTATTAACAAAATAACGTATTTTCGTGTACTTGACACTTACAAGGAAAGGTACTTTGGTGTCCCCCTCCGATTTTAATGCAACTCACGTATGTTGTAGAGCATCGAAAACTAAAAGACACGTATTTTTGTTTATCGGCGGAAAAACATTTTTAAGGGGTGAAATCGCCCTTCAAAAATAGGGGTGATTATGCAGTTTCACCCCTAAAAATGAATTTTTTTCTTCAACTCCACGTGGAATTTTTATTGTCTTCAATGAGGAGTATTTTGGTTTTTGTTTTATTAAAATCGGTTGACGCCTTCTGGGTGAAACTGCAAAATCACTCCTCGACATGCTATTTTTGAAGGGCGATTTCACCCGTTAAAAATGTTTTTCCGCCGATAAAAAAAAATACGTGTCTTTTAGTTTTCGATGCTCTACAACATACGTGAATTGCATTAAAATCGGAGGGGGACACCAAAGTACCTTTCCTTGTTAGTGTTTTTCCAGGCAAAGTATACATTTCAAGAATCGCAATTAAATCATAAACATTTGTGGTATAATGAGCTAATTTGAAAGGAATATTATGATTTTTGGACCTACTTTAAAGATAGCTAACGTATTTGATACGGAATATACGATATATCTATATAATTGTGTATATATATATATCAACGGTAAATGAAATGAAAATTAGCAGAAACTATTGCAACCATCGTCGCAAACTCGCATAATTTGTAATTGATATTTAACCGAGCGTAATAAGAGAGAAGGAATTCTTCACTTTATATTATTCATTCTTGATCTCTCTTCTCCTGAATAATTCATTCAACTGTACATGCGCATTCGTACACTATAAAGTTTCCGCTCGAGTCTTTCGGTAGCAACGATATAACTCGCATGAAGTTTATACTGATGCTGGGTAGCAAGCTGACTAGTACAATATACTGTTACTACGTATACAGTGTAATACCTAGAAGCATATTTCGGTTATTGCACCATTTTCTATCACAAAGTTTTAGCTTTTGGTGTAGGAAAAAATTATCCTTGGAATAGAGTGGACAGGCATGGGTTATAAAGCACTTTAGATAGTATCGAGGTAGAACCACTTGAAACAGATTTTTCTGAAATTTGAATAGAGTTTCGTTCACAATAAAATCTAAATCTTTTAAAAACTTTAGGAAAATAATCTCACACAATCCGGAGATAAATTATGTTAAAACTCGGTTGTTTTACATGCATCGCGTATGCCATGTCACTGTTAATGTCACATTCTTACTAATGAAGCTTTTATATATCTCAAGACAGATTTTTTATCAAAAACGAATATGTTATTTAAAAAAATATTCAAAATTTTCTCAATCAGGTTCCATTCACTCATACGTTTCCGAGATATAAATGTTCAAAGTGTGATATTCATGATAAACTTGTCATACATAACCCCCCGTACATAACCCCCTCTGCACACCGCCCACCACCGCATCAATCCTCGCCGCTGCGGCACCGAGGTAATACCTTAAAGTAATGGTAGAGGTGTACACGTAGAATTGCAAGAACGAGGAAGGAAAAGGTCTGCAAAGTCGATCGACCGCTCTGGTGCTCCTAAGGGTATTGGCGAATTAAATTGTCTTTCTTTTCAAAAATGGTTTGGATCAGAAACGCTTCGTAGACTCGATTATACAGTTTGGGCGAAAATTCGTTGCAATATTATTTGGAATCGGCGAATATACAGACAGTCAATATTATAACAGTCCAGTTCCAATCAATTCCAATAAATATTCACGAAGTTATTGAATATACTGTGTCAAATTATTATATGAAGTTATTATATGAGACATTCCACGGTATTTCTGTCACCAACCCATTTTTCAAAACCGCGTTACAAATGTTTGTAAATAAGTTAGTTTATAGTTTTGTCTGGATACAAAAACTTTACCCAGCTTTACCAGCCTTACCTTTCGTTTACGAGAACATTTTGTGGGTTTCTTAAAAAAAACCTTTAACAACCCTATCTCCGACACTGGTATATCGAATTTTAATTAGAAAAAAAACGTCATTTCTTTGTTTTTTTCTGCTTTAAAAGATTTTTTTTTAATGTTTAAGCCTTTCAAACGATTTTTACTTCATATTTTTCAAAAATTCGCTTTTGTCACGAATAAATATTACATTGCAGCCGATGGTGCTGAATGATATATTTAGAAATTCTTAAGAAATTATTATTTTTTTTATTTGTCATCAGTTTAGTTTCAATGCGCGATATCCTTCCTTTAACTCTGATAGATTCTGCACAATTATCGCAGGAACTTCAGCCAAAGATTTAAACTCGGGCGCCATTGAAAACCAATTTTTTTTTTAAATGTTTATTCATTACGAATTACCATCCAATATGAGGTTGTCGAGATAACAGTATAAAAAATATAAAACACATAGCATTTTCTCGTAAACGGAGGCACGCAAGGTCATGAAACTTGGCACAGGTGTTATATCGAGATAGCACTTTAATCTCACTTATTTACCAATTTTTTGGACTACTTTGATAAATGCTGTGGCTGAAATAACGTGGAATGCCTCATATATCTCTTTAAAATCGCTGCAGCGCGTATTTCAATTTTTTATTATTTTTAAACTTTGATGAATATTTGACGTAAACGGTATCCAGAATGTTTTTACTTTTATAAAGTTTTATCTTATCGCGAGAAACAAATATTACAAAATAAAGTCAGTCTATAAATAAAACTTTGGCGTTCGAAGAAAACCGAGAGGCAACTTATTTTATGTTTCTTTTTTTTACTTTGAAGCCACGACATCAAAAGTTCAATAAGAAAACGAGTTAGTCCTGGTTCATGGACTGTTCCATGTTTCATAACGTTGTCGTACTGAAAATGGAGCATTGTGCTTTCCCGTGCAAGATGTTTTCTCGCACAAGATGTTTTCCTGCTTCGCGTTCAAGGTGTTATTTTTCTTCAAAGTTTTTGTATTTAATGTTTAAAAAAATGTTGTTCGAGGTAGAGTGGTGTAACTACTGGAACTGCAGTTTCACCTTACTTGGCTAGTCGTGTTCGTTCTCGTTGGTTTCCTTCGGTTGGACTCAACGGACCGACGAGGGCAGCAATCGTCGATCTTGCCGGAAGTCGCTGGAACCGCACCGGAAGTCTATGAAAGCCGACGCTATTAATCGAGAGGGAACTCTTGAGAGAGTTACAGACATGGTGCATTGCTGGAGTTGATGTACCAGGGCCTATGCCTAGATGAAATGAAACGGTCAGGGTGATCCGAAGGCCGCATGTACGTTGCTTGCATTTCGAGCTTCGGTGTGGTCCAGTGATTCAGAGTAGACGACGGCAAAATGCTCGCCGCTATAACTGAACCCATTAAATCTCAAAACCTTCATCCTTGCCATTCGTTATATCGTTCTACTTAGTTATTTATGCGCTAACGACTCGATCAATATACACATCGAAGAAAAACAGTCAAACCAAACATTCATACGTTGTAGTCACTTACGTTGATCAACTTTATGTTTCGGTGACTTTTTCGAAAGTTCAACTATCCTCATTAAAATAAACCCTGAAAGGAAATTGTTATTTGGCTTTCAGAGTTCCGTGTTTTTACTCCCGACTGCCCGTATGACAAAAAAAAATGGAGTATGCGGTTCACTGGCATGGCACGAATATGCCAGTTTATATGCGTCCGATGTTCTCCGAATTGGCTAAAGATGTCTTAACAGAACTGGATAAACAGATTCTGTGCACCGTAACTTTTATTTTTGTCCTAGATTGTATATATTAAGTAAGCGGTTCTAAAAATTTATAAAAAGCACGGTTGCATATATCGAAATGCCACAAGATGGTCGTCATTCCTACTATAATCGTTTATCTGTACCTAACTTCAGAGCGCTCACGGTGGAGTGAGAGAAAGAGCACGTGGGATTCAGTCAATATTTGTATATATATTTTATTTAACAGCATGTAGATTTTAATAAGTTTATTATTGTACATCAGAGATATTGTTTACAACTAGAAATTAGTAAAAATGCAATATAATTTTCTAATTACGTTTGTTGATTTAATTATAAATACACGTGTGCAAAAATAATTGAGCGATTAACTAAAATAGTATTATTAAAAATTATTAAGCTCTTTTAGTTTAAAACAATATAGTAACTATAAAAATATATTAGCAATTATAAAAATGCTGTAGAAAGTCACATTGAACAAGTTTTAAAAATTGTGAAACAAAAAAAATACTATTACTACTAGAATAAAGAAAATTAAAAAATTGTTAAACTCCCGACTGCAAAAAACTATATTGAACAGGATTTCAACTTAAAAAAGTTTTCATATGAAAATAAATCGAAAAAGGATAAAATAACTTCTGATATCACTTTAGTTAACTTCATATCTAAATTAAAATAATTTATTTACCGCTGTCACTACAGTCGGGGGACGTTTCCTGAATGTTGCAACCGTGTTTTACACATTAAGAAACATGCTTGTATCTGGACTCTAATTTAAAAGAAAAATTATATGAGATATCGGACGTTGTCTAACGCGAAAGAATACCTCTCCTGACTGTAGTGACAGCGGTAAATGAATTATTGTAATTTAAATATGAAGTTAACTAAAATGACATTGAAAGTTACTTCATCCTTTTTAGATTTATTTTCATATGAAAACTTTTTTAAGTTAAAATCCTGTTTATTATAGTCTTTTGCAGTCGGGAATTTTACAAAAATTCAATTTTCTTTATCCTTCCTAATCCTTGTACAGCCAACTGGTCAATAGAGATGAGTATATAAACAAAAATTGTATATATAACATTGTGACATAGCATTCCTCTTCTTTGTATTTATTTCACTGTCACTAGAGCATTCAGTTGACTAATGAATGCATTCTGAACGAACATTCCCGGAATACCTTCCACATTTCAATCACACCGAATATTCGATTGCGATGCGTCACTCAACAATTTCGAAGAAAGAATGCTAGACAGCATGAATTCCAAACGACTTCCGTCCCGCATATTAAAGAGGACTACGTGAACAGCTCATTAGAAGTTGTTGCCTGGTGACTATAGAATGCACTGTCACGCTTATGGCACAATACATTCACTACATATATTGCATACATATACAGAATCCCATAGAACAATTAAAAATGAATCATTGAAACTATGCGTACAATAACAAAAAGTACATTAGAAAGCATTACTACGAATCAGATAAGTCCATTTTTAATAGACAACTTTAATTGCTCTCACAGACATTTTCTTTCTTATTCAGTAAGTATTCTATTTAAAAATTGTTCAAATAAAATAAAATACAATGTAGAACATATTTATATGTGCATCCCGAAGAATGAAGTGCCAACGAGCGCAATCAACAATATAATTTTCATTTTTTTAAATCCTTAATAAAAAATAACTAATAATTATCTATAAGATATTTAGTAGTAAACCAGACGGTGAATTTTTTAATCTTTAACCTTCTTTGTATAAAAAATTGCGTATTAAACATCTGAAATTCTTGTTATTTTCCATTTTGTTCTCTTCAACATTCTCCTTTACAATATCTTTTTTACATGTTTCAAGATAATTTTTTTCCTGTAAAAATATGTCGTACACCTAGTAGTAGTAATAGTAGTAGTAGTAATTTTGGTAGTAGTTGTAAGGGATTGTCCATATATATATCCATATACTATGCTCTACCATAAACTTCACATAGGACTTTATATAGTCGTGGAACGTCTCTGCGGGATGCTCAAGAAGGCGCGGTAATTTGCAAAGGCGCGTTATTGCCACAGGGCTTAACCTAACATGACTTTACCATACTGCACCTAGACAATCATCGTACGATATATATACATACCCACCCCTCACCATACTGCACTCTTCCACAAACACGTAAACTGTACATCTACTATACCGTGAAGATAACGCGAAACCCGTTCGATTTAACCACAGTATAGATGTACCTGGTATACTTTCGGTGTAGCGTAAGTAAAGATTAAGTATTTTCACCAACAAAGCTTACCGGAGCTTGCTGAAAAACCTTTAATACTTTACGGCACAAAGCCTAAGGGAACCTTAAAAATTATTGAACCTTGATGAATCACTTTTGGAAAATGATAATTTATTAAATGTCGTTAAAAAAAAACGTTGATTCGATCATTACCAATTGAACAATCATTCGTTCTAGGAAGAACAGACATTACTGCCGGCTTTCGATCCAAGACTTTCGACACGAGACAACGTTTTCATTCAAAGCCAAATAATGTTCTTGAGCGTGTTATTGTACCCTTTCTCCGATGTTTGTCGAAAAGCTGTTAATATGATGATTCATCTTGACAGTACCCCATTTTTCGTCCTACTTCTCAGTCGCCCGGGGCAGCAAGTCTGAATTTTTGCCCTCGACAAACAAGTCTCAATTAAAAATCTCTCTTCTCATCTATTATGTCTGTCGTCATCTGACACTTGATACATTTTGAGAATCATTCTCCGACGGCGCTTAGATGATCCAAAGCGTTCTCGTCATCCTCTTGTTCCAAGAATTTAAATTAATTACAATCTTAACCATGTTTTCCTGACGAGCTTTTCTTAATTAAATAAAGTGACGGTATCCTGGCGCCATATTAGACGGTGAAAGCTTGACTTCTTTGTCATCGTCTGTTTGCTCAACTGTCTCTGGCTGTGATCTGTAAGCCTTGTCCCTTATAACGCTCGCTTTGTAACGCTCGATAACTCGATACACGGAAGAGATTGTGTGTATTGGTGCAGGTAGAGCTTGTCGAGCCTTTGTATAATCCGCATCCCCTTTTACTCGTTAACAAGGATACCGCGAAAGCTTCTTTCGACTTCCGAAAGTCCCATCGTCAACGAGGGAAAATGCGCGAAGCTAGTCGTAACTGTGATCGTGACGAGGGGAGCGAAGAAAAGATGGAGAGTTCCGTTCTTCTTGGAGCCACGGCGCCAATTCCTTTCGAGAAATTGAGTTTTCGCGACTTGAAACCATTACCGCGGATTAAATATACGTAGCGGACGGCGTTGACGATTTCCTTCTCTTATTCACCGTAATATACTCAAGGAAGACATAAGAGAATGAGGGAAAATACTCCCCGATTGCCAAACCCGCCTGCTCCCCTCCGCCCGAATCTTATCTTTTGACTTAATTGTCAAACTTCTCGTGATCATCTCATTTTTACATCATCACGTGTTCAAGAAAACAGTAAAGTTGCCTGAGAACTTAAACATTTTTATCGATTCGTAAGTCAATTTATGGTATCAACTTCTCAATAATCGATCGGGTTATCGGGGAACGGATTCTGTCATGCGATATATAGTAGAGATTTTAGTATAATCGTTTATGTGAGTGCGAGTCGAAACATAGACCTGAATAATAAAACTCTACTCGCGGTTATTCATTTTGCGCCATTTGCCCGGTAAATTGCTGTATATCTGTACCCGAATGTTTATTCACCGCCGCTTCTGGCAATTCGTCGTCGCTTTATTTTCGCACCTACATTCAGAGGAAATTGCATTCATCGTTATGCCAGAACGACCGAGAGATGGTTTTCCGTTGCGGTGTTAGGTATGTACTCGAGAAAGAAAAGTGGCTTGGTTTACGAGGCAATTTTCCTCCGAGCCGATAAGACCACGAACCATCGACACATGGAATTCACTACTCCCTAGCTACTCTTCCGTTCTCTATCGTGTTTCACATCCACGTCCGTCCTCCTCTTCTCGATATCGTGAAACGAAAACGCCAAAAAATATAACGGTGAGAGATCTTAACTTCGAGGCTAAGAAAAGGAACGAGGGAAAGACGAAACGAGACGAAGAAGAACTCTCTCTCTCTCTCTCTCTCCACTTATCGCTTGGAGGGACCAAGACTCTTGAGCGTGCTTTCCTGCTGTTATTCGCGTTCTATATTTATCCTTCCTCTCTATTCTTGAAACGAATACTTGTGATAGTACACATTCGTACGACTTCAGACTTTCAATGTATTTTCGGTTTAAAAGAATTTCGACTCGGCTTCGATAAATTTTGTTTAAAATATCGCGAATAAACGTATAAAATATGAGCTAAACATATATATAGAAGTATGTTTAGTTGATAATACTTTTTAAAATGCCATATATTTCGTCATATTTTTTTTCGCAATGACTGCATTTTTTATATGTTAATAGATAATGTTAAATTTTCTTGTTCAAAGATTCCATCTATCATTCTAAATATCGTATAGAAATTCTATTTGTATTGTGACGCAATGTTGCTTGAGATACACGTCAAAGTAATTTTGTATTTGTAGGGTGAATGTTTGTTTTACCCAAACGCACACTAGCGTCTGCGTCTAGCCGGAGAATGCGATGCAGAGGGAAAAGTCGACATCGGCTGAGTTATAGAAACCAGCTTGGTTAACAAAAAATAAATGAATTATTAGAATTTATAGCAACTTTGTATGACCTAGCTGACTGGTCATACACCAAAAATGTATCAAAAAAGGGGAAAAGAATACAGAAAAAAATTTATAAAAATTAGTACAGTTTTTTAGATGTATTGAGGATTCAACAAATTGACAACACATTATGCATTTTTTTACATAGACGTAACATTTTTATTTGGGTGTTAGCAACACGTTTAAATTTATAGGCACTTCTGCTGGTTTGCTTATACGCTTTTCATGATTGCGTACTCGTTAAATTAAGGCGCAGGTGTAGTACAATTATCTTATCGGTATATCCTCGCCTATAGCTATACATAAACGCGTCTAGATTCTCGTAGGCTTTTCCTGCTAACGTATGTACCGCATACCTATTTTCTCTGGTCTCGAGGCCCGGACACGTCAATATAACGTCAGTGATTGGATTTCAAAGGGGCAGCCTCGACCGTTATGTGGACAATACTTGACCGTCCAATTATGCGTGTCAACGCGATGAAATTGTACGCAACGACGGCTGCTCGCCCTCTTCGGACACTCCTGCGTTTGTATTACCTCCAGGGAGTTACCGCGTCAACACATTATTGCCGCGAAACTCTGAATAGATTCATAAAATCATTCCCTATTGCCAAAATCCCCTTTTCTCCTTCGATCTCACTTAAGTATTTTGCTGCCCGATGTATCCCGCATCTGAGCACGATACATGTTTAGGGAATTCGAGGCGTGTATACGCTTTTCCTCTAAAAGTTAGACCTTCCGTTTCCATTGTATGCGAATGTAGGAGAAAATATTCGAGAAATAAACCTACGCAAAAAAGGGACAGATAAAAAGAAACACGAATTTAAATATCCGACAGAAAAGAAATTCGCCGGAAACAGACCGATGGTAAAAAAATCCGTGGAAAAAATTTCTGACGGAAATAGCCAGACAAAATACACCTTGACACGTGACATATGTGACACACACACACACGCGCGCGCACACGCACGCACGCACGCACACACACACACACACACACACGCGCGCGCGCGCGCGCGCACGCACGTGCTCCAGTTACATTTTCATATAATATAACTCTCATTTATATCACGTCGCAACTTTTCGTGGGAAAAAGTGTTGAATGAGTAATTTTTTATTTTCGAAATATTGCTGGCGTTATTATATTTCTACCCGTCGTATTACGATTTCAATTGCATCAATATTTTACGATGATTTTAGCTAATCGGGACAATTTTCGCGGGTTAGTTTTGCTACAGATGCATTCACATAAAAAACAGTAGTTTCATTCAGCGCAGAAGAGTTCTTTTCGTCTTTTATCTAGTAGACTCATTGTACATTTAAAAATATTTATAAAATAAATCAAACGTATTCGTTAATTATAACATAAAAATACACGACATTCATCTACGTCTAGATCATCGTTTCTCTACGTTGAACAGAGTAAATATATTATTTATTCATACTACGTTGTTAATTCCACTAGCTTGCCATACTCACACTTGTCCACTCTCTTAAACCAAATAGCTTAACCATTTTTTCACATCTAACACACACAAGCGTATTATAATGATAAAAATCTGGTTCCGATTTTGTGGATTCTTTTCGTATAATATCTTAACATTGATTTTCTTATCGTATCGGGTTTTTCCGTAGATTTTATTCCGCCAGTTTTTTTCTGGGACGTTTTTTCCTTGGCTTCTTTTTCACGGATATTTTTTTATGAATACCTTCTAAGTTTAAGGGACCTAAAAAGTACAACAGCTCTGGACGTTTAAAAATATTAAAATCACTCTTCTGGAAAGTTGGCTTGGGATCTAAGTATACATTGTGAGCACTTACAACATATCCATGTATATAGCTAAGCTTAATCTCTCTTTTCATTGGATTTTGAATACTTCTTCGTTAAAAAAAGTCGATATATAGTTGATGAACCAAATATAAAATAATAAATATCAACCAATTGGCATAATTACAATTGACGATTTTTTCACGCTGTTGCATTAACAACTATCGAAGCGATGTGACTTACCACCGAAGTTACCGTATTTGAAACTCCGTTGGTATACTGTTACCTTCGCTATATTCTCAGAGACGATTAATGTTTCAGGGAAAAATAAATTAGGTTCGCGTGCAGGAGGACTAGACGCATCCGAACCTAATTCGCTTTTGTCTGAGATATTAAACGGCTCTGAGAATTTAGAAAATTTGTAATTTTGTGGCTATGTCGGTGTGTCGCAACGTCTTAAGATAAAATATAGTTTATTGACTCGAGTGTATTGTATTTTGTAACTGAATTGAAAAGGATTAGGTGGATTTATCAATACATTTTTTTTAATAGAGCAAATCACTTGTAGTATATTTCAGACTACGCACAAAGGTTATGAATTTGTGTATATGTTTTATTTTTTTTCTTTTTCCCAATTGCTTCTAACTCTGAATCCCATGGCTGGGAGACCTCAGGTTCGGTCGATTCAATCGAGGTTATTTTCATGGATGGAGGAGGGTAGAGAAAGAAGGGGCCAGTAAGGGAAAAGAAGTATCTCAAGCGAGCAGGAGTGGATCGAACGTGTTTGACTACCTCCGCAATGCATCGTCGAATCAATCAAGAATCACTAAACACGTCTCTCGAATCTTTCGCAAGATCACACACATCCTTTTGATTCTTTATTTTATTTTCTCCTTATCTCCTCGAAGCTCGGAACATGTACTATCGAGAATGTAATATGTACATGAAAACCTTTATATATCTGCATCGAGAAACGAAGTTTAATATCAACTTCCATATTCGTTGTATAAATATTTCATTACGCGACACGACGATGAAAAGGGACGATCGTAAGCTAACATTGGAAGCGAGCCAATATTCTTGAGATGACACTGCAAACGAACTGCACACACGTGGACAAAAACGAGCGTGCTCCTCTCCAACTCATTTATTTTTCATGCTATCGTCGTGATAGAGACAGATAAACAAAAAAAACGGTAAAATAATAAGGGAATAGTAGTGTATATAGCGTGTTTCGACTTACGTTGTACTACAATGACTAATCACTGGCAAGGTAGCGAACACAAAGTGTATCCGAGTGCTCCGGTAATTCCGGAAGCCACTCCGTCGACAGGAAATCGTTTTAGCCTGACGAGTGTAGAATCGCTTACGCCACACGACAAAGCCAGTATCGTTTTCCTTGTCTGACACTCTGTCTGCGACGTTTTCCCACAAACCACAATGACTTACATCGATTCGACGACAGCACATTCAGCCTCGTTCCTCACTACTACAATAAAACGTCGTTACAAAGCAGCACGAATAACTCATCCGTGTACTTCTGTGTTCCTTGGTGTAGTTTCTCAGAGTGTTCGATACTTCAACCGCACTTTAGCGACGAAAATAACTGAAATTAAGTGAAATAGTTGAGTCGACTGCAAAGATAATGGATTTTTATGTTCTTAAACTCTTGCGAAGGACGATTAGTAAGACATTTCTACGTTAAAATTTTTTAAATATTTATTTACAACATAAAGTCTTGAATATTTTTAACAACCAGTCAATTTATTAACACAGTGTTTTATGTACAAAAAGACGTGCAAATTTGAAATTTGCACATTGCTTCCTCGTGATTCTCGCCAACCCACAAAATCTTCTCTACGGGTAATGTTTATCTCAATTTTGTTCAATAAATGTTCAACAAAATTGAAAATTGAGTAAAAGTGCAAATTTCATAAAGTTTAAACCCCTCAATCGATTCTCACTATATTCAAAATTAAGTATTCTCATCACTTAGCCAATGTGTATGCCAAGTTTCAGTTTCATAGATAAAAATTTACGAAAGTTGGAACAAATATATATATTTTTTTTTCAACAATATATATATTGTTGAAAAATTACTAATATTCCTGATTCCGTAAAATCTGAACTACTTGATCGATTCTTGCCAGACTCAATACCGAATAACCTTGTTACCTGGTCTCTTCTTGCAGAAAGTTTTAACTCGATAGCTAAAAATTTACGAAATTTAGAGAGTGTACAACCTTTTTCCGAAAAATTCAAACAACCATAAAAAGCGACACCCGTTAACGATTTGGACGAAAATGAAAGAAAACTGGACCCGGGTTGCGACCCGACTTGGGTGCAAAGTTTCAGGATGATCGAGAAACCCATTCTCGAGGTATATCCATTATATGTCCACTTTGAAAGTCCACCAGGACTTTTGAAGTATTCCGACATCAAAATCACGATAACAACTTATATCTATATAAAGAATACCTCTATAAGGAAGCAAAAAATTGTTTCAAAAACTACATGAACACTATCAGACTGTAATGGGCTGCACAGAGAGAAATCTAGAAAAAATTACAATACACCTAAGAAAAATTGCTATTGTAATGTGGCAGTATAGGACTATGTCGCCATCTGATAAATGTCGAGTATCGACACCGTCAAGTGCGAGATTTAACGATAGTTTTTACTATATTGTAACAAATATTGAGGAAATAGCAAAGAAACGACTGTTATTGCTCGCGGATTGACTTAGCGGCACGAGTCTTCCCCAGAACGTCATATCCTACGGACGTATGACGTATCACGATTAGAAATAAATATTAACAGTCATTATTGTAATTAATTCTGTCCGCCCCAAAACAAAATACGTGTACTGTTCATTTCGTTCGATCGTTACGTTATATATACGTAGGAATAATTCCCATAAATATGGTAGAAATTATCAAAAAATCTCTGTCAGCTGACTATTAACAATTGTGCTCGCGTTATATAATAATTTTTACTTGATTCCTCGCTTCGTCTATTGAAGTGTCAAGAGCGAATCGACCAAATATCATGGAAACAAAATGTATGAATATTCTCTATTTTTTAACTTCAGTAGATTAAAAATCGTCGTAAAGATAATTTAATTCTTTCGAGCAGCCAAATAATCGTTCTAGCTAAACAGTATCTGATACTTTAACGAATTTGTTATTGTTTCTTAACAATGAGAATGATGTCTATACTTAACCATCTCAGTCTCAACAGACATCGACAATTTAGGAAGTAACGAGAATCTTTACAAGCCATATCTATAGCTACTGGGCATCGACTGACGCTTAATGGACATCGATTATCCATTAAACTCCTGGATGTATGCATGCGATACGATACTTCCCCAACTTCGGAGTAATACAGTTTACAGAGTTTCGAGTGCATAGTTGGTGGTACACTGCAAGGGCGTGTACAGAAGACTGTAACTATCAATTTTCTAACGCTTAAGGAATAAAAATCTAAACTTTTATCGTTCGATAATTATGTAACAAGAACTTGAATCGTACATGAACACTTAGTCAATTATGCACTGCTAACGTATCACAAAATTACAGTGAGTGAAAGCGTTTATTATATCATAAGAAGATCAAATCAGAATAATCCGTACACATACTTTTATAAAGCACTGATGGGTGAAATTTTTCGATATCTTGTATTTACCTACGCGTTCTACGAGACTGCACTGAAAATACTTGAACTCGTTCGTAAAATCAGTGGCACAGCCAATTAAAAACTTTAAGTCTCGTTTTTATCCCTGATTGACCATTAGTTAGTGAAATCAAGTTTTTTTCTTTTTACGCCATATGGGATGGAAGTTTCAAGTTATCGGGAAAAGCTTAGTAATTTATTTGTAATCAGTGGAAATTTTACGGTTAGGAGCACTAGGAACGGAGAACTGAAAAAAAAACACTTTGCGCGTTAATCACTAACGCCAGTTCAGATTAAAATTCACGAAAACCTTCCCGAGTGAAAAAAAAAAGTATGTAGAAAAATATATGCGAGATATTGTAGTAGGAGAGGTAAGCGGTCGATGAAAATGAAGCACTCGGAGCGTAGCCGCAAATACAAAAACAACAAATCCTTTATATACAAGATATATATATTCTATACAACATAAAAAATACAATATAACACTATTTGGCGCTATATCTATACTGAGTAAGTAAAAAACATTTCTCATTTCATTTGAAAATAAATAAATTCATTTTTTATTGATGACTCTATTTTTATAGTTAACATAACCACCATGAATTGGTGTCTAAAAGTCTAAAAGTAGATCATGCATATAAAAATTACAACAATTAATAGTTTTGCACATATTACGAGTGTACTGTATGAAATGTATATATCCTCGAATATAATTCGACGAATAACGTGAACATCCTAGAAAGATATTTTTCGACATCAAATATTCAATATGAGCGAGTTAGCTAGCCTGACCAGTCTCGAATATCTTGAAGGCAACGAATATCAATCACCTCGGTATGCATGCACAATTTTTTGATGCCCTACGCTTCTTCCCCTTTTCCGTGCTTCGCCTCGGTCGACCTCCCATCGTATAACACGATAACTTCTCCTCGTTCGCATATCCTATCATCCAGCTTCACATCTATGGGAACGTATGCTCATCATACATCGTGTTGCACATACTCTTGGTACGTGATACCTGTCGCTTCCTCGTCGAGATAAATTTCCCTCTGGAATATAACTAATTGCGTAGAAGTTAATTATTTTTTTTTTCGTACATTCCTTATTTGGTTTTCATAAATTTTCCGTTATAAATTTGTTTGTTTGTTTCTTTCTACATGTATCGGGAAAACGATAATTACGCTTTTTCAGTACAAGACAAACACCAACTAATTAATATTGTCCGTCACTTAATTGTACGATCTGGCTAATTAAATGGAGTTGATGAGATTGAATAGTTTACGAACCGGAAGTTAGGTAAATCCTAATTTCTCGTACAGCATAGTTTTTCATTGATTTTAACGTGTCAAGTCAATATGCACAGAGCAATGCAAGCGTAAAGTAAAACGGGACGAAACAAAAGAGAATATTGAATATAGCTTTGTAAAAAGATGGTAATAATGAGGAAGCAATGTGCAAGTAATGTGCAAGGTTCGACTTTGTTGATGGCTTCTCATATGAAAATAAAGTATACTAGAGATATATAGAAGATATAAACTTCTATATCATCTAATTATCTTTTATATTTACATTAACTATCTTGATAGTAATTTTTGTTAAAATACGAAAATAAAATATGTTAATCGATTCTAAACCAAATTCTAAACTTTTTTTTTTTTTTTTTTTAAATAAAAAATTTCAGTTTATCATCGCGAAATAGAGTGAAATGTCCACAAAAGTCGAAAAGCCGAAAGTTTCCTCAAAATCTATAGAGTGGTTCAGATTTTAGGGAATTCAATTCTTTAATGCCGTATGATTCTTACTCGCCCAACTTTGAAGTTATTCAGTGCAGCTGGTGTATACAGTAAACAAACCTGCGGAGTAGAACCTTACAAATTGCTTTTTCAATATTTTATACCGTTAACAAAACTTTCTCTACAAGAAAGCCAAACTCGATCAACATACTTCCTGAATGAGATTGCTTTGTGAACAGTATTCAATAATGAGGGAGCAATTTGCGAGGGTCTTCTTTGCAAGTTTTTTAACATGCGTATAGAAATAATTCCCGTAAATATTGTTAAAAATGTCAGTAAATCTGACAATTGTTAACAGATGGCGCCACTGTAAAAACTGCCAGCTGACTATTAGTTTTTTTTCATGGTTATATCGTAATTTTTACTAGATTCTTCTCTCCGTATAGAGAATCGTGCATGTACGATTCTGCTGAAATATTATTTCAGCATTCGACTGACCTTTCAAAATACTGGCACAATAGATGATTTCCGGCCTGCGTTAACTCTGTTACAAATTAAACCGTCCATTCGAACGATAAATTTTAGTTACAACAAAAGGTTTTGGTTGTCTGGCGATATGATTGCTGCTTCCTATCGAATAATAACGCGTGAATTGTCCACGACTTCATCCTCGTGAAGCAATAGTCGCAGGGAAGGGCGATGGGGGAGACTGACCCGCTCGATGAGGCACTGTCCCCCCCGAAGTGAAAAGGGATAGTTGTCGTTCATAGCTCGAAAAAAAAATGTTGTGCATTGATTTCCCATGCCCAGACTACTTTATGTACCACAGACCGTGTCCGTAAATCCATCGGAGTTTTCACTTCCATTTTTCCACGCAGTGGCCCCCTCTCAACTTTAGCATCCCGATTAATCAGGAGTGTGAGAGAGAGGGGGTGGGGGGCGGGAGGGAGGGAGGGACGCTTAATCCTATTGTGGCAACCGGACGGTCTCCCGGCGGCAAAAATTCAAATCTTCCGATTGCCCCTCTCGTCATCGTTTTTGCGTTTTATTTTTGAACGCCTCGCGGGCTTTCGCTTCCGCGTAAAAGTGGATTGCACTTGATTTTGTTAACGATACCTCGTTCTGGATCCTCGTTAAATTTATCTCTCCAAATGGAAATCTAAAATTCCTCTCGGGATTACCTAATCCTATCTCCGAGCACCGTATACATATAATATGATTTTTATATTGGTTTTTACCCTCAAGTTTAAAAAACTTCCATCAGGAATACTGGGGGAAAAATTTCCTCCCAATTTTTTTTACACCCTAGAAGACCAGAGATAGAACTTTGTACATTTACTAATTATAAATGAAGAAAACTTCACGAAATTTCCAAGGTCATTGATACTAATTTCAAAGGAAAGAATGAGGAACAACTTTTTCGATTCTAGACCGAAGTAGCCCAAATCCGCTGGATGTTTCTGAGTTGTGCACTTCGGTGAATCAAACTTAGCTACGTACACGTCAATGATAAAATTTTCCCGGTAAACTGATCTGTCATCTATTTTTACACATTATACACATTTCTATGAAATTCGTAATGGTCAAATGTTCATCCTGTAGAAATCCCAAGAAACATTTTTAATAAGTACAATTTTTATTTTCTCAATTTGAACTTGACAACTCACGAGTTAAGGGGATGCTGGAGTAAATTTTTTTACCGACTTTGATCGGTAAAAATAGGCTATTTCGTAGTATACACCCCGCATCGTCAATACCCTGCAGATATGCATCAAATTGTACAGAACTGTAATATGAACATAAATGTATCATGGTTTGGTCGAATTTCGCTTAAAAACGTGCAAAAAATGAGTATAATCATAAATAACTGACCCTTCATAAATCCAATATGGCCGCTCGAATTGTCAACAACATCTGTTATGTACGATATAAACGTTTCTGGAACTCACATACGTCAAACAGGACCAGACCGCGATTCTTTAAGGTTCTCCGAACATATCAACGTCGTCAAAAACTCGATCACATCAAAGAAATTGACGTAGAGTGTATACCACGTTCACGTAGTCTATCTCTATTCTCGTTGCCGTAAACAGCCAGACTACGTGAACGCGGTATACACGCTACGTTAACTTGACATTTCGAGCCGCCATATTGGATTATTGATAGTCAGCAATATACGATCTTTTTAATTTTTTTCAAGTTTTCAACCAAAATTCGGCCGGACGTCGAAACGTTTACGTTCGTATCACAGTCCTTTACAATGTGAGGCATATATCCGTAAACTATAACGAAAAAGCGACCAAAGTCAGTAAAAAAATCTACTCCAGCGTCCCCTTAAGTAATAATAGTAGGAATTGTAACTTCGGGAATTATTATGTCGAGAAAAATTAACGAAATCATACAGATACCTCGATATCGGCAATACCGATCCGTACGGTAAGAAGTATTCGTAACTCTCGGCGTTATCATGGTTTCTTGGGTATCGACATACGCACCTCGCAGCTCGTGATCTAGTCGAGTTGTCAAAAAATATCTCGACTGGGTTTCACATTGCAAAGTACAATTGCTTCGATTCCGCGAATCCATACAACACGTTGTGACTCGAGATTCAGGAAGCTTGGCTGACTCGACGGTTTTATCGACCAGCAGTCAGGATGTATAGTCTTGAGAAAAGGGGCGAAAAAGGGTGAAAGAGAGACAGAGAGCGTAACGACCATCCGGTTGCCAAAAATCTGTCCTTACGACTCAAGAGCTCGAAAAATAAAGAAAGACATACATAAAACGCCCAAAGAGAGATATTCCGGTCAAATGATTCCGTTGGATTCTGACAGCGGGGCGCCCATACATTTATAAGTCAACTGTACACACGGTTCGTGTAAGCGAACGAACGAGCGATCTGTGTGATTCTGCGGCGCGTACGTGCAAGAGAGAACGCTCGCTCGTATACATACTACGCAATGCTTGTGGCCTCTCGAGGCCCATAATGACGTCAACCGGAGTTCAATCGAAGTTACGCGCTCCCTCGAGATGCCGATCGTCGTCGTGCTTCAGAGGTTCTCAACCGATTTTTAAATTTATTTTCTATATCGTTGAGTAATTTTTAATTCGATTAATTAAAGTAAAACAATCGTTTATTTTTCTTCGTTTGATAATTCTTGGTGACTGTTGTGACGATAAAAAGAGAAAATTGCTTATGTTGGGCTCTTTCTTTACTTCTCTGATAAATAGTTGATCGAAGTGTACATATCTGTCTATATAAACACACTAGACAACAAGTATGTTGCGTCGATCCGCACACAAGGCGAAATCTGGGTCGTTCCGCCGGTGCGAAACTTTAACGGACTCGACGCGGCTGTGTATGCGGATACGTTGTACAAGCATAGACCGAGAGACTGTAGGCGGGGAACTCGACCTCATCAGGGAACTCTAGAGATAACGAGCTTCGGCGTGTACGCAGAGGTATACCGTGCGATAGACGTATGTTGCACCGAGGGAGAATCAAAGTGCAGCCTCCGGCAACTGCAGCGTGATACTCGCTCAGTTGCAACGAGCAGCACTCCGTTTCCGTGTCCCTCGTGTTCGTCGTTCCTTCCCTCGCTCGTCGGGCGGGCTTCTATGTCGTTGTCCGCGAGAGGGCTGCCCGCACGTGCTACGAGTCTCGTGCCGTTTCTCGGTGGTGCACACCGTCTGGTTCGCCTCACCACGATATTTTACCTTCCAACTACCCTCAACTCCGTCTCGTCATCCTTGTTCCTCACGCGTGATCTTGCGCGCTTCTCCACCTTCCTCCGGTTCTACGGACGATGCATTTTCAAGGCATGACGCGAAACCCTAAATTCACGTTTTGGCTACAGTTGTATTTGCGCGGAAATAGGCTTTTACCATTTGCCTCGGAAAAAAAAGCTTTCCGAGAAGTCGTAATATCTTATCCTGTTAACTTTTCGTCGTAGTGAGTCACATTGCGATGGTAATATCGACCTATGAAAATTGTTTACAGGGGTTTCTGACGTCACTGACCATATGACACTGATGTTGGTTGTCTTGTAGTAATTAAAGTGTAAAGGGATAATTTCCAATCACGTTTCATTGAACCGAATTTAAAAGAGATATCTTTTCAGCTCGTCACTAACATCAGAAGCAAATTTGACGTCATTAATAAAATTATTAAAATTTCTTCAAGTTGGGAAATATGTTTTTTTCTTCTTCTACGGAATAATACAATTTTACAATATGTATTATATTAAGTGATTGATCAAAGATATATGGAATTACGCTAAAATAGATTCTCGATATATTATTTTTGATATAATGTTTCGCGATATCAACACGTATCTCAAGGGATTTTACGGAATAGAGTTATCAGTTCCCAAGTTGAATAACCAGTCCGCAGGATTGCTCGGTCAGTTTCAGTCGCGCGAATTCGATGACAACGGTGTCCACTCTTTTTCTCCTCCCACCCAAGCCGTTATTTCACTCGATTCCAACTCGGTGCAAAGCACATCACGCGGTTCGCATCTGCAACAAATCGTCCGCGTACTTGGCTCTATCGCGAGAGAGCCACGAGATAATTAGTCTTTGCTCGTGACGTCAAACGGCGGAGCGCGGAGGTAACCCAGACTGGATTCTCAGTTGAAACGTTGGCTACTCGTTCTGACAAAGTTCAAATAGTAATCACCCACGCGCTTTGTACCGTATTACAGCTAAGCCGCCATGCGTATTCGTATTTTAACATGACGAGCCATGTAAACGGTTTCTGCATTCGAGTGGATATGCGGATTCTCTTTTTCTATATACCTCTCCATTCATTGTCGCTTTTTCGGTTCCCTCTGATTTATCGCCCACCACATCAGCCATGTTCCACCATATTGATACAAAATAACACATTTTCCACTTTTTGAAACTAATATCAATAATATTATTGGAAAAATATACGCGATATTGATAGACGGAGCTCAGTTAAACTTGCGTCCTTCGGAACTACGCGCGATTGCCATTGATCGAAGTCTGAAACATCGGTAAAGCATAAAAAAAATATTTTTTTAATCCAAATACATTCAGTTTTTGTATTTGAATCAAATATCAACCCTTAGTACACTGTTGAAAACCCGGTGTTGAAAATAAATCTATGTAGTTTTGAAAATTAGTTACCTAACGGAGGAGTTTTAAGAATTTATTCGACTTTTTACAACAGAATAACCATTTTTTATCGCAAAGAAAACAAACAAAATTCAATGACGATAAGTGAATGTCGAAATTTAAAAATCTGAAAAAATTCTCTTCAATTCTTTGTAAGTTATACAAAATTTTGTAGCATAGAATTCAGCACTTGTGCGAAAAAATTTGGAAAAAAGATAGAACTAAGCCACTGGAAAATGAAATGTAGCTTTAAACATCTGCCAAAAGACTTCTGTGAATTTTTTCAAATTTTTTCATAACAGTTTTATTTTAATCGTCATTGAATTTTGATTTTTCACGATAAAAAATTGGGATTCCGTCGGAAAAAATCAATCAAATTATTAAGCCTCCCCTGTCGAGTAACAAACATTTTTTACTATATCCCGGAGTGGGTTCACTTTTGGTTTTAGTTTTTAAATTAATTATCGAAACAACAATAAAAAACGAATAAAATGTAAGCTAACGCTGGCTGACTCTGAAACATGGCTTAACGATTTTGATATCCGGTAGAGAATTTTTACAAATTCATCTAAAATGACTAACCCGGGTCAACTTCTTGTTTTATATAATTTTTTTCTGCAAAAAAATTGTTCTTAAAAAGTCGCTACCAAAAACAAAACGTACAAAACAAGCTGCATGACTCTTGTAACAACAAAATAAAAAATATTGAACCAAATTCCAGAGGGTTAGGGTTACAATCTGGTCGATTTAACGTTAAATGTCCTATATGATACATATCTATCGGCTCACGCCAGATCCTCAATAAGTCAGATTCGAGTTAGTAGATCTCCACGTGCCGGGCCATACGTCGGTATGACTGCACGAATTTATTGTATGTACGTCATTATCGCGTTACAAATTACGATCCCGGTATAAGCCAGCAGCCGCTGCTGCCGCCACTGCCTCCGCTGTAGCTGCTGCGAAATTGACAGCCGTTACTCGATTTGTCGCCTAGTTCAGTCTCTATAATCGTCACGGGACGACGACACATCCGCATCGTCCAAATCTCCGCATTATTTCTCAATGCGCTTCACTCAACTTCACTCGACGGCTAACGTTTGAAATAATTCAGATGAAATTAAGAACATTTTTTTTGTAACTTCATAAATTCGATCTTAATTTATTTATGAAACGTCGATTAAAGAATTTTCAAGTTGCTTAAGGAACAGCTCTATTACTTTTGCGTATTAAAAGCATTCGTTGCATATCGTATGAAATATCATCATCGAGAAAAATATCAACGAAAAACCATGGTGATTATTGTATAAGAATATGTCGTACTAATGAGTTATTGTGACGCTCGTAGCAAGAGGGACGGTTCCGCCCCTGTAATGTTCTGTTGTACTATATATATTTTTAATGTACTTAATAATTCTTCGATGGTGCGTCCGGTGGTTCGTGAGGGGAAGGGCAGTATTCTATGCGCTATATAAGGTCTCGTATACTTATTAAAGTAGTGTATGTGAGTTTAATACGTATCAGGATTATATCAGCCTTATAAATTTCTAACGTTTATAATAAATCCCAATTTGGCATTCGATGTACCTTCGGTGTTTTGTCGTTACTCTTAAAGTCAAATGGCAGACGTGTGTAATTCGAATTTTTCCCAAAGGCAGCCTATCAAAATTGAATAAAACTTTGGAAATCGCCTTAGAATGACATACTACATTTTTCTAAAACTTTCAATAGAAAGTTTACATATTTATTATTATTTTTTAATGCAAGACTTAATCAATAACGGAGTGCAGTCGATAATCAAACGGTAAACTTTTTTGCAAAATTAGTTTAAGCATGAAGCGCCATTCCCTTTATACTCTTATTCCACTTTTACTCACAAAGTTTTAATCTATTCGGATAAGGGTTTTCAAATAAAATACGAATTCCGTTCTTTAAGTGGAAAAAGCTTGTGCCGTTTCTCCTTAAACCGCGTTTTTCGTAATGCATTTAACTGCGTAACAATGCATTTTGTATGACGTATTAAGGGCAAATGAACGAACGTCCTCGCCGACTCAAGTTTAAGGTAAGGATCACACGTGCGCACGAACGATGAAGATATCGTTACACCTTACGAGTACGTGGTACGTACGTCGGGGAAGAACGTGACGCACGAATGCTCTTAAATTCTCGATGCTCATGAACAGGATACACGATATATTCACTTGCATTGCAATTTTTTACACGCAGCTTAGCACATACTACAAAGTGTTCGCGACGAGCGTAGATGTAGTAAAATGTACGCATTCAATGTGCGTACCACTCACCGCAAAGCGAGACTTTCAGGGTCGTGAAAACGACATCGAGAGCTCTATGGAGACTCGCTGCATCACGTATAATAAATAAAGAAATAAACGACGAAACAACCTAACCTTCTTAAGGAAAATATAAGCATTGCTCTGTTGCATTTTTTTTACAACGTTTATATTTGCTTTCTTTGTCATGTATACGAAGCAATTTCATCTACGAATAATAACGACAATAGTTTTTTCTTTTAATATTTTCGATAGTTGGATACGAATTCAAGACGAAATTGTATTTTGAGCTTTCGCCGACGATTACAATAGAATCCGAATATCAAAAGTTTTTTTTTTTTTTTGCCAACTGAAAAAGGTATATCGGGTGTGAGAAGACTGAAATTGATTCGTACGAAGGGGATGATCAATAATGAACCGTCTCGTAGAAAAATTTGTAAGAAATAAAATAAGAATGTTCCTAATGAGGCAGCATCCCGGTTCTACAAAACTCATCTCTACACAGACTAACGAGTATTTGTACACAGGTTTTTATTATATGTACCCACCCAATTTAGTATGAATTGTATACGGCAAGAACTGAAGGGGACGAAACTGTACACGGTTAATCTCTACACGACGAAAATCTACCAACAATCAATTCGACGCACAAAATCTGTTCACAGCAGTAGCCGTCACGCATTTATTTATTATAATAAACGTGGAACAGTCGATAATGAATCCGTAAAATTGTTCTGTTACAGTCGGACAGTTCGGTATCCGATTTCTCGGACGCTGAGGACGATTTTTCAAATGAGTTAGGATCAAACGTGGTGCCGGAATATTACGCTATGGATGCGGTGGACAGCGTCAGTAGGCGGCAAGCGACCCGCGTGTTCAAGAAATCCAGTCCGAATGGAAGGATCACGGTTTATCTTGGGAAGAGGGACTTCGTCGATCACATAACACACGTAGATCCAATTGGTAACGAGCTCGCGTGATTTATCAATAAATTAATGTTGAGAAAACAAAAAATTAATTATGAAAGATTGTGCGTGTGCGGCTAAATGTGGAAAAAGGAAGAAACGAATGAATGAAAGCTAACAGCAGGGAATTCATTAAAGTTGGAGCAAGAGGCGTAAGCTGCGAGGCTCTCGTCTTGTTACATAAGCCAATCTCCACGTGAACTTCAGCGTGTATCCTCCTTTACGAACAACATGGTGTTCACACTACGTGTTACCTTCTTCTCTCGTATCTCAAACATTTCCGAGAATTAAAAAAATCTAATGAGTGGGACTCATTGTGAATCTCTGCAGTCAAATGTTTTCATCGAATAACGTGTTTTTGATTCTAAAATATAAATCTATTTACAGATGGCGTAGTCCTCATTGATCCGGATTATGTGAAGGACCGGAAGGTATTCGGTCACGTCCTGGCGGCCTTCAGGTACGGCCGGGAAGACCTGGACGTCCTCGGCCTAACCTTCAGAAAGGACCTTTATCTCGCGGCCGAGCAGATCTACCCGGTCGTGCCCGGGTCCCAGCCGCCGAGAGAACTGACACGGCTACAGGAGAGGCTAGTAAAGAAGCTCGGTAGCAATGCATATCCGTTCTACTTCGAGCTTCCGCCGCACTGTCCGGCCTCGGTAACCCTGCAACCAGCACCCGGTGACACCGGTAAACCATGCGGCGTTGATTATGAGCTCAAAGCGTTTGTAGGTGAGACGCAGGACGACAAACCGCACAAACGGTACGACAAAAGTCAAAAACATTCTCCATAAAATTCACCAACGTTTAACGAGCAAGGCAAACGGCATGCTTGAAAAATGAAGAAAACATGGAATAAAAACTCGAAGGCGTTACATAGAATTAAGTCAAACAAAAATGTATCAACAATTAATTTTATGTATTTGATTTAAAATTGTATTAGTTTTGTCCTCGTTGCAGAAACTCCGTAAGACTCGCCATAAGAAAAATAATGTACGCACCGTCGAGACAGGGCGAGCAACCATCCGTCGAAGTCAGCAAAGAGTTCATGATGTCGCCAAACAAGCTACATCTTGAAGCATCGTTGGACAAGGAGCTCTATCACCACGGTGAAAACATTGCCGTAAATGTTCACATAGCGAACAACAGTAACAGAACCGTTAAAAAGATTAAAGTATCAGTTAGACAGTTCGCCGATATTTGTCTCTTCTCGACGGCGCAGTACAAGTGCACTGTCGCCGAGGCGGAAAGCGAGTGAGTATTACTTGAAATTTTTATTAACATTTAAGAATCGTACGGTGAATAACCGGTGACTCACATTTAATTATTTATGATAAAGAAAACAAATAAACGTCACCAGCTCGTATTAGCGTGTATTAGCATTTGACGAATAGAATAATTTTTTTATTTCCCAAAATAAAAAGCAGACGCTTATGACAAAAAGTTCGTACGAGCTTTAATTCAATCAGTTCGTTAAGTTTTTATTACATTTATATGATCACAGTGATTATATCGAAAATAATCTTTGATTTATGGAAATGTTCTCAACTCCCGTTGAGTCACTGGTGTATTTACCGTGTAAGCAAATACATTGAGTCTGCACAGCGTTGATAAATTAAAAGCATTTAAATTAGTTTTAGTGCGAGAGAATCGCGTTTGCGTGTCGAATTGTTTAACAACTCGGCAGAATCGGTGATAAATGAAACAGCAAACGAGACTGTCTGTCACGTTCATTATAATTGGCGATGTTATCGGTAGAATCGCGAATACGTAAAATTTGTAGACGGGGCTCGCGTGATTCGGGAAAGTAGTTTTTTTGTCGATAGATCTAACCGCGATACGTCCAGAATTACCAAAGGTCCGTGTTTTCCGTGGGATCCTTAAAGAACTCCTCACGCCAACGACGAACATACGAATTCTCTCGACGAACGGGTGTGTCGACTTTGCGTTACGGGAATTAAGTGTAATTATCTAACGCAGTGTAGCCATTTTTCTCAGTTTATCGTCTTAACTTCGAGATACACAGAGCTTCCGAAAATCATATTTTTTAAGTCGAGGTGAAACCTGTACCACGCGATTGAGTTTGATAGAGACAGTGTAAGGACCGCGCTAGTGAGTCTTACGCCCCGTGAAATCATTACCGATGGCAGTTTCTGAATGTGTTTCGCATCGCCTCAAGCTGAGACAAAACCTAACAAGTCGGTAACAAACTTTTCAAGAAAATTTTTTTAAGGCTCCATTGACATTAATCGAAAAAAAACAAGTTTTACACAATACTCCGATGTGCTATGCATTATACAGAGCTTTGCTCTTATCTGTAAAATTCCGACGCTCTAGAAAAAAAATTGGATACAAAGCTTTATTACCGACCGAGTTGACGCTTACGGGTTCGCGAAAAAGCGATAGAGAGTGGTTTTGCCTTTCTTCGGAACCGTCAATAAACTTGAAATAATAATCGGCAATCTCGCAAAGTTTTCAGAAATAAAATAGCACATAACATCTGGTAAATAGTAAATATTCAAAGTATATTTGTTATTTCAAACTGTGAATTCATTAATCGCTTCGTACGACAAATTATAAATTTAATATACGTCCATGCGTTGAAATAATATCTGATCCAACAGATCTAATGAGTTTCAGTGCGTCTGCGATAAATTCCGGTAATACGTTCGTACGAAATGAAATTATTCATCTTTAACTAACATCGCTGAATCACAGTACGCTTCATTTCTAGCAATAATTGAAATTTCCAAACGTTTCTGCAAGTGTAACAAACCACATAATTACCACGCCGTTTTAATTACCCCAGAGAAATATATCCTCGAAATAAGTGTAAATACTAGGCGAAAGGAAAATTACACTTGGTTCAAGTATAATAAACGCTTGTTCCTAATGTATTATTTCAAGTAAATATTTCTCTGAGTGTTTCCAGGATAATTATCAACTCGTTTTTGTTGAATGGGGGTGTAAAGCCCTTATCGCCGATGCGCAATGTCAGTCGAGTGGTAATTTTTCACGTTGGAGATTATATTGGACATACAGAGAACTAGACAGTGCGTAGAAGAGTCCCTGTTTTATGACTCTCTTATTTGATGGGAATAGCTGATAACGAGATAACAATTTTTCCGATAAAAAGAAAAAGAAAAAGGAATAGAAAAAATGCATATTTATACTCTTAACGAGAGGTGTCGTTATGGGTGAATTGAAACCGACAGGAAAAATAAGATTATTGCACTGGCAGTATAGGGGTAGCGCCAGGATTCACCATGAGCAAGGTATTTTCTCTAAAGCCGACCCTTGCCGACAACAAGGACAAACGAGGTCTTGCCTTAGACGGGCAACTTAAGCACGAGGACACCAATCTCGCATCTAGTACCATGTGAGTGCTCGAGTTAAATTGGGCACAATTTAATAAATATTATTCGGGTTATCACGAGTGGAGACTGAAAAGTCTGGCACGGTCATTCACGTAAATACATATGACAGCTGTTTGCTTCTAGTGGCTCGTAGGAATTGGTTTAAGAGCCAATAAATTCTATAACGCCCCGCTCACCTAATTTCTGACCCAACGTATAGAGATCGACCAAATTGACCGGCTCTATAATCTGATCCCACTAGTCATTCGGACAAACGACATAATTCAATATATCTCGATTGCCGCTCGAGGTAGATTCCTGTCTTTAATACTTTAAGGCGAGATTAAATTCGTAACTCTGTACTCACGCAATACGAAAGATATACCGGTAATTACAATCTCATGAAGAAACTCCATAGAACGTGTTGTATTTCACTTTTAAAGTATAATTGTAATTAAAAGAACAACTTACACGACCTTTCCAAGAGAAGTATTAGTTCTAATTTGGCTCTGAGTTGAAGAATATTCTGGTTGCTTCTCTCCAGATAATGTGAGTCTAATACTTTCCTTAATTTAAGAAAAAGGGGAAGAATTACTTTGGAATAACACTTCGGATGTTAGTTTAATTTTTGATTATTCATTCTTTTCGATTAAGGAAATACTTTATGTAGATTCACAATTAACAGAGAAACATGCATTTGTTTTAGTAAACAAATAATTTTTCCTTTTAGACAACAACAATTATAATAAAACGGCATAAATTAACTTGAAACACATTTGTCAATATACAAAATAAGCTATTACAAGTGAAAAGAGTGCAAAGGTTATAAATTATACTTGGAAAAAAAATAAGGGAAACTTTTGGTGAATTTAAGAAGAGCTGTCATAAACAGAGTAACATGAATGTTTATATAAGAATTGATACTGTAAAATAAATTTGTAAATATATTGTTCGAAATTTTAAGAAAATATCGTCAAACGCAAGAGAGACAATTCAAATCTTACAAAATTTATTGATATGATCGAAAATCAATAAGCCAATGACTGGTACGATTCGGATAATTATGTTGTAATCGAACTTCGAAAGAAATCTTCGAAACGTTGTTATAGTTGTGGTTCCTGTCCTATGGGAATCGGCCAATACCTATCCCACGGTTCAGAATTACCTCGAATCACCGACACTCCAAATTATCGTCGCTGCTGTAGTTAACCATAGCTGTGCTAGTTTCATTGGCAGTCTCCACTCGAGCGATTTCACCAGATTTTTTTTTTTTAAGTTACAATACGAATAACAAGACTATTTTGTTGGTGGATGGAATGCCCGTTACGTTTTTATTTTTGTGATTTACTTGTACTTGTTTTTTTGTTTTATTTGTTTTGTTTTGTATTATTTTATTTTAATCTTGTATTCTGGGGTCTCTCAATGCCGCCCGGCCCGCAGTTGTCACTATACCCCGGCTGTGGATGTCAAAATTCGTGGTGATAGTCTTTTTTTTTCCTACATCCCCCGCCCACACATTGCATCAGCGAATTTATACGAGCACTCCAAAACACCAGATTTACTCTCCTCATTCGTCCGCATCTCTCACATCGTTTTTCATGCCTGTGTATTTGCTGTGTGCGAAAAGTACACGAACGCCTACTTGCTGCGAGTCTGAATAATACAGAATAAATCCAGATTAAACAAAATAAAAATAAAAATGTACTTTTCAACTTTTTTATAATAGCTTCTTATTATATTTTTTTCTTTTGTTTTTGCTTTTATTACTAAGATGAAAGCTGACATGTATTATTATTATTATTATTATACTGTTCATTAAAAATGATAATACGTTTTTATAGAAAAATTTTACGATCAATAGAATATTTATAGCAATACCAGTTGGCTTTACTTCATTGGACGCATACTTCTCCATACATTTGTTTAGAGTAATATTTACTTTTTTATTTACTTCGTCATTACTTTGTGCACATAGCAAATACCGTCGAACGTAGACATTCTGAATATATTGTGTACACATCCACGATATATTTGGTCTTTACAAATATGTAAACATAAGTACAGAATGAGTACACATGAATCCCGAAATCCCGGCTCGTCGTCATAATGTGTTTATAGATTTTATTTGTAGTGTGTTGCACAGATTAATTGCCTATCTATTTGCATATATGTTTATATACACATATATTTATTTATATATATATACATATTTATATATATTTATATATATATATGCATTTATAAATATATATATATATACACAGGGCCGGCATACGCATACTGACAACGTTGATGTTCCATTATGAAGGTACTTCAGCGAGAAAATTCTTAACTTCGTTGATCACGACATCTAATTGAGTATATTGAGCGCGAATACGTTTCGAAGTGAGGGCTTTGCAGGCTCTATAATCTCGGTGAAACAAGCTAGGTCCAGGATTTAATGATAGAACGCAATCCGTATGATTACCCTAAGGTTATTCACGTGCTGTATTCGATAGCACGGAACGAGTCGCTGAGAGACGAACCAAAGAATTCATCGAGGAGCCGGAATGCAAGAGGATCGACGAAAAATTCGAAAATTTTCGATCGATTCTCGTCTACAGCCTCGAGGCTTTTCTCTCGAGTCTCGTTTCTCATGAATCCTCTAGCTTAACTTCTGTATAATATCTGACGTCTGAAGAATTATTGAGCACAAAGAAAAAAGAAACGAAGATGACACGTTGCAATTATTGCACGATTCCCAACCGTACCGTTTGCCCTGCGTACACTCACAGTTTCACTTGTAACTGTAATGTTTGTTAGGGAGAGATGCCCGGTGGGGCCAGGTTTCACACTGAGCAAAGTGTTCACGCTGACGCCGCTTCTCGCCAACAACAAAGATAAATGGGCCCTCGCCCTAGACGGCCAACTCAAACACGAGGACACCAATTTGGCGTCCAGCACGCTGTAAGGCCAATGTTATGACAACAATTAAACGTTTTATTTATCGCGATACAAATTATTTCAAGTAAAATGACATTTCTTCTTTTTCATTTATCGAAATTTGAAGTTTTTTGATACCTGAAGAACTTGACCTTTTTTTTTTTTATTCCTTCGAGTATTGGGCGATGTTTGATGTGAAATACGATTCTCAGTACAACAATCGGCAACGCTCAAGGTAGAGGCAAGTTCTATAAATCATAGTAATTCATAGTAAAACATGAAAATTACATTTGTTAAAATCAAATAAAAAGATGATAGAGTTTATGATTTTTAAAGTAGTTGACCTCAGTATAAATCTCGTTCATCTCTGTTGAAAGCCCTATATTATTATTTCTTCTAAACCTCGGTCAAAACTCGTATAAAAGCATTAAGACAATTAGAACAACGCATTTATGTTGTATCTCCTTATCGCTAAGGAAGATTACTGTTATCAAATTTCTATTATCATTACAGGTATCAAATCTCCTTAATTTCTTTCGTTCACGCTCATACCACGCTAGCAGGATATCCATGGGGCGACGGTAAATAATAATACGTCACTCCTGATTTTTTAAAATTGAATTTTTATTTTAAAGCAAACGAATAGTTTTTTTTTTTTTTTTCTTTCTTTCTTTCTTTTTTCAATTCGCCGTTGCCCCTTGGAATATCTTGGAAATACTTGATCGAGATATGTCAGTGTACCTTTTACATTTCATTTACGTTTCATCTTCGCTACATTTATTACGTTTTATTGAAAGATCGTTGATCCGTATTATATTTTAAGGGAGTTGCGTTTCTTGAGATTCGAATATTTATATTCTTCTCTACCACTATATACATTTATAGTACTTACTGTTAAATATACAATTATATACCATATAATATAAATATATGTCGCTGTATCAGCTGTCGTTATTGTGTCGTTCGACTGCAAAAACAAAGCAGCATAACTACCGACCAACATACTCGTTTAGATTCGTGCCCGGGTTAAATATGAACAAAAATCCAATTACAGTCGGTCGAGAGGAACATGAAACATGAAATGTCACTAGGTATGCCGCTTCACAATGCTTCTTTTCAGATTCATTTCGTTTACTTATCCCAGTTTCCTAATTATAGTATACGGGTAGTTGCGTCGAATATCTTTCTATCGAAACAAATACACAGCCCGAACGACCATCTAGCAAATATCACCAATAGCAGTACATGTATCATCAGAGATGGGCAGCTGATTAGCTGGCCCATTACAATGGACAGAGCTTTTGAAACACATCGAAAGAATTTGTTTGTTTCATTTCGAATATTCAATCGCTGTAAAAATGTTGTTTGTCAAACTTTAAGTTTTTCGTTATTCTCCCATGTTCGTTATGTTCGTTTATTTAGTAAAAAAGAAATGAGATTCAAAAAAACGGGTTTATTGATAGGTTAAGACGCGTAACTATTAAATATCTTTGTCACTCTTATAAAATAATTAATGTTAACGAAGATATATTAGAAAAAGAAAAAAATGCAGAACGTCTGTTTTAAAGTTTGCCCATCTCTGTATATCAGTAGTGAACTCACTATGAGATTGAACTTGGTTCGAATTAAATCATGGACGGGAAAATGCCAGTATTGAAATTATCCTCGTCGGTAGTACGTTTGATCACGTACCAACCCCGACTAATTTCGTAATAGGACAAATTTGTAATGGATCGATCGCAACGGCCACAGGCGTATCGCTGATTGAATTAGTCGGCGCTGGCCCGTGACTATAATATCATGTCACTGTCCTGGCGAGATACATTTTTTCATGTATGATAATTGTAGTCAATCGTGTGAACGACAAGAATAGAAAGAAAAAAAGAAAGGTTTCTTGAGCCTTTGCTGTTTAAAGACATTTTTTAAAATAATAATTGTTCACACATAAATACTCACTCCACCTTCCAATATCCATTTTCCCATTACATATGCATGCTCGCTTTATTTCAGCTTGGGTATACTGTTTTATAAGTTGCATGAACGACGTTGCGCGCAATTGATGTTATTTCTGCTATTGTACGGGATCTCCTCTCCCCGCTTATCTCTCATTACATCCGCTCTCTTTTCTTCATTCGACATCCAGTGGAATCAAGTTATTCGTAAACTGTTAACACAACCATTGTAATTGAAAGCATACAAAAATATCGATGCTGGCAAATGAGTTTATTTCACGCTAATATTAATAAGTTGAAAATAATCTTCGGAATTTAAATATATGCTCTCAATTATTTATGCGGCTATGTTGTCAGTAGTGTGTGCATGTGAAGCTAGCTTGCTTGCTTAGCGAATACGAAACTTCGATGTTTATTGTTTGGATAATAATCATTTAATTCCACAGTGTAGCGGACCCGTCGCAGCGTGAGAATCTCGGCATAATCGTTCAGTACAAAGTCAAAGTGAAACTTTGCCTAGGAGCTCTTGGAGGGTAAGCCCTTCTACTATGTCAACTGGTACTTCGGTCACTCGTCGCCACCCCAAGATGATTCTACTCTGCTTAAAAAATCCGATAGAATTTGATAATAAACAATAAGAATAATAGTCGTGTTTGATCATATTCTGTCAATTATATCTAGTCCAAATTAAAGTGGAGAATAGGGTTCTATCTAATACAATCGTAACACATCTAGTCTTTCTTTTCTGTCCTAATGACAGGATCAAAATTTAATCTTTACCTACTATTTATTTTTACATGATCAGTTCGTCTGTCTATAATAATAAAGAGTTTACGCCGTAATATAAGTTTTATGATATGTAAATCATATTCTTAGAGGTATAAATATCAGAACACATGATTCTATCAGTTATATCTAGTCCAAGTTACAGTGTAGATAAGGTTTCTATCTAATCCAATCAAAACCTATCAATTTTTTGGTGTATCCTAATAACAGGATAAAAATGGAATCTTTACGTTTATTTATTTTTACATAATCAATACGTCCGTCTATTATTATATGTCATATTATATATTATTACTTGTTACATGATCCGACAAATTGATTATCATTTCGTTATATTCAATTTATTGTCATTTTTGGTAAAACTATTTTCTATTGAGCCACATACGAATGTTATCGTTTACTTTTTATTGGCTATTAAAAATAATGTGTCGATAGAAAGGAATTTGATTCCTTTAATAATAAAAAGTAAACGATAACATTCGTATGTGGCTTAATTAAAAAATAGTTTTATCAAAAATGACAATAAATTGAATATAAGGACATAATAATCAATTTGCCGAATCATACAACAACTAATTATATATAATATGTAATTGATTAAAGTTTTAATGTTACAAAAGAAATGGATGCACGGTTTACACTATTGTTATGTAATATGGTCAAGTTTTTTGTCAGAAAATTAAATGTTCAACGTAGAAGAACCATTTTCAACAATTTAATCTAATTATTGAGAATATTCGGTATACTTCCGCCGTCTCGAGAGTGGGCGGAAATTAAGGGGGCGGGGAGGGTACAGTAATATTCAGTTGTTTTTAACTGTTACGCATAATTCTCTAATTAACTAACAAACTAAAAAAGTAACTGAAACCTATAAGGAGTAATAAGAAAAAATAAGAAGGGCCTATAATTTTTCTTATAGGTCCTTAAACCAACTCGAATGAACTCAATTAATAATAATAGTTCTCGAATGAACTCATATTAATAATAATAGTTACAATCAAAGAGTTAAGTAATCATGAATATATTTTTTAATTAACTACAATTATCAAATTAGCGCTTATAGCAAAGAATAGAAAACGATATTGTTTATTTAAGAAAAATCTATTATGTATTCAATATTTACGAAAATACGATTGATTTTATAGATAAGATATATTGGATTTTTTAAGCAGGGCTTACAAGTTCCGAGATATAATAAATATGTATATGCACGAAACCCTAAAGAATCAGCACGATGAGTGCTTTATTCAGTTTTCTATTCGGCAGTGATTTGGTGGCGGAACTGCCATTCATCCTGATGCATCCGAAACCGGAAGAGGAGACACCAGCACCATCGACGGCCAGACCAAGTCCAACACACAGAACGGAAGACGGTGAAGGTGCACCCGACACGAATCTCATTCAATTGGACACGTAAGAATTTTAAATAATAAATAAATAACGTAATTAATCTGAATAATTTTTTATATATTACCATGCGAATAAACGAATGTTTATGGAATGAAATTTGGAAAAAAATTATTCCACTCAAAAGTCGATCTAATGGAATTACGCAAGTTGTTAAGACACGCGGCTTATGAGACAAAAAGTCACGATTGAGTAACAGCATGGCTCGTCCATTTTGCGCGAATTTAATATTCGCGGCACTGTATGACCAAAGTGAAAACGTTAGTGACTCAAGTAATAAATTACGCAAAATTCGGCCATTAAAACTTTTAGCGTGACTACCAGATTCACTTTTAGCTGGCAATGGATGCGGCCTTTCGATTTTCCTTAAAATAATACTCACGCTGGAGTAATTTTTTATGTCTAATAAATACTCCGTAAGCTGTTTTATTGCTCGACGATCAATTTCAATATTTATATCAATGTGACATCTCTTAGTAAATCCCGTCCCTGTCCGATTACATTCTCGCGCAATCGAGACGTCCGGTGTAATTAATAGGTCGGTCTAGACGATATAAATGAATCGTCCAAAGTTGTTCTGAGCCATTACGTTTCTCGGGAAAGATATTCGACGGAAAGTTGGACGCACATAGATCTCCGGGTAACCCAATTATGCGTGAGAGTAATCCTGTGTCGTCAATTTGTCTTTCGCAGGGAGGACGACGTCGGGGATGACGATATAATATTTGAGGACTTTGCTCGGCTGAGGCTCAAAGGGGAAACAGATGCCTGACCGTTCAACTTCGAGAAGGCCTGCTGGATAAATACACAAACGTCCAAAGTTCCTCTTCTTACTTCACCATACGCACACTCATAAACACACACTTACATTTGAGAATCGACGTTTGATCGATATTATTCGATTATTCTCGAGTCTCATGGACGTCGATTTGCTGTTTACTATCCCGTAAATTGTAAGTATTTCCGTTGTAAGCGGGGCGGGAATGGGGGGCGGCACAAACGCGTTAAAGCTGAAATTAACCGACAAGCAGCCTGCAGTGATTATCTTTCGATCAAATCGGAGTTTTCACGTTTCCTTATCTTTGTTTACGACCTAACTCGTGGGAAACTCTTTCGTTTATTCGATCGCTCAAGGCTTGTTGGCAAAAGTTCGTCGTTACGCTTATTAAACTATCTAACTTTGTTTTCTTTTTCTCTTCGATGATATCTCGCACTTATATACGTGCTGGCACGAGTAAGAATATTTTGATATACAAATCAGGAAAAACCAATCACCGATACGCACATGGAAGCTTCGTACGATTTTACACACCCTTGTCGATACTTCGATTCCTCTTTTTTAAGGAATGAAAAAGAAATGAATTTTCCGCGCATGTTCGGCGTATCGTCAAGCGTCGCGCAAGTTGGATCATTTTTATATGTCGTATTTTTTTACGAAAGACGCATTAGAATCTTGGTCGAAATTACATTTTATTCACTCATGAACATTCGCTCACTCTTTCAAACTGCTGGACACGACGAATTCTCGAGAAATACACGAAGCATGTACAGAGTGTAAATTTTTTAAATCTCTAAACTGCTAAAATTTAAGCAAGATTTTGATGCACTTTGAAACACTCTTTCTTATAAGTAAATTGCATTTACATCGTTCTAATTCGATCAGCGATCTTCGCGACTTCTTTTCCACTCAATAGTATATTTTTCTTATCCAGTCACTTGTTGAGTCTTATCATTCCATCAACCTTTCTTCTCATATAAACGTTCTACAACCACCTGAAAGCCAGGTCGCGATAGTTAGATAGATAGATAGATAGATAGATAGATAGATAGATAGATACCCGCTCCGATGGATTGACGTTGAGCGATAGTTTAAATCAATTCTTCGAATCGTGCAATGCCTCCATCTTTTGAGAAAACTCAAATATTTCAGTGATAATTGTCTGTCACATGTGTACGTTCGCCAGGAAGAGAAAACTTTATCTCAGGCACACAAACGAAATAACACTAAGATTCCAGACGTCTACTTTTCTCGTGTATGAATCGGAATCACATTTGATGATGTCCGCGGGTACGCATGGGCGCGGATCGAAGAAAATTATGCATAATCGATGATTTAAATCCTGACGATACAAAATCAGAGATACGAGAAACGAGGCCAGTCAGTTATGTTCGAGATGAAATTATTTTCCAGCTGTAAAATTCTATGAGGAGTATTATCACGGTGCAGATATCCCACAGCTTTCGACACTTGACAAAATATCGAGTTGGTCATTGCAATCCATTTGTATCAATCATTTTTCCCAACAATCCCTCCTCCCCTTCTCCGTGTAACATTCGTTTAAGTGATGAAAGGATATTTGTAATCTTTTAGTAGAGCAATCTCATTCGGAATAACGTTTGAAGAGTCAATGACATCGTTTGATGTTCCACCGTGGCTGTTCTTGCGAGATATCTTGCTGTACTGCTCTTTACGGGACGTTAAAGCTTTGACCGCAAATTTCTTCTTTTTTTTTTGTTGTCCACCAGGCGTTGTATCACGCCGATAGCTCCACTTGCGAACATCTCGTGGATCTCTCAACTATCTTTGAGACTTTGCGACAGGTCACGGTTCTGTTACATCGTGTGTTCCGTTTCCATCGATGTATTACATGGAGGGATATAGGATATGATAACCAGCAATGCGCACACGGCCTTAACGACACAGCGAAGCACAAATATTCTTATTCTTAAGTTTCTGTGAGTTTTCAGGGAAGGGGAGATCCTCTTCCCTGGAAACTGGGTGCATTACAAATCGACACAGTATCGACTGCGTAGAACTTACGTGTTGCCTATTGATCGTTGACAAACTTGAAAACGTGTGTATTCGCTTCGTATTCTCCACCGAAATAAAATATATGCAAGATATATAAAAGATATGTCAGATATAAAATATATTTTTACGAAAAATTTCTATATCTTATATATACGAAATGTATGCTTCGTTTAAAATATATTTGAGACGAACCGACGAAAAGTTCTGTAAGTCGAATATATTTTTGCATATATTTCTTTTCCATGGGCGATGGAAGTTGCCAAATAAAAAATAATGCATTTATGTAGACGTAATAAAAGTCAACTCGAGTTCAATTAGGTCACATCGGATTATTTGTCAATCATTTATTTTATATGCACAATGACGAAGCAATCAAAGACTGTAATGTAACAGCGTTTCGTTGTCATCGATAATATCAAAGGTCATCGTCGCTTTCAGTCTTTCATGAATGTTTGTAAGCCAGCGAGTACTGGATCGACTCACATTAACAATTTGCAACGTTGTCAGTGCAAATCGTAGCATCATTAGGATGTCGCAACCATAGAAGCCTCAATGTCATCCGAACATTGAGCTGCGGTAAAGAGTTCCTTGTTTTTTTTTTCCTATATTGGACTCCTCGATGTATAATGGCTGGAATCGCAATTACTTTCACTGATTTTATTCTCTTACGATATTCCTGCTTCTTCTTCATCTTTAGTATTCGAAAAAGATTAGTGAAACGTGTATTCGGATATACCGTTTTCATGCCTGGTCGAGGTTTCGATAAAATTCGGAGATATGAAATCGCAGCGTATTTAAATTGTAAGGTTAAACCTTGCATTGATCGTATTTGCTACATATTACGAAAACGTGTTTATCTACCGCATAAAAATTATTGCATACTCTTCCCGTGCAGTCTCATTTGTATTTAATTATTATTTATTCATCCGTTGTTTGGATTAATCGCGATTTCTCATTAATGTAAATATATCGTTGGGCTGTCCGGTGTCTTCATTCTTGATCGGATCGCTCCAACCATAATATCTGTGGGGAGACTAGTTTAGCTAAAATGAAAAAATAAATTCGAAAGAATTGAATATAAATGAAAGAGACCTATCAACTGTTGACGTAACAAGTGGCATTAATCCAGAAAAAGGTCGAAGAAGAAGCGCAATATGCCTCGATAGGGTCTCGCCGATCTCGTCGCTGGAGCGTTAGCCCTTTTAGTTTTAGGCATCGTACATTCGTACCCTTGGCAGTCTCAGCTTAAATCTCTTTATCATCAAGGATAGCCACCCTCCCCCTCCCTCCCTCCCGCTTATCCAGTGGCTTCGCATCCTACTCGTGGATCGTGTAGGATAATTAAAATTTTCAAAACCGCTGAACGATTCGTTATTTAAAGAAAACAATTGCATAATTTATACGCGTGAAATCTTCTAACTTTACTGCGTTGATCGCTTGACAATGTTTCTTTTAAGAAAGTAGGTACAAATCGCGATGTAGTGTACTTGAACGAATCACACCGTTAACACGTGTGTGCTCGAGGGAGATTAAACGGCTAAATTGTATAAATTGATTGAAAATACGGAAAATCACGATTTTCAGAGTTTTAGCAATTGATAGTTAAAAAAAAATTAATCACTCTGTACGTACAATGCACAAAATCCTCAACAGAGTTTGCGACAACTTTTGTAATATTCAAATCTTAACTCTGATTCATTCGAAATGTAAAAAAATTAGATTTTTTAAGAAGTCCATCGAAACTTAAAGGTGAAAGCTTTGCAATAGCAAAATGTAGTAAAAAGCTGATGCAAGAAAAACGGTAAAAAAACATTTATAAAGAAATGCATTTATAAATTACACACACTGATACACAACATTTTCGTCGATCGAATCAACGCTTTTCTCTTGCAAAAACAAAAAAAGAACCTGTTATCGATACACTTACGTTATATCATATTTATTTTATTCTTTTCAATCACCAGTCAATTGTTTGAAAAGAAACTACAACTGGACTAGGGTAAAATGTGTTCGTGAATCGATTACTTTATCCGAGTAAATACTAATTAATGTATTCTTAGGAATAACAAACGTTTATTTCAGTAACAAAGTGCTTACGTTAAGCAAATATTCTTTTTTGATTGCATATAAGTTCGTCCGTGTGCAATTTTTGCAAGAAAAAACAAAACGAAATCGATTTTGCTATTAAAGTACTCGCAGAGTTCAGGAAAATACGACGATTTACCAATTGTTCCGAGTCACTTAGCTTCCGAACACCACAAAGAACGTAATTAATATTAATTTTTCACATGTACAACTCCTCGCCCATCATTTAAACGTGTATGTGTAAATACTCAAAGGTAAATAATACTTTTTATCGCTTTAGCACGTATCAAACACGCGAAATGAACGCCGCCAATGCCAAAGCAAAAAAAAAAGATTTTTTTTCACGAATTCATACGGTAAAACTGCGTATTTTATGAAAACGAAGAAAAAGAAAGAAGTAAATACTGAAACACTGAGGGCATGTTGCAAAGCAACAAACGGTATTTAAATGGTAAATAAAACTAAAACATTAAATTTAAAAAAACACAACAGATGAACAAGAAAAGAGAGGCATTAACGTGTAAATGTCGAATTAATATTTAAATCATTCAATAAATAATTAATGACACGAGTAAATGGATGGTATGTTTGCGAGTCATGCGAATCAGTGTGTTTGTGTACGATGCCTGGGTATAATAATTATTATATATGATATAACGAATGCGAGTGTGCGAGTTTGATGCCAATACGGTGTCCCTGTAGTTTATAAAGCTCGAGCAGTTGTATGACGGTATTTATGCTTTTTTTTTTTTGCTACTAGCAAAGAAGGAAAAAAAATGATTCACGGTGGAATCATTTTATCCATTCGTCATGAAAAGCAATGGAGAGTGGACACTGTACATACGGAGAGGGAGGGTAGACTATTTTTCGTGTACCAATGAAATCGCTATAAAATTACTACGTTATTTTTTAAATGAATCGTCCTTAAAAAAAATAGAAAGAGTAAATAATAAGAAAAAGAAATGAACCGTAGATGACAGAAGAGAGGCTCGAAAAAAGTATTATTATTCAATTATCAGTATAACTGAAATACGAACATCTTCTGGTCGACCTGTCGATTCTCATTCGAATTTAAGTTGGCAGCGTAAAGAAGTAATAAAAAGAACGAACAATTAATTAAATTTCAACAACGAGATTAGCGATAATAGGTCCTGTAAGAAAGTCGAACGCCCTGATGTTTGTAAGATGCAAGAGTGCGTTCCCATGTCGATAAGCCAGAAATAATTGGAAAAAGATTTTTTTTTTAAATATGTTAAACACCATTTAACATTGTAGAAAGTTCACAAAGTATCTTACACATTTCAATCGCATCGAAAAATGCTTAATTTATTTAATCATGAGTACGAATAACTGAAGAAACGAGAAAAACAAAAGAGCGACAGATAAAATACGTGTCACATTCGTATACCACTTTTCATTGACGCTAAATGTTTTCGTTTGCCCGGGCAAAAAATTACGTGTCAAATAAGAAGAGGAACGTATTTACATGTATAAAATAAACAAATAATAGTTAATGATGAAATATATATAATATATTATATTGTATATGTATAAATTGTGTATTCTCGTATTATGACTGTAATAATTTAATAAATCCTGTATATTGGATCGTCGTGATTTTTTATGGTGTGGAAAACTATTACAAAAATGTTATTTAACGTAGGGGGTGCGATACACACACCTTTCCCGATCATTCCATATCCGATCCGTCGGAAAAATTGTAATTCATTTTTGTTAAGGGTTCTACATCTTTCGGATGAAACATAAATTATTAACGCTTATAATTATTACGTTACCGACTAAGTCTGTTTAACATTACCTTCAGGTGTGACGTACCACAGTCGATACCAAACGCTGTTTTGTTTTTTTGTTTAAGGATGTGGGGTTTCTGGATGAATTAAGTATCTCTTCATTTATTTGTTACACACATTAATACAATAATAAACATTCTGTATCCTTGAAAAAATAAATAGTTTTTCATACTAAACGAGAGGGAGGTCGTGTCGCATCGTCTTAAGGTGATGTGGAACATGTATGGGTTTTAGAGAGATAGAATTAATATTGCGAACCTGATTTTCGCGGCTGATCTGACGGATAAATACCGAGAACGTTGTTCTCTGCCCAACAATTCTGCAAGACGACGTTCTCATCTTTTATCCGACCAATAACCCGCGGCGAAGAAATTCGAGATCGAAAAATTAATTTTATCTCTCTGGCATCCGTACATGCTTCAAATCATTTTAAGCGTAAAAATATTTGGCATATTGATAATTGTTGAACGGCTTACCTTTTGAAAAATGATAATGACTGTGGTCTGTGACGGATGATTAGAAAATAGAAGGGGCGCTGTCGTCGACGTCTTTGAGACAAGTTTGCAACACTCGTAAGTAATTTTGACGTCCAGAATCGTTTCTCGTTTGCTAGTCCTTTATGAGGCTCGAGATCGGTATCATGCGTGCAAAACGTGTGACATAAAACTGGCTTATGTATATATCTTTTTTTTTTTTAAATATTAATTTAATTCGACAAATATTTTGACGAATTTTTCGCGCATTTAACCATTTTAACCTAAGCCTTCAATATCTAATTTGGTAATAAATGTTGCAGCAACGTTAAAAACATTTTTTATTATGATTTTTATTCGATTCAATTTAACACTATATTTAATAAATTTGTTTGAGTGTTAGCAATAAATATTGTCAAAGTAAAATGAAGAAAACTTGGTACAAAGACATGGGCTGGAAGCAGATTACGCTGATCCTCTGTATGTTTGGTTTGCTCAAAGAATTCAGGCCGAACGAGCCATTTATAACGGATTACCTCACAGGACGATGGAAACAATTTACGGTTACCGAGGTCAGTTCTGAATAATGCAACATAACTTGATGCATTTCTTTACTTTTTGCAACTTAATTTTCTGAGCCATTCATTACGTTTCAGGTGATGCAAGACATCTATCCGATATCGACTTACAGTTATCTAGCAACGCTGGTACTGGTCTTCCTGTTGACAGACTTTGTTCGCTACAAACCAGTGATCATTCTGTGCGGATTGTCAGGAACTATGACCTTTATCATTATGATACTAGGAAGTTCGATACTGGCAATGCAATTTCTGGAATTTACTTATGGCCTCTTTATGTCTACCGAAATTGCATACTTCACTTATATATATGCAAAAGTTGATAAGGAATATTATCAGGCCGTTTCCAGCTGCACGAGGGGTGCATATTTGCTCGGAAGGTTCTTATCGGGACTAGTCGCTCAGTTAACTACCTCCTACGATATCTTGGATTATCACGAGCTGAATTATCTAACAGTATTTGGTAAATATCTCTGTATCTGATCATCTGATTACTTTTATCCATTTTTTTGCGACGCAATGAAACATTGGAAATGAAATATTTCGTTAAAAAATGTGTGATCAACATATTTTTTAATATCCAGTTTGTCGCATACCCTAATTTATCTAATATCTTGGAAAATTATTAACAATTCCATTTTGATAAAAGTTGTCGACCTTTGTTTCAATGTAACGATAAATCGAAATTTCATACGGCATTATAGATTAATGATATTGGCTATAAAACTAATTATCGCGTTATCGAATAGAAAATTAAAAGCATGTAACTCCTTGCTCTGTAATTTTCTGATACTGATTTTGAATTTGATGCCTATTAAAAATATAAAAACATGTATATAAATAATTACAGGTATAGGTCTAGCAACGATATGGGCGCCTCTACTACCTCCGGTGGAAAAATCTTTATACTTCCATCGTTCTTCGAAATCCAATGAAAATCATGATCATCAGCTGCCAGATAATGAAACACAATCATCGCTGCAAGACTCGAAGCGTCAATTGGAAAATTCGCGGAAAAATCTGGAAACCAGTATATCTCACGATAGATTTAGTCTTACGACTAAAGTGAGACGAGCGTATGTCTTTCTGTGGCAAGATTTCATAAGAGCTTATACCAACAGACACGTCGTAAAATGGTCATTGTGGTGGGCATTCGCCACTTGCGGATATTTGCAGGTTGTCAATTACATCCAACCACTCTGGCAGACCGCCGTCGAGAATGATGCAAAGATTTATAACGGGGCCGTCGAAGCTTTGTACACGATAATAGGCAAGTTATTTTTATTCTGCCTTACGTCTTAGAATTGTATAATCGTCGTCATACGAATAATTGACATTCCATTAGCGAATCTTGACTAATTGACAATCAGCGGTACAGCGTTTTTTCTTTATTATTCTATCACGAATATTGTTATCGATCAGTTATTAATAAATCATTAACGTTTAATGTGACTTTGAATTAAGCTATATAATCAATTAAGACTAATGACGACGCTGTAGAACGCACGTTGTGAATACAGAGTCCGTGGTTAGAGAAAAAGTAAAGAAAGGGCTTTGTGAAAGTAAAGCCAGTTAAAGCGCAATGCAATTAATCATTTTATAAATGCTAACGAATAATAAATGCAGAGCATTCAAGATTGAAGAATTTTTACGCCAACTGTTGCCAGCTTGGAGGAATTGAAGATAATTGTGACATAGATGCATCAAGGGGTCATTACACGATTTCAATGATTTGGAAATTCTATTGATAATTAAATTTAAAAGGCTGACACAAGTGAACATTCGAATCCTCGGTTTGCGAATGTAATTATTTTGATGTGGTGGACGGTAGTCGCTTTAGCAAACTGTCGAATTGACGAAAACTAAGAGACTTTGATGTGTAAAATTCTTCATTCGATAAACACGCGATCTTGTATGTGAAACGTTGTCTTCGACAATTTTATTCGAGAACTTACGCTGACTGTAACAATTTCACGATGCGTTAAAGCTGCGATATTTAATACAAACGGCTGATGCAAGAAAAACAACGTAAACAAGGTACATCCTTTAGTCACGACTATTGAATTGCTCTATAGAATAAAAGCAGACATAAGTGTTTCGCTGACTGGACCCATACGCTAGATGTTTGGATTCAATAAACTCCGGATTAATCGTTGTGATCCAATCATTCATCTTTATTTATTGATATTTATATCAATCATTTTAGTCTTATATCGTTTAATCTTAAAATGAAAAAACGGTTTTTTGATGAAGTAAAAATAATTTTAATAGGTGCTCTGGCGGTTTTTGGAATTGGAAAGCTGAGACTTAATTGGTCGATTATAGGAGAAGGCGCACTATCGTTATTCTCAATTGTAGAAGCTGCCATATTGATTGTCAGCTCACAGAGTTACAACATCTGGGTTTTGTACACGGTGTATATTTTATACGGTGTCATCTACCACACGATAATCACTGTCGCTAGGTTCGTGTCGCACATCGGGCTTTTATTATCGACGCCATTTAAAATAAAAAACTTTTTTAACTAAAAAAATATTATACACAGTGATATAATAATTTTATTGTTCTGCAGTTTCGAGGTAGCGAAAAATTTAACTGATGACAGCTATGGTCTCGTGTTTGGAATCAACACGCTACTGGCACTGACGCTTCAAAGTTTATTGACTTTTATCGTCGTCAGTGGCAATGTTTTAGACATTGGCATTAGAACTCAGGTAAAGTATAAGATTGGCCACTGATCCGTTTTAATCCTAAATTAATTTTGAAAACATCTTTATTTGTTTTTAATTTGTTATGTAATCGGTAATATTTTTAACCCATTTATCTTATGCAACTAACTCGCCTTTCATGTCAATTTTTATAACAATATTCACGTTTTCGTGCATCAATGATATTGATATTTAGGAATAAAATGAAATATTTACAAATGAAATAAGCTTAGGAGGTCACTCTGGTCAAAACATTTTGAAAAATTTATTTATTTATTTATTTATTTTCAATTTTTTTTTTTTTTTTCTCGAAAGTATTAACCCTTAAGTACGCACTGTGAAATTCAAAGTATTTCGTTTTTAATAACCTATTGTATGGAAAACGGCACCAGCGTCCCACAGCGTAGATTGGTTTTTGAACGCGTTTTTCTCGATTCATCTTTCTTTCCATCTGGCGCAAATTTGAAAAAAAAAACTAACCAATGGATAGGTTTGAAATGTTAACACGTTATTCTGCATACCATTGGCTTTCGCCGGTAACAAAATTTCATTTCTATGTTAAAAAATTTAACATTCTAACACCAAAAAACTTGTGAAAAACATGGCAAATTTCGGTATTTGATTTTCCAACGTGCCCCAGTTCGTCAATTTTGTTATTTAAATATTTAATGTTTGTATCAGTGATCGTTGTACTCATACTGATTTTCGTTATTTTTTTTTTTTTTTGTTTTCATATATGTCTACCTGTGCCACCGTTGCACAAATTTCTAGAGGCATCATCTTTGCCTCCAAAAGTATTATTTAACAAAAAAAAAGGTATATTGTAATTATTATTTTTTATAGTATAAAAAATCTATAATTGTAACCGAAAAAAATGTTTAATGATTGTTGTATTAACAACACCGAAAGAAACCCTGAAAATTGATCGATTTTTCGGCTTCCTAAGTGGAATAACCCTAACAAGAATTGCTGAGAAAAATTATTATTGGCATGTGAACTTTTTTTTGTATCTTTCCAGTTTCAAATCTATGCCGGGTACTTTGTGGTACTAGGTGTAGTGTTCATGCTCATGGCAATATACACGATTATACGATTCTTCCGAAGTGGTCAAGAGTTTAGACTGTGGATGGACGTTGAAAGCCCCAAAGGAGTTGTGCAACATGAATCGGATAAAATAGCGCCGAACGTAGAAAATACAAGCTGAAACACCGAATAAACTTTATTCGCGATGGATCATAGACTGAAAGCTTTGAAGTTTCGTTGTTAGAGGCCGATTTGCTCGTGATTGTTATTATTTTTATAGAGAACTTAGGTGATATTCATTTTTTTTTGGATTGGGTGTTTCCGGTTCGAACCCGGATTCTGGCAAAAAAATGTCACAGTTCCTTCGCTTCGTTTATCAAATTTTGTTTTATTTTATTAGAATGTTATAAGCATGCACGGCGACTGAAGGTGAACTTGAAATTTTTAATAATAAAAACTCGTTTATTTCACACGAAACGAACTGTTGTTAAGTTTATTTCCAACAACAGACGATATTTTTTATCTCGAATCGGGGTATTCGTTGGAAGACATACAATTGTAAACGTCAACTATCAATCTTCTGCTTGTGTCGATAGATATGCCAAGGATATGCAGTTTCCTCTTAAAAACACATGAAAAGATAAATATTTTTATCAAATTAGCTATGTTATTCAACACTTAACGATGCGACTGCGATTCCGTTCTATGACCATTATATTCTTCCGTTAAACAATTTAAAAACTGAAAAATAAGCATGCTATTCATGAAATAAATATTTTCTAAACTTACAACTTCAACATTTTCTTTTGTAAGTTTTAAATGATGAAGAATCCTATATTAAAGATGTTTAATACTTGACACTTTTAGTTACGTCATCCAACATTGTACAAATATTCTAGATTTGTTTTCTCACAAAGGAAACTATTTTCGTAAAAAAAGAAATTTTGAGATTTTAATGTAACTATACTTAAAATTGTTAGAAAAGCTCAGAAAACAGTTTTAAATAAATGTGTGTGTGTGTGTCATAAGTAAAAAAATGAACCTCTAATAATTATAGAATGGTTAGAACTACCGAGCTGCAATTTGGCACGCCAGAGAAGTAGTTGTCCTATGACTGTTGACTTCAATCGAAGTTACTGTTTACTATTGAACTTTTTTCAAAAATACAAAATGCAGTAAACACGCTACACCTCGTGCAAATTTCAAGCTGTCGAACTGAACCTTTCTACATAAATTAAGTTACGAACAAGGGTTTCATTGACATTGAGTTTAGCTCGGATTCGCAATGGGTGACAGAAGTTATGAACCTTGATTTTGTAAATAACCGATCGACTCATTAACTTTTACTAATTTCGAGCAGATGAGCTATACAGCATTTACAAAATCCTATAAAGCATAACTTTGCACATTGCTTCCTCATTATTTGTTACCATTCACAAAACTTCTACTACGCGAAAGCCAACATCGAACAATATACTTTCTCATATACGAAGCTTTGCGAAAGATGGAAAATAACGAGGAACCGATGTGAAAGGTTCTACTTTGCTGGCTTTATTTACCTTAGTATGACAAAATGATAAACAACTAAATGTTATTAAATTGTAGTAATGTCTTTGCGTTTGCTGAAAAAAAATTTGTTTAAAGCCAAAGTTAAATCTTCGTTATGCAATAGACTTAAATTATTAAATGAAAAATTATGCTCTAGCGACAACACAAATCATAATCAGTATTTGCTGACATCCAGTAGAATCGCGACGCCAAGCGTTTAAAAAAAATATTATTTGATAAAATACTCTTTGTTTTAACGAGGCGCTACCGCTACTCTTACTTTTTAAAAGAATTCCACTATGCGACTGTTTACCGTGTAATTAAAAAAGAAACAGTACGTCATCAGTTACGGTTTTTTTTTTCTTGTTTTAAACTATGCAATTTCGAACAAAAACCCAAGGCGACGATGGTCAGTCACGTGCGGAATTACCCAAAGGTAGGTAATTGTGCTTACGAGTCTTGCGGCCACAAAGGTAATTACTTACAAACGATTGTTCTCATTTTAGAGCCGTATTTTTCATTTTAATGCTTCCTAAAATAACTTCATACAATGCGTGTAACGAATCAATTCCTTAATTATTTGTTCTCTCTAAAGAATCGAGTCACGATAAGTAGATTATTATAGTCAATTGGAAAGAACCCGGTCATGCTTGGAGGCAACGAAATCAATACGGGAAGAAAAGAACATAAAATATTTCTGTAATGCGTACCAAAGACGAGCGAGTTCATCGCTTGTTTAGGATAATGAGCGATTCATAGTTGGGATTTTCCCTGGACACTCGGACGACTCCAAGTTTCACGTATACACACCGGCATATCATCGAGCTCGATAGGCTGATTGGGTAGTGTTAGTGAGAGCCTCGGGCCACGACGCTGCCAACTGGAATATCGGTGAGCGAGTCCGATCATCGAGAAAGGCGAGTGACTATCTCGAAGCGTATAAAGCTGCGAGCAAGAGACCAAACCCGTGCAGTTATACTCGCAAATATCTACGGTAAAGTGTACATCGAGACGTGACGGACCGCGTTAGTAGTCTTCTTTGCCTTTAAGAAATTCCTGTCGATAGGATTAATCGTGTTTACCAATTATTTGTAACTGAGTGACACTATTGTATATAGGATTGAAAAACGTGAATACATCAAGGATCAACAAGTTGTACGCCAATTATACATGCGGAATTTTTATTGTACCGAATGCTGAGAATAAAATTCAAGGTAAGCGTCCTTAATTACGATATCACTGGATTATGACGCGTCGCCGATCGTGCTATGTGCGGTTTCAACTTAAAATATCAATTATTTAAACAAAACGATATAACGGTGTTTGTAATTTATCGCATAAACTATTGAAAATATTCATTTAACAATAGATTCCAGAGTTCTTCAGTTGGTTTTTTATCAAGAGGACGAATATTTTGACAGCGATAATAACACATTAAGACATTCGCGCCTTATCTCAATATATGTATTTATATTTTACCAATAACAAAAGGATTAAAAAATCATTCTCAGAGTTTAATCTCTTTCAAATACAATTTTACTTGATTCTCTTAATCACACACTGGGCTTGTTTTTCATTTGTTACTTCTCTGCTAAATTGTACGGTGGGTAAAACGAAGCTTAATGATTAAAAATAAAATCTTGTATCGTACTAAACTTGGTATCGTGACGCTATCGCGTTTTTTTATATTACAACAAAAAACTATCGAGGTTTCAATATTGCGTGAATGTTTATCGGCATCGTTATCAACTTCAGTACGATTGTATTGACCCTCAGTGATTACAGAGTCACGCATTTTGATATGCATATGCTTTCTTCATTAATCTTCGCGTAGTGCGCGTTTTCAAGAAGTTTCAATAAACATTTTTTTTTTACGTTTAGTGTACTCTACAAATCAATATAATTGTCATTTACAGAGATATTATTAAAGTTTCAAAAATGTTTTATACAAGGAATACCTTTCCTCTTCTGTCTATCTCATTGCACAAAATTATTTTTTATTTATTACGTATGTTGCTTGGATCGTCCGTACCGAAATAAATCTGAAATCACATGAATTAGTACAATTTTTTAAATAGATAATAAAATTATTCCATAGTCTTTATTTTATCGAAACGTATATGTTTTTCGTTTAACCATAGATTTATCTTTGCATCAGATAACGATAAATGTGACGTTGTCGGAATCTCCGCAGGTCTTTTTAATGTACACGAGTCATACGTCAGATTGTTAAAACACTTTGCATGGAAATCAATTACTTGCTATCTATATTTAATTATAATATAATATAAATAGAAAACTGTCACAAGAACGAAAACCATTGGAATTCCCGATGCGATACCGAACAACCATACAGAGAAGACTTTGTCGTTCGTGTGGCAGAGTCGCACGGCTATCCTCGGGCTCTTACTCTGACTCTGACTCCGTGGGTCTCGTAACCTACTTGATTTGCCAATGATCTTGACCCGGCTGGGCCGGTTCTTTGCGAAGGGGAAAGAACCACGAAGAAGTAAAATTGCATTCGAAGGATTGGGGTTAACACGCGTATAACGTTTCGATAGTCGAATGTATGCGGATTAACGAGCACGATATACAGAACGTTTTTTATTCGCTCATACTGCCAATCCAGCATTTAAGAATGAAAATTTGTATTACTTCCAAGTAATTTACGCATTTACGAGTTATTAATTCAATCGTCGTTCAATTATACGTATGGAGATATAAATTATTCATTTTCTTCGAATTTGCTTCGCTTCGATGAATGATCGTACCGATTGTAACAATTCAAAAGTATAATATCAATGAAAAATCAACAACAACAACAACAACAATAATAATAATAATAATAATAATATCAAGATAATTGTTTGTTTTTTAAATTCACAGCGAACAAAATACTCGAAAAGAACAATCGAGCTATTAAAAAATAAAGCGAAAGTGAAGACCAAGTATTCAACGATTCTCGAATGACAATCAGGCGGACAACGCCTCGAGCTATAGCTCTTTCATTTAGTGTATTTGAGTGTAAATAACTATGGAGAAATTTATGTCTGTCAATCAATTAAATATTCACAGTCTCAGTTTGAACAAAAGAGTAGAATACGCGGTTCACTAATTCAGCCTTTTTCATCGCATCGATATGTAGGTTCAATCGTATATCCGTTTCTACCGTAAAAGTTGGTATTTAAATTTTTCTTCCCTCAGTTTTTTTGTACTCGACAAGTACACGGTTAAGAAAATTTAAAGAATATTAATATATATAAATAAGTAGTAAGATTTGATGCATAACCGGTAAATTAAAGATACGATCGTTAAGTATTAATATTAAATAATTTGTATATTAAAAAAAAAAAAAAAACTTTATCAATGCATTTAATATGTCATTCAATAATTTAACGGTATACTTGTATATTAAATTTAATATATCGATGTATGCATATGTGTTTCCTCTACAAGTATATTAATTTTCATTTAAAACATTTTGACAGCGTACAGTCGTTGACCAATTCCTAATCTTTTGCAATCGCTGTACTGGATATAGAAACGGTTACTCACTTTTCGTGTACATATGTGATCAATCTTTAACTCTTCAATGATTTGTTTAATAGAGCGTTCAATTCAAACACTCTCTTCTATCTACATAGTATTATCTCGTGAATGAAGTTAAGGGGGTCAGTGCGAATATCGCGTGCACCATTTTTTGGACAGGTTACCGATAAATATTTTCTTATTTCGCTTTCGGATTTTACTGCCATGGAATTATCGTGGACGGGTTTTCCAGAGATTGAGAAAATGTATTGACTCACGCGACGACAATAGACAATCGCCTAGTTCAATGTATGAATCGTCTGTGACAGCAGCGCGCTGTCAATAATAGATAAAGTATCATTGTTATTAAGTGCTCGCTCATGTTCGATCTTACGCACACCTATTATCACGCTTATAATGGCGATTTTCAAACAAATAAATGCTCCCATTGTACTCTTGCACTGTACTCTGTGGAACACATATTGGGAACTTGTACAGCGTCGAGATTTTCCGGACATTAAATGTCGTGTACCAACGGCGATTATTAACTAACCTCTCATTGTTCGCACATGCAAGGTGAGTTGTAAAGGTGCAACGAAATTTCGTAGAACATTTTACGACCAATCTTACTGTACGATAGCTGGTGGCAAATGATATTCTTGAAGATATATTTCACGCGCCTTCTCATTTTCTATATAAACTTTGGTGTACATTTCGTGTTTGTTTCAACTAAATGGGGGAAACCTGCAGCTGCACTTTCATACGAGAGTAACATTAAGTTATTTTACAACGTACAACGAAATTAAAATTCAAGAGAGAATGTCACGGAATGTTATTCGTGCAGGTAGGGTTCTGTATTTTACAGGACGGCCCCCGGGGAACTTGAGTCTCGCGGTCTAACGGATAACGTGGTGGGGCGATCGCATTTCAAAAGACCCGAGAAATTTCTCGTTCGGAGCGTGTTCATTCAGTTTTGTTTAGCCACAGTCATGACACGTTTCCATTCTCAGACAACATAGTTTGTCTCATCGAAGTATTTACCTTTCTGCAACAGAAGTCTCTATCGCTGCATTTTTTTTTACCGAAAATTATTGGAAACGAAGGTCCAGGTGTAATAGTGTTGACTCGTAATGCCGTTTGAGATGGTAAGTTACAGCTACAACTATTAACAAGAGCTTCCTTTAATTTTATCTTTGATTTCTTTCATCATTTATAACGTTCTATGAAAAAAAAAGCAAACTTTCTTCTTGGATCTCGTCTCGTAACATTTTTTTCATTAATTTTTTTATACAATAAAATGTCTCGTGACACAAATCGTGCTACTTTATTGTTATACTTATTAAAGTAATTGGTAGGTTAAAAAATGCATTTCGGTAATCGTCCCCCCTCCCTATCTCACGGACGATCCTCGTTGCTTACTCGATGATACTCACGTACAGGAATTTCTTTATGAACAAAATAAGAATAAATATAAGTAAACTCATTTTGTTTTTTTTTTCTGCAGAAGCCATGGACATGTAGTCAGTCGCACAAATGACAGTTTACCTAGTTTTACTAATTTTATAGTATCCGCTACATTCTGCTCGTGAAATAATGAACAAGAACTTGATGTAAATATAACTAAAAAAAATGTACAATGCCTTAAAACAAGGTAGATTTCCGTATTGGTCACACAAGTATATGTGATGGATAAGCAACAGGAAGAGAAAAGGACTGTTGTTGCTTCCGGAACAGTTTGTCTTCATTATCACTGTTCCACGAAGCGCGAAGGTCGATGAGAATTCTCAACCGGTAATTTCGTTTTACGGTGTAGATAATACGTGCACAACCTCGAGTAACTATGCAAATATATTTTTTTTAATAATTTCTGACGGAACTTCCGGGATTTAATTCGGTTTTCATTCGGTTTATTGTCCCTAATTTATTGCGGCTTATTCTTACGCAGACGAAGTTTCTCATTTCGAGCGCCAGCGTCGTTCGATTTCAGTGAAGAAAGTCGGATCCAGTGACGTCATCTGTGCATTCCCGTACTTTCACTTTTCCATACGTCACTGATGGTGAATCGTCTTGCCAAGTGCCACTACTTCTTTCATTAATTCGAACGTCAATAGCTACGACAAATGCCCAAGACTGTCGCGTTATTATCTTCGAAATTGTACACTCTTCGCCATAACCTACAGTCAGCAACGTGTAAAATAGGTAAAGAGTGTAAAAGAGGGGAAAGTTTCTTTCCCATCTTTCACACGTTGCTGACAGAAGTGAATAATCAATTACGAGGTAATTGCTAATGAGAAATATTCGCAAGCATATCCAATCGGTATTTGCTCAAAGACGTCTGAATAGAATCGTTTTTCGTACAATGTCGATTGTCATTCATGAATACAAAAAAAAACCATAAAATAAAACGAAGAAATATTATATAGTTCACTGCCGAATAATTTTTTTATCATCTTCGAACAATCGGACGAATACGAAGAAGAAGAACATTCTTCCGATTTGTCATTTTTCTTCTCTTAATTTCAACGTCGTACATGCATTGAATGCAATTATTCGGTTCTCGGATGAATCATTTTTTACTATCTCATCACATGCGAAATATGTAAAAGAGAAAGTATTGTAAACAAAGATAATAATTCGCTGTCAGATTATGGTATAAATATATTTTTTCACTGCTCTAGAATACCAAAAAACGCATTTATTTTTTTTCTGTTTGTCTGACTGTCTGAATGTGCCGTCCGAAAACTTAAAAAATAATTGTATTTTCACAATAACTTTAGAATATGTATCGCAGCTAAATCAGGTATGTCTCCTATGTATATAATATGGTTTTGGTATAGAAATTGGCAATAATACACCAATCCCTTGTGCCAATTTACCTGAAATGCGAAAAAGAAATTTGTATGCAATCTGCGCAGTGATTAAAAAATTCTTATGCTTTCGCTTAAGACGTAAGGACAATCTTGCACTCGAACAGCCAGTAGAAAATGAGTAATTTAATACAGCGATGACATCGTAACTTTGTGTAGTCTCTCGAATGAGATAATAACAAGCAAATGGTTATAAAAAGCGCATCGAATGAAATATGGATCTTGTTGTAGGTCTACCAAGTAGAAATTATTATCACAGAGTGAGTGATTTTACGTAGTTTTTTATGAGGAAAATACTGATAATTATTCGCACTAAATGTTAAACTCGAAGAATTGTTTAAATGGTTCCAATGAGACGTTGAGGTACATTGGTTATAAACACATATTGACTCATAGTTATTATCGTTTGCATAGCATTCCATGTAGCAAGAGAAGCAAGTTTTACCCGACAAAATTATTGAGGAAATCGTTTGGCAGAAGGCATAAGAGCGACAATGCAAGAGTCTTATTTTATTCTGGCATTGGAATTTAATATAAATAACTCAAGTAGCGTACGCTACTAAATTTTTCGTTGAAATAATGAATTTTATTAGTGGGTTACGCGGAGATAAATTTATTAATCACAAAGACAAATATTTTTTAAAATTACACAATGTTTCTACAATCTTATGTTTGCTTTTTCTTTTATTTCACTAAACGACACGTTTAATCAACAGTTTTTATTGCGTACTCGGACTGAGAGAGTGCGTTGTTTTTTTGTTTTTTTTTTTTTCTAGAGTTTTATTGCCGGGCGAATAAAAAATGATGAAATTGTCAGTTTGTCGGAGAAGCGGAAACCTCGACTTTTGTAATACGCACGGTATTACAAAATTTTCATGAGTATATGGCAACTAAAGACCCAGGAGGAACCAATGATATAAAATGAGACGTTTAGTACGACCCCACGATTCTCTTTGAAAGTTTCAAGCGATTTTGTAATTTCTCGGTCTGTCCATTTACGTCTGGAACGCGAAGGGGAATTAGTGTGTTTGCTCAGAGTGGAAACTTCTCGGAGAGGCCGTACAGAAAATTATTGCATCCGTTCCCATTGCAAAATTCGTTTACGCACTCCACAGTGCCTACCGATTCTCACGTCATGAAACGTACACGTACAATGTTAATTATAAATTATGCAAAAGATTGTTTCACTGAGAAACTAATTCTTGTCTTTTACAGGACGTTACGGGAATTTACAGAATAAAAGCTGTTAAGCAATGGAATGATAAGATGGGTAATGCGTAGGTGTAAAATAAATAAAAAATTTCTTTTTTTACTTTTCAGAAAATGTTGGGTTTGACCTTTGCTCTGCTGGTCAGCAGTTTCGTCGTCTCGTCTTCAGCCCAGTGCTTAACCGGCAACGACAGTCCAGCAATGATGAATCCAAAGACAAAGAACTTAATGACGGAAGCGCGTATGGGTTTCGCTTTGGACGCCCTTAACAAAGCTGCTTTAATCGAGGGATCCCAAAGCAATCTTTTCTTCAGTCCTCACAGTCTTCACCAGGCTGTGACCATCGCTTACTTCGGAGCTCGCGGTACCACCGAGGCTTCCTTGAAAAAGGCTCTACGCATACCAGAGGAACTCTCAAAGGTCGACGTGCAACGTTCGTACGGTCTCGAAAAATCACTCCAGCAGGAATCTCAGGTAAGGATCGAATGTCTTCAACACCATTTTAAAAGTCGTATCACGTTTACGCGGTGTCGTCGTGTCAACTCGATTAAACTCAGAGATAGAGAGCGACGATAAAGTATACGAGTGAAGGAATACGGATCAGGTCACGGACAAAACAACCAAGTTTCATGGCCTGTCGTTGGTCCTAAGGGGCTAAATAACCCTTTCAGGCTTTAAACAATTAGCGTTAAACGTATAAAATACAACGAAAAAAAAGTCGTCAAAAGTCGTATGATATTAATGTTATTTTCATAAACGTATACAATTAAAAAAATTTTATTTGAAAATATGTTTCGATGATACAGCGTATTGTACTTTGCGCACTCTCGGCCCTGATCAGGCCGATATGATGATCGTATTGCGTTTCTGACAGGTTGTTTTATCACCAGAGCTTAACTTTGGTCAGTAATTTTGTACGAATATTCCTTATCAGGTAATCCTTTACTTGTTTGCCTAACATTATTTAATTCGGAAAGAAGTACGAAGATAATTTCTTTGTGTGACTATTTGTTTATCATATTGGCGAAGATTAAAATTATTTTATTAACAAATTACAGAAAAACTCGACGCCGAGCTACGAGTACAAAAGCGCCAATCGTCTATGGATCAGTTCGAGTAAAAAAGTACGAGAGTGTATGTTAAATTTGTTCAGCAGCGAACTTGAAAAGATGGACTTCAAAGCTGATCCCAAAGCTGCACGTGAACGAATAAATGACTGGGTGAGCGAAACGACCAAGGGTCAAATAAAGGACCTCATTCCTTTGGGTGGCATTGACGAGAGCACCGATCTTGTTCTCGCTAACGCCGTCTACTTCAAAGGACTCTGGCAGAGCCGCTTCGACAAGGCCAATTCTAAACGTGACATATTCTACGGGGCGCAAAACTCTCTCGTCAGTTTTATGCGTCAGAAGAAAACTTTCAATCACGGTAAGAGACACAAGAATAACAAAAAACTTAAACAACGCCCGTTACTCTCCAAAATTATTTTTAAATATATTTTAACTCAAGTTCTGTGCAAGAATAGTACTTTTTGTAATAAATACACAAACACTCCTTTTCATACCTATATTGTGGTGAAATCGTGCGAAAAAGTAACAAAAGTGTTTAAAAAAATGTGCGAAAAAGTAACTAGTTTTATTTACGCATGCGCAGTATTTTTTCTGCACGCCTCATTTAAAAGCGCTACTGTCCGCACATTTCACGGGCACGAAAAGGGAAACTTTTTGTGTTTGCGTTACAAAAAATTAATTATTGAATTAGAAATTTACGAAACGTATTATTATACAGTGTGGTTATATAGTTATTTTCATTTTCCTATTAACTTTGCACGGTAAATAAGAAGTTACTTCATAACCATCCTGTAAGTCACTTTTTAAAAGTATATTACATTCTTTTAAAAGTTATTTATATTCTCTGTCAATCTATTAATGCTTAAAGTCAAATCTAATTATCGATTTCTCATTGATCTATTTTCAAGTCGTTTCCGAGGAGCTCGGGGCCCACGTTCTCGAGTTACCGTACAAGGGTGACGATATCTCGATGTTCATCTTCTTGCCGCCTTTCGCGATGGCGAGATCCATGGAGGGCTCCACCGCGCAAAATTCGACGGCCGATCACGACGGAATTCACCAGCTGATTGAGAGGATCACAGCAACGGAAACGGGCACACGAGAATTCCGCGAAATCTTGGACGATGGTATGCCACCGAGGGAAGTCGAGGTTTCTTTTCCTCGATTCACGGTCGAGCAAGAACTTCAGGTACCATCGCTTCTTCACGCTCTGGGAGCCGGCGAAATACTCTCCGATCAGGCGGATCTTCGTGGTTTCGTTGCCGACGGCGAGAAGAGTCTCCATCTTGGTGATGCTGTACATCGCGCCAAAGTTGAAGTCAACGAGGAGGGAACCACCGCCGCAGCAGCCACAGCGCTTTTCAGCTTCCGGTCGAGTCGACCGGTAGAGCCAGCGGTCTTCAACGCCAATCATCCATTCCTGTACTTCATTTATGACAGAACGAACCAGGTTATCCTCTTCAGTGGAATCTATCGCAGCCCCACGACACCCAGCGAGCCAGCTGCCGGTCTTCGAATGACACCTGCGAAACCCATAGCCTAACTTTCATCGAGATTCGTCTAATACTGCGAAATATGACCAATTCAGAAGGCCTCGCTAGTTCCTTTCCTTGTTGGACGTGTCTCGCAAACTCTATCTACGCGATTGAACATTTTATTTTTCCGTCAATTCGTTTTCCGTGGAATTGTATCGTCAGCCGGTAACCTTCGTTAAAATAACGAAAACGGAAATTGCGATTTTCATGACTATACAATTCATGAATATTTCAAGACTATATCTTTCAAACTATCGAAAGAATATAGTCTCAAAATGTATATGTGCAAAGTGTTACGTCCCCGTAACTCCACCACACTGCCCCTAGCATCCGACTACCCTTCGGGCACCAGAGCAAACCCTGAGTGGTGGCCCTGGCGCTAGAGCTAACGGAAGGCGGATGACATGGACCTTGAACGTATAGAGATAAGAGCTATTCTCCCCAACTATCTGGAAAATTAGGAAAGGGAAGACGGTAAGTTCAAACCAATGAGATGCCAAAGAACTTGCCCTCTCCAACCCCTAATTTTAGACAAGGATAGCATAAACACTAGTATAAAAAGAGCGAAATTGTGCTCTAAAAATCAGTTCTTGTAAAATATTCAACGACACCGGAACAAGCTGAAACATTGTACAGCTCTCCGTTATTTTTCAAATCTATAGTAAAGAGTAAGTTTAAATTCAGTCTTCGAAATTATCTAGAGTTGCGCGGACCGCCGCGAACTCTAACCACCTTCTCTCCCATTCATTATAGTGTCGCGCGGACCACCGCGGACTCTAACTTCCGTCTCTCCAATAGAATTGCGCGGACCACCGCGAATTCTAAATTCTTCCTTTACAATAGTGTTGCGCGGACCACCGCGAACGCTATTTTTCCTTCTTCACCATAGTGTTGCGCGGACCACCGCGAACGCTATTTTTCCTCCCTTACGATAGTGTTGCGCGGACCACCGCGAACTCTATTTCCTCTCAATTTAACCAGGGAATTGCGCGGACCACCGCGAATTCCTATCCTCCCCCATTAAATAAGGGTGTTGCGCGGACCACCGCGAACACCTCTTTTCCTTTCATTCGAACTCCCGGTTGTCAAACAGGAACTCACCATTTACATTTTCTTTATCATTCTCAAACCCCTTCGTAAATTCACATCTTTAACGATCAAATCACCGAGCCCGTATCCCAGACTAATTAGCCGTAGCTAAGGTCTAAAACAGGGCAATTTCTCATGTTACTTGGACGTAACATACCTTTTTGGTGACAGCGGTGGGATACTAACGGTAATTTGGTCAAATCATGCCAATTGAGCATTCACCGCAAAAGGGTGAAACCAATCCTGTAATTCAAACTGTTGACAACCCGTCGAGTGCCTCTAATCTAAATCCTCCACCTTTACCTACACAAGAAAATAACAGCGACGACAATCTATCCACAACATCCAACGAAGGCACAACACAAGAAGTAGACATGCCTATAGGAACTTCACAAACGGTATCCCTTAAGGATGCAGTCGAAGTTGTTGTTAAATTCGACGGGACAAATATTCCCATATACCAATTTATTGAAAGCTGTGAGGAAGCTCTAGTTATGCTTCCCTCAAATGTAGAACAAAACTTAGTCAGGTTAATTAGAACGAAAATTATAGGAGAAGCAAAAAGATCGATACAAGGAGTTAAATTTAATACTTTAAATGAATTAACCAAATATTTAAAAGAATTATATTCTCCCGCAAAATCAGTAAATCAGGTACGACGAGAACTCGGGACGTTAGTACAGTTAGAAAACGAAGATATAATTAAATATATAAATCGGGTACGCGAAATCGGAAATCATATAATCGAAGCACATAAAAGCAATAACAACGAAGAAATAAGCGACGCAGATAGGACCGCCACGGAGAGCGAATGCATAGAAAGTTTTCTTGACGGGCTTAAACCCGAAATACAAATAAGAATGAAGCCCACTTATGCAACATTGACCGCCGCCGGGACGGACGCTATTAAAGTAGATAGAAAACAGAAGGCCATAAACGAGTTAAGAAATTCCAAACGCGTAGATAAACCAGCGCCACGTAAAGAAACTGTAGCAGCAATACAGAAAAACATAGTAATCTGCCAAATTTGTAACCGAACGGGCCACGCGGCGGACACGTGTTGGTTTAGGAACCAAGCGGCTGGGCCCTCTCAAGATAAGGGTCGGCCACCCGCTCAAGCTGTATACAACCCGCGAGACAGACGGACTGAAGATAATAAACAGACCCAAAAATCGTGCCGGTATTGTAAACGCGACGGGCACACTATCGACGAATGTAGAAGACGGGAATATATAAACAAACAGAAGGCGCAGGGAAACTCCAACAGTCTCCCGATAACCGGGGCTCATCCGGAGACACAAACAAAAGCAGCCCTTCGCAAGGCTCTGGTGATAAGCGAAACGCAGCCAGGGGACGAGTCCGACTAGCTAATGTTAATTTAAAACGGCGCTGTCGTCCTCCGACAATTATGATAGAGTCCTCAACTTTACACCCACCAACAACTTTATTAGTTGACACGGGATCCGAGCCAAACCTCATAAAAGAAAAATCGGTCAAACCAGGTGCCATAGTAGATGCAACGGATATTCTCGAGCTACACGGAATAACGACGAATCCAGTAGATACCTTAGGGTCACTCTCTGTAAACATCTTAGGATGTTCAGTCGTATTCCACATAGTTAAAGAGGATTTCCCCATCGAACAGGCTGGAATACTGGGAAACGAGTTCTACCAGAGATTTAAGGCAACGATCGATTATAAGGGACACTGTTTATATTGGAGGGACAGGCGTATCAACTTCACTAGCCCGGAAACGGTAATAATTCCAGCGCGATCAGCTTCAACCTTTTATGTCAGAATAAAAAACGAAGAAATCTCTGAAGGTTACCTCCCTCGCATTAAAATCGGAGATGGCATTTATTTCGGTAAAGCTCTAGTTACGAACCAGCAAGGTATCGCGTATACCCAAGTATACAATACCAGGGAAGAGGAAATCGAAATAATAGTGCCAACTCTGACATTACAAGAATTCGAAGAAAAATCTAAAAACACAACTTCTAATTCCACAAAATCTTCTACATCTGACGCGAATTGCACGACAACCGCGTCAAATAAAAAATCAAATCAAGGAAGTAAGACAATCAGTGAAATTGTCGAACCTTCTAATTCCACAAAATCTTCTAAATCCGACGCGAATTGCACGACAACCGCGTCAAATAAAAAATCAAATCAAGGAAGTAAGACAATCAGTGAAATTGTCGAACCTTCTAATTCCACAAAATCTTCTAAATCCGACGCGAATTGCACGACAACCGCGTCAAATAAAAAATCAAATCAAGGAAGTAAGACAATCAGTGAAATTGTCGAACCTTCTAATTCCACAAAATCTTCTAAATCCGACGCGAATTGCCCGACAACCGCGTCAAATAAAAAATCAAATCAAGGAAGTAAGACAATCAGTGAAATTGTCGAACCTTCTAATTCCACAAAATCTTCTAAATCCGACGCGAATTGCACGACAACCGCGTCAAATAAAAAATCAAATCAAGGAAGTAAGACAATCAGTGAAATTGTCGAACCTTCTAATTCCACAAAATCTTCTAAATCCGACGCGAATTGCACGACAACCGCGTCAAATAAAAAATCAAATCAAGGAAGTAAGACAATCAGTGAAATTGTCGAACCTTCTAATTCCACAAAATCTTCTAAATCCGACGCGAATTGCCCGACAACCGCGTCAAATAAAAAATCAAATCAAGGAAGTAAGACAATCAGTGAAATTGTCGAACCTTCTAATTCCACAAAATCTTCTAAATCCGACGCGAATTGCCCGACAACCGCGTCAAATAAAAAAATTTATCAAGGAAGTGAGACAGTCAGTGAAATTGTCGAACCTTCTAATTCCACAAAATCCTCTACATCCGACGCGAATTGCACGACAACCGCGTCAAATAAAAAATATACTCAAGAAAGTAAGGCAACCATCGATGTTGTCGAACCCTCTAAATCTAATAAATCAACAACATCCACCAAACCCGACGTTAGTTGCATGACAATTGCGTCATTAAAAGAAGAGAAAAAGAATCAAATAGAAAAAATAAAGGAACTACTCCGTCTCGATCACCTAAATTCAGAAGAACGCGGAAGTATAAACAAGTTACTCGAAGAAAATTCGGACCAATATCACATCCCGGGAGATAAATTGGGTGCGACTACCAAGATGGAACATGCCATTACCACAATTGACGATCACCCGATTAACACACGGACAATTAGAATATCTAGCAGATGTAAATCGAGACGCATGTGAGCAGATGCATTTAACAGGCATTTTAAAAATTGGAATCTCTCTGATAACTGAACTACGTAAAAATCAAACCGCAACACGAAGCATATCCTTAGCAGGCTCGATTAAGAATGACGGGACTTGTTATGGTGCGCAATACTCAGACCCTTATGGAAGCTGGGACGATGTAGTAGTACAAGCATCTGTAAGAATCACTCTCGTAGAATATTATGCAGCAGTAAATCTAAATACTAATCACATAAATCTAAAATCAGGAATGACGTGCCTATTAACAAATCAAGATTGTGTAGACCTTGAGGGTGGACAAACTTTTTGGAATTCACTTCCCTCAGATAATTGCAAATTCAATCGGTACGATGTACTGTATGAAGGAATGGCAAAGAAAATTAAAGATGTCGGACATAGCTACACTCAAACAGTCTACACACTTTCAACTCAAGACATAACATTCGCATTAACTAAGAAATCTGAACAACCACTATGCGGTTACACGTTAATACGCACAGAACATCCGAAATTACTAATATTTGAAACCAGAAGGGGAGAAACTTTCGCTAAACCAAAACCAATAGCTGTAGAAAATTTAGACATATTCGCCTATGTAAACTCTAAATTTGTATTCGTCGAAAAACACATTCGAAATCAAATAAATCAGTTGTACCTCGACGTGCTGACACAACGATGCAATCTGGAGCAGCAAGTGTTGAAGAACGCCCTCATCATCGCAACACAATCCCCGGATGAATTCGCCTATCATCTCATGAAGGGACCTGGATACATGGCAGTAATTGCCGGAGAAGTCGCCCACATCATCAAGTGCATTCCAGTAGACGTGAAGGTACGGAGAACCGAAAATTGCTACCACGAACTCCCGATCTCCAGAGGTAACCAGAACCTATTTCTGTCACCACGTACTCACATCATCATGCAAACAGGCATAGAAATTACGTGTGACGTTTTGTTACCATCTGAATATCTTTTGGGAGACGCCTGGTACAAACTCCTACCAGGACCAGTCCAAAGTCTACCACCAACTATCATCAAGCCGATGACCAAACCAACATGGACATATACTAGTCCAGCATCCTTGGCAACCAGCGGCATCTATAATCAAGAAGATCTCGAGAAGCTCAGAGATCACATTATGTTCCCAGTGGAGAAACCAGCAGTGCTTAACACAATTGCGCGAGGCATCACTGGCCAACCCATTGGCAACCAAGACCTCGCATTTTCAAAAATGCTGGGAACAGATGGGCTAAAGAATCTCGTCGACTCTGTTTGGGACAACATGTGGAGTCGATTCATGTTCTTTGGTACCGCAAGCGCTGGCCTCATCGGGATCATACTTCTAATTCGAATAATAAAACTCATCGTAGACACGATCATCCACGGTTATGCACTTCATACCGTATACGGATGGTCGCTATTCCTTATCGGAGCAATCTGGGATTCCGTAACGCACCTTCTACTCCATTTAAAAAGGAATTTAAATGAACCACCGGAACCAGCAACGGGACCAAACGAAGACCACGAACTCTTGGCAATACATGTATCCACCCCTCAAGTTGAAGCGGAGCGGGGCCAACAACAGACGGCAGCCATAACAACTCCAGGACACTCTTCTGCCGGTCCATTCTCCTTGAAGGGCTGACATCAACCTCAACAACAAGCATCATGTTAGCACGATCGGGATTACTATTTTGATCACGACTATAATTATATAGAATCTTATCGCATTTATCACTTAATTTAAGCTACATTTAAGAGCTTCATTCCATTCTTTCAAATTTCAAATGTCGAATACACTTATAACCCGACATTTGATCTCAGAAGGGAGGTGTTACGTCCCCGTAACTCCACCACACTGCCCCTAGCATCCGACTACCCTTCGGGCACCAGAGCAAACCCTGAGTGGTGGCCCTGGCGCTAGAGCTAACGGAAGGCGGATGACATGGACCTTGAACGTATAGAGATAAGAGCTATTCTCCCCAACTATCTGGAAAATTAGGAAAGGGAAGACGGTAAGTTCAAACCAATGAGATGCCAAAGAACTTGCCCTCTCCAACCCCTAATTTTAGACAAGGATAGCATAAACACTAGTATAAAAAGAGCGAAATTGTGCTCTAAAAATCAGTTCTTGTAAAATATTCAACGACACCGGAACAAGCTGAAACATTGTACAGCTCTCCGTTATTTTTCAAATCTATAGTAAAGAGTAAGTTTAAATTCAGTCTTCGAAATTATCTAGAGTTGCGCGGACCGCCGCGAACTCTAACCACCTTCTCTCCCATTCATTATAGTGTCGCGCGGACCACCGCGGACTCTAACTTCCGTCTCTCCAATAGAATTGCGCGGACCACCGCGAATTCTAAATTCTTCCTTTACAATAGTGTTGCGCGGACCACCGCGAACGCTATTTTTCCTTCTTCACCATAGTGTTGCGCGGACCACCGCGAACGCTATTTTTCCTCCCTTACGATAGTGTTGCGCGGACCACCGCGAACTCTATTTCCTCTCAATTTAACCAGGGAATTGCGCGGACCACCGCGAATTCCTATCCTCCCCCATTAAATAAGGGTGTTGCGCGGACCACCGCGAACACCTCTTTTCCTTTCATTCGAACTCCCGGTTGTCAAACAGGAACTCACCATTTACATTTTCTTTATCATTCTCAAACCCCTTCGTAAATTCACATCTTTAACGATCAAATCACCGAGCCCGTATCCCAGACTAATTAGCCGTAGCTAAGGTCTAAAACAGGGCAATTTCTCATGTTACTTGGACGTAACAAAAGCACTATCTCTTTGTCATATTCCCAAAATGACTGAGAGATTCCTCGATTACCTGAAATTGTGTTTAATCATTTTGTTTTTTTCATTGAGAAAGCTATGTTTTTCTCGGAATACCATGATTATGATATATCGGATATCTAAAGATTTTTTCCATAAAATGAATGAAATTTTAATTTTCACAAACAATTTCGAGAATGTGTTTTTTGAATAGTTTAATTCATACTGATAATTCAAGCTGATATTTAATTCATAACTGGCTAAATATGAAATATCAAATATTTTTGCAACGAAGAGCTACAACGAACCATTTTGTTCAGATCGATCGTGTCGATCCAACTCCAACTCAGTCCAACTCACCTGCAACCTACTCTCACGCGTAGTCTTTTTATTGTAAGACAAAAACTAAATTCACTATACTTTGACGGTCAATACAAATCTGCAGGCACGTACAGAACCAACTGCATTCAAATTGTCTTCGATATTTAAATCAATGTTAGAGTTCAACCGAGAATCGAAGACAATTTGAATTTCACATTACAATCCGAGTGATCGGAAGCTATAGTAAATATTTATTTTGTATGAATATGAATAAAAGAAATCGAAGATAATTGTAATGCCTTAATGTCTTTATTGTGAGCGAAACGTCATTGGTTCGTAGAAATTTGTTCAAGCGGCTCGCATAACAGTTCACGCTTCTCACCAATTTCCTACGCGTTCAAATTTGTCACATTGCACTCAAACTGTCGATGACAGTTATCTTTGCGAATACCGGGATATAAAATTCGTGAGCTAGGCAGGAACGAGCTATTTCCCAGTCATCGGGGCAAACTCAGGTTAAGGGGGGGATCCTGCTTCAGAAGACCCAAATTACCTTTTTTTTGAGAATTTTTTTGGAAGAAAAAAAAACAACTTAGCTCAGCGAACTTTGGGGTATACTTTCTAATGTATTTGAAGTGTAAAAATATATTTTTTAAAGTAGATACAATATTCAACTGCAGAGCAATGAGCCCTTTCCGTGAGCGCCGCGCCACTGTGGTTTCCAATTGGTGGGACAGATGCAGTTCGTAATTCTTGTCCGAAACAAAAAAACGAAAAAGATTTCCAATTATCATATATTTTTCTTCCGGGTGAACCAAGAAAAAGTTAAAATGATCATGAAATAATTTTTTTTTCAGGTTTGAAAAAAGCGTTTTTTCAAAAACAAAAAAGCACTTTAACGTGCTGTAAAAGTTATTTAAAAATACGTTTTTTAATAATTTTGTTGGTTCACCTAGAAGAGAATTCAATACTGAAGAGGAGAAACTTTGGTGCGAGTCGATAGGTCGTTTAGTTTTTTTGCTATGACGCCCGCCAATTCAGAAACATTTCTAAACGGTGAAGTCGCCCTTCAAAGTTATGCATGTCGAGGGGTGATTATGCAGTTTCACCCAGAAGGCGTCAACCGATTTTAATGAAACAAAAACCAAAATACTCCTCATTGAAGACAATAATAATCCCACGTGAAGCTGAAGAAAAAAATTCATTTGCAGGGGTGAAACTGCATAATCACCCCTTTTCCGCCGATAAAAAAAAAATACGTATCTTTTAGTTTTTGATGCTCTACAACATACGTGAGTTTCATCAAAATCGGAGGGGGAAACCAAACTATCTTTCCTTGTCAGTGTTACGACATCAGTTTTTCGAAAAATTCTTTCAGAGTACCCTAAAATCCAAACTTCGTTTATAAATTTAGCTCATATACAACCTCAAACGTCCTTGAAAATTACACTGTTTATAAAAAGAAACTATTTAACTTTAGTAATGTAGCTAAAAATGTGCGACAACTGAAGTAACTACAAACATTTTTCACGAAATTTCAAATATCATAAAACTCAACTTCGTGAATCAATTTTGATGGAACTTAAACCGAAGAAATAGTCATTGTTTTGGTTTTTGTACACCATAAAGTATTGAGACTCTAGCACGTTTGAGCGGTTAACGTAGTCGTAGGATCCCTTGAGGAAATACAGTATATGAAAGATATATAAAAAATATCTCTGAGACATATCCAAAATACACTTGAGATGTATTTCCGATGTACGAACCAACGAAAAGTTTTACATTTCGAATATATTTTTGGATAAGATTCTGTTTCATGGGAAATGGTTCATGTTAAACAATACGCTTTATTCTATATAAAATAAAAAAAATAATTGTTAATTTATGGTTAAATGTTCTAATTGTATTCCATTATATTAAAAATAATTGCTTGAGCGTATTTTAATAATTTTGTATTGATAAAAATTGCAATAATCGTAAAAATTTACTTTGCGCTGTTCCGCTAGTATTTTCGGCGCAGAATACACCTCTGGTTCTAAATCCTGACATTTATTGTGAGCCGCTGACATCTAAACGTGAATTTCATATTTTTTTTAGTAAAAAATTTATATTTGCAATGTTGTGCATTTGATTGTACGATCGACTTACCGCGAAGTGAAAGGAGATGAGGCTAACCAAGCCCCAAAAAATGACTATTGAGCTATTCATATCAATTCTAGACAAAACTAAATTCGTAAATGTCATTTTAAAAGTAACAGTCGTACCTTTTATACGACGACTCAAGAATGATGTAACGGCTGATAAAATGATAGCAGCAAGTACCATCAGTGTAAATAAGTTGAGCCAGAAAAGTTTATCACTCGATTTGTTTACAACATTCATAGTCTGCGTTCGAGTTTACATCAAACTTATTTCTGTAACTTTTGTATATGTTGTGTTTTTTTAAAGCAAGTAAGAACATTTTTGTTGTCTGCTCGCCGATCAGTGCTGCAATGGTTCTGTGGATGACATATTTTGGCGCAGGCGGCAACATCAAGGAGTAGTTACGGTTGACTCTTGAACTGGCCAGTGACGATATTAAAGTTTTGCAGAAAATCGCACCCATTCTCAAGAGCTTGCACGTGAGTTTGTCCACAAGCAAACAAATTAATAGTAAATAAGGATAAGAGATAATATTTTAAGAACGTTTTATCGCGTTAGTCATGACTACAATTTCCAGAATGTCGAGCTTCGCTTGGTGAACAAGATATACATCGCCCAAGGTTTTTTACCTAAATACATGTTAACTTCGCAAATACCAACATTGCCAGCCGGACAATCAACGATTGGTGCAAGAATCAGACTAACAGTCGCATTACGGATCTCATCAAGGCCAGTACGTAGACTCATGTCGTTTATGGTTACTTTCTTTTCTCCGTGCACATAACTAACTTCAAATATCCTTTTATTTGTTTATGTACTTTTCTTTGACACAGATGACCTTGGCAGTAACACCGCTCTCGTACTCGTAAATGCAGCCTACTTCAAGGGCACTTGGAACTCAAAATTCGACCCGAAGCAGATCAAACCACGTAAATTCAACGTTAATAGATTCTCGCATAAGTTAGTACCGTCCATGTATCAATCCGGCTCTTTTTCCTGGGGCAAACTCGTTGAGGTCGGTACCACGTTCATCGAACTTCCTTACCATCTACGTAAGATCCTTGAAGAAAAAAATAGTCTGAGGGAACGCGCTCATTAAGAACCTACCGCTGACAACTCAAATCCAATTTTGAAATCGGCAATTTTAATATTATGTAAGTAACAACTTCATACAGCGATTTACAGTATTTTTCAGAATACGATTCGGAAGTTGAACATATTGAAGAGAATGAAGCATTGCGCATATGAAAATATTCGTTTTTGAGCCAGATTTTACCGATTTCGCAAAGAATTCATTTCAGCTTTGAATATCCCGCATTTGGCAAATTAATCATAATAAAAGATGCCAAAAATTGCGTGACTGAGCGTTTGAAGACTCGCAGGAGTGTGGGAGAGACAGAGCTAAAACACATTTTTCTCGAGCCCGGAATTTTTATGGAAGTAGGATTTATGGGGCTACTACGTGCCACACATCTCCGCCCAAAATCTGGGTTCGAGAAAAATGTGTTGTGTATCGAGCCTCGCTTCAAGGTGAAGTGGTACTACTAGGTCGGTAACAAAAACTGTAATCTCAATTTTTGTCACGGTTTGGCCTGTCGAACAAAAGCCCAGAACGTTGCCCTCCGTTATAATAATTATGCATGGCTACCTTCTCGTCTTTTATGTTTAATGTTTATAAACAATGGGTTGTACTCCCGGTTGAGGTAATAATTGGATTTTTCTCGTAAAGTCTTCACTTTCGTCCGACAAGGATATGTTCACCGACGCAGCAAACTTTACCGACATCTCATCTGACGGTTGCCAACTCAAAATCAGTAAAATCGTCCAAAAGTCTTTCATCGAAGTGAACGAGGAGGGTAGTGAGGCCGCATCCGCTACAGGTGAGGTTTTGAAGTGCTTCTTGAATTTTCGTTTTGATTAAGGAATTTCAACAAGCTTTACCGACGGACATCCGAGAGAATATTCTGCTAAATTTGCCGAACGCGTCACAATGTCTAGAGCGAAAATTTTTCACAAAAATAGCTCTGTAGTACGAGTCTTATGCGCCAAACTGTTCAAAGTCAGAGCAGTGACACTGTTTTCTTTTTTCCGTTGTTGCGTAAGCATATGCGTATATTTTTGTAGACTGAAGTAAAATCTCTCTTGTTTTTCAGGTGGTCTTTTTATTAACAAGATGGTCAATAATTCGCCATCGTACGTTGAATTTAACGTAAATCGGGCCTTCGTATGCATGATCATGACCGAGCCGGCAGTAACCCTCTTCAGTACCATTATTTCTGATCCTACTGGTAATACGATTCTCCAAACCCAACACCGTGCACGAAAGATATCACGTGATGACCTGAATTCGAGACTGGTTTTTCCCTCTGACTGAAAAAATGACTCTGTGTGCCCAAATCGAATGTTTTCCATCGGACCATTAACAATAGGTGACACTGTCGTCTAATATGATCTTGTGAATACGACTCTCTATTACGCAAACAAACTATTTTCGTGAAGCGGATGACGACTATTTTTATTTTGGTTCTGTATCTATCATTGTATATTATTTTATCGATGTTACCCGAAGTAAACTTGAACATTTACGCACAAACTTTCTTTTCGAACCATAATCAAATGTGATATGAATTTTCCCTAATAAACTTTGCTCAGCAGTGCGAATTTCGCACCGAAAGCTTTACATCGCCGGTTTACCAAGAGCCTCGGCACAAATATTTTCCGCTCGTGGACGCAATGCACATCGCACATACGCGATCATACACACGTGACGCTCGTTGGCCGCGCGTCTTACGATGTCATTGTTTTCTCGTTTGTGTGTGTGTGACACAATTTCACGGACGTTTCCTTATTTATCTTTAGTTTCCGGTGTTTTTAATATATGTCAGGAATTTTGATTATTAAACTCTGTTATTCTGCGGTTATTTTACGTAATACATAACTTGTCTACATCTGTAACTTGTCTAGGATCACTGGATGCATCACCTGACGAATAAGTTGTCACTATCCGATATTGAATTAAATATAATTCATAGTAAAATCATTTTTCATTGAGCAACATAAAAATGTGATTTTTCAGTTTGTATCGAATGCTAAAAAGAATGCGACAATAGAAAATGTATTTGATTTCTATCACGAATTCTTGTACTACCTATAAGAATATTACTTATGTAGCATAATCGTCATATTATTACAGATAGGCGTACTCATTGTATAAAAATACATATTAGATTGAATTTCTGTCGTGTGATTACGATAGAACAACAATTTGATAGGTTCCAATTACGATAGAAATATTACAAACTTTTACTTAAACTTACCATAACTCATTATCGTTTCTTTTCAAATTCCATTGGATTTTTTAAGCAGGGCGGCTTTAGTTTCTTTCAAATGGTGTCGCTCTACCGAATTCAAATATCCCGTCGCATATTTACTTATAAGCGGTAAGACTTGTCCCTCACGTGTGACACCTGTAGCACTATAGTCTAGTTTGATATTAAATAATTTATTACTCGTGGGAAGAAGGTATGACAATTATTTTTTCCAAATATTAAATATCTCGTTTCGTAAATTGTCGAACAACGAAAAGAGTTGAAAGAAAATGGCAGGGTTTCGTAAACAAAATCTGTAAAGTTCTTAAGAATATAGAGAAATAAGAAATTCAGAGGAAAATACTGTAAAATTAGTTTTCGTGCAAAAGTCCGCGTTGCGTCGCAATCTTTCGCGAATTTGCCACGTTCGGGGACAATAGACATTCCGAATGATTGACGGCGAGTCATCGCGTATGCGGAAATGATTTGCGCTTCCTCGAGATTCGTTGTGTTAAACAGGTTGTTTATTTGTACATTGCAGAACGTGACTCTAACGATTTTCTCTTTTTCGTTTGAGATAGATTCGGCGATACTCCGATTATATCGTTAACTTCGTGTATCACGGCAATTTTTTCCGGTTCCAAAGGAATATCACACTGTTGATGAAACTGATCACGCATTGATCCGTCTTATTATACGATTCACCACGAATTGAAAACATTAACCGTATAAAAGTTTACGCTCGTCAGCCAAGAAATTAATTAAAACAATAATTGTATTGACTCCGAAGGCACGAGTGCTTACATGTTTATCATATCGCTCGAAAGACTTCCGGTGAAACTTGTTGACGGCTCGAGAAGAAACGTGTCGTTTATTGTAAACAATACCGAGGCGCAGATGTAAATACAATTGTCTTCGAGCAGTTAAATATTCGAAACTTTGTGTAAAATTTCAGTCTACCAACCGAGCAAACGACATAATGGTATCAAAGACAGTGTACTGCGTGTTCTTCGTGATCGCTTTAACTATCGGTATTGGTGAGTACTTGACAGTTGCGCGTTATAAATTGGTGGATTTTAATACAACAATCGAACGCAATGATTTCAAAGTGATTCTACGTCACTTACGCTATACCGATCTCGGTATATTCAATCTGGAAATTGATTCGATCGCTTTACCCCGCGTGGAAAGAACAATTGTGTTATCTGATATTTTCTTGAGACTGGTCATATTCGAGCTCTCCGTAATTCAAATTCTTTAATGAAATGTAGCCATGAAATCTTTTTGTACAAATTTCGTTTGTCGTTTATGTTTCAAGTGTCTCTCACGCTGAATACCACCTTACAGTGGTTTTCTTATTTTTAGTTTTTTAAACGTACAACGTATACGATTCCTCTATGGGGGAATTTATATCTGGTCATTCAATATTCATTATAACAGCATCGTTACCGACAATAATACTTATAACCGTGGTTTTCGTAGAAGCAAATTTCGAATTTCGTAAATATGAAGGAAAAGATACGTGCGTCCGAATGTGCCGGGACACTCTATTTCCACGACACGATGCAATTAGGAAAAGTAGGGACGGACACCACTTGATTAAAAAACTATTCACAATAATATCTCCTTCTAATGAGTCAATGTTATAATACCTTAAAACTTCGAAGCTCGTTGTTACACATTTATTCGTGCTTTATGCTGACTATCAGGAGTAAAACAACTGGTCTCGAAGAATGATTCCGTTGACAACCAGAGTACGTTGCAAAGTACAATTGCAAACGGAGATTCTCGAGTGGTTACGGACTCAAAAACAACAATGGATTATCAACGAAAAAATACAGAAGGTACAGATATTTTTAATAATGAAAGTTTGCTACATCATCGTAAAACATAAGATTGCCAAAAAACAAAAATGCTAAGAATAACCTTGCGCTTATTATTTCTCTAGTTTCACTCAGTGAGAAAGTATGAGACGCAGTTGACCCTTCTTGTCTTTGATTCGAGAAAAATTAACCGAGGCAAACAAGCTTACGTTATAGTTTTACCTTAAAACCAATGAAAACAAGACCTTGGACCAATATCAAATTGTTACCCATTTATTCGTACTTTGTGCTGATTATCAGGAAGTCAACAAACGGCCCCGAAGATTGATTCCGTTGACAACCAAAGTACATTAAGTCCAATTGGAAACGGAGATTCTCGAGTGGTTACGGACTCAAAAACAACAATGGATTATCAACGAAAAAATACAGAAGGTACAGATATTTTTAATAATGAAAGTTTGCTACATCATCGTAAAACATAAGATTGCCAAAAAACAAAAATGCTAAGTATAACCTTGCGCTCATTATTTCTCTCGTTTCACTCAGTGAGAAAGTATGAGACTCAGTTGACCCTTCTTGTCTTTGATTCGAGAACAATTAAACGTGGCAGACAAGCTTACGTTACAGTTTTACGTTAAGACCAATGGTAACAAGACCTTGGACCAATATCAAACAAATTGTTCCTCTTTTATCGAATTCTATAAGATATTTCATGGCGCATTGTTCAATTATATTCCCCTCAGTATAGAAATATTCTGTTTATAACTTCGTAACGCTGTTACATTACTTTTTCGAAAAATGCTAAATGTCATAAAATTTGTACGCGTGCTTCTATTTTCATTGACTTTGATTCTAACAGTCTTTTCAATCTCTTGAATATGTGCACAAACTTTCTACTTGATAGCTCAAGATATGGTGAACTTTATTATAATTTTTTCGTAAAAATTATTTAAAATATCTTGAGATAATATCTTACACACACACACACACACACACACACACACACACACACACACACACACACCACCACCACCACCACCACCACCACCACCACCACCACCACCACCACCACCACCACCACCACCACCACCACCACCACCACCACCACCACCACCACCACCACCACCACCACCACCACCACCACCACCACCATGAGGTAGAGTAAGTGGCGCGTTTATTTTTTGTGGTATCCCCAGTAGGCTTAATCCACTTGTAATGCACTATTACGAAATTTAGCGCATTCTCCTTCGCTTCGCTATCCTTGATGGACCAGGTTTTGTGAGTTCATCGTCTTCAGTACCGAGCGAAATGTCACAGATAGAAATTTCTCCCACGTCATCCGCGATGGGATCATCAGCTTCGTTTCGTTTCGTCATACGTTTGCTCGAGAATAGTCTCTGTGTCTTCCTCTTGATCGCTATCTTGTAGTAGAACTTGCGAATTATCACAGGTACCATTGCAATTCGTGCATATAACGGAGCACTTGAATCCAGCCTATCTGCATCCACAGGCTCCCCGACATCTCTCTTTGCATTTGCAAGAAATAAGTTTTAACAAGGTTTCCGGAGTTGGGGGCTCGAGCGTGGTGACAGGAATTAGCCAATACTTGGTTTTTTTCCATCCCCATTGCTCTGTATTTTTTTTAACTCCACACCATTGCTGAACCTGCAGTTTCGTTGTCTCGTCTTTAGCCCAGTGCTTAACCGGCAACGACAGTCCAGCAATGATGAATCCAAAGACAAAGAACTTAATGACGGAAGCGCGTATGGGTTTCGCTTTGGACGCCCTTAACAAAGCTGCTTTAATCGAGGGATCCCAAAGCAATCTTTTCTTCAGTCCTCACAGTCTTCACCAGGCTGTGACCATCGCTTACTTCGGAGCTCGCGGTACCACCGAGGCTTCCTTGAAAAAGGCTCTACGCATACCAGAGGAACTCTCAAAGGTCGACGTGCAACGTTCGTACGGTCTCGAAAAATCACTCCAGCAGGAATCTCAGGTAAGGATCGAATGTCTTCAACACCATTTTAAAAGTCGTATCACATTTACGCGGTGTCGTCGTGTCAACTCGATTAAACTCAGAGATAGAGAGCGACGATAAAGTATACGAGTGAAGGAATACGGATCAGGTCACGGACAAAAGAACCAAGTTTCATGGCCTGTCGTTGGTCCTAAGGGGCTAAATAACCCTTTCAGGCTTTAAAAAATTAGCGTTAAACGTATAAAATACCATGAAAAAAAAGTCGTCAAAAGTCGTATGATATTAATGTTATTTTCATAAACGTATACAATTAAAAAAATTTTATTTTAAAATATGTTTCGATGATACAGCGTATTGTACTTTGCGCACTCTCGGCCCTGATCAGGCCGATATGATGATCGTATTGTGTTTCTGATAGGTTGTTTTATCACCAGAGCCTAACTTTGGTCAGTAATTTTGTACGAAAATTCCTTATCAGGTAATCCTTTACTTGTTTGCCTAACATTATTTAATTCGGAAAGAAGTACGAAGATAATTTCTTTGTGTGACTATTTGTTTATCATATTGGTGAAGATTAAAATTATTTTATTAACAAATTACAGAAAAACTCGACGCCGAGCTACGAGTACAAAAGCGCCAATCGTCTATGGATCAGTTCGAGTAAAAAAGTACGAGAGTGTATGTTAAATTTGTTCAGCAGCGAACTTGAAAAGATGGACTTCAAAGCTGATCCCAAAGCTGCACGTGAACGAATAAATGACTGGGTGAGCGAAACGACCAAGGGTCAAATAAAGGACCTCATTCCTTTTGGTGGCATTGGCGAGAGCACCGATCTTGTCCTCGCTAACGCCGTCTACTTCAAAGGACTCTGGCAGAGCCGCTTCGACAAGGCCAATTCTAAACGTGACATATTCTACGGGGTGGAAAACTCTCTCGTCAGTTTTATGCATCAGAACAGAACTTTCAATCACAGTAAGAGACACAAGAATAACAAAAAACCTAAAACAACGCCCGTTACTCTCCAAAAATATTTTTAAATATATTTTTACTCAAGTTCTGTGCAAGAATAGTACTTTTTGTAATAAATACACAAACACTCCTCCTTTTCATACCTATATTGTGGTGAAATCGTGCGAAAAAGTAACAAAAGTGTTAAAAAAATGTGCGAAAAAGTAACTAGTTTTATTTACGCATGCGCAGTATTTTTTCTGCACGCCTCATTAAAAAGCGCTACTGTCCGCACACTTCACGGGCACGAAAAGGGAAACTTTTTGTGTTTGCGTTACAAAAAGTTAATTATTGAATTAGAAATTTACGAAACGTATTATTATACAGTGTGGTTATATAGTTATTTCCATTTTCCTATTAACTTTGCACGGTAAATAAGAAGTTACTTCATAACCATCCTGTAAGTCACTTTTTAAAAGTATATTACATTCTTTTAAAAGTTATTTATATTCTCTGTCAATCTATTAATGCTTAAAGTCAAATCTAATTATCGATTTCTCATTGATCTATTTTCAAGTCGTTTCCGAGGAGCTCGGGGCCCACGTTCTCGAGTTACCGTACAAGGGTGACGATATCGCGATGTTCATCTTCTTGCCGCCTTTCGCGATGGCGAGATCCATGGAAGGCGCCACCGCGCAAAATTCGACGGCCGATCACGACGGAATTCACCAGCTGATTGAGAGGATCACAGCAACGGAAACGGGCACACGAGAATTCCGCGAAATCTTGGACGATGGTATGCCACCGAGGGAAGTCGAGGTTTCTTTTCCTCGATTCACGGTCGAGCAAGAACTTCAGGTACCATCGCTTCTTCACGCTCTGGGAGCCGGCGAAATACTCTCCGATCAGGCGGATCTTCGTGGTTTCGTTGCCGACGGCGAGAAGAGTCTCCATCTTGGTGATGCTGTACATCGCGCCAAAGTTGAAGTCAACGAGGAGGGAACCACCGCCGCAGCAGCCACAGCGCTTTTCAGCTTCCGGTCGAGTCGACCGGTAGAGCCAGCGGTCTTCAACGCCAATCATCCATTCCTGTACTTCATTTATGACAGAACGAACCAGGTTATCCTCTTCAGTGGAATCTATCGCAGCCCCACGACACCCAGCGAGCCAGCTGCCGGTCTTCGAATGACACCTGCGAAATCCATAGCCTAACTTTCATCGAGATTCGTCTAATACTGCGAAATATGACCAATTCAGAAGGCCTCGCTAGTTCCTTTCCTTGTTGGACGTGTCTCGCAAACTCTATCTACGCGATTGAACATTTTATTTTTCCGTCAATTCGTTTTCCGTGGAATTGTATCGTCAGCCGGTAACCTTCGTTAAAATAACGAAAACGGAAATTGCGATTTTCATGACTATACAATTCATGAATATTTCAAGACTATATCTTTCAAACTATCGAAAGAATATAGTCTCAAAATGTATATGTGCAAAGCACTATCTCTTTGTCATATTCCCAAAATGACTGAGAGATTCCTCGATTACCTGAAATTGTGTTTAATCATTTTGTTTTTTTCATTGAGAAAGCTATGTTTTTCTCGGAATACCATGATTATGATATATCGGATATCTAAAGATTTTTTCCATAAAATGAATGAAATTTTAATTTTCACAAACAATTTCGAGAATGTGTTTTTTGAATAGTTTAATTCATACTGATAATTCAAGCTGATATTTAATTCATAACTGGCTAAATATGAAATATCAAATATTTTTGCAACGAAGAGCTACAACGAACCATTTTGTTCAGATCGATCGTGTCGATCCAACTCCAACTCAGTCCAACTCACCTGCAACCTACTCTCACGCGTAGTCTTTTTATTGTAAGACAAAAACTAAATTCACTATACTTTGACGGTCAATACAAATCTGCAGGCACGTACAGAACCAACTGCATTCAAATTGTCTTCGATATTTAAATCAATGTTAGAGTTCAACCGAGAATCGAAGACAATTTGAATTTCACATTACAATCCGAGTGATCGGAAGCTATAGTAAATATTTATTTTGTATGAATATGAATAAAAGAAATCGAAGATAATTGTAATGCCTTAATGTCTTTATTGTGAGCGAAACGTCATTGGTTCGTAGAAATTTGTTCAAGCGGCTCGCATAACAGTTCACGCTTCTCACCAATTTCCTACGCGTTCAAATTTGTCACATTGCACTCAAACTGTCGATGACAGTTATCTTTGCGAATACCGGGATATAAAATTCGTGAGCTAGGCAGGAACGAGCTATTTCCCAGTCATCGGGGCAAACTCAGGTTAAGGGGGGGATCCTGCTTCAGAAGACCCAAATTACCTTTTTTTTGAGAATTTTTTTGGAAGAAAAAAAAACAACTTAGCTCAGCGAACTTTGGGGTATACTTTCTAATGTATTTGAAGTGTAAAAATATATTTTTTAAAGTAGATACAATATTCAACTGCAGAGCAATGAGCCCTTTCCGTGAGCGCCGCGCCACTGTGGTTTCCAATTGGTGGGACAGATGCAGTTCGTAATTCTTGTCCGAAACAAAAAAACGAAAAAGATTTCCAATTATCATATATTTTTCTTCCGGGTGAACCAAGAAAAAGTTAAAATGATCATGAAATAATTTTTTTTTCAGGTTTGAAAAAAGCGTTTTTTCAAAAACAAAAAAGCACTTTAACGTGCTGTAAAAGTTATTTAAAAATACGTTTTTTAATAATTTTGTTGGTTCACCTAGAAGAGAATTCAATACTGAAGAGGAGAAACTTTGGTGCGAGTCGATAGGTCGTTTAGTTTTTTTGCTATGACGCCCGCCAATTCAGAAACATTTCTAAACGGTGAAGTCGCCCTTCAAAGTTATGCATGTCGAGGGGTGATTATGCAGTTTCACCCAGAAGGCGTCAACCGATTTTAATGAAACAAAAACCAAAATACTCCTCATTGAAGACAATAATAATCCCACGTGAAGCTGAAGAAAAAAATTCATTTGCAGGGGTGAAACTGCATAATCACCCCTTTTCCGCCGATAAAAAAAAAATACGTATCTTTTAGTTTTTGATGCTCTACAACATACGTGAGTTTCATCAAAATCGGAGGGGGAAACCAAACTATCTTTCCTTGTCAGTGTTACGACATCAGTTTTTCGAAAAATTCTTTCAGAGTACCCTAAAATCCAAACTTCGTTTATAAATTTAGCTCATATACAACCTCAAACGTCCTTGAAAATTACACTGTTTATAAAAAGAAACTATTTAACTTTAGTAATGTAGCTAAAAATGTGCGACAACTGAAGTAACTACAAACATTTTTCACGAAATTTCAAATATCATAAAACTCAACTTCGTGAATCAATTTTGATGGAACTTAAACCGAAGAAATAGTCATTGTTTTGGTTTTTGTACACCATAAAGTATTGAGACTCTAGCACGTTTGAGCGGTTAACGTAGTCGTAGGATCCCTTGAGGAAATACAGTATATGAAAGATATATAAAAAATATCTCTGAGACATATCCAAAATACACTTGAGATGTATTTCCGATGTACGAACCAACGAAAAGTTTTACATTTCGAATATATTTTTGGATAAGATTCTGTTTCATGGGAAATGGTTCATGTTAAACAATACGCTTTATTCTATATAAAATAAAAAAAATAATTGTTAATTTATGGTTAAATGTTCTAATTGTATTCCATTATATTAAAAATAATTGCTTGAGCGTATTTTAATAATTTTGTATTGATAAAAATTGCAATAATCGTAAAAATTTACTTTGCGCTGTTCCGCTAGTATTTTCGGCGCAGAATACACCTCTGGTTCTAAATCCTGACATTTATTGTGAGCCGCTGACATCTAAACGTGAATTTCATATTTTTTTTAGTAAAAAATTTATATTTGCAATGTTGTGCATTTGATTGTACGATCGACTTACCGCGAAGTGAAAGGAGATGAGGCTAACCAAGCCCCAAAAAATGACTATTGAGCTATTCATATCAATTCTAGACAAAACTAAATTCGTAAATGTCATTTTAAAAGTAACAGTCGTACCTTTTATACGACGACTCAAGAATGATGTAACGGCTGATAAAATGATAGCAGCAAGTACCATCAGTGTAAATAAGTTGAGCCAGAAAAGTTTATCACTCGATTTGTTTACAACATTCATAGTCTGCGTTCGAGTTTACATCAAACTTATTTCTGTAACTTTTGTATATGTTGTGTTTTTTTAAAGCAAGTAAGAACATTTTTGTTGTCTGCTCGCCGATCAGTGCTGCAATGGTTCTGTGGATGACATATTTTGGCGCAGGCGGCAACATCAAGGAGTAGTTACGGTTGACTCTTGAACTGGCCAGTGACGATATTAAAGTTTTGCAGAAAATCGCACCCATTCTCAAGAGCTTGCACGTGAGTTTGTCCACAAGCAAACAAATTAATAGTAAATAAGGATAAGAGATAATATTTTAAGAACGTTTTATCGCGTTAGTCATGACTACAATTTCCAGAATGTCGAGCTTCGCTTGGTGAACAAGATATACATCGCCCAAGGTTTTTTACCTAAATACATGTTAACTTCGCAAATACCAACATTGCCAGCCGGACAATCAACGATTGGTGCAAGAATCAGACTAACAGTCGCATTACGGATCTCATCAAGGCCAGTACGTAGACTCATGTCGTTTATGGTTACTTTCTTTTCTCCGTGCACATAACTAACTTCAAATATCCTTTTATTTGTTTATGTACTTTTCTTTGACACAGATGACCTTGGCAGTAACACCGCTCTCGTACTCGTAAATGCAGCCTACTTCAAGGGCACTTGGAACTCAAAATTCGACCCGAAGCAGATCAAACCACGTAAATTCAACGTTAATAGATTCTCGCATAAGTTAGTACCGTCCATGTATCAATCCGGCTCTTTTTCCTGGGGCAAACTCGTTGAGGTCGGTACCACGTTCATCGAACTTCCTTACCATCTACGTAAGATCCTTGAAGAAAAAAATAGTCTGAGGGAACGCGCTCATTAAGAACCTACCGCTGACAACTCAAATCCAATTTTGAAATCGGCAATTTTAATATTATGTAAGTAACAACTTCATACAGCGATTTACAGTATTTTTCAGAATACGATTCGGAAGTTGAACATATTGAAGAGAATGAAGCATTGCGCATATGAAAATATTCGTTTTTGAGCCAGATTTTACCGATTTCGCAAAGAATTCATTTCAGCTTTGAATATCCCGCATTTGGCAAATTAATCATAATAAAAGATGCCAAAAATTGCGTGACTGAGCGTTTGAAGACTCGCAGGAGTGTGGGAGAGACAGAGCTAAAACACATTTTTCTCGAGCCCGGAATTTTTATGGAAGTAGGATTTATGGGGCTACTACGTGCCACACATCTCCGCCCAAAATCTGGGTTCGAGAAAAATGTGTTGTGTATCGAGCCTCGCTTCAAGGTGAAGTGGTACTACTAGGTCGGTAACAAAAACTGTAATCTCAATTTTTGTCACGGTTTGGCCTGTCGAACAAAAGCCCAGAACGTTGCCCTCCGTTATAATAATTATGCATGGCTACCTTCTCGTCTTTTATGTTTAATGTTTATAAACAATGGGTTGTACTCCCGGTTGAGGTAATAATTGGATTTTTCTCGTAAAGTCTTCACTTTCGTCCGACAAGGATATGTTCACCGACGCAGCAAACTTTACCGACATCTCATCTGACGGTTGCCAACTCAAAATCAGTAAAATCGTCCAAAAGTCTTTCATCGAAGTGAACGAGGAGGGTAGTGAGGCCGCATCCGCTACAGGTGAGGTTTTGAAGTGCTTCTTGAATTTTCGTTTTGATTAAGGAATTTCAACAAGCTTTACCGACGGACATCCGAGAGAATATTCTGCTAAATTTGCCGAACGCGTCACAATGTCTAGAGCGAAAATTTTTCACAAAAATAGCTCTGTAGTACGAGTCTTATGCGCCAAACTGTTCAAAGTCAGAGCAGTGACACTGTTTTCTTTTTTCCGTTGTTGCGTAAGCATATGCGTATATTTTTGTAGACTGAAGTAAAATCTCTCTTGTTTTTCAGGTGGTCTTTTTATTAACAAGATGGTCAATAATTCGCCATCGTACGTTGAATTTAACGTAAATCGGGCCTTCGTATGCATGATCATGACCGAGCCGGCAGTAACCCTCTTCAGTACCATTATTTCTGATCCTACTGGTAATACGATTCTCCAAACCCAACACCGTGCACGAAAGATATCACGTGATGACCTGAATTCGAGACTGGTTTTTCCCTCTGACTGAAAAAATGACTCTGTGTGCCCAAATCGAATGTTTTCCATCGGACCATTAACAATAGGTGACACTGTCGTCTAATATGATCTTGTGAATACGACTCTCTATTACGCAAACAAACTATTTTCGTGAAGCGGATGACGACTATTTTTATTTTGGTTCTGTATCTATCATTGTATATTATTTTATCGATGTTACCCGAAGTAAACTTGAACATTTACGCACAAACTTTCTTTTCGAACCATAATCAAATGTGATATGAATTTTCCCTAATAAACTTTGCTCAGCAGTGCGAATTTCGCACCGAAAGCTTTACATCGCCGGTTTACCAAGAGCCTCGGCACAAATATTTTCCGCTCGTGGACGCAATGCACATCGCACATACGCGATCATACACACGTGACGCTCGTTGGCCGCGCGTCTTACGATGTCATTGTTTTCTCGTTTGTGTGTGTGTGACACAATTTCACGGACGTTTCCTTATTTATCTTTAGTTTCCGGTGTTTTTAATATATGTCAGGAATTTTGATTATTAAACTCTGTTATTCTGCGGTTATTTTACGTAATACATAACTTGTCTACATCTGTAACTTGTCTAGGATCACTGGATGCATCACCTGACGAATAAGTTGTCACTATCCGATATTGAATTAAATATAATTCATAGTAAAATCATTTTTCATTGAGCAACATAAAAATGTGATTTTTCAGTTTGTATCGAATGCTAAAAAGAATGCGACAATAGAAAATGTATTTGATTTCTATCACGAATTCTTGTATTACTACCTATAAGAATATTACTTATGTAGCATAATCGTCATATTATTACAGATAGGCGTACTCATTGTATAAAAATACATATTAGATTGAATTTCTGTCGTGTGATTACGATAGAACAACAATTTGATAGGTTCCAATTACGATAGAAATATTACAAACTTTTACTTAAACTTACCATAACTCATTATCGTTTCTTTTCAAATTCCATTGGATTTTTTAAGCAGGGCGGCTTTAGTTTCTTTCAAATGGTGTCGCTCTACCGAATTCAAATATCCCGTCGCATATTTACTTATAAGCGGTAAGACTTGTCCCTCACGTGTGACACCTGTAGCACTATAGTCTAGTTTGATATTAAATAATTTATTACTCGTGGGAAGAAGGTATGACAATTATTTTTTCCAAATATTAAATATCTCGTTTCGTAAATTGTCGAACAACGAAAAGAGTTGAAAGAAAATGGCAGGGTTTCGTAAACAAAATCTGTAAAGTTCTTAAGAATATAGAGAAATAAGAAATTCAGAGGAAAATACTGTAAAATTAGTTTTCGTGCAAAAGTCCGCGTTGCGTCGCAATCTTTCGCGAATTTGCCACGTTCGGGGACAATAGACATTCCGAATGATTGACGGCGAGTCATCGCGTATGCGGAAATGATTTGCGCTTCCTCGAGATTCGTTGTGTTAAACAGGTTGTTTATTTGTACATTGCAGAACGTGACTCTAACGATTTTCTCTTTTTCGTTTGAGATATCAGGAGTACAAATTGAAAATGCGGGATTTTTTTCTATTTTTGAACGTTTATTCTGAAAAAATGGTAACAAATGAATTATTCAAAGTATTGTCCATCGCTAGCCACAACTTTTTCCCATCTTTCTGGCAATTTACGGATACCGTCGCGAAAAAATTCGGCCGGCTTGGCTGCTATCCAGTCATCGACCCATTTTTGGGCTTCTTCGTAAGAATGGAAGCGCTGGTCAGCTAGGCCATGTGTCATCGATCGGAAAAGGTGGTAATCGGAAGGAGCAATATCTGGGCTATACGGCGGGTGGGGTAAGACTTCCCATTTCAGCGTTTGTAGGTATGTTTTGACCGGCGCTGCAACATGTCGTGTCTTTGCTCGTATTGTGGCCGTTTTTCTTTGAGTGCGCGACTCAAACGCATCAATTGAGTTCGGTATAGTGCTCCTGTGATGGTTTCGTTCGATTTCAATAGCTCATAATACACCACACCCAGCTGGTCCCACCAAATACAGAGCATGAGCTTGGCGCCGTGAATATTTGGTTTGGCCGTCGATGATGATGCATGGCCGGGGTAACCATATGATTTTTTGCGCTTCGGGTTATCGTAATGGATCCACTTTTCATCACCAGTGACAATGCGATGCAAAAAACCCTTCCGTTTTTGCCGTTCGAGCAGCAGTTCGCATGCAAAAAAACGGCGCTCGACGTCTCTCGGCTTCAGCTCATACGGCACCCAATGTCCTTGCTTTTGGATCATTCCGAGGGCTTTTATACGATGGGAAATGGCTTGTTGTGTCACTCCCAATGAATCTGCGAGCTCTTGTTGAGTTTGACACGAGTCTTCATTGAGTATTGCCTCCAATTCAGCATTCTCAAACTTTTTCACTTGGCCCGGCCGCTCGTTGTCCTCAACGTCAAAATCACCACTTCTAAACCGCACAAACCATCTCTCGCACGTTGAAACCGATGGAACATGACTCGGATAAGCCTCGGAGACCAATCGATGTGCTTCAGCAGCACTTTTCTTCAAATTAAAGAAGTAAATTAAAACTTCCCGCAAATGCTGTTTTGTTGGCACGAAACTCGACATATTGAGAGCTCAAAAAAACTATGAATTTGACACTGCGACAAATTGACACATACTGAAAATTAAAGCTATAAGACGTAGCTTTGACATGAACATAGTCACAGTACTGCCTGATGCGTATAGCGTTAGTAACGCCATCTGTTATCAAACCCGCATTTTCAATTTGTACCCCTGATAGATTCGGCGATACTCCGATTATATCGTTAACTTCGTGTATCACGGCAATTTTTTCCGGTTCCAAAGGAATATCACACTGTTGATGAAACTGATCACGCATTGATCCGTCTTATTATACGATTCACCACGAATTGAAAACATTAACCGTATAAAAGTTTACGCTCGTCAGCCAAGAAATTAATTAAAACAATAATTGTATTGACTCCGAAGGCACGAGTGCTTACATGTTTATCATATCGCTCGAAAGACTTCCGGTGAAACTTGTTGACGGCTCGAGAAGAAACGTGTCGTTTATTGTAAACAATACCGAGGCGCAGATGTAAATACAATTGTCTTCGAGCAGTTAAATACTCGAAACTTTGTGTAAAATTTCAGTCTACCAACCGAGCAAACGACATAATGGTATCAAAGACAGTGTACTGCGTGTTCTTTGTGATCGCTTTAACTATCGGTATTGGTGAGTACTTGACAGTTGCGCGTTATAAATTGGTGGATTTTAATACAACAATCGAACGCAATGATTTCAAAGTGATTCTACGTCACTTACGCTATACCGATCTCGGTATATTCAATCTGGAAATTTTTTACCCCGCGTGGAAAGAACAATTGTGTTATCTGATATTTTCTTGAGACTGGTCATATTCGAGCTCTCCGTAATTCAAATTCTTTAATGAAATGTAGCCATGAAATCTTTTCGTACAAATTTCATTTGTCGTTTATGTTTGAAGTGTCTCTCACGCTGAATACCACCTTACAGTGGTTTTCTTATTTTTAGTTTTTTAAACGTACAACGTATACGATTCCTCTATGGGGGAATTTATATCTGGTCATTCAATATTCATTATAACAGCATCGTTACCGACAATAATACTTATAACCGTGGTTTTCGTAGAAGCAAATTTCGAAATTCGTAAATATGAAAGAAAAGTTACGTGCGTCCGAATGTGCCGGGACACTCTATTTCCACGACACGATGCAATTAAGAAAAGTAGGGACGGACACCACTTGATTAAAAAACTATTCACAATAATATCTCCTTCTAATGAGCCAATGTTATAATACCTTAAAACTTCGAAGCTCGTTGTTACACATTTATTCGTGCTTTATGCTATCAGGAGTAAAACAACTGGTCTCGAAGAATGATTCCGTTGACAACCAGAGTACATTAAGTATAATTGGAAACGGAGATTCTCGAGTGGTTACGGACTCAAAAACAACTATGGATTATCAACGAAAAAATACAGAAGGTACAGATATTTTTAATTATGAAAGTTTGCTACATCATCGTAAAACATAAGATTGCCAAAAAACAAAAATGCTAAGTATAACCTTGCGCTTATTATTTCTCTCGTTTCACTCAGTGAGAAAGTATGAGACGCAGTTGACCCTTCTTGTCTTTGATTCGAGAAAAATTAACCGAGGCAAACAAGCTTACGTTATAGTTTTACCTTAAAACCAATGAAAACAAGACCTTGGACCAATATCAAATTGTTACCCATTTATTCGTACTTTGTGCTGATTATCAGGAGTAAAACAACTGGTCTCGAAGAATGATTCCGTTGACAACCAGAGTACATTAAGTATAATTGGAAACGGAGATTCTCGAGTGGTTACGGACTCAAAAACATGGTCACATGGTAGTCGAGTCACTTGGTAGTTTTACCTGGAAAGTTTTCCGGGAGTTTTGAAAATTGGTGATTTTATAGATTTCGACGTTCTCTTTTCGAACTTTCACTTTGCCACCTCGTATCTTTGCCGCTCGCGCCACGATATTGGAAAAATGGCACCAAAAAACAGTTTTTTGACAATATCTTCTTTTCGACTCATTTTACGATGAAAATAGTTATGTAATAAATTGAACTAGAGTAAAATTCCTACAATTTATGTTGTAACCTTTTTTTTTTGTTGAATCAATAGTTTTAGCGTACAAGCGCCGCAAAGTCCACTCCAACACGCGTTTTGGCCAAATAACTCATTTCCACACCACCATGAGGTAGAGTAAGTGGCGCGTTTATTTTTTGTGGTATCCCCAGTAGGCTTAATCCACTTGTAATGCACTATTACGAAATTTAGCGCATTCTCCTTCGCTTCGCTATCCTTGATGGACCAGGTTTTGTGAGTTCATCGTCTTCAGTACCGAGCGAAATGTCACAGATAGAAATTTCTCCCACGTCATCCGCGATGGGATCATCAGCTTCGTTTCGTTTCGTCATACGTTTGCTCGAGAATAGTCTCTGTGTCTTCCTCTTGATCGCTATCTTGTAGTAGAACTTGCGAATTATCACAGGTACCATTGCAATTCGTGCATATAACGGAGCACTTGAATCCAGCCTATCTGTTTTAACAAGGTTTCCGGAGCTGGGGGCTCGAGCGTGGTGACAGGAATTAGCCCATTCTTGGTTTTTTTCCATCCCCATTGCTCTGTATTTTTTTCAACTCCATACCATTGCTGAACCTGGTGATAGGTTCGGAACGAATGTTGTCGTGCTGCTGCTTCTGTCGGTGGCAGCGATGCAATATTAAATTTATTTTTATATGCTGATTTTGTGAAGCATGTATATCTATAGTTGTTTAACGACATACTTTTTACGCCATACTTTTTTTGAATACCTGGACAAATTCGTTTGAATCTCGGTTTTTTCGGAGTGCATTAGCACATTTTATTTTTCTTTTAATTAAAGAGTGCTGATGTTGTTTCACAGCCACTGAAAGCATGCAAGAATAATATGTTATCTGCGGCTGTTTTATCTATGATACTTTTTGTTGAATATGTTCGTTGCGAAATTTTTCCTTTTCCTGGTGTGAGAATATATATGTTTTAACGCGTTGATAGAGCCGTCAAAAGAATAAGATCTAAATCTTCACCTACAACTATTACGGAATCAAATGTAAATGAAATGCTGATTGCCGTATTAATTATTAGCGTATCCGCATCTTCCGTCGCTTCCTTGACCATGAAGGTCGCAGCTTCAAATGTTGTCTTCAACATTCCAATAAGGCGTTTCTTGTTTGCATCGTTGCCCAGGAATTTATCTTGTGACACAGTTGGGATCATTGTCTCGTCAAAAAGTATGTCTACTGAAGCATTTTTCCGTGATCGTCGGGATCGCTCCGCATATTTGGTATTACGGTTTGCTACATCTTCCGGATATCCGTCAAATACGACAATAACATTGGATGTATAGTTCGATCGAACGAATGTGACGCAGTTATTGCAAATGGATGAAAACGATTCACCACGATGCCAAACGACTCGGTGCAATAAGTATCCTCCGTCGATGACATACATAGCGTCTTCAAAACTTACATCTCCAGAATATGGCTCAAATGCCTTATACATAGAAGATTTAACGCACTTGCGCATGCCTTCGTGATTGAAAAGGCATAACGGAAACGGAGCAAGTTCGTACGTAAGAAACTTTTCAAGTTCCTTGTCAGATTCGTTTGCAAAGAACATTCTTTGAAAAATTAATTAAGGATTAATCGGAATAATGTCGTCTTCTATCCGGATACCTGCATTCGTAACGCCAAGTGCTTTTACTCTGTCATTCCGTTTGAATTTTACGGTATAGAAATCGAAGCCGATGATTTTTGAAATGCCAGCACTACCAACTTCTTGAGACATGTGACAGTTTATCTTCTCATCTCCGATAACTCCAGTGGTTATTGACATGAGTTCCTTTCCTTCTGGAAAAGGAGAATGTTGGCACAACCAATCCATTAGTTTTTTTACGTCGTTATTGTCACGATGAATCCGCGAGTTTCTTATTTCGACATACTCCTCCGAACTGGAAAAAGTTACGTTGCAAAAATGTTCAACTTTGTCGCAAACATTGTGCAGGAATACCATTCCTAAAGTCCACTTGGAGAGCACGCTATCCTTGACTCATCGTCCATGAGTAAGGCCGCCAAGACATTTTATCATCCTCATCAACGATTGCCCAATCATCATATCTGATCACGTACCACGCCAAAATTTGTCGAAACGTTTAATTGTTAAGTATCCTATAGTTGTGAAAAATTCGTATTCTTCAGCTGTCATTCTTCCCTACAAATCAGGGGTTCGTAACCCAGGATAGCGTTTCATCCTAGTTCACGGGGTTTTCCTAATCAATACTTCTATTACAATCTAGGATATATAAGGAAGAGTTTTCACTGCACGAGTGCTCAGTTTTCCATCACTGTTGCCCGCGGTCGCGTCGCGTAACGTATTAGCGCGAATAAACGATTCTATTTAACCGCAACAGGCCAAGGTGCCTCTCCTACGATACCGTTCTGAATATTGTATATCTATAACTTGTGTTTTGTGGATTGCGTACGGTGTAATTGTCTGGCAATATATAAACTAACGTGTGCCGCGAATGAGCCATTCTTCGGAACTGTAATAGGCCAAGTTGCCTTTTCTTTTGACATTGTGTAATACTTTGTGTATATTTAATTTGTGTTTCGTGGATTGCGTACGATACGCTTTGGAATAAACATTACAATCAACTAATCAATTACGATCAGCAAATATTTCTCCTTCCATCACCAACAAAGAAGTACGAGTCAAAGATAACCGCCTGCAACGGAGATCGGGAACGCGACAAGGAAGAAGAACTACTAAAAAGAGGACAAGTGTCAACAATACACCTTCGAGCCCAACTCTATCCGAAGCTCACCAGGTAAAATTATCCTATTTCTAATTGAAAAAGGCGAGGTCTCCGTCCCCGCTGTAAAGGGCTGCCAAGCCTTGACGCATAAGCGAGACCGACCGTGTTCGCCAGACCCTAAATCTTGGGCCCGACGTAACACTGCTATAATTTTTTCAATTGAATTCAATGCGTAAATGGTGTTGAAGAGTTCTTTCAATCCGCTTCCAGTCATTATGTATCCAATGCGATCCCATGAACGACATTAATAAATGGATTCCACCGAGTGTTACAACAACATTATTTAATTTGGAGTCCTCACCGTACGAGGAAACGATTTCCCGTGCTTTGAAATACAGGGGCTGGTCAAACGTAACGAAACAAGTGTGCTGGTGTAAAGACTCATATTTTTCAGAAGCAGATAAAAGAATAGTCAAAATTGTGTCGTGATTACTCGGTGAAGCATTAATGAAGGGCAAGCATCCTACGAATCCAGCATCGAAAAAGCATCCAGATATGTTAGGCAGGTAAACCCATTTGCCATATAGCCACAATACGTCCGAAGTGGACGGCATAATCGCTTTCGAAACCGCACGAATGCTATCGAGATTTCGAATCTCTGTTGTTTTCAAACCCGTAACGTTTCTTTTCTCAAATGTTTTTAATGCAATGATGCCAAATTTACCTACAACTCGTGCAGACGGCATTTGCTTTAATCGCTCAATATTTTGGTCTGGAGCGATAGCATTTCTACGAGTTATACAATGGATACCGCCGATAGCATGAAAAGTATTATGACCATCTAATGTCGTGCGTGTTGAAATCAGCGTTGTCGGAAAACAAATTGCGAAAATGCGTTATCATCGATATCCAACGGTGAGCGCATTATAGCTGAAACTTCAGAAAGCATCACTTCGGTGTACGAGGAGCAAAATCCGAGAGATGATAATATATCTATTAATCGCACGAGATCCATACTTTTGAAACAAAAGTGCTGCTACTCAGACCTGCATTGGTGACACGGAAGATTTCGGCCTTACTGCGGCAATTATGCAATGTGCGAGAGCAATACTCTATTTCTTCCATTTTTCAAGAGTCGCACGTTTGTTCTTCAAGATTACATTATCCAGGAAAACGCGTAAAGTATCAGGTATATCTGACTCAATATCTTGAAAAAAATTATCTGGCGGAGGATAATGTTTTGTCTCGTAGACCGTGGAGCGAATATCCTCTAAAACGATTGCTGCGACTGTTTTTACAATACGCCGACGTTCTTCTGTCTTGTTGTCGTTTTTTTTATTACCAGGCTTCCGTCAATAACTTGTACCCTGAGTTTCGGAAACAAACCACAGGAGGGTTATTATTGGCAGTGAAGGCAATCAAAATATCGTCACCATATTTTTTGAGGAGTTGTGCTTTCACCGTTTTTATGTGCGGGCGGTAATCACCTTAAATTTTGGCCATCAGTTCGTCCAGAGAAAATTGACACTTTTCAGAATTCTGCTCGAGATAAGAGTAAATATACTGCATTGCAGTTTCGATCTCGTTTGCATGCGGACCTCTTTTTTTTATTTTTCCAGTCGGTGGTGCGTGGTACAATTTTTTCATGCACGAATTGTGATATTGTGCATCGACTGCGACCAAATCATAGACACGCTCGAGACGCTCAACAATCGCTCAACCCCAATCATCAATACGAGCTCTAGCAAGTTCTGAAATGGTGTCTTTCATCGATAATTTACGCACGATATACACAATATTACGATCGCAAAAGCGCGCCTGTTTTTGTTTTGCTATAAACTCTGGTGTTATTTCAGCACCGCACAAAAAACAATAATCTCTGAATGAGAATGTTGGAGTAGTGGATCCCAGTTGCGGATGGGAAGTCGCGACATCGCTTCGTCTACGCAAAGAAGCAGAGATTAATTTCTCATTGTTATATCGTTTTCGACACACATCGTGAACCACTATCGATCTCAGTCCCTCCAAAAGTTTGCCCTTGTTGTCCTTTCTTTGAATACTTGACTTACGAAAAGTCTCCAATCCTTTTTTCTTCACTTGAATTACCTCACTTCCTTGCAATGAATTTTCACAAATAAAACAGTTCACTTCCTTCGAAGCCATGGCTCTAAAAATGCGAACGACACTGTAGAACGATAAACATGTACTCATGATTCAGGCAGAATATTTGAGCTCTTTCGGCAGATGTTCCGTACAATGGAGGGGGGGGGGCGAAGCCAAGGCAACGCGTCCCTTTATACCTGCGATGAACCTTATAGGCAGTAGTAGACCGGGTTTTCAACGCGTAGTGAAATATTTTTCGTTAATATACGAAAAACGCGTGTTGGTGTAGATGTATCTTGGTTTACGGCTTTCGTACGCTGAAACTATTGATTTTACAAAAAAAAAAAGGTTACTACATAAATAGTAGAAATTTTTCTCTAGTTTCATTTATTACGTGACTATTTTCATCGTAAAATGAGTCGGAAAGGAGATATTGTCAAAAAACTGTTCGTGAGCGCCATTTTCCAATATGGCGGCGCGAGCAGCAAAGATACGAGGTGGCAAAGTGAAAATTCGGAAAGAGCACGTCGAAATCTATAAAATCACAAATTTTCAAAACTCCCGAAAAACTTTTCCAGGTTTTTTTGAGCAACCCCCTTTTTGAGCACCAAATGACTTCACTAAACATTTATGGACTCGACACTGCCTAATTGACTTAGCCATGTAAAATGGTATTCTTACTATATATTTAATATTTATTTGCTACTTGGCATAAGCCCACGTGTAGAAATTGTACGTTCTCAGCCTCCGCTTCATAATCGAGAAACAGTTGATGTGTTAGCAACTGCGACAGATAAGGGCTATACCTAGGTTCAAATTGTAGATATTGAAGAAAGCATCACGGCCAAATATCGTATAACATTCTATAATTCATCGTAGTTGGGTGTAATATTTTTATTACGGATAGAATAATTTACTTTTTAATACCCAACATTCATAGTCTGCGTTCAGGTTTACATCAAATGTATGTCTGTAACTTTTGTATATGTTGTGTTTCGTTAAAGCAAGTAAGAATTCAGAGTGCCAAAGAGCTACTCGGAACGTGTTGAGTAAAGTTTACTCAACAATAGTAATCTTCGCTCGGAGATTCCTCCGACGTTAAATTAATTTTTATCACTGTCCGATCGTCAAGAAGTAAAAGCATAAGGTAATATTCACGTACTATTCTATCGTTTTTCATAACATTATCGCTGAATCCACACGACATAAGATGCAGGAATACGATACAAAGTTGTCCACACCCACCCAACGTATTACTCTGTAGTTGTTTGAAGCCGTACCGATATAGAACTTACAATCTCTTCGTAGCCGTGCGAGATGCTGCGGTATAATCGGTGATAGCCCCTAGTTATCAAAGTACATTTTTTTTCCATGATAGCAACGTACATGGCGATCCAGTGCTTTCCAGGTCCGTCGTGGTTATCCGTGTTCACAGCGGGTCCGGCCGGTAACGATCATACACGAGGAATTCTATCAGCAGGGTGCACTGCTACAATTGAAAGCCATAGATACTGTAGACTCTCGTAGATTTATCTAGTATTCATGCTGAATGCATAGTCAATAATTAAATGATAACCTATACGCTTTGACAGACGTATATAAGCAAAATTTATTTCCCATCATCGTCGATCGTGTCACGACTACATGTTGAAGATTTATCCTCTTTCTCATTCTCTTCCTCTTTGTCTGCCGACCAAACATTCATGTACGATTCTCCTTTAAGCGGGTGCTTGCAAAGCTAATTTTTTATTAGGAAAGCCTGCCGTATTGCACAGTGCGAAGACAATGTATCGTTTATCATAGCGTGTCTGAAGCATTTTCGGAAAAATTTTAGCATAAATGTGTACGATGGTGCGCTCTCCTCATCCTCCAGGTTGGAAATTTCACGACTCGTGATATCGCTAAGAAGTATAGCCTTTTCGTGAACGCCTGTATAGATACGTCTTGATTTTCGCGAAATTTCACGCAATTAAGTTCGCGTATACTTGTTTGCAGCTCACATCACCCTCGTCCCATTCAAGACCGTGACAAATTTTCGAGGAAAAATTATTCTGGCTTCTCGAAATCTGTGGTAGCCCACCACTACCACGGTAATTGAATAAATTCCGAGTCTTTACCACGCATTCTCCGTATATCCACAACGATATCCATTTTCTTTTATTTGATTGATTTGCTACTTACAAAGACGCTTCTATGCCACTTAACACGAGACATTAGCACATTTTTTCCCATATCCGGTAAAATCTACCATTACCTGGTGAGAGGCATCGATTTCAAGGACATTATCATGGGATGTTATTTTCACTCTCAGGCTAAGCATAGTATGCGTAAGATCGATATACTCATTGCCTTGCCCTGGAATAATAAATTCAATGGGTGCATCATTTGTTAGCGAAAAAATTGGTTTATAATACACTCAATTGGAGCCTTTGATAGTTGTTTGCGTCGGTGGGAGTGAAAATAATTGAAGCTTCGACTTAAGGCACTCGCACGAGTGTGCATGTAGAAAAGCCATTTTGTTTCAGCTATCCACAAATATTTGCAACCGTTTGTTGACGAGTCTTATTATTATTATTATTATTATTATTATTATTATTATTATTATTATTATTATTATTATTATTATTATTATTATTATTATTATTATTATTATTATTATTATTATTATTATTATTATTATTATTATTATTATTATTATTATTATTATTATTATTATTATTATTATTATTATTATTATTATTATTATTATTATTATTATTATTATTATTATTATTATTATTATTATTATTATTATTATTATTATTATTATTATTATTATTATTATTATTATTATTATTATTATTATTATTATTATTATTATTATTATTATTATTATTATTATTATTATTATTATTGTTGTTGTTGTTGTTGTTGTTGTTGTTGTTGTTGTTGTTGTTGTTGTTGTTGTTGTTGTTGTTGTTGTTGTTGTTGTTGTTGTTGTTGTTGTTGTTGTTGTTGTTGTTGTTGTTGTTGTTGTTGTTATTGTTGTTGTTGTTGTTGTTGTTGTTGTTGTTGTTCTTCTTCTTCTTCTATACTACTTTTCTCTTGATCACGCTTTTCTTTTTATGGGAGATACTTCGCGGCTTACGTTCGTTTAGTGAATGAGCAGTTTGCGAAATTTCCCGCTTTTTATAACCGGGCCCCTGCATGAGAGTGTACATTTTTTCAGAGGCCTTGCGGACAAGAGAATATCCAGTTGCTTATGCGGAATACAACACAAGTGATATTCGGAATAACTCAGATGTCGAACGGGCTGGTACGCGGAGCAAACTCCATGAACATTCATATAAAAACTCCGCGGTTTGGAAATTATGTATTAGCTAACCCAAATGAATTTATTGAAGACGTGGAGAAATAATTTTTGGTCAAGAAGGTTCAAGACGATTGTAAAATGCTCCTGTTGGAAACGCTCCTTGACGGTCGCGCACACGATTGGTACCGAACACAAGTTGGTGCCTGTGGAAACTTCGACTCGTTCAAGTGCGTTTTTTGGAGGAATTTTATTCCACGTCAACCCAAGTCAGGTTAAAATCACAATGGTCAAGCTGTCGCTATACATCCTCCGACGGATACGTGCAGTCGTATTTACTGAAACAAGCTAGCGTAGCCCAGTATTTCACTCCGAATTTAAGAAGATATCGCACTGCCCGTGGCCATGATGGAAGAAATTTTACTCAATGAAGATGATACTGAGATTTTTATCATGGCTACCCTTGGTGAATAGATCGACCACGGTACTGTTCGATGCCTCGCCTATTAGAAAGTCAATGACCACAAGTTAAGGTTCCGTATCATTTGAGTACTTGCATTTGAGTACTGCGCGGTAAACCCTCGGGAAATTCGATTTTATCACCGTACTCTGAATACCCGGACTGCCACTATGAGTTATAAAACAGTATACGCTCGAACGGGACACCCGTCATTTCACGCCTAAATTTAAAGAATTTTTTGTCAAAATATATTTCACCGAGGCCTGTAGGACCGCTTATCACGGCTGTCCATGGATTTTTTCAACGTGTATCCATATCGATGAGTGTCTATCAAATTCAATCAGCTGACTCTTAAATGAGCATATACTGCGGCGGCGGCGGAGCCCCACCGGCGTCAGCTATTTTCGCAGCCTTGACGAGTTGATAAGACGCAGCGCACGCCTAAAAAAATTTGTTCTTATCATCGTAAAACATAAGATTACTTAAAACAAAGATGCAAAGTATATAATCTTCCACTTATGATTTCCTTGTTATTTTTTCTCTTTCGCAAAGCTATTTCTGTGAGGAAGTATGGGACAAAGTTTACCCTTCACGTCTTTGATCTAAAAAATCAACCGTTGCAGACAAATTTGTATTACAGTTTTTATTCTTGTCGGCATCGAAAAGTTTCTCGTTGTAACATTGCAATGATATTACATTTATTTATCCGTGCCTCAATTTTTATCAAATTCGATTCTAATGGTCTTTTCAGCCTCTTGAGTATGTGTACAACATTTCTACTCAATACTAAAGATTTAGTCGACTTTGGCATAATTTTTCGTAAAATTTGAAATATTGAAAGTATTGGTAAATTTTCAGTCGTGCTTACATTTTTTTTCAAACTCGATTCTAGCATTCGTAGAAACGTTTTTTTATATATATGGAAAAAAATATCTTTGTATATCTTTATACGAGTTTAAACGTCTTTACAGACCCGGACACCGAGAAAGCGAAAAACAACTTAAACAGATACTCCTACCGGGCCACCATAATAAATTTGTTTCCTAACGGTTTCGAAAGTAATACTGTCTATCCATCGATCAATGCTGTCATGTCTATGTACATGGCATCTTCTGGCCTGTTGAGCGAGACTGAGCAACGGAAACAAAATACTTTAGGAATTCTTAAAACTGATAAATCCAGCCTGGAGGGGATAAAGTCTATCAGGCATACATTAAACGTAAGTCTCTCTTCAAGGAAAGAAACGAGTACGAAACAAGAGCGGAACATATAACATTAACGTTTTATCGAGTTATTCACAGAATTTGACAAGCATCAATTTCCACATGGACAACAAAGTAACTTCCGATGACATTGATGTAATCAATAAGTATTTTGAACCATCTGCATGGAGCCATTTAAATCCTCATCAAAATACCGAAAGCTACTTCTATATCTCTCTATATGGTAATAAAGGGACTGACATTCCCCTAAGTCGGATCACTTATCGCTTACGTGACCTCTTCATCACACGAGTCTCGTTCTTATTTATTTATGTATTTTTCTTCTACGTAGGTTCTATTAACGTGCAAAATAGCCTGGTATTGAATGCCAAGTGGGGCCCATGGAACAGGCGAACGTACATTGGACAATTCATCACATTAAACGGAGCGATCGACGTACCGACCATGTACTACTCTGGTACAGGCGGTTACGGCGCAATTTCTAATGCCAACGCCACGATCCTTAAACTTGATTTCGAGGTACGTATGCATGGTCCTTGACGAAAAAAATGGCATCAGACAACGCGTTTATTAAGGATGTACGAAAATCAACTAAAATCCATTTTTGAGATCTTAAATATAATATAAATAACAACTTCATATATCAGGAGTACAAATTGAAAATGCGGGATTTTTTTCTATTTTTGAACGTTTATTCTGAAAAAATGGTAACAAATGAATTATTCAAAGTATTGTCCATCGCTAGCCACAACTTTTTCCCATCTTTCTGGCAATTTACGGATACCGTCGCGAAAAAATTCGGCCGGCTTGGCTGCTATCCAGTCATCGACCCATTTTTGGGCTTCTTCGTAAGAATGGAAGCGCTGGTCAGCTAGGCCATGTGTCATCGATCGGAAAAGGTGGTAATCGGAAGGAGCAATATCTGGGCTATACGGCGGGTGGGGTAAGACTTCCCATTTCAGCGTTTGTAGGTATGTTTTGACCGGCGCTGCAACATGTGGCCGAGCGTTGTCATGTTGCAAAATTACTTTGTCGTGTCTTTGCTCGTATTGTGGCCGTTTTTCTTTGAGTGCGCGGCTCAAACGCATCAATTGAGTTCGGTATAGTGCTCCTGTGATGGTTTCGTTCGATTTCAATAGCTCATAATACACCACACCCAGCTGGTCCCACCAAATACAGAGCATGAGCTTGGCGCCGTGAATATTTGGTTTGGCCGTCGATGATGATGCATGGCCGGGGTAACCATATGATTTTTTGCGCTTCGGGTTATCGTAATGGATCCACTTTTCATCACCAGTGACAATGCGATGCAAAAAACCCTTCCGTTTTTGCCGTTCGAGCAGCAGTTCGCATGCAAAAAAACGGCGCTCGACGTCTCTCGGCTTCAGCTCATACGGCACCCAATGTCCTTCCTTTTGGATCATTCCGAGGGCTTTTATACGATGGGAAATGGCTTGTTGTGTCACTCCCAATGAATCTGCGAGCTCTTGTTGAGTTTGACACGAGTCTTCATTGAGTATTGCCTCCAATTCAGCATTCTCAAACTTTTTCACTTGGCCCGGCCGCTCTTTGTCCTCAACGTCAAAATCACCACTTCTAAACCGCACAAACCATCTCTCGCACGTTGAAACCGATGGAACATGACTCGGATAAGCCTCGGAGACCAATCGATGTGCTTCAGCAGCACTTTTCTTCAAATTAAAGAAGTAAATTAAAACTTCCCGCAAATGCTGTTTTGTTGGCACGAAACTCGACATATTGAGAGCTCAAAAAAACTATGAATTTGACACTGCGACAAATTGACACATACTGAAAATTAAAGCTATAAGACGTAGCTTTGACATGAACATAGTCACAGTACTGCCTGATGCGTATAGCGTTAGTAACGCCATCTGTTATCAAACCCGCATTTTCAATTTGTACCCCTGATATAATATCAAATTTCAATATTAATATAAGGACCAGCTGAACAACACCCAAGTTTACACAAAGGTAGTTGTGCACCGAACTTGTGTGCGAAACGTCTGTACACGCTGACAGCTGTACATAGCCTAACCGTGCATACCAACCTTGTTGCGCTAAACTGGCGACAGTTTATAGTTATGGCTCTAGTTCCTGCTTAAGTCTGTAGTTACGGCTTAACTAGCTAATGCAGATTAAAAGACATTTGAACTTTCTGTAATTCTTATGAGGTATAAAACTTACTGGCCGAAGTGGTTAAAACGTCTGACTCTCGATACTCTATGTACCAGTTTAACTATCTCGCTCGAAACTACACTAATCGATCCCTCTTTTGTACATGATAATAGCTTATTAAATATTAATGAGGTTGAAATTCATTTGAACGACTATTACCAGACGGTTTCTAAAGTTGTTACAGATTTTTCTATATTTTTCTCCAAATGTCTCTGCTATGTATTGAATACTGCTGAATTTTTTTCCGCTTAACCTCTGAATTATCATTCTTCAGCCATTATCACATTCTGTTTTCCACGTCGAACCTGTATCAGCTCCAGATAAAATACGTTTTTATTTTGGAAATCTCCAATTCACTCGAGTAATGTAAGCTTCGGCGATTTCAGAGAAATTTCTCGGTAATATCTACTAATTCCCTTACTGGAACCAATAGTAAACTTTTCCATAGAAAAAAAGTATTTTTCTCTCAAAAACACTTATTTTCACACGAGCTCCTCACCAATATCTGTCATTGTTTTACGCCCAACAATTTACACTTTTTTAAATAGACTATGATTTTCTTTCGGAAAGTCTTTAATTTTTTCGAATAATGCAGGTTTAGATAATTTTAAAAATTATACGAATTTAACTTTTACATCTCCTCATCGCCTCACGTGTCCCAATAGTTGATTTCTTCCGAAACTTACGATTTCACGTTAAAAAAGTCTGATTTTCCCGACTAATGTAAGTGCATGGAATTTTAATGAAATTACCAGTTATTTTTTAACATCAAGGCATTCTCTTACTCGTATCAATAGTAGACTTTTCCAGAAAAACCAAATAATAGCAAATAATAAATTATTACTGTTTTTACTATTTATCTGAAGTTGTTGCTAATATTAATATACAATTTTCTTAGTTATCTTCATTTATTTGCGTCACGAAACTTTAATAAGTTCACGGACTTTAAGGACAGTCAAATCAGATATTTCCCAATAAATTCGAAACCTTTTGGTTGACGAAGAACGCACAAATTTTCAAAGAATGCTCAAACTTTCATTGAAACTTTTGACAATCTATTCGAACGAGTCAAAATCAATTAAAATTCTTCGAAAGGGGAATCACATCGTAGTAAGTTGATGCGATGCTACTCGGTTGTTAACGGAAACCGTAATTCAAATTTCTTTGCCACTGTTGATTTGTCGGATAACAGCCGAAAACAATACCGAATTCGACAGATAATCCGTGATGAAGAAATTTCAAAAAAGAAGATCCGTTCTATCATTTCCACACACAACAAAAGAATGTACATTAATACGTACATTCTTGTAAGTACGATGTAACATAAACACGATGTACGATGTACTTGTAAGTACGATATAAACCGTTTCAAAGTATTCCGAGGATACACCGTTTTTTTTCGCCGTAATTTTGTTTCAGGAGGATGAAGGGTCAATGTTCATAATTTACCCCGACGATATTGGAGACCTTGTAAAGTTACCAGAGCTGAAAAAAGATACCTTCGAAAATCTTACGAAAAACCTGATAACTGCGAACCAGAACATGTCTGTATGTCTGCCGAAATTCGCTTTATTTGCGATAAACGAAAATAAATCTCAATTCCGGAGTGTAAGCGTCAACTTGACTTACTTTATTCTATAGATCCTAGGATTCAGGATAGCCGGTGGCACTTGAAAAATTACTGCAAACTACATTTGGACATAGCAATTCTTATTTTTTCATAATTTATTAAGTCTATTCGATATTTATGTTAATCAATTTTACCCTTATGGAAAGTTGGTACAGTAATTTTAAAGGAAAAACCAAATATTTCAGGAAATTCACACTTGATCTATTTTCACTTTAAAATGTCACATTATTGACGCAGCTCATGATTGAATCTCATTCGCAGTTGGATCTTGTCAGTCAAAACAGCGATTCACAGAACTTTACTGGTTCCTCGGGCGGTATTGGAACGGATATATCTGCAGTCAGGAGTCGTATGAATATCGAAATCGACGAAAAGAGTGTCAAGCTGGGATTGAGATTGAGTGAGTTTTCGAAAAGTTTACTACAATGTTTTCTTTCACTGCTACAAGAGAATTTTTGCTTTGGTTGAAGAATTTCTAGGAGAGCTGCTTGGTTTTGTATTTAAATTAGAGATGGGTAACCATTTCGAATTTCTAATTATTCGATGCAAAATTATTGATCAAATATTTGGAATAAATCGCATAAATTAGATAATTCTGAAATTTTAAAAATAAATATTACTATTCGAATAAATTCAAATGCTATTCGTGCACCTCTAATTGAAACACAACGGGTGATTATTTCGTCCCGAACGAACTCTTTGGTTCTATAATTATATAATATAATTTAAGATAAATTATTATTCGTCATTTTTCCGAAGGAATATTCAATACTTTCCATCACTAGCTTTCGAATGGATGTGTGGCAGTAATCAGAGCATTCGCATTGTTTTTTCGATGTTGCAAATAAATCACAAACTTTTCCGTGTATTTATGTAGGATGAAAGAATACGTTCCTTGTTTTTCAACAGCTCGTTTCTCTTCCCGCGGCCAGTATAAGGTAAACGGGCCAATCTGCAAGTACGACGTAAATCGCCCTTTCATCAGCCTAATCGTGGTAAATGATGTACTCATCTTCGCCGCATTCATTTCGAATCCTACTTTAAGTTATAAAGTATCTCAGAATCCAGTACCGATTTCAAGTAAAAAAGTATCTTAATATCCAGTACCGATGTCCAGTACCCAGTATCCACTCCCTTAGCATTGTTTATCATTGTTTATTAATTGTAGTTAATAATTCTGAAGAGAAAAAATGCAAATACTTTCTTTCTTTTTTGAATATTTATCTTCTTAAAAATTATGAATACAGAAGTAAATGTTCTTGACTTGAAAAAACTATAATAAACAGAACTATGATTTGAACAAGTTTACTTAAGAATATAAATCGAAAAAGTCCATATCGCAACATAATTTTTCTTTTTAATTAGAGTCCAAATGCCAGCATTTGTCTTAATGCTGTAATATGTAAAAGACGCTCAGGTGATGTATACCAATGAAACACAACACATAAATTTGTATTCAAAAACAAACCTTTGTACTCGATATATATGCTATTGCTGTACGTATTTCATTAACCATGAGCGAAATGTCAATAAATATTGATACAGTGCAAAAAACGAAGAAATACAAATTTATAGAAAAATAATATAGCGGAACATCATTCGGTTAAGAACTCTAATAACGAAGCTGAACAAACGATATTGCTTGGCACCGTCGCGACTCAGCAACATTTATCTCTACAAGTTCAAATCTGATTGTAAAAATATATGAACTATGGAATAAAATAAAATGGACATGTAATGAATTCCTGGAAAAACTCTCGTTTCACCGCGATTGCCCATAGCTGTCTTATTCGCACTCATTGCAGCACAGTTGGTATAGCGTATCACTTTAATTGCATATCTTTCTGAAAAAATGATTAAAAGTTCACTGTCATAGACTAACTATTTCATCGCACTTTCACAAACTTGCGTAAATTATAAAGTTATAATAATTTTTTATATATTTTCAACATAAAGACAATTGCGACGCTGTATCGATAACGCTGTGTCGATATACAAATACTGACTGAATCGCCTACGCTCTTTCTCTCCCTTCACAGTGAGCGTTAGCAACGAGTATGACAGCCATCGTGTGGCACGTCAATATATACGAGCTTCTCATTAATTTCTTTTAAACCCTTTATTCTTTCTGAAATCGCACCTAATAAAACAATCCATAAACAAAAAATAAGATCACGATTCACATAATTTGTGTACCATATTCTGTCAAGACATGTTTAGCTGCTTCGGAATACATTGGATATGAACAAACAAGCATAATCACGCTATACCCGTGAGACGCATACAAATGGAGAGGAAGAATGAAAATCGTCGTTGAATATGACACCACTCCGGAAATTGATGATCTCTCCTTCGGAGTGATCGTTTTTTTTCTTTGGGAACCTTTTATCTGAAAGCGATGCTTATCAATGCGATACAGATGAATACTCTTGGTTTCCAGCGTCGACGAGTCGACAAAAATATTTGTATACTGTTAATTTAATACGAATGAACACGATTTAAAGTTCATTCGGATGATGCTTAACTTCACTTAAGATTATTTGACGTACCGCAGTCGGTTAAAAAAAAATGTTTATCCATTTTTTTAAGGGTACCGCGGATTTCGGGACAAAAACAAATAATAGATCTCTTTGTTCATTGTTACGTACATTCAACTAATTTGATTTTATCCTCAAACATCCCGCTTCCTTGAAAAAGTAGGTAAACAGCTTTGGATAGAGAACAGATCCCGGGTGGGTGACAGGGAGAATTCGTCACATCGCCTTAAGGGGAGGTGAAAAACTCGCACCATCCCCGAATTTTTTGAGATTTTTTTCTTGTAGCACACTGAACAAAATTGGATATAATTTGGACAGTGGACGTACGTAAAACTCTGTTGTAATGATAGTTAAAAAAGAAGAGAGAGAATTCGAAAATACTGTGGTACGTGGGGTGGGATCAGGAATCGGCGATAAGAGTCGATTATTTCTGTGGTACCGACCGCTGGTCAAGGGTCCTCGTTACTCGCACGAGAGTGAGAATTGTTGTGTTTGTGTGTACAATTAATGTGTAATTGTATTTTTATGTTTGTAAGATATTACAAACATAAAAATGGATATACTGTCCGTTAACGCGTCGAGAGCGTCTATAGAAGAATTCCATTGAGTGGAAGATACGAATAAATATAATTTGAAGTTTTAATGCGCGATAACAATGCTTCTGTCGATACAGTCGGCAACATAAAAATATTGTCTTGCTCGGACTGTGTAACGCCAAATTGCTGATTGTCCTTACCATCTTCGAATTTCATGCATTTAACTTGTTAGTTGTAAGTTTTTACACCGAAGCAGTGCTTTAAAGGCTGCTCCGCAATTTCCTAGAAATAAGTATCTTATAGTTCTCGCCGCATGGCAGCACTTAACGACTCCTAGCTAGCGGGTTCCCCCTCCGCGTTCTCGCACTTTAAATATGTAGGCGCAAGCCTGCTATAAATAAGCCATGCACGCCCCGGCAGAGCGTCATTCAAATTCAAAACCTGTAACGCATATATATATATTGTGAATAAAAAAAGATTTACCCCGTGACAACTGCTATCTCGACCTCATCTCGTACGATTCTTAAGGCATTAACGACTTAAATAGAATAATTTTTCAATTTCAAAGGATTATAATATTTTTTTTATGGCACGACAATGAAGTTCTGGTACCAGGGAAATATAGATATCTATGTATTTCGTATGGTCTCGGATACGTTATCTCGCCCTCCAGGTTTTTCGACGCCCAATATCATCTAGCGATTACAAAGCAGCCGCCACCTACGTCACGAGTTGGAAGGGAGATCGGCAAAAACCACCGTTCACCGACGATATTTCGTTCTACTCACATTTATTCGAACACCGGCTTCTTATCGGTATTTCCTAGGACGCGGTGTTAATTCCTATTCTTCTGTGTACCAAATGAGAGTGACGCAATGCATGGTAGTAGTATAGCAAGAGAGGGTCTGGACTTTTGAACCAACTTTTGAACCAACGAAATCCATAAGATATTTAAGAAAAATCAGATTTACATACTTTTAATTTGTAGCAATTCAATGGTCTTGGATAGAAATACGATTATCGGCCTAATTTTTACGTTGTATGTAGCTTAATTTGAGCTTCCAGCATCGAGTTTACTACGCCTCTACGTCATATGAAAAGTAACGTGTGTCAACACCTCATCGGTTAGCGGTTGTCTCAACCCCACTCCACCTATTCCAACATCTTTACATATTTTAATGTTTTGTTTCTTCAGAAGTCAACATTGTTTTCACGTTTTTGACACATTGATATCGAAGAGGTTAAACCCGCGCGGTCGAGTAGAAAAATATATAGATGGAATCAATGTTGCCAAATAGAAATCAAAGAATATAATACGCGAATCGTTGAAATAATAATTTTTTTCATTTTTCTAATTATATGGAAACATTAAATGAATGGTTTACACATGGAATAATTTATTGATTGAAAATTGTTATTTCTAAGATTGTCGAAAAGATTAATAAGAATAAGTCGTGGTATGACTAGCCTGCAGCGACACTGTATGGAAGGAAAATTGCAAGTTTTACTTGGGGAAAAATTCATGGAGATATCAAACAACATAAAAATAGAAGAATTGTGTTTATACTTACCGTTGATTTTCTTGTGAAGTAGTTTCGCTGGTAACCACTGCGTTGAAGGGAGATGGCAACCGTTCGCTAGAATAAAAATGTTAAACTCGATGATCCGAAAGGTTGTTAAAATTTATTCAAATAACCGAATAATTGATACACGTACGTTCTCTATTACTCTTAACGTGATAACTTACGATTCGGTAAAAACAGTAAAACGAAATCAACTGGGTGGACTAGTACAAAAACGGCAGAACGCAATTAACACTTTACCGACCGATAGCCTATTAATCAGCTTTTGGTCTCTGATGCTTATCGACAGATAGCGTATTATTCGGTTGCAACGGCGATAAAGAATAACTATTATATGGACAGTCATTTGTTATTTAGTATTGAGTTACGTTGCTCAGTTGCGTTAGTTGCGTCGCTTTGTAAGCTCCCACATTTTCATACCGTTATAAAAAATTTATCCCTCGCGAAGATGAAAGTTGAATACTTTTTTACGTATTTTCTTCTCTCCAACAACTTTTGTTTGATATATTTTTCGATAAAGTTATTAGGTTCCGAATTAAACAATTTAACACTTTGTTTTTCAATGTTTAAATAATAACCCGGGGGTTGATTGCAAAATTATTATCGCCAATCGATTCAGCGCCATCCGATTACCCAATTACATCAATTATTCACATTCATGACTAAAAGTTCTTACTTTCATGCATTTTTACTGGACTAACAGTCTAAACCGAAACAGAGCCGGCGCCAGGGAGAATCTGCGGCCGAATGGTTCTAAATTGAATTAAAACCGAGAAAAGTGAAATTAAATCGAAAAATATCTCTAAATCCGAACTGAATTTAGACTGTTGAATCGTTTTTCTTCTAAGAACTCACTCTGAATTTTAGCTGACTTTACAGGGTGGGGTTCCTCCGCGATGGGAGTCTTTTTAGCTTTTGATAGACTGATCGACCGCTTGACACTGCGGTTGTACGCTGTGTAAGCTATCCTCTAAACCAGGGGTCTCCAAACTACGGCCCGAGGGCCACATTCGGCCCGCGGACAGATTTTGTCCGGCCTGCGGAGAGCTAGCATACTTGAAAACTCCTTTTAGAGAACATATTTTTTATAGCAAATTAAATTTAGTTTACTGAAGTATTCTAATTTTATGTTGAATAATTATTAATATGACATCTACATTGATATGGTCATGGGCTAACTACTCATAACATTGTTGTAGGCTTATTGTTATTGTTTTTGTGATAAGTTGGATAAACAATGATAATATGGTTTTGGCCCTCGGAACTTACTGGAGTAATCAGTATGGCCCTAAGGCTGGAAAGTTTGGAGACCCCTGCTCTAAACTACTACCTCCGAGCTCCAAACTATAACCTCCGGTCTCTACTTTCTACTGTACTCTTTTTTCTTTCTTCGAGCATTTTCCCGTCTTTATATAGGCCCTGGATGGTCTAATTTTCTATGCGGGAGATTCTTAGGATTGCAATAGCTGCGAGTCTCGGACATTGGCGCGCGTGGCCGATGCAAGTTCTCTTCTAATGGCGGTCTCGCTCGATTCTTGTTTCGAGCTGTTCCGGGTGAGGTGAGACACGCCATGGAAAATGATTCTATTTCGTTTACAACTACTGTCTTGATTCTGTTCCGAGTTGCTCGGGGTAAGGTGCCACTCCTCGCTTCGGCGGCACGTGCCGAGATAGAGCGAGAGGGGAAAAACCCTTTGGACACCGGTAAAATCAATCTTCTTCTCTGGTTATTTAACAAAGTGGTATCTTCTTGTTAATATCACTCTTTTTCCTTTTCGTTGTCGAATATGAATTATTATTTTAATAAAACTTTACATTTAGACTTTACTTAAACGCTTATTAGTTAATGTCTAAAAAGGCATCATTGAATCAGCATCTCTTGATCCTTAAATCTCTTGACAAGTTTTTACTCGATTATTGAAGCCGTTTATGGACAATAACTGTTCTTATTAATTTTAAGGAATTTTAAGGAGCTAAAACTTGGCACGCACGTTCAGTACTAATCCCTCTTCCATTGTTGTTATTTTTGACAACATGTGTGCAGACATTCAGATTTGACTATTCTTCGAAATTATAGAAAACACAGGCGTTATTGCTCTATATGTACTGGAACGTGGCGTTTGGCATGCCACGTTGCAAAAGGCATTCTTTCGTTTTGATCGTTGCCCGCGTTGATCACCGTGTCCAACCAGCAGGTCGGGACACGACCTCAAGATCATAGGGCTTCAAATGGGAAAGACTGTTGCGTCCAACAGCAAAGCAAAGCGATCGGACTAATCAAGCAGAGCAAAGATTCAATGAATTAACAGTTAATTTGTATTTTGGCGAGCACCTCAAGGAAGAGAGCGACGAGCAGACAACATCGAGCCTCTCACTCCACCAACATTATTAGTGTTTTATTATGAAAGGAAAATAAAATATTGTTCACGTAAATACATCAATTTGGTTTCATGGAAATTGTCCGTTGTAACGCACGAGGCGTCATCGATGACACCTGATGGCTCCCGTAGCCGTGCATTTCTAACCAGAGTAACGGGACTTGGCCCTCGACGTGGCGGCCGACATGGTGTGAGTGACGCGCGGTAGCGGTGCTTAGTTGTGTGCACCGCGCATCATGAGACGACCGGTACGTCTCAATACATTCATTAAGATTTTTTATAATGCAGTTCTGATCTTTATGTATGATATAGCAGAAAATTCATTTACTTATAATCCGTCAAACAACTATATAGATATCTGACAAAGGGTTACGTGTATTTTTTCGTCAAAACGATGTTTTCTCTATGAGACAGCAAACTGGGAGAAACTGAAATTGAACGCAATTTGAGTGATCAAGAAATATAAAAATCAAAGAACTCTAAAATTTTATTGCATCAATATATTTTAATGGACATTGAAACAGGTAACGAGATCGTACTGCGTATTAGATAACATTAGCGCATGAGTTGGATCAGAAGATTCGAAATAAGGCAATTAAAAATGTTATCTATCGTCATAGGAAGGTGATGGATTTATCATGGCCGTCATCTGTTTATTTAGCTGGCTGAGAATCTATGACCCAACGTGGCTCGAGTGTAGCAAACCGAAAACACGAATAATTGAACGATACTCGCTACTTTTTATCACAATATACATACTAATATTTCGAAACTAGGTCAGCAGTCGTACATGTGGATTCAATAATAAGACAATTTGTATTATTATCGAGTTATATTTTTAAATACGTATATTTTTAAAAAAGGTGCCTCGAGTGTAGCGAACCGAAAACACGAATAATTGAACGATACTCACTATTTTCTTATCGGAATGTACATTCTGAATATTTCTTATTATCATACGATAACATCGTGCGTAACATTGATCCATTACGTGCTTGACGGTGCGATATCGTTGGAATCATTTGAGATCCGCCGCTCTACGGCGCTACCTGTGCAGAAAAATATAGTCCCAGATGTAGTCCGGGTAATCGTAGAGAGAGTCCCGGATGGACAATGGTATTCTATCCGATCTCGCTGTCCAACCTGGACGCGATTCCGGACTCCATCCCAGGTTTCATCCCGGATACCCTAGAATCCATCCCGGTCCCAATCCTGGACTTGCCGAGACTCCATTTGAGTTACGACTCCTATGTTGAGTACTGTGTGTGACGGCGTGATGACGGAAATCTCAGCCATTATACTCTCCACTTACGATGCTTGTATTTTGTTTTCCTTTTATCCAAAACACGAACACCCAGATCATTTCAAACTCAAAACCCGAATGACGCGTGGAACCAACTGTCAGCGTAGTCGTATACGACAACGTCGCGTCGTTATTGATTTGTTTTTCTCAGTGACCCCTTTATCTTTGCTTGACTGGATTCACTTTTCGACCGTAACTTTCCTTTTTTTGAGCGTGCATTGACGCACTGGCGGAATTAATGATGCCCATTGTTACGGGGATAATTCGTAGAATAGCTTTTTAAAAAGGAGTGATTTCTATACCGTAGTATAGAGTCACTGTCTCTTCTTTTATTGATACTATACAAATGATTTCTCAATACAATATTGCTAACTTATCCTCGTGATGGTCTTGGAGAGGTCCGTACTGGAGTCTCGATGGTAGTAGACTGAATAGTATGAGCCGCAGGCGAGTATATATAGGCCGGCGATATCTACTGAAGTACAAGGTTCTACTGACCAAGGTACGGGTCTTATCGTAGCGTTACAAAGGTACGTATTATTCATCGTAGCGTTACACCCCCCAGAGTAGATTGAACTTTCTCCTGAAAGTTTGATTATTTCCGGGGTCGCATGCTGACTGGTATTCGTACCAGGGGTTCCAACGGGGCCTGGTATGATGGTGAATGTGTCGTGATGATCCGTTCGATAGAAGGACGGTATTCCACGTTGTGGTCACGAGGTTGGTTATAGTTTTGAAACTTATTACATCCTATCTTGATACATAGTTTTGGCATACAGTTTTTTATACATTGGAATAGTCCGCATTTGTTTAAGAACCATAGGGTAATTATTGCTATGGCGGTGTATCCTAGTATGGTGAGGAGACTGACCGCGTGTTCTGTCCAATTTTTAGTGCGTCTCATATTTTTTGTGTTTTCGATTTGATTTTGGATAGAGTCTAGGTTGATTTCTAAGTCTCGTATTTCGTTAGTAGTTAAGTGATGTTGTACTGGGATTGGTGATAACAAGTTTAGGTCATCATCATTGATCGGGAAAGTATAATTTTTGTGGTATTCAATATTGATAGTTGTTTCTTGATTTGGTGAGAGTTTCATAATTGCTCCGTTCGTTGTAATGGTACAGTCGGAGTTTGAATTTAGAAGCGTGGGTTGAGAGAGTGTTATCATTTCCAATTTGTTTCCACAGAGTATGTCGAGATGTTGCTTTTCGTGTGGAAATACTAAGTATCCGAGGTTTTGTTGTAGTTGAATGTAAGTTATTTCGGGTATTGTGAATAGTGCTGTTTTGCATTTTGGGTGTGTGATAGTTTTGAATTTTCGATTAAGTATCTGAGTGTCGCAGGAATCGCTTTCCGCTAGTAGAAATGAGGGTTGCTGTCTTTTACATATTTTTATGTCTCCTGAGTTTAAGCAAGAGTGAAGTGAGGTCTCGCTAGTGGGTATATAAGCGGAGTATGCTTGGTTAATTAAAATATATTGAGATTCAGGAATTAGGGCAACGTAAGTGTTTCCGTGTTGTTGTGGAATGGGAATTATGTGTTTCGCTTCGTAAGTGTCTTGTTCCCAGAGTGGTAAGTCGATTATATATGTTAATCTTTGTTTTGATAATGCTATATTAATTTGAGACATTCCTAAGATGTCGTGATAATTTTCAATTTTATTCTCTAAACTGTATGGAATTTTGAATTGTTCTTCAAGGGATGCTATTCCGTTAACAAGATTTGTTGGAGTAAATACTTGCGGATGGACAATGCCGTGTTTTGCGTCAGAGATGGCGCTTAGCAGGGCGTTCACATCTTCTTGAAGATCGGCTAGTATAAACCCACTCATAGTGAGTTGGTTCGCAATATGGATGTCAATTGAGTTATTATTGATTTTATTAATATTTTTGTTTGCTGTTTTGATAAATTCATCTCCTTTTTGTCCTAATGCTTCTAAATCATGATTGGCATTATTTAGCAAAATTTTAATTATTCGTGTCTGATTTGATAGTCCCTGTCCGAGTGTGTTGGTTACCTTGTATATTTTGTCTATTTCCTGATTAATGTGGTCTAGGTCGTCGTTAGAGAGGGTTCCGAAGAGGGTTTTGGATAGAGACCCGATGGCGTTGATTAATCCTCTCTTCTGTCGGTTCTGATGGCTGGTAAGGTGATCCAGTAGTTGGATGTTGTTGTAGGTTCTCTTCAGCCTGGTGCGCATGAGTTCGATTTCTAGATGTTCGTGGCACTTGGTGTGGCATGTGTTTGCAGCGTCGGTGTTCATCTTCCATAGTTGGTTGTAGCGGGTGAGAAGATTGCTGATATCAATAGTTCCAATTAATCTCCATGTCTTGTGGAAAATCTTGACTCTTCCGAGGTCTTCGAGGTAGAAGGTGGTGTCATTCAGAGGCGTCTGCCGGATTTTGGCTTCGGCTGCTGCTAGGAGTGCTAGCAGGATCAGCTTGAGCTTCATCCCTGTGAACAGGTTGCGTTCGGTCAATGTGGATTCGAACTATTTGTCCGTTTCTGTCTATCTCTAGGTTATTATTTTCATGGAGGGCTGTTATGGTGAAGGAGCCTTCCCAGTCATTGTCTTTCTCCTTGTACTTGAGCGTCTTGACGGACTCCTTGGAGGGTCTTCTTTTCTTACGTGGCGGTGAGAAAATATATATCTCCTCGTAAGCCGTGGTGGAAAAAACTTTGGGACAAGGTTTAAAAACGATAACAGAAAATTCGAGTTCTGAACTATTGAACTTTCGTTTTCTTCTTTTCGTTGGTACCGTATCGTCGTAAACAATGCGATACTCTGCGTGAAGCTGAGGAATATCAGAAACATTCAAATGATCGTCCGTCGTGTCATTTTTTATCGTCGGAACCAATTGCAGACACTCGAGTATTCCCGGTAGATCCTCCTTTTGAGTTGTCGAATCATCTTTTTCGGTAACTTTGCTCGAGGATATATCCATTTCAATGCTGTCGTTTTTCGGCAGATCGCAAATTTGTCGAGTTCTCGATCGTGTGGTTCTCTGCTCGCTGAATTCCTCGTCGCTGAATAAATCTCGCTTCACCAAATCCACCTTCGACTTGGACAATTTCTTCGAGTTGATCGTAGTTGTTGAAACTACATCTTTAGGGATATATTCTTCTCTTTTATTATTTCTCGCTTGGTCCCTACACTGCGGCACTGTTATTTCCAGACTCTGTGGATTTCTCTTTTCTGGCACCTCTTTCAAATCATTTTCAAAGAGTTTTACCGATTGTTTGCTAACCTTCGGCTCGGTTAAGCTGCGTTCCTTTACTTTATCCGATGCCTGGGACATCGTTGACTCTTCGCCTTGACGTGTTTGACTCTTTGTCTTGGAATCGTTTTTAGATTCACCAACCTTTTCCTTTTGCTCTTTATCGACACGCGTATCCGTAATAGGTTTCTTCTTAAGCTTGGCCATCAGTTGAAGACGCTTCTCTTCCAACTGTCTGCTCAGTTTCGCGTTTGATATTGCATTTATTTGTTGGGCCGGGTTGGGTCTGTTCTGCATTGCGTCACAGAGATCGTTGCTCGATGTAGGTTTAAGTGCTATCGAGACGTTCGGCAATAATCGTTGAACGCTGATTATTTTTGGTAATGCTTTCCTCGGTGATGGCGCAACCGCTTTCTCAGTTGTCCTGTGCCACTTACTTTCTTCGGTAGTGATAAAGGCTGAAATCTTTGAAGTAAGATTCGTCACAATTTCAAATCTGGCTTTGGAGCTGCTTGGAGTCTTGGAAATATTAGTCTCCGCAAGTAGAGCGTCGTCTTTCACCGGAGTTTCAGACGCACACTCTTCGAGAATCTCCACCGTCTTGACGATTGGAATAACTTTTATCGGGGATGATTCATTTTCCACGCGCGATGTTGACGTCAAAATTCTTTTCAAATTGTTGTGTTCCTGCGAAAGTATATTTTTCCTTGATGGATCTTTCGCTATTACGATGCCCAGAACGTTCGCTGAGGACTTTTGAACAGATTCGTTGCTGGTATCTGTGTAAATTTTGTTAGCTGTTCTTTTGGTGTATTGCTTCGTGAGCGTTAAATTCGCTGAGGTATTTGTCGCGCTTAAACTGCTCGATGACGAGGAAGACGAGGAGGATGAACTGCCAGAGGAACAACTGCTGTTGCTGTCTGAAGAATCATCATCAATGGTCGTACTACTCTTGTCCGCGTCTTTTGTTACCTCAACATTATCTATCGAAAGGTCTGTTATCGGAGCAGGCACTTCATTATCTATTTCAATCGGATTTATTGAAGCTTTAGTGATAACCTGAGCTTTGGTAGGGTTCGTTGAGATTTTGAGTTCTTTGAAAGCTTTATCGCGTGGTAAATTTTCCTTTATTACCTCGAATTGAGTTATCTCCAATTTGCTGCTTGTCGTGGAGGCCTGAAAGTCCTGATCAACTTGCACATTGATATTCTGAAATCGAGTCTCCGTGATCGTAGCCATCATGCCAGGCAAAGGGAGACTCATGTCGTGCCGACTCTGATCGTTGTGCTGCTGCTTCGGTAAACGAGGATCTTTGAGCTCGGAACTCGGCTGATAATAATTCGAGCAACCATATTTGTCCTTCTTCGCGTTTACGACGGTATTTTTGCTGAGTTGTTTCGGAGTGACGGCGATGGAAGGCGTAGGCGGAAACTCCGGAGTCGGGATGAAACTTTGTATTTTAACGGAATCCTCGCCAATCTGTGAGGATCCAAACGGCTTAATCAAGCTGCTGCTCGGACTGAGAAGTCTCGGTGTCGGAGGAATTCCAAAGTTATTCTCCAATTTTCTAGGTGTTTCCAAATCCAGCATATTCGGCAATTGCATCATATGCTGATTCGAATCGGGATAACTTCGAGTAAACTCCAAAGATTTATCAGTTTTGTCTATCGCGTTGTTAAAAACCTCTGTACCGCTTTTGTGTGCCTCGTTTTTTTATTACGTTGGTCGTGATTATTTTCAATTGAGCGTATTTCTTCTTCACGCTTTTGGTAGATTTTATAATTATGTTGTTCACAGCAGTCTCCGTCTTCTTTCTCATTACTTCCGAAGTCTTTTGCTGGACGTTATCAGATGTAATACCCGCTACGTCCTGCTTGCCTTCTTTCGTTGACACTGCAGCGCTAGGTAACTCGTCCAGAACTGTAATATTGCTAATCTCGTTACCGTAAAGCGTTCGGCTGTGTGTCAGTTCGTATGAGGTGGCAACTAATACGTTGTCTCTGAGTGCTTGAAACAGATCTCTGTAACTGTTGATTTCGAGTCCTCGTATAGAGCGCTCGGCTTCACCCGTTATTTTTTCGTTGATAACGAGGTCCAAAAGTTTCTGGGGTCGTGTACACGCGGCGGCTGCGCGTTTGCAGGAGCGGATGAATTCTTCCACCCCTACGTCGTCGTGGCCTTTGAGTGTGTGCACATACTTGATTGCTACGCGTGGTGGTCCGGCGTTATTTGCGTGTATGCCTCTATTTAACGGGAGATGATAGTCTTCTCGTTCTGGTGATGATTCGGATGTCTGTCTTTCTTCCCGTGGGTCGCGTCTGGTAGTATTGTGTACTGGTGGTGCGGATGGAAGTGGTGGTGACTCGTCTTCTGTCAAGTCTACCCGTAGATGTTTCCAAACATCTTTTATTTCGTTGGTTCTTTTCTCGTTTTCTCGTCCTAGGGTGATGATTCCGTCTTCGACTCGTTCGAGTCTGATACTAATATTTTCTAATTTTTCAAGGATTAGTATTGTGCTACGATCCTCCGTGAGTGATCGTACTGGAGAAACTGCTCGTGACATGGTCGGAGCTGTTCTATATAGATTTTGTATTCTTTTTATAATATCTGTTCCGCTGCTGCTTGCTTCTCCGTCGGTCAGGGCTAGAGCCTGATCGCGATACCTCGTAAATGCCAGCGCGGTAAGTTTAGATTTTTATAAATTATTTGTATGGGTTCAAATTTCCCATCTATTGCAGAACGTCTGGGTGAACTGCCGCATCCAAAAATTCGGTTTCGTAGTAGCGTATTTTGTTATGTTGGACAGTGGTTGGTGATAGCCTTGCCTCCTGCCTTTATTAATAGCTTACCGAAGATTCAGGAAGTTTATCCTTAAGCGATGTCCCTTGGTTTTTTAAACTTTAGATTGCTTGCAAGTTGTTACAAACTTGGTTGCAATAGAAGATCACTTACGGTTTTTATTGACGGGAGATTTCAACTCGCGGGTTGGTCTCACGATTTAAGTCAATTTACCTTGTCGTATGTCTTCTTTATGGTGCAGTGATCTTTTTGTGAAGTCGCCTTGAGTTCGGTCGTCCTTCAGATTTGCTTTGAATCAGATACAGTCTCGATGGATTCCCTGTTCGTATCGTTGATAGTCTCGATGTGATTCTAATGGATAGTTCAGGGTCTGTCTCGTGGCTCTGCCTGAGGCTGTAAGCTCGTAGAATCAGATTAACTTCCAACAATCGCGAGTACTATCCTGGCAGGATCGCCAAAATGTTACGGGGATAATTCGTAGAATAGCTTTTTAAAAAGGAGTGATTTCTATACCGTAGTATAGAGTCACTGTCTCTTCTTTTATTGATACTATACAAATGATTTCTCAATACAATATTGCTAACTTATCCTCGTGATGGTCTTGGAGAGGTCCGTACTGGAGTCTCGATGGTAGTAGACTGAATAGTATGAGCCGCAGGCGAGTATATATAGGCCGGCGATATCTACTGAAGTACAAGGTTCTACTGACCAAGGTACGGGTCTTATCGTAGCGTTACAAAGGTACGTATTATTCATCGTAGCGTTACACCCATCACCCTAATGGATTTAATCTTTTATTTCTGTTAGTGACAATCTGGCCAATCTGATTGACGAGTAAGTTTTATTCATAGTCGCTGTTAACCAGTCGGCTCGGTATGAAGGACATGCTGCCAACGCTGGCGAGCGTTTCCTTATTCATACATAATATTGCGTCTGTTGTCGTCCCATCTGCTATATGGGATGATGTAATGTAGTGAGTCGAGGGGACGAATATCAGTTTGGGAATAAATATAAATGATGAACAATAACGAGTCTTTATTTCTATGTGAGTAATGACTGGACTGATACAAGCAACAGCTAGGTTACGACTGACTCTCGGATAAGACGCTCCGAGCTTACTGTTCGCATTTAGGCAGAGGTGCCAAATCTATACGATTCAGGTTTGCGCTCTGACGAGCAGCGATGTCACATTTCGGTACATTACAGATGGCATTTCGGGGTCTGGTATCAAGTCCAGGATAAACATTATTCGCCGTGTTGTGGTCGATCCTTTGACTATTGTGAGTTTTAGTTGCGGTTGTGTATGCCGCAAATAAAGGCGGACGCTCCACGTTGCTCGGTAGAGCTTCGACCCTGGTGTCTGCAGCGGTGCGGCTAGTCTCAGCCTCATCATCCTTTTAATACCGATGTCTCGTTATGCAGGATTCTTTTCTGCACATAATATTAAAAAATTAGATTTGTAAGTATTCCGGAAGGCAACCGTTTCGACTGCATTACGTCAAATAAGCTTTTTCGTGAGTAATTACTTTTATGCAACGCCTGCTTGTGTGCGACGTGGCCGATTAATGCACACAAACTGTCCGCATTACTTACATCATTTTACTAGTTTTAACTTTCCCTAGCAACGAAATGTCACGACCATTGATTGTATGCTCGCGACTATACTCGAGGCGACAGAAACGTCGCTACGCGTCACAAACAGATCTCATAATGAATAACCTAACACGACCAGTGACACCGCCAGAACTTGTACATTTCTCTTGAATTGAACTTTCCAAGCAGACTTGACATAAAATATTGTATGCAACTTATGTAACTTCACGATAGTCAAAAAATGCGCCACACCGCGCACTTATAGAATTAAGTACAATAAGTTCGAAGTAGTGTTAAGAGCATTAAGCTTGAAATGTTGTATCGTGTGAAGCTAAGTAAGAAGAACATCTGGACATTAGTAAAGTTCCATGTGAACAAACTTATGACATTTTTTACCCGTTGAGCAGGGCTAGTGTAACTGTATTACAAAATCATTCTTTTTCATGTTATGTTTACTAGAAATTTCGAATACGTAAATAATTGCTATTAAATCATGATAGAATCGGTAATTTATCTGCTGAATAATCACCCATCATTATTCTCTCCTATTATCCAATGTATTGGTAAATTAGAAAAAAAAAAAAGTTTCAGACTATAATGCTCGATTTACTTGATATAAATGTAGCTCAATATGGATTACCAATTCTATTTTTATGATCAATTATTATTATTGATTATGATCAAGTTAGCTCCTTAACCGAATGTAAATTCCAAGCTTCTTTCTCTCGCGTTGCATCAAAATTGCACATCACTTTTTCTTCATAAATGTAATGAAATTATGTCTGTCTCCTACATTCTTCCTTCGGTGAACGAACATGGCCAGCGGCTGGTCAGCTTGTATACACGCATACAGTTGCAGAAAGTGTTAGCTAGGAGATACGGAAATGAGTATACCATCAGGGAATTGGGCTCCGGTAATCCGGAATGTGTACGTGTCTGACGGTACCCAACCTTGTATCACTGCCGGCTATCCTCTCTTCTTCATCCGCCGCACGTGATACGCTCCACTGGATATTCCACACAGCAGGCTCGCTCGTTCGTTCATACTCACTCTTCCAGCAATCCTACGGTTCTCATTTTCGTATACGTTTTTCTCGTAGCACTACACTCGTCGTCAAGTATCATGGATAATTTTCCACGGGGATGCTTTGGCATCCGGTCGGACCACAAGCGGCGTCAGTGCAGCGCCTTTTTTCCTCACGGCTGTCTTAATTAATTTCGCGTGCGCGTGTCGGACGTGGCGTGCCAAAAATCTTTCTGTACGGGCTCCAATCTCGAGTCTCGTTACGACGTATAACGTCGGTTCCTATGTATTTGTATATATTGTTGTTATTTCTATTGGATGTTTTAGATCATAAAGGAAAGAGACGTGGTAATCATTTTTTGCAAGTTATCCAAATTTACAACATCATTATAAATATTTTTATATCTACAATCCTGCTGAATGTATTCGTTAGACGATCAAAAATTCTATCGATTTGTAACCATTTTATTGATAAGTCATCAACTAGCCCCCTTGAACCTTGATGTTATTGAAAAATTGATTAGTTATAAACAAATACGTATTAGGAGGAAGGTAAATAAGAAATACAAATTTCAAAAAATCTTGATTTCTGAAATGTACAGAGCAATTTATCGGAATCGATAACTTTTATTAATATTAATATTATTAATATTATAATTATTAATATTACGAGGACTATTCGTCGTCCACTATATAATGCTATACTATCCCACTACGACTACACCCCGTCACGCATCGTGATTAAGGTGAGACGCAACCTCCATACTTACACAGATGTGCTGCTTCTCTTTCACTCCGCCCTGAGCACCATACTAGCCTATCTCTTTCGCGCTCATGGCTTGAGCACCTTATGACAGAAGGATGGAATCGTGACATCAGTTCAATTAACATTGTTACTTCGAAACGAAATTAATAAAATAGAAAATGCATCAGGCGTTCTTTAGGTCGCGGGACATTTGGAGGAGTTATTTCACGTTAACGGACACGGAAATAGATCAGATTGATGTACACGTTACAATATAAAAATGGCGCGGAAGTTAATAACAGCGTAAAAGCGTAAAATGAATAGCGGATACCTGAATCCCTAGATGCGGCGCTCCGATTAGTTAAGATTATCTTACGCGTTCGCAGGTGTACGCAAGTTACGCGGCATCGGGAGGCATCAGGGTACGTAGACACGGCCGGTATGTTTACACAACTGCTACAAAAGAAGCTAGAAAAATGTTTCAATTCCGCACATTCGTTGAATCATATCTTTCACAATATAGCGATTGATAGGATATTTGATCTAATATGTCTACACTGGAAAATGTCCCCAATCTTAATTATCGATCGATGGAATAATTTTCTGTAAAACACACTTAATCCGTCTCGTGACATATGACTTGTCGCACGGCGATTGGCCGGCCCTCCACGCTGAGCGTGAATCTCACCGATATTTAAATGGCCCGACAACGATCCTGAAATCATTCTGAACCAAGTACCCAGTGTAAAGAAGACTATACAAGCTCTTAAAAAAGAGCTATTTGAAAATGTTTTTTCTTATGATTGTTTTGTTGGGTGTCGCAACCGCGTTTGGTGAGTACCATATCATTATTGCAACTCATATTCACATTTCAAATTCACTTTAATCGTAACATCCGGGGATGTTATGAGAATAAATTATCGCAGCGAGTGGTTAATGCGAGACGGGGCTTAACACAAAATTTAATTACATCAAGCTATAGCTTTTAAATTATGGCTCAAAGTCAAAAAAATTAAAAAGCAAAATGAGTTCGTTTTTAAAATGTCTAATTGGCGAATATTACCAAAAAAAATTAATAAAAAAACTTGAGTCAGTTCTTCTTAATTATATACTTTGACAAGCTATAACTTAAAAATGAAGGCTTCACTAAAAAATTATATTCATCTTTAGGTTATTTTAAACGAACTTTATCGTGCTAGATGGTTTGGCATTATTATAGTGATACCTTGTTTCGTTGTACCCAAAGGATGAAGGATAAATGTGTAATTGAATTGTAACGTTATGCGCTGATTGTTGTTATTTAAAATTGGCGGGCTATTTTACGTCAACATTGATTCTCCCATTACCAAACCTAACGAGAAACGCCGAAATCTCAAGCCCATTTTTTAATTCCAACCTTTCGGAATTACTTGGGTAGGGCTGAGAATACCCGCTAACTGCACTCGTTGACTGCCGCCTAAGCTGTTCCACTGGCTCCGTAGACTGACTCGCGGCAAAAGAGGCTTTAGAGAAAAGTGATAGATCACTTAGATTTGGGACAAATTCATTGGCACTCGAATAACATAGAGAAAAAGAATCCTATTGTACTTACGGTTGCTTTCTTCGGGTTCGCTGGTACTTTTTCTGTTGTTGGCCGGTTGGGGAGATGACAACCGATGATCAAGACATTTGTCTTAAGAACGCGTGACTCAAATGTCTGTGAAATAAAGAACATTTATTTAGAATAAGCGTTTAATTTAATATTAATATTATAAACATTACCCCACTTTTACACCTTCGCGCTACCCACTCTGCTTAAGCAGTGTCGGTAACGTGGAGATGGTAAAGCGGAGTGGTGTGAGTACTCTGGTGAACACGGAAGACTAGTGATAAGAGCAGGATGGAGCAAAGGCGGCCACATACTTGGAATAAAATTTTTAACTCTTTAATTCTTACACTGCTGGCGACTGCTACGACGGCTCTCTAATCCAGAGTGACGACTATGAGAATTCCTCTTGCACAAAAGCACACACGCACACACACGCCTCATTACGTTCTCCACCAAAATCACTCGTCACCAAAACGCGTCGCTTTAAAACCTCCGTGCTGTATCGAGGATACACATTGCTTTTTAATGTTTGCGCGTAGGATGCCAAAGACAGACTGAATGCTCAGGATGCTGCTAGAGGGTAACATGGGCTTAAAGATAACAACCTCCTCTGAATCATAACCAGGTGTCCAGCGCTTTGAATGCATCGACAGCGGTTTTTCACGTGTGTATCGCTTTGTGCTGTGTTCTTCGTGAAACGCTTGCTCTATAGTAAACGGCGTAGAAGAGAGAGAGAGAGAGAGAGAGAGAGAGAGAGAGAGAGAGAGAGAGAGAGAAAGTTCAATTATAATTCTTTCATTATTAGACGATAAAAATAACATACACAGTAAGACCAGGAATTAGTTTTTAATTAATCAATATTTCATTGAAATCACTTTACACGTAAAGTTTACGTAATCTTCGCTCCGAGATTCCTCCGACGTTAAATTTAATTTTATCACTGTCCGATCGTCAACAGGTAGAAGCATAAGGTAATATTAAACGTACTTTACTATCGTTTTTCATTACATTATCGCTGAATCCACACGACATAAGATGCAGGAATACGATACAAAGTTGTCCACACCCATCCAACGTATTACTCTGTAGTTGTTTGAAGCCGTACCGATACAATTTGCAATTTCTTCGTAGCCGTGCGAGATGTTGTGGTATAATCGGTGGCAGCCCATAGCTATCAAAGTACATTTCTTTTCCATGATGGTCAACGTACATGGCGATCCAGTGCTCTCCAGTCTATCAGCAGGGTACACTGCAACGATCGAAAGCGAGAGATACTGTAGACTCTCGTAGATTTGTCTAGTATTCATGCTGAACACATAGTCAATAATTAACTGGTGACCTATACGCTTTGACAGACGTATATAAGCAAAATGTATTTCCCATCATCGTCGATCGTGTCACGACTGCGTGTTGAAGATATATCCTCTTTCTCATTCTCTTCCTCTTCGTCTGCCGACCAAACATTCATGTACGATTCTCCTTTAAGCGGATGCTCGCAAAGCTAATTTTTATTAGGAAAGCCTGCCGTATTGCACAGTGCGAAGACAACGTATCGCTTATCGTAGCGTGTCTGAAGCATTTTCGGAAAAATTTTAGCATAAATGTGTACAACGGTGCGCCCTCCTAATCCTCCAGGTTGGAAATTTCACGACTCGAGATATCGCTAAGAAGTATAGCCTTTTCGTGAACGCCCGTATAGATACGTCTTGATTTTAGCGAAATTAAGTTAGCGTATACTTGTTTGCAGCTCCCATCACCCTCGTACCATTCAAGACCGTGAAAAATTTTCGAGAGAAAATTATTCCGGCTTCTCGAAATCTGTGGTAGCCTACCACTACCACGGTAATTGCCTTCGGGATAAATTCCGAGTCTTTACCACGCATTCTCTGTATATCCACAACGATATCCATTTTCACGTCTAACCCGTGCAGATGCTCAAGTTAGATTGATTTGCTACTTACAAAGACGCTTCTACGCCACTCAACACGAGATATTAGTACATTTTTTCCCATATCCGGTAAAATCCACCATTACCTGGCGAGAGGTATCGATTTCAAAGACATTATCATGAGATGTTATTTTCACTCTCAGGCTGAGTACGAGTCTTCTTCTTCTTCTTCTTCTTCTTCTTCTTCTTCTTCTTCTTCTTCTTCTTCTTCTTATTGTTCATCTTCTATATTATTTTTCTCTTGATCACGCTTTTATTTTCATGGGAGATACGTCGCGGTTTACGTTCGTTCAATGAATGAGCAGTTTACGAAATTTTGCGTTTTTTATAACCGGACCCCTGCATGCGAGTGTAAATGTTTTCAGAGGCCTCTCTCGCGAATAGCATCTTTGACAGCTATATTTCTATCGAGGATATCGCCGGCAACGTTCACACCGGCACGCAATGCCTATTTAGCACCCTTCTTTAAAAATGGTAATACTCGACGAAACAGGTCCCCAAGAAAGAAGTTATTGTTATTAAGAAGATAAGTATTACACTTGTAATTGAAGGAATTCTAGAAAACAATCATGAAAAAAAATATCATATAATAACCAGAATCGAAATGAACAACTTGTAAATTATTACAATTAAAAGTGACATTATAAGGAAATTTATTACAAATGGTGCCCAACGTGGGGCACGAAGGAAGGTGGTAACACGAAGTGTTGGCATATTAATTGTTCGCAGAATTTAGTTGTTGTCGTCGTGTACATATAAATACTCGTGCAAGAATAAAGCATGCTCATATTTCTGACGGTCTAGCTACGAGTAACGATTTTAACGAACACCTCAACATAATTGCTAATATGAATGATGTTCAATCAACAGATTCACCGCTACGAGTATCAACCTCCACCAACGGATCACATTCTGATCTGCGTTTAACAGAAGAGTTGAAAAGTTTGAAAACGATACAGGCAACATTAAATAGCCCGTACTTTCAGAGGGATGGTACGTTGAATAAGACGCGTGCCAATACGGATCGGCGTATACAAGAGTTGATCCAGTTGCTTGCGGTATACAACACAGATGATATTCAGACTAACTCAAATGCTGAACGGGCTGGTACGCAGAATAAACTCCATGAATATTCATATAAAACCTCCGCGGTTTTTATCACCGTACTTTGAATACCCGGACTGCCACTATGAGTAATAAAATAGTATACGCTCGTACGGAACATCTGTCATTTCACGCATCAATTTAAAAAATTTTTTGACAAAATATGTTTCACCGAGGCCTGTAGGACCGCTTATCACGGCTGTCCATGGGATTTTTCAACGTGTATCCATATCGATGAGTGTCTATCAAACTCAATCAGCTGACTCTTAAATAAGCATATACCGCGGCGTCAGCTATTTTCGCAGCCTTGACGGGTTGATAAGACAGAGCGTGCGCCTAAGAAAATTTCTTCTTATCATCGTAAAACATAAGATTACTTAGAACAAAGATGCAAAGTATATAATCTTCCAATTATGATTTCCTTGTTATTTTTTCTCTTTCGCAAAGCCATTTCTGTGAGGAAGTATGGGACGAAGTTTACCCTTCACGTCTTTGAACTGAAAAATCAACCGCGGCAGACAAATTTTCATTACAGTTTTTTTTCTTCTCGACATAGAAAAGTTTCTCGTTATAACATCGCAACGATGTTACATTTGTTTGTGCGTGCCTTAATTTTTATCAAATTCGATTATAATGGTTTTTTCAGCCTCTTGAGTATGTGTACAACATTTTTACTCGATAGCTAAAGATTTATTAGACTTTTATGTAATTTTTCGTAAAATTTGAAAAATTCAAAATATTGGTAAATTAGCAATCGTGCATACATTTTTTTCAAATTCGATTATCGCATTTCTTTGATTCTATTAAGCATTCGTAGAAATTTTTATTATTATTATGAAAAACAAATCTTTGTATATATCTTTATACAAGTATAAACGTCTTTACAGATTCAGTGAAAACCATATTAAAAATCAACCAATACTCCTATAAGGCCGCCATAAAATATTGGTCTATTCACGGTTTCAAATACAATATTGTCTATCCATCGATTAATGCTGCCATGGCTATGTACATGGCATGTTCTAGCGCGTTGTACAAGACTGAGCGATGCCTTAGACTTGTTCACGATAGTTTAGAAATTTTCGAACCTGACGAATCCAACTTGGTGGAGATTAAATCCCTCAGAAAAAGATTTAACGTGAGTTTCTCTACAAGGATACAAACGAGTAGAAAACAAGAGCGGAACATATAATATTAACGTTTTATCGCGTTATTCACAGAATTTGACAAACATCTATTTCCGCATGGAGAACACGATGGAATACGAAAATAATTCTCAACTTAAAGAAGAGTTCACTGTATTGAAGAATTATTTTGGACCATCGGAAGGGTCGCTATCCGACACCTTTATACGGAAATCAAGCCATTTCACAATCTCTATGAAAGACGAGACTGACATTAACGGCAAGTCGGATCACTTATCACTTACGTTACTTCCTTTTCTCTATACATATCCTACTCTATTCCTAGTATCTTCATCGCACGTGTTTCGTTCTTATTTATTTGTATTTTTTTTTCTACAGAAAATTCTCTCGAACTAACGAATAGATTGATATTGAAGGCCAAGTGGGGCTCAAAGATCGACAGCGCGCAAACCACCAATAGTCCATTCTATAGCTATACAAAGAAATGGGTCAACATACCGACCATGTACTACTATGGCACGGTCGGTTACCGTGCATTTCCTGATCTCAACGCCAAGATCCTTAAACTTGACTTCGAGGTACGTATGCATGGTTCTTGACGAAAAAAATGGCATCAGACAACGCGTTTATCAAGGGTGTACGGCAATCAACTTAAATCCAACTTTGAGATCCTAAATATAATATAAATAACAACTTTATATATAATAACAAATTTCAATATTAATACAAGGATAAGCTGAACACCACTCAAGTTGAACACCACAAAGGCAGTTGTGCACCGAAGTTATGTGCGAAACGTCTGTACACGCTGACAGCTGTACATCGCCTAACCGTACATACCAATCTTGTTCCGCTAAAATGGCGACAGTTTGTTGTTATGGCTGTAGTTCCTGCTTAAATCTGTAATTAACTAGCTAACGCAGATGAAAAGACATTTGAACTTTCTGTAATTCTTATGAGGTATAAAATTTACTGGCCGAAGTGGTTAAAGGGTCTGACTCTCGATACTCTATATACCAGTTTAATTATCTCGCTCAAAACTAAACTAATCCATCCCTCTTTTGTACATGATAATAGCTTATTAAATATAAATGAGGTTGAAATTCATTTGAACGACTATGACCGGACCGTTTCTAAAGTTGTTACAGATTTTTTCTATATTTTTCTCTAAATTTCTCTGCTATGTATTGAATACTGCTGCAATTTTTTCCGCTTAACCTCTGAATTATCATTCTTCAGCCATTATCACATTCTGTTTTCCACGTCGAACCTATATCAGCTCCAGATAAAATATGTTTTTATTTTGGAAAACTCCAATTCACTCGAGTAATGTAAGTTTCGGGGATTTCAGAGAAATTTTTCGGTAATATCTACTAATTCCCTTACTGGAACCAATAGTAAACCTTTCCAGAGAAAAAAAGTATTTTTCTCTCAAAATTAAAAACACTTATTTTCACATGAGCTCCTCACCAATATCTATCATTGTCACACGCCCAATAATTATACATTTTTTAAAATAAACTATGATTTTATTTCGGACAGTCTTTAATTTTTTCGAATAATGCAGGTTTGGATAATTAAAAAAATTATACGAATTTAACTTTTACATCTCCTCATCGCCTCACGTGTGTCAATAGTTGATTTCTTCCGCGAACTTACGATTGCATGTTAAAAAGGTCTGATTTTTCCGATTAATGCAAGTGCATGGAATTTTCATGGAATTATCACTTATTCTTTATCATCAAGGCGTTCTATTACTCGCATCGATAGTAGAATTTTTCAGAAAAATAAATTACGGTTTTTACTATTTATCTCAAGTTCTTGCTAATATTAATATACAATTTTCTTAGTTATCTTCACTTATTCGCGTCACGAAAATTTAATAAGTTTATGGACTTTAAGGACAGTTGGCAGGAAAAATCAGATATTTTCCGGTAAATTTGAAACCTTTTGGTTGACGAGGCACGCAGAAATTTTCAAAAATACTCAGACTTTCTTTGAAACTTTTGACAATCTATTCGAACGAGTTAGAATAAATTAAAATTCCTTGAAAGGGGAATCGCATCGTAGTAAATCGACGCGATGCTACTCGGTTGTTAACGGAAACCGTAATTCGAATTTCTCTGCCACTTTTGATTTGTCGGATAACAGCCGAAAACTATGCCGAATTCGACAGATTATTCGTGGTGAAAATTTTTGAATAGTTCTATCTCTTGTAAGTACGATGTAACATAAACACGATGTGCTATGCCGTTTCAAAGTATTCCGAGGATACACTGTTTTTTTTACCGTGATTTTGTTTCAGGGGAACGACGCGTCGATGTTCATCATTTATCCCGACAGTATGAAAGAGCTTGCAAAGTTACGAAATAAGCTCCAAAATGTTACCTTCAAAAATCTTATGACAACCCCGATGATCACGAACCATAACAGTTCTGTATGTCTGCCGAAATTCTTTAATCAGATTAGCGGCAGCTATCTGCATCGAGCCCGGAGTGTAAGCGTCAACTTGGCTTACTTTATTGTATATTAATATTCTAGGATTCAGGATAATCGGTGGCACTTGAAAAATTACTGCAAACTGCATTTGGACATTGCTATCTTAATTTTTCCATAATTTATTAAGTCTATTCAATAATTATGTCAATCAATTTTGCCTTAATGGAAACTTGGTACAGTTATTTTAAAAGAAAAACTAAATATTTCAGGAAATTCACACTTAATCGATTTTCACTTCAAAATGTCACATTATTAACGCAACTGATGATTGAATCTTATTAGAAGGTGGATGTTATCAGTGAAAACAGAGATTCACAGAACTTTACCGACTCATCTCACGGTGGCCGATTCACATTGTTCAACGTCGACAGTTATATTTCTTTAGAAATCAACGAAGAGGGTGCCACGGTTGGAGGCAAGCATTGTAAGTTTTCGAAAAGTTTACTACAATTTTTTATTTTACTGCTACAAGAGAATTTTCGCTTTGGTTGAAGAATTTCTAGGAGAGTTGCTTGGTTTTGCATTTAAATTAGGGATGGGTGACCATTTAGAATTTCTAATTATTCGATGGAAAATTATTGATCAAATATATATATATATTAAATATCTATATGAAAAATTCATGCGATTCTTTACTCTGTCCATAAACGCAAGGATTGCCTTAATAAAATTAGATAATTGGCACTTTATTTCGATGTTGTAAATAAATCACAAGCTTTTCCGTGTATTTACGTAGAATGAAAGAAAATGTACCTTGTTTTTCAGGGCCTCAAGTTTCCGAAAGCCGTTATTTACAACGTGTACATAACTGCGAATACAACGTAAATCGCCCTTTCATCAGCCTAATTATGGTAAATGATGTACTCATCTGCGCCGCGTTCATTTCGAATCCTCGTACAAGGTATTAAGTATCTCAGTGCCCAGTACCGATTATATCACTCGTTGGTATTGTTTATCAGACCTTATAAGTATAGTTAATAATTCTAAAGAGAAAAAATGCAATAACTATCCAAAAGAAATTTTAGAATAGGGCATTTTTAGAATATTTATCTTCGATGCACAAAATAAAAATTATGAATGCAGACGTAAATGTTCTTGACTTGAAAAAACTGTAATAAACAGAACTGTGATTTCAAGAAGTTTTCTCAAGAATATAAATCGAAAAAGTCCATATCGCAACATAATTTTTCTTTTAAATTAGAGTCCAAATGCCAATATTTGTTTGGTATGTAAAAGGCGCTCAGGTGATGTATACAATACATATTCATACCAATGAAACACAACACATTAATTTGTATTAAAAAATAAATCTTTGTACTCGATATATGCTATTGGTGCACGTATTTCATTGACCATGAGCGAAATGTTAATAAATATTGATACAGTGCAAAAAACAAAGAAATACAAATTTATTTAGAAAAATAATATAGCGGAACATCATTCGGTTAAGAACTCTAATAACGAATCTCAACAAACGATATTTCCTTGGTACCGTCGTCATTCAGCAACATTTATCTCTACAAGTTCAGATTTGATTGTACAAATATATGGACTATGGAATAAAATAAAACTGACATGCAATGAATTCCTCGAAAAACTCTCGTTCCACCGCGATTGCCCATTGCGCTGTCTTACTCGCACTCATTGCAGCACAGTTGGTATAGCGCATCACTTTAATTGAATATCTTTCTGAAAAAATGAATAAAAGTTCACTGTCGTATACTAACTATTTCATCGCACTTTCACAAACTTGCGTAAATTATATAGTTATGATAATTTTTTATATATTTTCAACATAAAGACAACTGCGACGCTATATCGATAACCCTGTGTCGATATACAAATACTGACTGAATCGCCTACGTTCTTTCTCTCCCTTCACAGTGAGCGTTAGCAACGAGTATGAAAGCCATCGTGTGGCACGTCAATATATACAAGCTTCTCATTAATTTCTTTAAAACCCTTTTTTCTTTTTGAAATCGCACCTAATAAAACAATCCATAAACAAAAAATAAGATCATGATGCACATAATTTGTGTACCATATTCTGTCAAGACATGTTTAGCTGCTTCGGAATACATTGGATATGAACAAACAAGCATAATCACGCTATGTCCATGACATGCATACAAATGGAGAGGAAAAATGAAAATCGTCGTTGAATATGACACCGCTCCGGAAATTGATGATCTCTCCTTCGGAGTGATCGTTTTTTTCTTTGGGAAGCTTCCATCCGAAAGCGATGCTTATCAATGCGATACAGATGAATACTCTTGGTTTCCAGCGTCGACGAGTCGACAAAAATATTTGTATACTGTTAATTTAATACGAATGAACACGATTTAAACTTCATTCGCATGATGCTTAACTTCACTTAAGATTATATGACATACCACAGTCGGTTAAAAAAAAAATGTTTACCCATTTTTTTAAGGGTACCGCGGATTTCGGGACAAAAACAAATAATAGATCTCTTTGTTCATCGTTACGTACATTCAAATAATTTGATTTTATCCTGAAACATCCCGCTTTCTTGAAAAAGTAGGTAAACAGCTTTGGATACCGAACAGGTCCCGGGTGCGTGACAGGGAGAATTCGTCACATCGCCTTAAGGGGAGGTGAAACACTCGCACCATCCCCGAATTTTTTGAGATTTTTTTCTTGTAGCACACTGAACAGAATTTGATATAATTTGGATAGTGGACGTATGTAAAACTCTGTTGTAATGATAGTTAAAAAAGAAGAGAGAGAATTCGAAAATACTGTGGTACGTGGGGTGGGATCAGGAATCGGCGATAAGAGTCGATTATTTCTGTGGTACCGACCGCTGGTCAAGGGTCCTCGTTACTCGCACGAGAGTGAGAATTGTTGTGTTTGTGTGTACAATTAATGTGTAATTGTATTTTTATGTTTGTAAGATATTACAAACATAAAAATGGATATACTGTCCGTTAACGCGTCGAGAGCGTCTATAGAAGAATTCCATTGAGTGGAAGCTACGAATAAATATAATTTGAAGTTTTAATGCGCGATAACGATGCTTCTGTCGATACAGTCAGCAACATAAAAATATTGTCTTGCTCGGACTGCTAACTCGACCTCATCTCGTACGATTCTGAAGGCATTAACGACTTAAATAGAATAATTTTTCAATTTTAGAGGATTATAATATTTTTTTTTATGGCACGACAATGAAGTTCTGGTACCAGGTAAAAATATAGATATCTATGTATTTCGTATGGTTTCGGATACGTTATCTCGTCCTCCAGGTTTTCCGATGCCCAATATCATCTAGCGATTACAAAGCAGCCGCCATCTACGTCACGAGTTGGAGGGGGATCGGGAAAAACCACCGTTCACCGACGATATTTCGTTCTACTCACATTTATTTCAACACCGGCTTCGTATCGGTATTTCCTAGGACGCGGTGTTAATTCCTATTATTCTCTGTATCAAATGAGAGTGACGCAATGCATGGTAGTAGTATAGCAAGAGAGGGTCTGGACTTTTGAACCAACTTTTGAACCAACGCAATCCATAAGATATTTAAGAAAATCAGATTTACATACTTTTAACTTGTAACAATTGAATGGTGTTGGATAGAAATACGATTATCGGCCTAGTTTTTACGTTGTATGTAGCTTAATTTGAGCTTCCAGCATCGAGTTTACTACGCCTCTACGTCATATCGCTACGATGAAAAGTAACGTGTGGCAACACCTTATCGGTTAGCGGTTGCCTCAACCCCACTCCACCTATTCCAAAATCTTTACATATTTTAATGTTTTGTTTCTTCTGAAGTCAACATTGTTATCATGTTTTTGACACATTGATATCGAAGAGGTTAAAACCGCGCGGTCGAGTAGAAAAATATATAGATGGAATCAATGTTGCCAAATAGAAATCAAGAAATATACTACGCGAATCGTTGAAATAACAATTTTTTTCATTTTTCTAATTATATGGAAACATTCAATGAATGGTTTACACATGGAATAATTTATTGATTGAAAATTGTTATTTCTAAGATTGTCGAAAAGATTAATAAGAATAAGTATTCAGCATAAGTAATGATATGACTAGCCTGCAGCGACAGTGTATGTGTATGTGATTAGCTTGCAAAATTGCAATAGATATATCTTAAAAACGGATTACTCGATCAACCTGAAACTCTGCATACGAATCCGGTCGCAACCTTCATGCAATTTTCGCCCAAATCGCTAACGGGTATCTTATTTTATGGTTGTTAAATTTTTTTGAAAAAAGAATACACGCTCTCTAACTTTCATAAACTTTTATCTATGGAGTTCAAACTTTCTACGAGAATAGGTCAGGGAACAAGGTTGTTCGGTATTGAGTTTTGCAAAAATCGATCAAGGCGTCGAGATTTTATAAAATCCTGAATTTTTATAATTTTTCGAACAAAATGTATTTTTGCTCTAACTTGAATTTAGTAAGAATCGATTAAGGGGCTTAACCTTTATGAAATTTGCAATTTTACCAAATTTTCAATTTTATTGAAAATATTAATACCACTTCTATACGACGTGAATGAGATGAAAGTAATGTGAAAATTTCAAATTTACGCGCCTTTTTTACTCTTTATTTACTAGGTTTAGCGGCAGAAGTTTGAGGTAATAGACTTTTAACTGTAGGAAAAACGACGATGCACTATCTATTACGCAGCACAAAGTATTAGATTCGTACGTTTATTAAAGAAAAATTGAATATAACTACAAAAACTGGCTATACGCAGATAATATATTTATGATTATAAAGCATTCGTATCTGTCGTTTAAACCTTACAATTTTGAACTATTTCCGAGTTTTACCTATTTTAGCGTTTAAAAGATAAAGAATGCCTCTCTTTTTCTTCGAAATTCCTTTCAATTTCCATTAACCAGCGAGTAAATATTTGGTTGATCGTATGTATACTCGGTACGATAACGGATCGACGGTGCAAATAAGTACCAGGGAAGGCAAACAGAACGCAAGCTGACATCGCAATGGATCTTCGTATTTGATTTTACCACTAATAGATCAAATTGATTAGTATGCCGAAGCGCAATAACCTTGAATGTTCGATTCTCCCCACGAATTCGATTGTCACCAAGTAGACTTCGACCCCTTTGTGCCTAAGGAGTGGCACACTACCATTCGTTGCGGCATGGATTATCGCGTAATCAATTCCTTAAATTCGATCTCAGAGTCCGATAAAACAACCACGATAAAACAAAACGGTATTAATGTTGCCATATCTCACTTTTTTAACAACGAACAATATTATATATATGCACGACTAACACGCAACAATTCATACCTCGATGATTAAGCTACTCGTTAATTTGAAATAAACGAAGTACTTGAAATAAATCTTGGAGAATAAACGTGTACTTACATCGATCGTAGAGAAAACGTTATGACGAGAAAAAAATGACGACGTATACGCGGATGTCAAGGTCCCTGGATGGATGAGGTCAAAACAAAGTATCGATATGGGGCAAGAGGTCAAGTGCATGGTTATATGGCTTTGATCCCTGCACGGAATACGCATGTCCTGACCTTTCGTATCTGCGAAACTTGGCGGATGGTATGCACAGCAGCGCCGTGACGTGTCCGAACCGCGCATCGACCGCCAATCGTATTATTATTATTATTATTATTATTATTATTATTATTATTATTGTTGTTGGAATCCGATCTCACGACGCGTCGGTGAGCCAACTTAATTCAATTGTCTCAAAATAATTAGTTTTTTTTCAGAGTATTTAGACGAATACATGCGTGCACGTGTAAGTCCACGTGTAACATACGCTCGCACACGCCCAGCCGTGGAAACGCATAATATACACAATTCCATCGCTCTATACAGGACGTGGATAACGTCCTTTTGAAGGACAATGAACAGCAGGTGAGTCAGAGCGCGTTGGCTCTTGCCGAACAATAATCGAGGAACTATTCATCGCAAGACGAATTATTATGCCGATGTCGATGTAATGATGCTCGCAGGTAAATTTTATATAATTATCGCAGCAGAGCAACAACCATTAAAAATCCGTTATTCATTCTGAAACTGCAACTCTGCGTTGTTGTTCTCCAAATATTCATGTTGACTATTTGATCGAATATTGGTGGTGAATCAAAAATAAAAGCGTTGGAATAAAGAATTAAGAAGAAGAACGTTAAGATTGATTCGAATCGTTTTCGCGTGACCTCTGCGCGGTATGATGTGCATCGTAAATACATAAAACCTAAGTTTGTGTTGTTTTTGTCACACAAACCGCAGGGAAAAAATCAGGTCGCTGTAAAAAAGCTTCAATGTACGATAATTATTATATTCATTGTTATTCATCAATTTATTTTATTTATTAATAAAATGTAAGCGAGTAACTAATTTATTTTTGCCTGTTATTTAATGTGTTTTTGATAAATAAAATTTTTTTTTTTTTCGCTTTTATACATCCGTTTGGTGCAAACCGAGGTAAACTGCATCGTACATGTGCCTAAAAATAAGTGGCCCATGTGTTACCGTGGTTTCTCATGTGAATTCAGCCTGTATAGCGCCTCTGTTCTGCGCGCGCGTCTCAAGCAGATTTTCGTAAGCGTTCGAGTAATCGAGGCTCCACTGTATACTTCGATCGGAACGTCCCGGCAATAGCTATTTCCTCGTTTAACGTTCAGTCGCCGTTCAGTTTTATCAAGCGACGCACAGAGCCTTTGAGCTCCCTACGAATGCTGGTTCTCGTTACCGGTGCGGTGGCTCTCTTTCTCGTCCCTGCAATTTTATTCCGCGACGCTGACATACCAATTTTCCAGTACAGTGAGTTGTTTGGTGACGTGCACAGGGTGGATGTTGCCTGCTCTCCCGCACAGCTGCGTCGTCGCAGCCAAGCAGTCTCTCGCCGAAAGGGGCGGATTGGGGGCGGTGTGGTTGTACCAGCAGCCGCATCACGCTCAACATCTCGCATTTATTTATAACTCCACAAATAGCGAATATTCACTAGTGACAATTCTTCGTTTCGTTCACGAGTACGTGCACCTAAAGTAAATAACAATTTTTTTGTAAATAACCGTAAGAGTGACGTGATAATATTGGCAACTAAAACAAAACTGTATTACCGGCGCGGCTACCTTATAAATAAATAATGTGATCGACATTGCTGAATGCATTCTGGAAATCGACAAGGTACGCTTGCGTTATGCTCGTTACACTCGAGTTTCTATTATACATAACTTACGTAAGTTTGATGCAGGATGGAGAATCTACGTTGAAAGAAGTTTCGTTGGTCATTATACACGGGCTATATAACTGTAATCAATATTCACGCACGACAATATTTCTGTTATCACGCGACGATTGTCACACGTGCTGCATATGCTCTTGCAACTATGAAATAGGCCAACTAATTACTCTGCGGCACTTAAGTGCTTTAATTAAATAATACTTCCTTGACACAAAATCATATTTCTCACACTCGACGCAGTCCTTTCGCAGCATCTAGTCAAATAACAGTTCAATATCTATAATTATAACAATATAAAATGTAATATTATTTGATATTTATTAATTTTTTTAATAAGATGACGGTAGTGCTGTTTGGACTTAATTTTTTCGTTTAAATCGCCATTTTGACAACGTACATATATGGAAAAAAGCCATTTGCGATTAGACCCAATACTTGTTTGTCTTTGTATGGCAAAATTAAATATTTGGTAAACATTTTTTTTCGAGGCATCTACGGAATCCAGAAATATCCAGAAATATTTAAGATATTCTTGACCGGCTATTTCAAGCCAAAAATACGATACAGAACGCTGATATAGAGATATAAATATTTTTTTGAGAATTGAAAAGTGACACAAACAAATGTAACTCGTGCAAACCACGAGTAGTATACTCGCGAGCAGTCAGCAAAGTGTTAATTATGTATGCATCTAATCGCTATGTACATAATATTATTCGTTTCAAACGCGACCATCGTTATTTTCCTATACATATATGAGAGACAACGTTAAAGCTTTTGACTTTAAGCTACATGCAAGATTCTACTATATAATTTTTGTTTTAATTGTTCGATTTTTCTATTATCTTTTCTATTGCAATGTAACAAGAAGTCATGTAGGTGGGAGTAATATCATTCATGACACTGGTAGACTTTACACAACTGGTACCCCGAATATCTTTCATGCAGTTCCCGCTGTCTTATTATTATTCCATGTCATTATCGTATATTACTTTTGACAGTTTTTACAATTTTCTGTATTCGTAGAAGGCAGTGTTTTTTTTTTTAACTCTGTGAAAACATTATTTGAATAAGAATGTATACACAAATTATTATTAATTTATTTCTTATGCATGAACCAAGTTCATCGAAAAATGAGGACGCAAGGTGCAAGGTTCTACTTTGATACAAAAAAAACACGACAACGCGTTGTTCACTCGTTGCCTTCTACCAACATAGCGTCCACAAACTTGACTATCACATACTTTGTTCTGGTACGTGCGTTACAAGGTAACTGGATCTTCCCCACCGCTGTTAGAAGAAAATGAGAAAGCAATGTGCAACGTACTACTTCGCATCGTTTATATATACGAATCTCTTGTTCGTTTTTAAAACATAGATCCAAGTAGCTTGTTCGTCGTTTTGATTGGTTTTTAACGTCGCGCTTGGAGTTTATTATTCGCAGACTTCAGATAGTATATCATGAGTAATCGTACCTAACAACAAAACACAACACCACGTAGTGCAAATAGAAACTATGTAACAAAATAATAATATAAAAGAAAATACTGTTATGACACCGTGCAATTAACGTGTGCATTCCTACGTAAGTAATATCAAAACGTCGCTGTATTGCACACAATAAAGCTGTCTTAAGGGGATGCTGGAGTAGATTTTTATAACGATTTTGGTTGGTGAAAATAGGCTATTTCGTAGTATACTCTGTGCATCGTCGATATGCTGCGGATATCGAAAACGCTTCGACGTCCGGTTGAATATCGGTTGAAAACATGCAAAAAATTATAATAATCGTATATCACTGACCCTTCAAAAATTCAATATGGCCGCTCGAAATGTCAACAACATACACGTCAACACGTGTAGAGTGTGTACCGCGATCGAGTAGTCCGTCTCTATTTACGTTGCCGTAAACAGCCAAACTATGCGAACGCGGTATACTCTACGTTAATTTTTTCTGAGTGAACGACTTTTTGACGATATTGAAATGTTTGGAAAACCTTAAAAAATTCACGTCCGATCCGGTTTGACGTATGCGAGTCCCAGAAATGTGTATATCCTACAAAAGTGATGTTGTTGAGATTTCAAGCGGCCATATTGGATTTTTGAAGGATCAATGATATACGATTATGAGAGTAGACCATAATATCCCAATTACGCGACACCGGCATAACATTTGGTGGCAGCGCTGGGATCAGCTGAAGTGATAAGTAATAAGATTACGTGACAAACAAAAAAGTGATTCTGGACAACGTGTAGTGTGACATTGAAGTGACGACTACGACCCGTGCTAAGACACCAGTGTAGCTCGTAGAAACCCGACTAATCTAACGCGAAGTCGCGTCGTACGGTCGGTGCGGTGAGACATAGCGGTCAACCGTTTAAGGTCCGGATTGACGGTGTCATGTCAACTCGCGGATAACGCACGAAGTGTACAAACAAGTGCTCGCGGGAGTGAACTTGTGATAAAGAAATATTCGAAAAAAAAAAAACAAAAATTGTTTATATTCTCAAGGTTTGGAGGGAATATTTTTGAGTCGAGCCAACCGCGAAAGTTGCCACATATCGGGAACTAGAGGCGCGATACCAAAACGTAGGGGAAACTCGCTAGAAACTACGTTACCTGGCGAGGGGGTGGACTCCGCCGCCGGCTTAGCTGCAGCAGTTGGGAACATCGCGTTCAGGACGCGCTGGGCGTTGTCAGAGCTTTCGCCGTCAGAACGAATTCCCACTGACAGGCAAGAGGCCCTTGCAGGCCGACTGACAGCACAGTTGGGCGTAAATCCGCTTAGGGGTGCGTCATTCAGGATCACGACACTACCGTCAGTGACGATCCGTTCGACATGGCCACCGGCGAGCGAACGTTTTCCGACAACTGCCGGTATGACGACGCGGCCATCACTGCCGGAACGGGTAAGACAGCCGTACGATGCGGTCGACAAGACTTACCGTAACATGGAGAGAGCTGTATGCGAGCGCAAAATGAAGCAACGTGAGCTAGAGATGATGCAGCACGACAACGAACAGAGCCAGTGTGAGCTCGAGCTGGAGCTCAGGCTCCAGGGTGACGAACCGTCGGCGCAAAGGAACCTGGCCGATACGCTAAATGAGGTAGGGGCAGATGAGTTCCGGAAAGGACGAGGTCGGGAGAACACCCGCCACCACCGCCACGGCAGAGGCAAACTCAATTCGAGGAGCAGGATCATCCTCCGACAGATCGCACGTCGCGAGGGGAACAGCCGTAGACACGGAACTCACATGGTCGAACGCTTCACCTCGGGTTGGCCCTAACAACATAAAACATTTTGATGGAAGCGACGCTGACGTGCTGGACACCTACCTACGATCCTGCGAGTCCGTCTTCAAGCGAGCCGCGGATGGGAATCACGAGATACTGCTGGAGTTGGTGCTCAGCAGCAAGCTCGTAGGTAGAGCAGCCCGAGAGATGAAACACAAAACCATCCTCGCGTTGGCACAACTCAAGACCGAACTGGAGGCCCTGTACGGGAAGCCGAACTCTCTGCCTGCACTACAGGTCGAGTTTAACTCCCTCCGGCAGGGTCAGGGTGAGGATATCGCGGTATACGCCACCAGGACAGACCGTGTCACCGTCGACATCATCGAGAAGCTCACTGTCGAGGGACTGCAGAAAGAGGTTAGCGCAGAACAAAAGCGGGCCGACGCAGTCAGCACAACAGCCCTGGAGGCCGAAAAACGCGGGAGCAACAGAGAAGCAAGCCCAGCAGTACAAGAGGCCCCGGGCCACGGACGGCAAGAGACCCTTGCCAGCTTACAGTACCACGAGATTGTGAAAACCTCGAGCGAGGAAAGCGACAGCCTATATACACTATATGGAATGGAAGAAGACAGTCCGACAAATGTATGGGCATAAGCAATACCCCATACCAACTCGAGCACGTATCAGTAGATACTACTACGTGGACACAACAGAGAGTCACGTAGTAATTGACAAGGAGAATCGGAATTTCCTTAGGATGACAAACATTGACCTGCAGAAGTCCAAAGAATTGAGCAAATTGTATATTTGCCTGCCTACACATTCTTCGATTTCGCTAACGAACGACACCCCCTGCGAGGTTCAGATATTCGCGAAGATCAACATGGACAACGGCGAACGATGCGCGATACGAGTTATGCAATTAACTAACACCCTCATCCACCCAATGCAGTAACGAGGGCGATGGAGATACGTCGCATTAACCCCAGAACCCATTGGGATAAACTGTAGAAAGAAACCCACACGGCATGAGGTTTAAAATAATACGGGAATACTGGCTTTGGTTGGCGTATGTATTGTAACCGCCCGAGATTTAGCATCAAGACCATCGGGCGAACGTCGCATGTCACCCGGAAAAATTATCTTCCGTCATTCAACTTAAAATTAACGGAGATTGAGGCTCAGGCGCTCCCAACATAGACCGAGAAGAACATTCCACTATTGAGCGTGCTGCGAAATCCAGAGGAGCTTCGGAAGCTCGGAACTCGAGCAGACCGAATAATCGAAAATCTCGACACCACCGGGGACTGGATTCAGCCCATCCATAACCTGAATTCCTACTCACTGAGTGCAATAGCCTTGGTCGGCTTCGTTCTGTTTAAATGTTTCAGATATCAATGAAACAGAACACCGACAAGGACGAGCGAGGTAATGACCCTGGCAGCCGCCGAGGTAAACATCAATCTCGAGTCACTCGGACGACAACAGCCAGACAAGCGACTGCGTTCCGAGCTGGCCAGGGTATGCAACACTCGCCCCCTCAAACGAGTGCGACTCGCCCACCCCGAACGACAATAAGAAAAGATATGGAAAACATTAATGTATTATAAACGTCGTTGAGATTATACTTAACCACGGAATATACTGAATATATTTAACGCTGGTAATATTCTCGACGTAATTTGTGTCAGGCGTCCACCGGTCGGTTTACGGGCACGTCCCGCCGTTGACCACGCGTTGTCGATCCTCGGAGAATACGTTTGAGAAGGATTTTCAAGGGTATACACGTATAGATTTGCGTACAGGTTTAAGCATGAAATAATTACCGTTTATTGAACAAAGTAAATATGAACGAATTAAATGATAAATGGTTAAAGGTATGGAACAGTAAGTAAGTAAGAATGATAATAAACTGTTTGGGTTGGGTATTAATAACGGCCACGTCGGTCCACGTTCTCGTTATCGTTAATCGTTGGTGCTAGACCGTAGTGTCTTTTTCGTAGCGTGAGGACTATCGCGCGTCGTTGGCTGTCGTTGCTCGTGACGCTCGACTAGAACTGCGTTGCCAGGCCACTGCCTGCGGGTACGCGGGCTCGCGCCTGCGCCGTAGGCGTTGACGGCATGGCTCGCGTCGTCTCCCGAAGTTTGGTCGGCCGAAGTCGATCGCATTCGGATAGGGCGTTTATAACAAATGTATCAGCGATCAAAAATTGTTGAAATGTAAAAACGAAATATTTATCGAAATGTCATAATTTTCAAAATAACATGTACACGAGAAACCAACGTTCCATTACATTGGAATATTCTATTACATTCGTTCAAAACGAAGTCCAATTCCCGGTCGTATGATCGACGCCGAAAACGCCGACACGGCATGAGGCGACTCGCTTGGCGATTGACGATAGGTGAACGTAAAAATTACTAACGAAGGGGTTTTCGTAATCGCAATTAGCAATTGCTTTACGAAAATCAGTGAAAAGTTTAACATCAATCTGAACGATTGATCGCGGTTCGGCCCGAGATATTAAAGTCTAAAGGTAGATTCAGAAATAACTGGTTGGTTCCTCGTCGACCACTCGAGAACACATTGAATTACTATATTATTCTTTTCTTGCCACATAATAGATAACGGAAAGTTGCCGTTGTCTATAATAAACTATCGACTATTACTTTTACCGTAAATTCACGTGTTTGTCATTTAGATCTATCTCCTTATCGGCAAACGGGCATATTCGCGCCACGCCAGTGAAACGCATACTCCCGTCGGAAGTACAAACTGATTTTGCAAGTATTTTTTATTTGCAGGAAGTGTAAAATAAACCATCATGAGGACAGCATCATGCTACGTAAGACGCCTTATGATCGCAGCGTTATTAGCTGCACTCGTGTACTGCGTGGTTCAAGTTATGAAATCCGAACTCCGATTAAACGATACCGACCTTTCGAATTCGGATAAACTGTGAGTTAAATATTCTAAGATCATCAATTTTTCTTTTCTTAATAAGTTCTATAACAAAATTATGTTTTGGCTTCAGAATGCGTATATCAGAATTGATAAAAGAATCGGGACAGCAAGTATTGTACATGGGGTGAATAATTTTGTTTTTCATTTTTATAATTAAGAATCGAAATTACTTCGTTCGTACCAAAAAGTGGATTAATATGTTTGAATATTCTTCTGACAATATTAGTGATGGAGTTCCAGCTTGTAAGCTACCGGAATTGGATGTCTTGAATCCAGAAATAATAAAATTCATACACGATGTTCCTCAATTGAAATGTGACCCTCAGGATTGGGTTACAGTGGAAGGTTCCAAATTGTCTATTGTGGACAGAGTCAGAGAGCATTATGGCTCCATAACTTGTGCATTTAGTGGTAAGCTTCGCTTAATTAATTTCTTTAAAGAACAATATAAATTCCGAGTAAAATAATTTTATGTCGACAAAGAGCAATAGAGATTGCGACTAAAATAATTTGTTGTATTTACTTTTATTCTAAAAAATTTGCAGAAATATTGAGAGTCGATGATTTCAATATTAAACTCATGGAACCACGAGAATCCGACACATTTTACATTCTACGGCACAGCGATTTTGCCGACGTCAAGTGTGAGTCGAAAACTGGTAAACAGTAAGTAGTTTTTACGTTTGTAAAAAAAAAACGTCATTTTCTAAAACTCAAGAATTTCTCTTCGTTCCAATTACCTAAAAGTGCTATAAAGATTGTATCACAAATAGAATATTATGGAAAAAAGATATAATGAAAACATTGCCATTTTCTTTTCATAATATTACAAAGCGATTAAGAGAAAATTGTTGTTTAATTTTTATCAATTTTCAAAATGATTTTAATCTCGAACGTTCATTATTTAAAAAATTTTTTTTCAGGTGGCACAGCGTATTGGCAGGAGTTAAAGACGATCCCGCAATTTTCAAAACTTTTACATGGGACAAGGTTTCGAACGATAATAAACTGAGGGTCAACGTACTGATGTTCGGTTTCGACTCGTTGTCGCGTAACACATTTATAAGAAAGTTACCAAAGACATATCACTATCTTAAGCAAAATTTGAACGCTCAAGTACTGGAGGGTTACAACATTGTCGGTGATGGCACACCGCAGGCACTCGTACCGATACTCACTGGTAAAATTGAGCTCGAATTACCGGAAACTCGGAAGCGAATGGGAGAAAAAGCGAATTACGTTGATGTTTATCCAATGATATGGAATCGTTATAAAGAAAGTGGTTATATCACGGGATTCATGGAGGACGTTCATCACATTGGAACATTTACATATCGTCTGAAGGGCTTCAATAAACAGCCAACCGATCATTACATGCGAACATACTACCTTGCCGCTTCGCCCTACTTTAAATATTCTCAAAAATTCTGCCTCGCTGGTCAATCTCGGCACATGGTTCGTCATTCTAGAAAATAGACAAAAACATATTGCAAAAAAATCTAGTATCATAAAGTTATATTATTAATTAACTTATTATATTATTAATTGGATATTTAGTTTGATTCACTGTTTTAAAAACATTAATGTTAAATTCGAAAATATTTAACCGGGTATCCATTGATTTTAGTACAAAAAAAAATGTTTCATTTTTGTTTATGGGTAAAATATCCTCAGATATAAACAGTAAAAAATTGTAGGTGGAGTTCCATTTCTTTTTTTTTTTTTTTTTTTTTTTTTTTTTTTAATTTTATATTCCGGGCACACTTCCTTAGAGATTGGTTGTATCATCATTTAGTTATTTATTTTTTTATAGCATCTACGTATACGATAATCATGGATGATTTTTTTTTTCTTGCAATTTTCCATCTATTATTTACCAAGTTATGGCCTTTTGAAAATTCGAGTGTCTCGGGTTGGTCGAACGCTCCGGAGAAACCCGAGCGCACCCGGTCCGCTGCATAACGTCACGATGCGCGTAGAGAGCGTCATTTCCAACGTGCGTCGAATAAAGTGTTTTTTTTTGTGTCCATTAGGATATGTCTCAGATATAGATATATCGAGATATATGTCAGATGTATGTAATATATCTTGTGACAAAAAATGTTATATCTTATATATAGCTCGTTGTGCGCTTGGCACATAAAAAACACTTTATCTGGTGCACTTTTCGTTGTATTTTTGCACAACGGTACAAACCAATAACGATAACTCTTGTAAATTGTCGACATTTTATTTTGCAAATGAAAATCGAAAACTTGTCCCGTACACGACAAGGCGTGGGTTACACGTTCCAAGTGTCGCTCTCCACGCGCATTGTGACGTCACGCAGCAGTTCGGATGCGCTCGGGTTTTTTCAGAGTGTGGCGTTATTATGAAAATAATAAGAAAAATAATGTTTTTCTAAAATGTACTCAGCTGAGTTCCAAGTAATGACTGTACAAAAACTATTCGTTCGATCGGGACCAAAAAATAATGGACCATACTTTTTTGAACATTTAAGAATTTATCACAAAAGTCAATATATAAGAAATAAAATGACATGTTAAAAAAAATCGTGAAAAAAATCTATGTGCCAAAAATATACTCTTGTACTAAAAAAATCATAACTATAGTGCGCGTTTAAAAAAAGGTATTTTTCAATTTACCCGATTACGCGCACAATGTTGAGTCACCGACTACCTGTTCGATACTGCCGCTTTATTTAAATGGCTAACGGTCTATTCCTGTAGGAGATACTTCAAACCCTCGGTAGATGGTGGGACAAGTTCCATTCGAACCAGGCCCTTATAGATATTTAGGTCCAAACTTGATCGATAGGTGAAACCAATGTGACCGTGAAGGGTTAAATAGAAAATAATATTTTTTTTAAATGGAACTCTTTGTACAATTTGTTATTATCGGATGAAAATATTCTTTGCATGACCAGAACACCGTTACGAACAATCAATCGCATGGGATTTTTGATACGATTTTTAGTTTACCAATTGAAATGAAAAAATTCTTATCTGTAACCCATCTGGTTTTTTTTGCAGATTATGATGAATTACATAAAAAATATTTTCAATTCTTATCGCGATCAACCAAAATTCCTCTTTGGCTTTCACGGCGAGCTTTCACATGACTCGTACAACGACATTGGTGTAGTTGACGAAGATTTGCATCGTTGGGTCAAGGATTTGCAAGAATATGGTCATCTAAACAACACAATATTGATATTGATGAGTGATCACGGACACAGGTATTTCTATGTATTCGACGTTCTTATAAAATACATTTATACGATAACTGTAAATAATTATTTTTTTAAAAATAATTATTCTGATTTTAATACGTGAAAACCGTCAAAGTTTGCTAAAAAAACGGATGCGTGCCCTTAAACATACGGTAGAAGTGAAACTGATAAATTTTTTTCGTGAATTCTAAAGTTCCAGTATAATTTGATAAAGTAATCTGCGAGAGAATAAGACAAATACACCGAGACAGTTAATTTTAGACAGAAAATACAACATTCACGAATAAGCCAACGCACACACCGCAGTAGCTTGTCGCCATATTATGGCACAATCATATGCGCGTACCCACACACACTCACACGCGCACGCACGCACACACATTCTTGAATCGAAAACAGCACGCGCAGATAAAGCCCTAGGCTTGTTCTGGTCTAAACCCATAGATGATAGAGTGGGGGTACGAAGCACCGCACAAATAGGAGACCCAGGATAAGGAATACGGTGTACAACGCGTTCTATCTCATTCTCTCGCTTACTTAGCTCTCTATGCCTCTTTTTTAAGTGTCGTTTCATTTCAATGTTACATTTTTTCGGCGTTACTCTCTCTAAAGAAGTTTCATATAAAAATAAAATGAACTATTAAATAAATTGTTAAAACTTTCAGATTCGCCGAAATTCGCAATACTCTTCAAGGCAAGCAGGAGGAGCGTTTGCCATTTTTTTCCTTTGTATTTCCTCCATGGTTCAAGCAAGTGCATCCTAAAGCTTATGCCAACTTCGTGTACAATACTCGACATTTGTCGTCACCGTTCGACGTTCACAAGACGTTGGAAAGTATTTTAAAGCTCGATACACCGAAAGAAGGTGATACGCGCGAGCGAGCTATAAGCTTGTTCGATAAGGTACAACAACTTTGTACAAAATCTGTCCCTCGAAGACGAGAAGCGAAATAAAAATGTACCTGCTTACAGATTCCATTGGAGCGGACGTGCACCGATGCGTTTATCGAACCGCACTGGTGCGCCTGCATGAGCTGGCAGCAAGTTCCCGTCGATGAGCCCAATGTAATAGCCGCAGCTGAGAGTTTCATTCGATTCTTAAATTCGTACACGGAAGAGCATCGCAATATTTGTGAAATTCTGAAGCTGGAAAAGATCCTGTGGTCATCGAAGCTCATTCCTACCAAAGGTGAGCTATAAATAGATAATCGCAATTCGAAAACCAGGACGCGAATCAGAAGAAATTACGAATTCGAATATAAAGGGATAATTTTCTTTTCGTCAGGACTCCTGAAATTTAAAAAATCTGGCGATCAGGATGGTTTTGTAGGAGATTTCAGTGCAAAAACCACACTAAAGTCCGAGGTTTATCAAATTAAAGTTAAGACGGAACCGGGTGGAGGACTCTTCGAAGCTAGCCTCACTCGTGACGTACATACCAATATGTTTGAAACAAAGGTCAGTTGAAATGCATTATAGTTAAATTTCCTTGACCATTGGAAAGACAAAAGTTGTAACGCTTACCACGTAACGATTAGTCGGTTGCGCAACTTAAGACATCTCTGTAAATAATTGAAAAATAATTGTAGCTTAATGAACCAGGTGATGTATCAAAGCTAGGATAATTGCACTTTACGTTTCGTCAATTTTTCCCACTTTATATTACCAAAATAATGTTCGGAGTATCAATTGAGGATAATAGATGCCCAATATTAATCTTGTGACTTTCTTTTCAGATAACACACATCAGTAGGATTAACAAATACGGATCTCAGGCGCGATGCGTGGAAAACGATTTCTTTCATCTGCGCAAATACTGTTACTGCAAGGACTGAGGTTTTAGCCTAAGTGCAATTTATTACACGTGACAAAGCTCAAAAAGCAATTGGGAAGTAATAAAAATAAAAGGTCTCTCGATATGCTTACACATCGTGCACATCGGAGAGAAGCTGTGATCTGTGGTGATAACTTGGAAAATTCAAGAACGATCTCACGTGCCAATTAACGAGTATTTGATTAATCGAATGCCTTTTATACTAATTCGATATCGATCAGTGAACTACTCTCAACTGAAGCTCAAACGATTGATCGATCATAAAACTCCGACGGGTTTGTCCTATAATCATGAAACGCATACAAACTTATTACAAAAAGATTTTACAAGCAATTCATGTCGATACCAAAACATAGATTTCGATTAATCGAAGAAAAATTCGTGATTTATTAGAATTGTTTCACTGCGTGGTGCTTTCTAGATAGATAGACGACGGATAATTTTGCGATTTTTATCAATGTCGTCAATAATTACTCGCATAACAATTTGTGATGAGTCGGTGGTAGATTTTTCTTACCTGACATAGCTCAAATTGAGAAAATTTCTTAATCTAATTATTATCGTTTAACGAGATATGAATCAGACTTGGTGTATCATTATTAAATTTAATCAATGCGATCATTGTTGTATTCTTAAACATTACAAAAGCGCGAGTGCGCATGCTGTATGTAGTATATGATACTGAGAAGCAGCGAGGCTATATTATCTAATAAAGAAGAAAAAAAAGCAATCTTGAACGGATTTTCTGAATTTATATCCATGATAATCCGTTTTTCTCATGCTCAAAGTCGTGGAATGAATTGTTAAACACTAGTCGCTAAGTACTAAATGCACAAACTTTTGTGGCCTCTTTACACTTTTTGGCAGTCCGCGGCTACTATTGTTACAGTTGATCGAGTAATCTGGCTTTAATTTTCATAAGAATTTGTCACGCGTTCACTCATAGACCTTCCAAATACAATACGTATTTCTTATGTATGGTTTTTGAGATTGAATTTCGGCAAAAAGAGTTTATAAAATCGATGTAAGTAGCTACGACCTACTACCTCATTCGATAATTCAATAAATTTAATATATTACACAGTGTTTGTTTGTAAATTATGCAAAATATCCTCCATACCGATGACTGACGATTCTTAGCCGACGAAGATCGCCCTCCAATAGCAAAAAGGCGATGTTTTGCTTGTGTTCAGGATCGTAAGGGAAGTACGGACGACTCTCATTATCTTTTGCAACGACCGAGAAGACCATCGTGCTCACGGATAAATCTTGGCGATTCTGATGCGTGTGAACTCTGAAATTTTTTAATCGTGAAAAATAACAATTTAACAAAATAATTTAAAGATAGAAAACGTTTCGTCGACCTGATTAGACTCTTGTAGAGACTTTTCGTACACGTGAGATAATGCGCGAGCTCGTCTTCGTATTGGCAAAGCTCGCCGCCGAGTACGAGCATCTGAAATATGCGAAAGATGAATTCTTCCCGTTCACCAGCCTCGTACAAAAGATATTCGCTCGATTCATCGTCCAACAACATCTGCAATAAATACAGAGGTTTTGGAAAAAGTTCTCCAAAAATTCATTTTAATTAAATAAATATTAAAGAAATTTAATTTTCATGTAAAATAGAAGAAAAAAAAACAATTTTAACCCTCGGTTGTAACTACGGACTAAGCTGACCCATAATTCTTCTTTCAAACACGCACTGGAGGATTTTTTTTCTTCTTCAAGTATCGCATCTTAAGATTATCATTATTATTAAACTAAAAAACGATTTGAAAATCGAAAAATTATGATTTTTCAACTTTTTCAACTTTTTGGAACACTTCATTTGCTTTGATCCAGTGTGACAATTGCAAGGTTTATCAGAGATGCTAACGGAGAGTCGAGGATACTTCTTGCATGAATTTCAAGTAAAAAATGTTATTCGATCAGAATTTTAATGATTCGCGAAAGAAACAAATCTAAAATCAATTAAACATTTAGAACATTAATTTCGCATAATAATTATGCTAAAAGGTTATTAACATATGTTTTTTGTCAGATAAATTATCAGAACATTTTATTTTTTGTTATAAATTCGTTGATTTTTTTTTTAAACATGATTTTTTAAAACAATTTTCCACTAATTTTGAAATTTCTGATTTCAAGAATTTCTGAAGGAATCAAACTTTTCATTGAGAATGTGAAGCACCTTTGGTGACTAAAATTAACTAAAAATTCAACTTACGCTTCGGAGATTATCTGCCACGAGAAAACCATCGATATCAATGTCGAATCTTTTGCGAATTGTTCCCGAATGATATATTATGTTATTTTCTGGGTTCTTCAGCTTATCAAAAAACGACATATTCAGCACTGAACAGGGGATCTGTTTTACTTCAACCGAGGATGCTGTTATCCCTGCTTTAAATAGTCAATATAGTCGATAAGTATTTAATATCTTAGCCACGAAAATTTAACTCACCTAGAGGAGTCCATGAATGATCCTTATAAGTCTTAAGAGAGTTCCCTACAGTCTTATCTTTGAAGAATGCCTGTTGAAATAAAAATTGTTCAATTGAAAATAATGCGAAAATCTTGTTCACTGGATTGCAATATATAATTTTCAAAGAATGACTAAGAGAATTAATAAAAAATTTCCATTATCTGCAGTAATAAAAAATATGAGATAACGTCAAACTTATTACGAAAAATTTACAATTTTACTATTAACTTTTAATAGTTATTTATGACTTTAATTACCTCTGCTAATTGATACTTGTGATACTGATGAAACGGTTCGTTGAACAGATACTCCTGAATACAAAGATTCACTCCCCTGAAGGAAAAAAGTTGAAAAAGCTCAAATTAATAAGAATCAGGATGAAAATCGATGATTTTATTGTTTAAAAATGTTTAATTACCATTTTGTTAATAATTCTTCGGTACTCTTGTCGCATATTTTAACGGAATCCTCTTCCGGAACTTGAACAAACGTGTACTTTGGATCCAGGTCCATTTTCAAACAGTACGCGAGTCATGGAAACGCGATATCAATGGTTGCTAAGATTCCTAGGACGATTATGTGTCGCTGCGTCAAATTCCTCTCCGTTTCATTTTAACCAACCCTGTACATCTATATATCGTAGTGAATATAGATATAGATGGCATGTTAACAGTTGATTAAAATAATTTTGAAAGATTATATGTAATAAGAGCGCCACGCAATGTTCAGACGAATTATCATTAAAGGCGCACAGGACTATTGCGCCATGTTTTCGATGAATGAAAGATAAAGATGCGTCCTCTCGCTCGTTTCTCTTTCGCTTCATGTTTCACTCATAGACGTAAAAGCGATGTGCACCCAAACGAAAATTCAGCCTCATCATCTTTTCAAAATTCAAAATTGCCTCGCTTTCGGTTATTGCAGCAGCAATGTAACCATAATTTTACGAAAATTCATCCAGCAAAAGATGGCAGTCGAAAAGTATTTTGAATCTTAGTTAAAAATTCATTGTACACTTAACACAATTCGTATCCTCGTCAACGAAGTAACGATTGAATTTAGTTAAATAAATGTATCGAGTGATGATGTAGCATCACGATACCAACATTTTCTTAATTCATCGTACATTAAACAAATTCAAATATTCCCGCGCGATTTCTCGCTCAGACGATCGGCACAGTCGCACAGGGAACCACCCTGACACGATACGCCGGACTTTTGTAACACTCCTTTGCTATATAGTTTTCATGACGAAGAGATTCGAAGTATTGACATTGACAGCAGCTGTGTCATGGCGCCAGGACAACGTCAACGTCAACTATTTTACATCAAGAAAGATCAGAAGAAAAACAATGGAAAAAAAGCGTCAAAGTAAATATCAATAAATATTATTATTATCCCAATCGTATCTTGAGAAATGATATCGAAAGATAAAAGATTTTAATCGGATAAGAATACCGGCTAACCATCGTTATCGTACTGCCCGTTGTCATGATTATTATTATTCAAGTTTGATCCTCATTACGAGCGCTGCGTTTTTTTTGTGGATACTTGTAATTTGCCAAATCATTATCAAAATTGAGTTAAAGGGCTTGTGAACCAATCCTTGATCCAGAAACAGTGATGCGAAATCGCTGCTCGTGTATTATGAGGATTCACCTTAAGATAGTAAAATTCGAGAGAAATTTAATTTTTAAATAAATGTTATATTTTCAGGACTGAAGAATCGTCCGATATCGGTCTCGTCTATCCTGGTGGAGATACAGCATTGAAATTACTTCTGTTGGTGCGATTTAGCTCTGCGATATGGAGCTACTTGACTGACTGCGACGAGACCTACAACTACTGGGAACCTGTGAGTTAAAATTTTTATATATTAAAGTACCACTACGAGGACTAAAATATTTAATAGATTCTCATGGCTCTGCTTTTCAGAGTTTATTCAAAATGTTTTGAAATAATTTCAATATCTACTTACGGAATTCTTTGGAGTATTAAAAATTCACTCGTCCATCTCATTGAGATTCGTTAAATTGTAGCAATTGATTGTTATTACAGAATTATCAAATTTCCTATTTTTTTTCTTTTTTAGAGCCACTATTTGCTTTATGGTACAGGACAGCAAACATGGGAGTACAGCCCCGAGTATGCGTTGAGATCTTACATGTATCTCTTGATACACATGGTTCCAGCCAAATTGTATTATTATCTGCTGGAACCCAACCCAGTTCTCGTCTTCTACTTTGTCAGATGTCTCCTTTCCGTAGGATGCGCCCTGGCGGAGGTTTACTTTTATAAGTGAGGTCGACTAATAATTAATCAATCTAATTCATTGTTTACCATTTATAAATCTAAACGAATAACTTTCAGGAACGTTTGCAGAGAATTTGGAGTACACATAGCCAGGCTGACATTCGCCTTTCTTATTACAAGCTCGGGAATGTACATCTCTAGCGCGGCATTTTTGCCATCCTCATTCTCAATGTAGGTCATTGACAATTATTTTTTTCTTTAACTTTGATATAGACGATGAGTTTATTGATTTTCCAGGTATTTGAGTACCGTCGCGATAGCTGCGTGGTATGGACGTAAATACGAACTCGCCATTTTTACAACAGCGATTTCATCCCTGTTAGGATGGCCTTTCGCAGCTCTTCTAGGGTAAAAATTGCATTATCTTTCTATAATAAATGAATGAAAAATAAAAAGCAAATAATATTTAATAATTCCGTCGATTTTCAGACTTCCCATAGCTCTTGATATGCTTCTGCGTCGACAGGAGTGGAGTAAGTTTATAAAATGGGTTCTAATATCAGGAGCTGCGATTCTATTACCGATGATCTGGATAGACTCGATGTACTTTGGAAAATTAGTCATCGCGCCACTCAATATTGTGCTCTACAACGTATTCACCGATCATGGCCCCGATATCTACGGAACTGAGTCGTTCAGCTTTTATCTCGTGAATGGCTTTTTGAATTTCAACTTCGTATTCGTAGGAGCCCTACTGGCTCCGTTCGGATTGGTGAGTACATCGATTGAGTCAAATTCTCTATGAATATCGCTAATAAAAATATCTTAACAACATTTTGTTTAATTCAACTTTAAAAATAATTTTTTTGATATTTATATTAAATGTTTAATTCAATGAAATTCATATTTATCACGAATAAATTATAATTGTCGCGAAAATTTCAAAAGTATAAAGAAACGTTTTAACGGCACAACGTATTCTATTTGCTGCTTCGATACTTTGATACGCCGATGGATCGTTATATCAAGTTTATCGTTACAGCTCTTAATGTGGGCTGTTGTGCCAGCAAGGCCGCGAAATCGATATTGCTTGCCTTACTGGTACTCTCTGGCCCCGTTATACTTATGGATTCTCGTATTCTTCTTCCAAGCGCACAAAGTAAAAATCTTAAATAAAAAATTTACAAAACACGAGGAATTCGCGACTGGAAAAAATAATTTTTGTTTTCTAATTACTTTACAGGAAGAACGTTTTTTGTTCCCAATTTATCCAATGATTTGCTTAGCTGGAGCTATAAGTGTGGACGTCTTGCAAAAATTATACTTCTTCGTGAGAACGCACATAAAACCGTTGCCGTTTACTCATCACTATTTGCAAAGCACTACTCACATTATGTTCGGTGCTATACTAATCTGCGGATTGCTCGGACTATCGCGATCGTTCGCCCTCTTCAAAGGTATGAACAATTATGATGATAAATCGATGCAAACACTTAACGCTGACTAAATATCGTAGGTTACTACGCACCTATGGAAATCATGATGGAAGCTAATAAATTGGGATGGGAGGGACAAGTACCCACTGAAGTGAACATCAATTTTTGCGTCGGCAAAGAGTGGCATCGATTTCCAGGCAGCTTCTTCTTTCCCTCGAACAAGTAAGCTCGCATGAAAATACTTCGTATTTATATTTTCTTTTTACACGTATTGTATTGTGAATTATTGTAATCGGCGCAATACGAAATTGTTGAATTTAACATTTTATTCGCAGCTGGAAGCTAGAGTACTTGAGATCCGAATTCAGAGGACAATTGCCGCAGGCATTTTCTCATTACGAGAATGCAACGAGTATCGTACAACAGCATTTTAATGATCTCAATAGGGAAGAGCCGTCCCGCTACGTGAGTTTCCATGAACAACAATTAAAATTATATTTGTGACGATTATTTGATTATACGTCTAATGAAATATTTTCAGTTGGACGTTGAACGATGTCATTTTCTTCTGGACTTGGACTTGGATACCGAAACACCGTTGGAACCAAACTACTCTCGTCAAACGAGTCAATTTTTTGTCATAAAAGCTTCCTCGTTCCTAGACGCGCCCAGGTAAAATATCCTTTTTAATTGACCCCAACTATAACGCTCGAATCAAAGCAGTTAATATGACCCCAATTGGGGTCTCGGTGAATTAAAATTCGATGTACTTCTTAAGAATCTATCCTCAAATATTATTTCTATAAAAAATCACTTTGATTTTCGACGATTGAATCAACATAGACATTTATATTTACAGGTCTCACCCATTCTTCCGAGCTTTCTACATTCCCTTCGTATCTCATAGATTCTGTTCTTACGGATCGTACAACCTGCTGCAGAGCACGAAATTCAAGTTGCTTCCATTGCAGAATAAAGGAAAAACCGCCAAAGCCGCGTAAATCGTGCCGTATGGTTCATTCACTCTTGATCGATCGATCATGTACATTTTTTTCAAAATACTTTTTTTGTTCAAGACTACCGAAGAATAATTATGATAACCAAATATCATAAAATGTAGACTGTAAACATTATAACTTATAAACCAACAACGACCTAGTCGGGTTGAAATTTGTACATAAAAAAAACTCGAGTTTCTATATCAAACATTGAGTCTCAATTTTTCAATACAAAATGTACATTATTTTATAAACATATATAGTTGGACAAAGTAATTACTTTCATCGTTATTTCATTAATGAAATTCAAGATACGTTACCCTAAATAGAATTTTCTTAGCAAATCGACTTAGAAGTCGAAGATTATAAAACATCGGTTTTTTTAACGTCTTCCAAGTTGATGCAATTTTATAAATATTTAAGCTTTAATAAATGGAAAAGAATCATTGAATCATTTTGTGAGACAAAGAAATCGTGTATTTATAATTTTTAGTACAGTTTTCTCCATTCAGTACCATTGCGATAACACGAAAAACGTTATATAAATTTTTTTAAACAATTATACAGCGTTGTGTTCGATATCAGAATATCGCAAAAGTCTGAAAAGAAAAAAGAAAATGAAAGTACATACGTAGCCTGTAAATACGTAGAATCATGCTAAAAATGTGTATCTATCTTGTCAATGTAGTCGAATAATTAGTCGGCATAATTACTTGTCACTAGCTGCTTAAAATGATTCTGCATAGATTGTCAACATTTTATCATTTTTATCATTTCATTGAGCTTATAAAAATTTTTTTAAAATAGAAAAATCTCAATGATGCCATTGATATTTCACATTATCAATATAATAATGTCAATAACATTTAATTAATAATGTAATCAATGATTAAACATATTTTAGTCGATATTTAACGTGAATTAGCCTAAGAAAACAATTCTATAATCCTGTAACGATCGCCCAATGTTACCTGGGTAACTGTGATTAAATAAATATGTAAATATTTTATATATATAAATAAAATTGATCGTATGACCAGCATCTCTTTCATGAATATTCGATGATTTATCAATTGTGTATCAACGCAACATTTGATCCATCTTTTACTCGATCTATCTTGTATTGAAAAGTATAACAAAGTGCCAACCTAGTTCGAACACGGGATTTTGTCGTTATAAAAATAAATTACTTAGATAATAAGAAAAATTACGCCATGCAATTAACGCAATTCGATTATTTGTTTAATGTAACGTTTATCAATCTACAAATGTTAAAACTATTAGATATATGTATACTAGTGTATACAAGGTGTCGGAAAATTCAACAATTAGTCCGGTTCTATGAATATTTCCCGTTTAGAATTAAATTAGTTATGTCGATAAGATATTTTAAACTTAAAAAACTAGATTTTCTTGTATGTTTCAGTCTTTGGCATTGAATGTTAACAATATGCGATACACCAGGGTAAGTTTTAACGAGGAAATAGAAATTAAGGTTTGAAAATCGAGGATTCCAGCACATTTATGAAAAAAGTAACTTCTATTCTACTCAAGAATTTTTCATTTCATCAAAATATCAGGTAATATTAAAAGTACTACATACTCTTTAGTTGATACTGATTATCATGTGGATAAAAAAAATTTAGTGTCACCGTACATTTGTGAACGATACGAGCGATGGAAACAACATTTTCACGCGCTTATATCCACGCGATCGCTCATCTCGCTAGCGGTACCTGATGCCTAACGTCAAGCTACTATCTTCACCGCGGTCTCCCAACATAACTACCTTAAGGCGAGACGAAACCTCCATAATTACACAGATGTACTGCTTCTCTTTTACTTTGAAGTGAGCACCATACTAGCTTGTCTCTTTCGCGCTCATGGCGGGAGTTATAGATTTCGCCTCGCCTTAAGCAATCGCTCTATTTTTAAATTGTATAACTACTTAATCTTCTTCTTTCCTTATCTACTTTTCTACATCGTCTTGAGATCTTTGGTGACAATATATTTTAAATAATTTATTGAAAAAGAATTTTTAAAACAATATTTTTCTTCATCCGCGCATCTTGCCTTAACGTGATGCGCTACCCCTCGGTCGGTAACAAATACTGTAATAAAAATTTCTCTGCCGTGATTGATATTTCGCATCAAGGAGAAGAACAGTGAACCGCGTCTCACAATTCTATAGTTTACAGTTCTAATTTTTTATTCGAAAGATCATTCGTAGCGGAGAAATTTAAAATGGAAAAAATCTGCTATCTCTCTCACACGCATGGCGATCAAAGAGAAATAGACGACATTTACCACATCGTCTTAAGACGAAGTGGTAGGGGCAATCACCGGCCATTTTTGAATTTGTCTATTTGACAAGTGTAGGTAATAAAAAGCTGTACGATTCCCCTCACGTAATAAACGGCAGATATTTGATGAATTACAAATTACCAGTTAATAGAGGGAAAACGCTCGGATGTGATATATCGCCGGACATGCATAATAGACCGAAACCTAAGTGATAACAAGTTAATTTCTTTATTTATACAAAAAATGGCAGATACGGATGACACACAGTCTCACCCGAAAAGCATCAAATTACCACCAGCCGTCGAAGTATTTGCCAACTTGAAGAATGCACAGAAATTCGCCATTGACATAGGTCAGTCAATGTTATCATTTTAGAAATGTAATTTCGAATGATTCAATTGCAATTGCGAGTTTGTAGCTCAACGAATCAACTTTTGGAGGTTAATGTGCATAATAAGTATCACAACAATATTGTTGTGTGTACACCGCAATATTTCACGTTTTTACTTTTATTTATGGCAACCAAAAGTTTATTTTATTGCAATTGTAGTACGAACTTTCGTATGAGAAAAAAAAAGCAATTTGTAAAAAAAAAAATGTAAAAATAATAATTTATTTAATTATTATTATTATTTTATTACTATTTATTTGGTTATTTTATTATTACAATTAATTTCTTAGAAAATAAAATATTTTTATGCTCTGAGTTTGTAGGAAATTAACAAAGATAAACAATTTCTAAAATGTTTAATACGCCTGGGTTGCGGTAAATGAAAAGAAAAAAAGAAGAGATTGTTAAGATACAGAGTTGAGAATTTAAAAAAAAATGCTTTTCGTAGGATTGTCACTGACGAAAATTGCTTATTACTCGACTGTGAGCTATCGCAAAGCGTTGTACGAGAATGATGGATTAGACAAAGGCGGAGAGCGAGCTTACAAAGTATTCGAAGGCAGCAGGCTGCACTTTGTAAAGTTCGAAACCAGACACATAGAAAATTGTTTGGATTTTGTGAAGAAAAATTTGGTGAATATGGAACGATTCGAGGGCAAATCTATCAAAGTCACCGGGGGTGGGGCGTACAAGTACACGCCATCTATACAGAGAAAGTTGGGGCTGCAGTAAGTTTCGCAATCTAATTATGCAACAATCTATAACAAGGATGAGCTTTGTCTACTTTTAGTTAGCGAGAGTTACTTTAAATACTTGAAAATATTATTATTGCTTGTGTCGCCTTCTAAAAAATCGTTTTAAGCAAATATTTTCTGCGATATTATTTCTTTGGAGTTGCGATTAATGAATAATCAAGAATAAAAATTGATTTTGACCTTATAATCTACAGTAAAAGTTAATTGTTCCTTTATTCACGTTTTTATTTCTGTTATATTTCGTTATTTCTACTAATTTTCAGAGTTGACAAAGAGGATGAGATCTGCTGTCTCATAAAGGGTTGTAACTTCTTGCTGAAGAATATTTCTTGCGAAGCGTTTGAATTCGAGAGACACGGAGATCCGGAATACAAATTTCGCAAAGCCGATCCAAATATATTTCCGTATCTGTTGGTCAATATCGGGAGTGGCGTCAGTATTTTGAAAGTCGAGTCAGAGGAAGAATTTGAAAGAGTCGGCGGCACGGCGACTGGTGGTGGTACATTCTGGGGGCTGGGATCGTTATTGACCAAAGCAAAGGTGTGTGAAATCGATACTGAAATCAGTACTCTGTATTATCCAAAGGTGCTTCATCGGCGAATCAATGATTTCGGTTAAGACATTTGTTGAATTAAATTTAATTTAATTATCAGGGCTTTGATGAACTACTGGAGTTAGCGGAGCGAGGAGATCATCGAAACATTGATATGTTGGTGAAAGATATCTATGGTGGTGATTACGCGTCTCAGGGATTATCGGGCGACATTATAGCGTCGTCTTTCGGTAAAGCAATGGCTTCTAACAATATACCAGGTAGAGAATAAACTCTCTGGATTTATCCGAGGAGAAAGATTTTTCTTCTCAGTTGATTATCGTCGTTTGAAACACGCAATTAATACGAACGAAACGACGACTTCAGGTCCACGAACATTCAACGAAGCGGATATCGCGAGAAGCTTACTATTCACGATAAGCAACGATATTGGACAAATTGCTAGTCTCTACGCTTCGCTCCACAACATGGAGAAAGTTTATTTCGGTGGATATTTCTTGCGAAATCATCCGCTGTCGATGCACACGATATCTTTCTCCATCAAGTACTGGTCACACGTAAGGAAGAATTTTTATTTGTACTTATCGTTAAATTATATTGTACATTAACGAGTTTCCACGTTTGTGCAGAATAAGGTAAAGCCGCTGTTTCTTCGACACGAAGGATACCTCGGTGCGATCGGTGCATTTCTTTACGGTGCCGAACAATCGGATAAATACAGTTGGCTGGAAAACTATGCTGGGTCATCGGGCTTCAAAGATCCGATCGCAACGAACCTCGGCATCGATGTCGATCAACTGGAGATCGATAGAAACGAAAACGCGGTGACGTTTTGTCCTCTGCTTAAAGATCCCGCTTCCTACAATCCAGACACCACCGATCTTGCTCAAGACAAGGAAGCTAGGTAGATGTTGTCTTATCTCGATGACGTCTATTACTATGCAAACAGCGGCAATAGCTATTTTTCTGTTTAATCAACGTTTCCCTCGCAGGGATTACTGGCTTCAGTGTTTCGAGGAGTCTGTCGACAAATTTATAGCTCGGGCTATTCTCAGCCAACCGCAGAGCCCGACAGCAAAGGACCGAGCGAGCAAACTCAAGGAAAAATATGTAAACCGGTTGCACTATCTTCACCTACAACCTTTGTAAGTGAAGAGACATTTTTGAGAACAAGATTTTTTCATACTAACAATTAATTTATTATTACAACTCATTGATGCTACATTTTTTAAAAAATGTTATTAATTTCTTGAGTGACGATATATCGATATTGACGCATATAATTGTCGATAGTTACGCTCAAGGGGTTAATCAAATAAATTTGCAGTCCTACACCCCTCTTTATGAAAATTGACCTCAAGTTAAAAGATACTGATACTCCAAGATATAATGTCGCAGGATAAAATACAACATTTCGTAAGACAGTATCGACATAAAATCAATTGGCAATACACTTTTTTTTTCATATTTACATACATTTTTCTAAAGTTAAGAATGTTCGACAAAGTTTACACGAGACTACAAAGGACTACATTATTTGCAGCGCCTATGGCACTCTTACTGTCCGTACATTGCTCGATACGATTGAGCATTGCATGAAGGAATTCGATTTTCCAGATCCATATTTGCAAGTAAGTTATGAAAAAGCCTTCATTTGTTCGTCACTCTAGCGGAACTAACGTAACTGGCATTTTATAGTTGTATCGTGGTTGCGATAGCATACGCGTCTCCCAGGCATCGAATGCAAGTCGCTTGATTAAGGCGAGACTCGGAATAGATTGCAATGTGACGAGTTGCTTTGTGCAAGTTTTATACTCCTATGACGCTTACATTTGATACTCCGATTGTTTTTAGCGCGGCCCTCGTAAGCGACTGTAAAACGAGTCGAAAACAATCCAACGTAATTGCGCAATTATTACGAGACTCGAGATAAACCGAAATACGACGACAATGTCTGTATGAATAATTCCGACGCATCGCAACTAGTTATTCTTGCTCTACGACTAAATATCTTGCGACAAATAACATAAAGAATCTAATGAACCATAATAAAAGCGAAGTTATTTTGTCACAGGATATTTTATCAAAGTTATTTAGATGCAATATCAGTTTCCTTAGGAATATATGAAGAGTTATTCGTTCCAAAGCTGTTGTTAATAAGTGTTGTAAAATCGATAGCAAAAGAAGAAGGAGAACGAGGAAGCACTGAGTCACTTGAAAGACCGAATCATCGTACTCGATCAATTGCAAGGTGCGGAAAAAATAAAAGCACTAATAATGGGCGTTCTTTCCGGAAATATGTTCGATTGGGGAGCGAAAGAAGTCGCTACGCTTATGGAAACTACAGATTTTCATTTCGAAGAGGCCCAAGCCAAGATACCTGGTAATTAACTACGCAATTTTAATCACTCGATAGATTAATCCGTTCTTATTACAATTTAATTCCGACTTCGGTTACTACAACCAGGCAGACCGTGGCTGGAAGATAGTTTGGACGAATGGACAGAGCGATTACAGAACGGACCACCGCACAAATGTGCTGCTATTTTCGTTGACAACAGCGGGGTTGACATAGTTCTCGGGATTCTACCGTTCGCACGAGACTTGCTACAACGAGGAACAAAAGTGAGTAAAATTCTGCCTTAAAACTCATAAATTCAAGTTTTATAGAGCATGAGTTTATTATCTTCGAAAAGAAGGAGCAATTGCAGACAAATTCAAACTGCGTTACCGAAAATGTATCTTTCTCTAATAAACAAGTCTGAGTCAAACTCTGAAGGTCCGTCGATCAATTTTAAATTCCCCATAAAGGAAGCATTCTAAAAACAATCAGAGTTTACGACTTCACTCGTTAATAATATTTCAATCCGATTGTTGTATCGATTCTTGAGATATAGACGATTGTCCGGACATTTTTTCTAAACGTTTCAGACAATTATGTGTATCCTGACATGAGTTTTTCGAAAACGAAATGATTCATGAAAACAAAGCTTCCTCTATCAGGAAGGAAAATCGTTAATCGTTTATGTAATAAGTCGTACGGTATATTTTCAATTCAGGTAATATTATGTGCCAATTCGATGCCAGCTCTGAACGACGTTACTTATCCTGAATTGGTGGTAACGCTTCGGGATGCTGCTAAAATCTGCAGATTAATAAACCGTGCTCTCAAGGAAAAACGATTGATTCTCATGGAGACAGCTCAAGCTGGGCCCTGCTTGGACCTTAGGTATATTCAACTGTATATTTAGTTGCATTCTTTACTTTATTAAAATTCATAATTATCCTCGATATATAAAAACTTTAAATTTCCAGTCGTCTGAATTTGGATTTGTGTCTCGCGATGGTCAAGCACAATGTCGATCTCGTGGTTATCGAGGGAATGGGTCGTACTTTGCACACGAATCTTCACGCGATAATGAAGTGCGAGTGTCTCAAACTCGCTGTAATTAAAAATCGATGGCTGGCCCTGCGATTAGGCGGTGATATGTACGCCGTCATATGCAAATATGAAAAACCACCGGCGATAGTACAACTCGGCGATATGTGCTCGGAAGAATGTGCGGAAGGACCAACAGACATATGCATCTGTAGCGATTTAGAGGACAGACGACGCGATGATCTAGTATCCACGGAATTAGCTGCCGGAGATTCCGCCACATCGGGCGAGGAGGCAGATCAAGTGAACAGCGAGGAAAAAAATTATGGCGATACGTAAAAAATTGACTAAAATCGGTAATCGACGTTTAAAGATAATTCGATTTTTGGACCTTTACTCGACCGTTGAATAGTTTTTTAAAGAAATAAATGTTCTGACTGACTACATTAAATTATATTAAGCAGTATTTAACGTATATATTGAAAGGACCTTTCATTAAAATTTTTTCTTGACTAAAAACGCAAAACAAAAAAAGTTTTATCAACAATCTCGAGTATCGGTTCCCTTTAAAATCGATTATTGAATAAAAGTCCCTTATTACCTTTGTAAATAAATGCCCCATTAAGGAATGAACGCGTCTGACGAAATGCCGTAAACGTTAAAGACGAAAATTAAAAAAGATGCCACGTTTTTTACACCGGAAAAAAGTTTATTTTAAGATTCGCGTTTGTACAGCATGAAAATTGAGGAGTTTGGAATACTGAAAAGACTGCAAGTGTTCATTTTTTTTTAAAATTATAATTGACCTTAAAAAAAAACAAATGATTGCGCGACGCACCTTGCTGCCTTAACCGAAATCGGTTATCGAATACTGAATACTGTATCGATTTTTTCCTACGATTGAAGATGTACGAAATTGTTATATCTACCATCTTTGTGTCGTTCGCATCTCTCATCTCAATTATTATACAAAGATGTTTTAGTATTTTCATGAAAAGAAGAAAAAAAAAAACATTTGCCTTTTCAATGCTTCCCATGTATTATGACGAAGAAACGGGAACCGGTATTAGCGAAATAGATCGAAGACAATAAGCTGCTACGTTGAGCTACAATATGATTACAAAATTTCTTCCATAAATAATTCTTTTTTCACCCACTGGACCATCGCTACATAATGTATTTTGTAATACGACGAGTAGACGGCTGCGAGACATTTTTGTTCAATAGTTTCATTTCAAAGGCTCAAAAATTTTCTACGAATAATCCTGCCAAAAATCTTTATGAATAAAGAATAAAAATACCAAAATACTCATACGAGAATCTTGATGCCATAACCATATCATGTGCTCTTCACAAGTCGCCAGTGACACATTATTACCGTAATAAAAAAAATTTTAACAGAATTCATTGTGTTATAAAAATATTATAATGTATTGAAAGGAACAGCTGATCGAATAACTTTTATTACAAAGTTACAAATGGAAAAACTTAGATTGCTTAAAATGAGAATCTAAGAGCATTCTTTAAATTTTAATTTAGCGGTGCATCACTCATCTCTGTATCTTTTACTTAAACAAACAAAGGTTGCAGATTACCCCTCCATCCCTGTCTTGTGCCATACTATTTTCTTTTTACGATACATTACTAGTCGGAGATATATTTCCATGTAAATAAATTATAAACGTACACTTTTAAATATCAACTGTCTTTTTATTTATGAAAATCTTACTTCGAAGTTTCGATTATGCTTTAATTTTAGGTGTCGGGAATAGTGGTATAATCTATCGATACCCCGTGGTTTTGCTGAATGAACTACCTGGCAAAGATGCAACTAGTTTTCTCAAACTAGTATTAATTAACTTTGTTAAGGTTTTTTGCAGATCGTTGAAATTTCAATGGTTAAGTTAATTAATCAATGAGAAATAACAATGATTTATTATCACTCGTTATAATAGCAAAGTACTTATCTCTGCATAGTACTTTTCTGCCTGTATCCCATCGTTTACAGGAATAAAAAATGAATTTTTATAGACATTTATAAATTATTTGCATATTTTATTTTCCTTATAAAGTCATCAGATTGCTGAGTATAAGATTAATCCTTACGCAGTAGTAACCGCGTGGCAATGCTCTTTTCAAGTAGCAACGGATGGTTCGTCGAAGCATTGACGTTTTCACCAAATGAGCAATACTTCGTATTCATCCGCTTCAAGTTACGTGCTCCGTGAATAAATAGGCTTCACGCTGAATCCTCGTTACACGCACAGCGCTCTTCCTCGCACCACTGTTTCTAAACCTACGATTGGCTGACAAGCTTTTTAACTCGATTTTAATAACGATCAGATGAATCACAAGTGCGCACAGCGATGATAACGAGGATCCAGCTTTAGGCCACAAGAATTGCTACAAACAACGCGAAAACACTTTTAAAGAAGACTCGCATAGCTTCTACCTTCTCAAGTCTTTGAATAAGAGTATCGTCCTCACGATTTTTACGTTTTTCAGACGAATGATGCGAAAAAAACCTACGCTCTTCTAACATCGCAATACCAAAACCAAATGGACGTATCCGCTGTCCATTAGCATGAAAAATACGATCTTCTGGAATCAGTGACGCGACATACTTGAACCGAATTCAATCCTCCACCATCGCAAATCGTACAGGACCATGGATATTCCTCCCAAATATCCGTTATCGTTCTACCTACGCAACGATTATTATTCTCCAAATCCTCAGATGATTCCGTTCCGTTATCGTTTTTAAATAACCCTGGATACGGCCGACCGTAGTTGTGTTCCATTTCGTGAATGGTCCTCTTTTTGTTTGGAATTAACAAAGGATCGAGCCGAACGTAGTTGTGTTCTATTTTTCTATTGAATTCTGCACCATTTTCATTCTCGAGTAACACAGAATCGGACAGAACATTTTTTAGTTCTAATTCCTGAGTATATTCTGCTCCGATATTAGATAATAAGTCGTACAAAGCTCTCTCCCGTTCTTCGTAGGTACACTTAAGTCCGGAGACTTCTCGCGTTTCTTTTTGCAAATTCTGTGATTCTAGTAAATGTTTTTCCAGTGGAATATTCATGGCGTAGCTGTGTTCGGCTCTCACGATAGCTATATTTTCGTTGGATCGATAGAGAGAGCGAAGTTGCGACTGAATTTTTGTAGATCTTTCAAAGAACTCGTAGGAATCGTCTAACCTGCTGCAACAGGGTACGCACATTACTCTCGGAAGAGCATCGTTGGGATAAACCTAAAAAAAAAAAATTGCAATAATTTTTCTGAATGATAAAAAAATAATTTTTTTACAATTAATCGTGTACTATTAGAATATTAAACAAACTTTATTTTTACATAAATGTTCAGGCAAGAGGATGCTTTGGTTGTGAGATCTTTCTTGACACCGTTCTCGTCAAAAATATCTATATAATCTTTGGTATTTTTGCCACAAAGTCTGCACAAATTGTCTGCTGACATGATAACGCAATGACAATTTTATGCTGAAAGGAATATTTATTTAAGTACATTTTTCTCCAATGAATCAACAATAGAGATAGAAAGAAAAAAAAAAGAGAGAGGTTATGTCGATAGAATCGCCGGGTAACACAATTCACTTACGATTCTGCGGAAGACTCGACATAACACCAGTCTCGGAAAAATAATTTAAAGAAAAAGGTGTTGCTGCCGAAGTACTCGTTTAGTTCTTGTCAATAAGAGAAGGAAAAAAACATGTGCTCCAAACCCGATGGAGGCTCGCGGCCAGAATCGATCGAACTAAACGCTCATCCTCATCTCGAGATTTCAATGTGATCTCGGCGAGGTGTGTGAGATACAGGAATCATTCGTCGCGATACTTAACCCGACCGAGGGTAAGCAACTGATAGTAGCATTTCATTTTTTTTTACATCTAATTTCCAAATGGTAATTCGTTATATTTAAATATAATTTAGTTTTCAAGTTTACTTTCAAGAATTTCAAGTTACATGATCTATATATAAATAAAATATAATATAATAATATAATATATACATAATATACGTAATATACGTATTAACATTGATTATGAAAATACGATAATTTTTCATTCAAGGCTTCACAATATATATTTACCAGTGAAATATAATAATCCTTTTTATCTAAAAAACGCAACGTGTACTAAACTATATTTAGCAGTTTTTATTCATTCAATTTAAACGTAATTAAGCATTATTAATGACCATCTTTTATTTCAGGTTACAAAATATCTATTTACAATTAAAAATACGGTTATAATGATTATCTAAAAAAAAATCATTTGTATGAAAGTTTAGTAAAAAATGTATGAAAAAGTTTAAGAAAATATAATTTATAAATTTTATTAAGTAATCAATTTGAAAAAATTTATTTTACACAAAACCAACTGCAGGTGTGCGTTTTTCATGATCAGACGGGATCGTCCCCTGTTGGAGTAACAGTAGAGACAGCGCCATTCGGTAAAAAATTATTTCACAAAACTTATTCAAATACCGTAGTGCGTGCATCCGAAGGAACGTGAAAGTTAAACGAGTGTACGACCGATTTACTTTCTGCCCGAACTAAGACTGAACGCAAAGCAATCGTCCGAATGGTATCAGCGAATGTCAGAGAGAGAAAAAGAAAGATAATGCCATAAGTATCAGGGGCCGACCAGCAGGTACTGGCACCTTGCGGAACACGGAGCACACGTATACCCAGCTCCTACAGCTCCTCGTACAACCGCGGGGGCCCCCCATGATTTCATTTACAACATGAGCTGCGTGTGTGCGTCTTTCATGGTCCCACCTGATCACTCCAGTGCGGAGTTGTATAGTAACGGCAGCACCGGAGATCGGTATAACGAATGAAGAGTAGTGAAGTTTCTCTTGGTCGTAGTCGCGGCAGTGACTCGACGCACGTCGAACGCGAGCGTTAACGTTCGTATAAAAAACCATTCGCGTGGACATCCAAAAATGGCGTTTCTCGAATACTATATACTACATACACTGCTACAGTAGAGATAGTAGTGCCTTTTTTTTTAAATTATTATTAATACTCTCGGTTTCGTAAGTGAACGAGTGTCGTCGTCGTTTTGAGCGAGGCTTCGACATCGCGATTACTTGCATCGAGCTCTCGCGTCTCACTGACTATAACGACAGCTCGAATTCTCGTCTCTCTGTCTTCGAGATTTCGCGTGTGCAGCAGCAGGAGCAGGAGCAGGAGCAGGAGCACCAGGAACAGCGTTGCTTTGGATAGGATTAGTCTGAAAGATCCTTACTGGACTATCTCCGGTAACTTGCTATTCGTGCTACGCACTGTACAACAAGAAGCAAAAAAAAGAATTACGCTAAAACGTAAATACAGGATATAGCTATGTAACGCGAGCAGTGCGCGCAAGCTGTTTTTTTTTTTTTCTTCTTTTTCTGTGGCTCTGTGAGTGTGTGTTACGGTATTTAATAAGGTGGGTGTCAAGAGTGTTTGCGTAGGATTGTTAACAGGTAAATCGAGGTGCACCATCGACGATCATCGTTGACACATAAATTAGAAATTTTTGGTTCATGGACGATTAGGTTCACCGTAAACAGTGAAATTCATTAATTTTGTGGTAAATGGATAAATTCGGTAAATCTGTGGAATCGGGTTTCATTTTTTTTTCTTTCTTCAATCGAATGTTTTATAACTCGGAAGGTGTTGCAAAATTCGGGATTACGGTAATCGATGAAATATTAAGAACTGTCAGTAACGAGAACATTTAAAATCAATGAAAATCGAAACAGTCGATGCTTTTGTTAATAAATTGTTGTTGTTGTTGTTTATGGTTGCTATTAGCGATTTTTTGCTAAATTTGGAAATTCGCATCGAATCGATGTACGGCTTCGATTCACATTTTATTTTAGGATATAGTTAAAGGAAAATTTGTTCCTTGAATATTTTTGTTACTAAAAGCAATATTTTTTTCATTTGATTATTTTTTTATTATTTAAAGTTCCCAATTTTTATTAAGTGGGGAAATTGCATTGGGAGTGAAAACTCTTACGAAATGCCGCTCTTAAACCGTGACGGTATTACCTCCGTATGTGGAAATTGGCCAATCGAAATAGTGAACACACGCGTTTGTGTATAATTCGTTGTTCCTTTAAAGAAAGAGGAATCTGCGTTCGATGTGCGGAAAGCAATGCAAAGCGATGCAACCGAGTAAACCATACACGCTCTTTAACGATAATTCTTGGAGACTCGAGACGTTATGCCGAAACGTTATAGCATTAAAATATTAAAGCGTATTTCGTGATTTTTTTAAGAAAGGGGAACCTACGTTCGTTGTGCGGAAAGCAATGCAACCGATTAAAGTATACGCGCTCTTTAACGATAATTCTTGGAGACTCGAGACGTTATACTGCAGCGTTATTGCATTAAAATATTAAAGCATCTTTCGTTATTTTTTTAAAGAAAGAGGCATCTGTATTCGATGTGCGGAAAGCAATGCAACCGAATAAAATATACGCGTTCTGTTATGATAATTCTTGGAGACTCGAGACGTTATGCCGAAACGTTATAGCATTAAAATATTAAAAAGCAAATTTCGTGATTTTTTTAAAGAAAGGGCAACCTACGTTCGATTTGCGGAAAGCAATGAAACCCAATAAAACATAAGCGTTTCGTAATGATAATTCTTGGAGACTCGAGACGTTATGCTGTGGCGTTATTACATTACAATATTAAAGCATAGTTCGTTGCTGCTTTAAAGGAAGAGGAAACCGCGAGACTCGACACATTATGCTGCATCGTTATAACTTAAAAATATTAAAGCATATTTAGTTGTTTTTTTAAAGAAAGAAGAATCTGTGATAGATGTGCGCAAAGCTATCCAACCGAGAATCGAGACGTTATAACATTAAAATATTAAAGCCTACTCCGTTGGTTTTTTTTTTTTTTTTTTTTCAAAAAAAGAGGAATCTGCGAGACACGAGACATTATGCCGCAGCGTTATAACATTAAAATATTAAAGCATATAGTTTTCGTAGCATTCGTACGTCGGTGCGACCAATTATTACATTGTACATTGAACTCTGCATAGAAAAATTCCTGAAAGCTCGTTCCTGTTGTTTCTTTTTGTAATTCTTTTCTATCGTTGCGGTTCCTGAATGAAACCGCACGGTGTTATGGTCGTGCTATAAGACCACGCCAGTGGGACATGGTTCTTCAAGTTGTGAATAGCAGCAGGTGGTGATGTCACCTGTTGAGGTAATCCGTGGTCTAATAGGACGAAAATAAACTTGCTGAAATAAACAGGAGGAATCACATAGTTTGCTGTATTATTGAACTTTTTTTTCAATGTGGATAGTCTTAACTAAACATCAGACAAAACTATACAACTGGCATTTCTTTGAACAGATCAAATACAAATTAATATCATGCTCATTACTTTGATACGGAATTTCGAAGATCAATAATGAAATATATATCTTTGATGCCTTTTTCTTTATAATAATTATGAAGAATTCTCTGCTAAATTTATTCAGTGAGCAATTATGTTTAAAATATTATACGTGAACTATTATAAATTAATAAAAATTCTTTATTAAATCCCAGACAAGAATATATAATCAGGATTTATTCGAACAATCGAAACGTCAACTTTTTTAATGGAAATTATTTAAAATATGTTATGTCGAGGATGATCGATAAAAAAAGTACATTTTTTAGGTTTATTTTTCTTTAAAATAATTATACGGATATCTATGCTAAAGATTTTAAGTCACTTATTTAAAAAAAAATATCTTGGCCAGTAAAAATCGTTTGGCCAGTTTCCTCGTGCAACCAATTAATGGAATTTCCATCTATCTTGATTTCCCTGTAAAGAGAGTATAGCGACACATATAAGTACGTTGAATCTTTGAGATAAACGTGCTGGAGCGCACGAGCGGGTACGTCACTTTCACTCGTGCGAACCTTTACCCGGAATTGTCGCACCTCCGTGTTTGCGACACTGTCGTGTCTCCCTCATTTGCTGTATGCTAATTAAGGAGGCTTCAACGGTACATTCTTATCAAATGAGTGATGGGATACATAAATTTCAATCAATAAACAGTGTATCCTTGATATAGAATATAGTAATAATTAAGAATTTATAAAAAGATTTTTTGGTAGTTGGAATTTGGTCTAAATGCATATTTTTTAAGGACTTTAGATGCTCGATTATACTGGTAGTGTCTCGTTTCTACAGATCTCAATCGTGCATAGACGGATTACTGTACGAATAATAATACTCTGTACAGGGATTGGTCTGTGTACGATTGTGATGTAGAAACGAGGCGCTGCCAATTATAATATTACCGACGTTAATGAATCTCTCAGTTAAAACGTGTCCTGTGCTAAATAATTGTAACTTTTTTTAAAATGCAAATCCTCTTTTAAATTTACTGTACAGTGAGAAATTGCGTAATTTATTCGTGGTAATGAGAGAACAAAAAAGTTAATAGGACTCGTGATCGTGGATTATGGGATAAACGTATACGTGTCGATAGCTCAGTGTCATAAAGACGTTTCGGTTATGTATAATCATACCTTATACGCCCTTATGGATTCAGATGATCGATTGAAACGATCGGAAGAATCTTAACGGTAATATAAAATAATTTCTCTTATTTTTCTATTAATCCGCTGGATAAATAGGAAAAGACGAAAGAAAAAAAGGAATCGGAATGCAGTCGACGGAGCAGCTCCGACCGGAGCAACTTGTGGGTCTGGTGGCGAGATCGGCGGAAGGCACAGCGGCAAAAGGGATGCCGATAAAGGGTCATGAGGATCTTTGGGTCGAGATTCAGGCAAATACCTTCAGAAATTGGGTTAACGAGCATCTGAAGCAAGCCGGTGACATGGGAGGTGGTCCTGTCGTCGATCTGGCTGAGGATTTTCGTGACGGCACACGACTTTGCGCACTCGTTGAAGTCCTCACCCAACGAAGACTTCCACGGTGGAATCCCAGACCTGCGAATCAACATCATCATCTGGAAAATGTATCCACCGCACTCCAGGCCATCGAGGCTGATGGCGTCAAGCTCGTTAACATTGGTAATGAGACGCTATATTCTCATCTTTTTCTAGTTTTAAATATTGAACGTACGATAGATCGCACTCTCGACAAGTCCTTCGGTGAATATTCAACGTACGAGACGGAAGAATTTTCATATTAATTTACAGCTTTGATATATCACGTTGTTAAATACCAAGAGGTCGCAAGGATCATTTGCCTTAATTCGAGAGCTTTGCAAGATGCAACATGTTCACTTTCATAATGATAAATATTTTATAAAGTCATTGAAGAATATTTTTAAAAATATTATTCGATTTATCAACATTTTTTGCTTCCTCAAAGAGGAAGCTGTGTGTTGATGAAAATAATTTTTTCTCGAAATTTTCATGTCAGAGTACTTAAAAAGTTCCAAAACGTCGAGAAATCATAGTTAAAAAATTATCCCCGCGCGTGTGATGAGCTTGGAAAGTTGCAATGGATATATCTCGAGAACGCGTTACTCGATAATCCTGAAACTTTGCACACGTGTCTGGTCGCTATCGACGTCAGTTTGCTGCAATTTTCGCTCAAATCGCTAACGGTTGTCTCATTTTATAATTGTTTGAATTTTTCAAAAGGCCACGGTACAAGATTGCTCAAAATATATTTTTGCTCTAACTTTTGTTAATTTTCGTCAATAAAACTGAAACTTGGCATACGAATCGGTAAGGGTACAAGGATACTTGGTATTGAATTTGGTGAGAATCGATTAAAGGGTTTTAATTTTATGAAATTTGCAGTTTTACAAAAATTTCAATATTATTGAAAATTTTAATATCACTTCCTCTATGAGAAAGCCAGAATTGAGATAACCATTCCCCATAGAAGGGATTCGATGAATTGGCGAGAATCACGAAAAAGCAGTATGAAAAATTCAAAAATTTCATGTAAATGATATTTTTATAGAAAAAATGTTGTTTAAATTATTTCTAAACTTTGCTTCTGTCGACCCTTTTAGGGCTATTTTATTTCATCAAGTCCAACATTGATAGCAATGAACTTTCGCTCATTTTCAAATACGGCAGTTATATTTAAAAAAAAAACAAGTTGCACCTCATTGATGTACATTTTCTACGATATATAAACCGATTGTTCATTAAAGGTGCCAGTAATAACCTTTTTGATATAAAATAAATGATTTTGGATATCAATAATGGAAAATAGCGTCAAGTTCAATTAAAAAATTGCCATAACATCGATACGATCGAGTGCCAATGGCACTCGTACGCTATACGTACTCGAATAGCACACATCAAAGTCATATGTAATCGGATATATGCTACAAAGAGGCAAAGTGCGAAGGAAGTATAGATTCGTGCGACACTAGCAATTACACGGTTAGCAAGTTAAGCAGAGTACACGTAATAATCATGAGCTTCGAAGTTATCGCTGGCATTCCGCGACTAATGAGTAATTCCTCAAAATATATCGGAGACTCGGTATTGTCTTTCTTTGCGGATTGGTAGCGAACCGGTTTCGAGATACACGCGCACATGTTGCCAATAAATAATGCGAGTGCTTGAGTTCATCCTGTGCGCGCCTCAAGATTCCACCGAGAGAACTCGCTCTGCCAAGTGTTTAAACATTTGGTGTTTTTTTTTCTTCTTTAATATACCGTGAGACGCAGTCTTGTTTTTCAAGCAGCTGACGAAAGCTATGAATCAAGCTAATTGCTGTCGCGAATTGTGCATGGTGCGTGTTCCGGTTTTGATTAGGTACGATCGATGTAGCTTCCAAAAGAATTTTTTCTGGTTCCTTTGCTTTGGACAAATATGTTCTTGACACACGAGCAGATATTTCGAATATTTTATTGTACCGATGATAAATTTATCGAACATTTGCAAGGAGGACAAGCTTGAGGTTTTCCATGTCTCGTTACTATCGACTGTCTGCAAAACAAAACGGATATCATCCTTTTTTTTAATCTTTCAAATATTTCAAGACAGAAATCGCTTTTTTTTTTTATTTTATCATACTCTTCGGATCTTACGATATTAAAAGTTCTCCATAGTTTACGAATCTCCTTGAATTTTTATGAAAATCTCTATAAATCGTAACGCAACAAGGAACATCTAAAATAATAAGACATTTAAAAATATTTTTTATAAAAGTTATTCATCTTACATTTAAAAAACTTATCAGATGGAAAAATTCCTCCTCGTTTCGAATGAAATAAATTTCTTTTCGATACAAAAACGCATAAAACGAAGAAATTCACATTAATCTTACTGTTAAAATGTGTTTCTTTTTTAAATTCAATTTACTTCCGGTTGTTCAAATTGAGCAACGGAACACATGAGAAATTATTCAAGAATCTTTATGAATGCAGTTTATTACATTTTTTCGTAGATAGGTTCACAGAACGAACATAAGAGCGTCATTAAATCGGCGCCTTGGCAGAGATCTTGACACACATGTCGTCATACTCATCATCACGCAACTCTCATAGTTACAACGATGACGAACCATGTAGACCGAGAGGAGTTTTGAAATTTTCTCGTACTATGTACTATTCCTTTCATCATCGTATATGTGCAACTCGATATAGTACACATTAATTCATCCATACCTACACGATAGTATTCGAACGTCCTGAACCCACGCTAGCTCGCCTTACAAAGTCCGATCGCGCAGAGTCCGGCCCGCCCGAACGTTTGAGGTTCGTGCGAGGACCGCAAGAAACTTTCATCGAGCTCCGTCTCTCCGCGCGAGCACACGGATTGTTACGTTCGTCACACGAGAAAAAATCTCGTTATGCACTGCTGGTTGATTCACCCCGTAGCATTTACCCACACTACTACAGTGCGAGCTATCTGTACATTATAAAATGAACGCGTATATCCGTCGTACCGCGTTGTAACCCAGTTTTCCTCGCTGGGCTTGTTCCCAATACAGGTGCAGTGAGACGGTTTTTTTTCCCTTGAAACAATCGTGATGATGATAAGATTCGCTTGCTTTTGTGACTCGATATTTCTTTTTCTTCAATTCTGCATCCGATTTTATTCAATTGTGTCAACATTCAAGATATTTTACTGTGCTCTAAGGTTCCATCTTGCAGAATTTAACATTTTAAAGGGAGTCAATACCAACAAAAAAGAAATATATTCAAAGTAGATTTTGAAATATCTTATTTCTATACCGGATGGTCGATTCGAGTGAAGATATCGAAATGTCTCGATAAATAAGCATCGTACGAAAAAATGTTCCAGATGAAAAGTTAATATTTTTGAGGGATTAGACCGCCCCCCCCCCATTTTGAAGAGGCGTGGGGTAACTTTGACATTTTTATTTTGGATGGATGGCGCTGTAATCGCAAAAATCAAATTTTGCGGATATTGGACGAAACGCACTTACAATCGAAAAATAAAATCAGAATGTTCGAAATTTCGACCTTCAACTTATATGCACTTGTTGGTTCGCTCTTCGGATGCTTGTACACAGCTTAAAAGTGTATCTCCTGGAATTTGTACGCAAGCATTCCTGATTCGCTTTATCGTCAATTAACTCGGTTTTTTCATTACGGCAAACAACTATTGCGTAAAACAAATTCTAGGAAAATACATCCCAACTACGATGATGAGAAAATAATGTTTAAAATAAAACTTAACTTTTTAAAGAATATTGACATTCTTTTATTTTTCAATCCGATTTTCTCGAGAAATACGAAAAATCTTATTTTTTACGATTACATCGCCATCTATCACGAATCGAAAAAAAAATTCAAACATAACCTATGTATTTTGTAGCGTAGAATCCGAATCCACAATAAAAAATGGAGTTTCCCATTTGAGATTTCAAAGTTACCTCCTCCAACCATCCCAAAAAAGGGGACGGAGGCGGTGTAATATTAGAACGAGTGAAATGCCCACTCAAAAATATTAATTTTTCATCTGGGACATTTTTTCGTACGATGCTTATTTTTCGAGTTATGATGTCTTTGCTTAAATCGATCACCTGGTAGAGATAAATAATTAACAAAATTATATCTTTCAAGCTATTTGAATGAGGAAAAAACTTATTAGAATTGATTAAAAATAGATTGTTTAATATTATTTTTATTAGAATGAAACTTAAACATCCTTCTTCAAGTAAAAAAAAAAAGGTATTAACTATCAAGATGATATTATGTTGACTGTATAATTAAAAATTTGCTTCCCGAAATAATTTGTTGAAATATTTGTGTTTGAAAGAGATTGAAAGAAATATTTGTTAAAAGTATTTCTCCGTGTTTCGGTTTGTTAAAAATGTATACAGCGGGTGTGGATTCTCACAGATTAGACGATATAAGCACGATTATTAGATTTCATGTTCAACTTTAGGTAATTCGACTAAAATACCGTAGAACGCTGTTTGTTTGTTTTTTTTTAAGTCGTAAAAGTACAGAGCTCGGGAAACTGAGTCCATTGTGAATACCAAAAAAATGTCCCATTCAATTTAAAGTCATTCGGTTTCCCGTCAGCCAGTTGCCATTGACAATAGACTTGTTTCTTACTTACAGTACTTGTAATCATTTAGTGTACGGTACACACATAGGAAGGAAGAAGATACAAAGTAACTGTAAACGTCAAGTGAAACGCTGCGTGTACATCGCACTGCATTACTTTTTCTACTAGAAAAAAAAAACCAAGACTCTACTCTAGTTTTGTTAAATAAATTGTGTATCGTCGTTGAAAAAAAAAAAAAAAGAAATTCATTTGAAACGCATCGTGAGTAAAATACTTGATCAATCGAGGCATTGAAATGTATTGAAAGTCAAATACTTTTTTCTTTATGTCTACCGTATTACATGTAATTGATTGAACAAGGAAATAAAATCAGATAATCCTCAGAGATAGATGAATTTTACCTTCGCTGGGTACAATTGAAACCAACAATTTATTCAAATAATATTTTTTTAATTATCCCTTCACCAACGTAGCTATTCCAAATAAATATTTTGCGGTAGGTCGATGACAATAGTTTATTGGACCACAGCTTCTTTCTTTGTTTGTCATTTCTTTAAATCGTTAAAAAAATATTTGAAACATGCGATAGAATGGATTTTCTCGATGGTAATTAATCGATGACTCAGACGTCAACCTTTTATGCAGAATCTGTCACACGGTAAACCTTATCATTTGCATCGCGTGTACATGTACAGAGGGTCTTGCGCTAATCGGTGTTCGAGGTCGTTGCCTTTCTTGTGTCTACTACAGTAGTACTCACACTGCACATTAGTGTAATACCATAATGTAGTACCTGACTCTGCGAGCCCGTGCGCCCACCTCATCATCCAACTCATTATTACACATTTACAGTTGCCGGCCAATATAATGACTACGCCGCGTACCACGAGGACTGGCGCTTCTCTTACATAACGTTCCTTTCGTAGGGCAATATGAAAGAAAATGATATAAAAAGAAAAAGAAGAAAAAATTCCATTTGTCACTGAAGATTATCGTTAATTAAGATCACGGAATAGCAACGCGATCGCACGATTATGTACGACAACCTCTTCGTGCAGCGACCGCCACGACAATTTTTTCACAATCATTAGCAAACGTAATTCAACATATATTTTCAATATTACGTTGATATTAAAAATAATGTAGATACGGAACTGTAAAAAATTGTAAGGAAAAGGATTTTTAGACTTTATACAATAAAAATTATCTGATCTATCGTGACTAATCTTCCCAATGCGAGTTTTCCAAAGTTCAAAGTTGGCTTTGTTTATACGAAAAGTTGGTAAATACTGGTTCCGAAACGAGTGAATCTATATATACGCAGCGCTTTATTCTTTTCGTAACGGTCAACTTCTGAATGACATTAAGAAAACACTACACGGTCAATATTTTATAAATATTGAAAATTGTTGCACGAAGATCTTATTTATATTATAAAAAAATATGAGATCTCAAAATTATTATTAGAGCTTGTAGTCATACCTCCTTGAATGGTTACTTTTTCCATAATTGTTTGGGCTTTATAATAGCGATTGATTCATTGGGTTACTCTGCTTAGAAGATCTCATTGAAACCGATTGAATCTCATTGAATGGACAGAAATCCTATTGATGAACCCAACTGATTAGTTTTATCAGTACCAATCGGTTTCAATGTGGTTTTTTTGTCCTTTTAATTGGTTTCAATGGGATTTTTTAAGCAGGGATACTGAAAGGGTATAAAATGCACTTTATATTTTCTCTCTTTGATACGTCGGCAGGTAATCGTCACTATGCATTTGTGCACTGCTTCGATTTCTTCTCCAGTCTTCGAACTTTTTGTCGAAAGCTCATAAAATAAAGTGTAAATGCATTTTTTTAAATTTATTCGTAACGTTGTCCAATTTTAGCTGATTTCACAGATTTATTCGATTCTCGGTCGGTTCAATGAACTTTTAATTCGTTCGAGTTTCGATTCAATGACCCAATTTATAAGTTATTTGCGAGATGGAATTTGTGTCAGCTCTACGATTAATTAATCGCGTATTTCAATTATCCATTTCCGGCACGATGACTCTGGCTTTGCACATACTTCCAGTGATATATATATATATATATATATAGATATCTGGCTTAAAGTTCCTTGACATGATTTTTTTATTGTTCCAGGTAACGTCGACATCGTCAATGGCAATCTGAAATTGATCCTCGGTCTGATATGGTCGCTCATTGTAAGATACCAAATAGGCAAGTCCAAGTTCCCACCGAGGAAGCTCATGCTCGCTTGGCTCAAGGTCAGCGCATCCATTATTCGCCTCATGTACTCTCACAATCGATTGCAGTTACGCACAATAAAATTTTACTTTTGATTTTCAGGCAGCGTTACCCGAGTGCAGAGTTAATAACTTCACCACAGACTGGAATTCAGGAGTTTACTTAAGTGCGCTCTTGGATTATTGCAAACCCGGATTATTCCCACATTGGCGTCAATTAGATCGAACTGACAGGTTATTATTATTATTTTTTACTATCAATATTATACAAAAAAAACGATATTTACTTTTTCAATATTTTAAATAAAATTAAAGGTTTTGCATCATTGGAATTTCAATGACGATTTTTCTTTAGTTTTGACCGATAGGTAAATAAGACATTTGCATGAATGCAGAAAAAAAAAGTTTATTCCATCGATCGGCAAAATATACGAAATTTCATAATGTCAATAATATCTTTACCAAATTGTCGGAGGTAAAAATACTTGAAGCGATCGAGTAAATGAAAAACATGTTATGGCCATACATTTGGTATTTTTGATTATGTAAAAATCATTGAGATCATGAGTTACCCAATTCGAAAGTTTGATACGCCGATTCAGTGAATATATTGCTCCAAAACTTGCTATTCACTCATTAAGCATTTAGTTTTGTCTTTCGTTGTATTTTACCGCATTTGAATTGTTGAAAAATAATGTTTCACGAATCATCATGAAGAAATGCATGTTTCTTGAAAGTAATAATCTGCAGTAGATTTTCTACAAGTGCGCGCTTTTTTAAGTTTCTATTTATTGCATATCTTAAAAATTGCGCCCACTTACCGAGAAGTTACTGTTGAATTTATCATCAGTAGACTACAAGAGTCGAAAGGCGAATAATAGTTAAAGAATTGACAATTATCATTTAATGTAATCAGATCATAGATTGAGTCAAGAAGATAATTCCCGAGGAATATTTACTCACAAAATAATCCCCGAATGTCATAATATCAACAGATAGAGCGGCTGTGATTAGTCGGCTGGTTGTAACGCATTGATCTCTCCACTCTAATGACTCTATTCAACTAGCTTGATTGTCAACGAAATAATAAAACGGCTGTCACTTCCTGTCTGTTTGACCAGCGTGTACAATTGCCGGAAAGCTATGGAAATATCGAAAAGAGAATTCGATATTCCGGTTGTGCTGGAACCGGAATATCTTGCGTCGCCTTATCTCGACGAGCTCTCGGGGATGACCTATCTTTCGTACTTCATGAAGGAAGGATCTCCCGGCTTTCACGCAACCCTCAGATGGGTAAATTCTCAATTATCGCACGCGCCTGTCAGAAATTTCACGGTAAGACTCGATGACATCAGCATTTGACTTTCCTCTTCTTCGATATTTTATTTGATTTATGGAATCTATGAATACAAACCTTACTTTTGTATCTTTTACGATAGACCGATTGGAACGATGGAAGAGCACTTTGTAGTATTGTCAGAAATCTAGGAGGACCTGCACCCACTTACGACAAACTCGACACAAAACCTTCGTCTTGGGAAAGCAATTTGCAAACGGGTAAACCTAATATTCAACTACATTGATCCTTTATTCGTTAATTGAGAAAAAATGGATTGTAAACAATAACCGAAATATGTTTTTGTGATTCAGGTATCGATGGTGCAAAGAAAATAGGCGTAGAGCCGATCCTAAAAGCTAAGGACATGGCTGATCAGAACGTCGAACATTTGGGAGTGATGGCTTACGCTGCTCACTTTCAATGGGTCAAGCCTCGCCCTCAAGCGAGCGAACAAATAGCCGTTTACGTTGAGAGCACCTCAGCGCGAGTTCAACAGCCGGTTAGTTAGCGTATTGTTTGGAAAATTGCCATTGTGAAATTCTTGTCCGACGTTGAACAAACCGAAAGAGGTGTGTGCCGAAGGATTGCGACATTGCGTCGCGGCTACTACGTCAAACAAATAATTACTTTCCCGATGTGATTGCGACGAGGTGGCGTGGCTTGCTGTCGTTTTCTTGTAGTTCTTAACAATTTTCTTTACCCTAATATGCATCTTTTTTAATTTTCATTCCTCAGGCTGTCTTCAGATTAGAGATGCTTTCGAAGGAGGCCAATCCACGCGAGGTTCGCGGTGAAATAATAAGTCCCAGTGGTCGTACCGAGTGCAGGCTCACTTGGAACGGAACGCACGGTAAAGGGACGTTTGTACCGACAGAAGTCGGAATGCACAAGGTACTACCATTTCCACGAGGGAATAAGTTGTATATTTTACAACCAAAATAGGATTTTTTTCTGCTATTCTCACTACTTTAATTTTTATTTCCTTTTTTTTTAAACGTAAGTGGTTGCCTGAAAAATTAATTAATTGAGCTTAACAAGTATTTGGTTCGAACATATAAAACCAAGCACTTATCTCCGTGCGGTGTCTGATGTTAAAATTAAGTCCGTTACTTTTAACTTTTCTTGGAAGTTGTCTCTGAGAGGGCAGGTGGAGATGGTACCAATTTCATTTAAGAAAATACGTTTTATAATCGGTAAAAGAATCATTTTAAGAATCACCCACAACTGATTGCCGCTACGAACGCTTCGTTACGGCTTTTCACTGAAATTGGTGAACCCCCGATCCTCAATCATAAAACTACAATGTTATCTACAAAATATATGTTAGAAAGCCTGACACTTTTGCACTGTCTCGAGAATAATTTGCTTGAAGCTTGAACTCCCGATAGTTGAATATCTCCATTTGAGTAAAAAATAATAACTCACTCATTTAGTATGATAATATCCGTATATGGCACAAGCGACATTGATAAAGTGGTGTAAACTACTTGAAATACGTTAATGTTGTTGATAACGAGATACCCCTGACCTCTTTTTCTTGATAAAACAGTTGATGGTTTACAACGACGGAGAGTTAGTCAGCGGATGTCCGTACTACTTCAGGGTCTTACCTCCGTTAACGAAAATTAAATCACCTGGCATGGACCCATGCGCTATTGGATCCATCGTCGAGGTTCTAGTCAACAGTTACGGTGAGTTTCTGAGTATTACATCAATGCTACGAATAGTAAAGATGCTACGTTACGTTTGTTCCTAGTGAATTTTTAATCAAAGTACCGAATAACGATACGTTATTGTTCCAGGAACTAGTCATGACGGCATAGACGTGACAGCTTGGTCGCCAACTGGGCGATCACTCCCTTGTCCAGTAAAGGAAAACGACGGTGTACACACCGCGACATTTCAGCCAGATGAAACTGGTGAATGGAGCATAGCAATCACACACAAAGGCAATCACATTCAGGGTGGACCCTTCACATGTTTCGTCTTTGATCCCAATGGAATTAAAGTGAGTTCTAGTCTCGTGGATATTACTGTACTTTACTAGTACTGTAATGCAATGGAATCTCTGATAGCTGATCTAATGCGAGGATAAGAAAGTTAGTTGGAGAGCCAATAACGTACGCAGGATTTCGGGTTTGGTTTCCATGCTGTCGTGTCCGTGCGTTGGTATGACCAATGAAAAATGTATGTGATCTCCTACTACGCAACCGAAGTAAGATACATCGATGTTAGCTATGAGAGATCACCAGACTTGTGCCGTACCAACAATTTTTCTACGATCAAAATGAGGAAGAAAAGCGATTTTTAGAATTAAATACTTTTTGTTGCAATAACTGCAATTAGTTATGTTGAAAAAACAGAGACAGGCTGTGAAAAAAACTTTATTCTTAGTTGTCAAGTCTTAAGTCTTTTGCAATTGGCATTTTCCCTCGGAGTATAAACGTTTTTCTCGTGGTTCTATAAAATCCTAGTGCGATAATTTCTACCATGCAAATAATATATTTTTTACAATTTTTTTGCAGCTGGTCGACACAGAAGGGGCTATACCGGGTCAGCCATTTTCGTTCATAGTCGATGCGACGGGAACAGGCGGATTGGGCGACGTAATAATCGACATAGTGCACGACAAGCAGTCGGTTCCATTTCGTATCGAAGATATCGGTCATATGAGGTATCGGGTATCGCTCGTGCCACGAGACGCCGGGAAATACCGCGTGTATCTGTACTTCAACGGATCGGACGTGCGCGGATCTCCGATCTCGATTCGCGTTGGGACACAGAAGGGATCGCGAAGATCCAAAGGAGCGACGTCGTCGAGTGCCGAGAGATCAAAGGTCTCCTCGACGGAACGTCGAATGAACGGTATAAACGTAACGTCGTCGATGGAACACTCCAAGACTCGGCAATCGCCACCGGCAACCAATACCGCTTACAAAACTCAGAGCCCTACGCAGGGATATCGCGACTACTCTCCGCACCATCAGAATTTCGCGTCATCGTACAAAACTTCGACGAGCAATTATGCGACTGAAAATTCAAGTTCGGCTTATCACGCGACAAATTCATTGAACGCTTCGCGTTCGCCGGTTCAGAATTCCGTCGGTAGAAATTCTAGCAGTCCGTCGATGATCAAAGAGTCCAAGGATATTTACTCATCGAGCGCGTTCAATCGATCGAGATCACCAAATGTCAACGTCAGTTCGGCCAGAAGTCCCTCGCAGGAAAGTCCGAGCTTGATCAAAGAATCCAAGGATATTTATGCCTCCACAACGGTTAATAGACCCCGTTCACCCATCACGAGCCATGCGGATATACAGACCACCAGTGTTATCAAAGAATCGAAGGATATCTATCAATCCAGCTCATTGACCAGGCCCAGATCACCAGCTAGAAGCCCTATGACTTTTCGTAGTCCAACCGATAGTCCTATCAATAGAAGTTTTAGTCCTAGAACTGGGGAAAAGGATATGGGAATAAGAAGAAGGGGATCGACCGATAGCAGTGTCGTTGATACTAGCAGCAATGTTCGAGGTATAAAATTACACTTTTCTGCGCTTTCGCCGATAAATACCATTTTATTTATCGTGTTTCCTTGCACAAGAATAGCGTTTAATCAACGGTAGACTGTCAACTTTGATTGTTTTTTTCATTATCACTGACATTACCGTTTATTTCAATAATTTGTATTTCAGTGTCCTCCATGATGGGCGGAACTCCTCGGCGAGACTCTTGGGACGCAATCGCTAAAACGAAATCCATGCTGTCCTACGGAAGTCTCGAATCTCTCGCGAATCTGGCAAACAGCTCGTCCGTATTGGACCACACGACAGGCGGTTCAAATTTCAACAATTCCCGCATCAATCACAATAATTATGGATCCAGCAGCAACGTTATTCACACGCAAAACTCATCGACGAATTATACAACGTCGCACAGATTCACAGGAGTCGAAAACACGAGTTCACCAAAGTACAATGGCAGCGAGAATCTCAATGGAGGACGTAACAACACCACGCACGGTATTCTGAAGAACAAAAATAACAATTACTACAAAAACGTCGATACGACGGACGCCGTTCATGAAAGATTCGCGACCAACGGCGGAACCACCTTCTCATCGACGCAGACCTCGGATAAACGGAAAGGCTCGTCTCTCGTTACCGGTAGCGCTCTGGAGATGCTACCCATTCATAAATCCATGAGTTTTACCATTGATCCGAGTATCGATGCGAGCAAAGCAACTGTCACCGTAACAGGTGAAAATTTGACCCATGATTCATTCTAAAATTCTAAATCAAAATGTATTGAGGAATTTAGGTCACCGTACGAGCCACTAATGAAAGACAATATACATAATTGGTAAACCGTTACATTTTTTAGTACCAGTGCCTTTAGATAAAGTAGAATCGAACTTTTATTTGTCATTGTTACGGAGTGATAACTGAAGAAAAGGCTCCGAGTATCAAATCATACGTTAACGCCTCAAGTTGTTAGAAAAATAAATAAAAAATTATGGAATCACCTTAAGCTATCATTCCTTTGACAGTGAGAAAATAAACTAATCTTACCCGTTCATCTTGTTGTTATAACCAAAAAAGTCAAGGTCGTCCTGGAGTCCCCGGTACTTGAGTGGTTAAGAAAACAAAAATAACAGTCTTAATGTCGTTATAATCGGTAGCTGCGAGTCATTTTCTTTAAGAGCTCTACATTTATTTAGGGAAATATTTATGTAATATAAATAGAAAATTGTACAACGAAAGATTGTTTATGAATCTCAGGTCCCAATGGGAAACCTGTACCCTTCCAAAAGTCAATACTACGCGGCCAGGTGTACACTTTGACAGTCGACGAAGTCGGCGAGTACATTATTCAGATAATGGTCAATGGTCAACATGTCAAGGGCTCTCCGTTCAGGTAACGTTTCATATCATGTAAATAAACGTAATACAATATTATTAATGTCTCAACCTAAAATATCAACATGTTTTCACGTATCATAATTAAATACGATGTTTATTTAGATCACAAGCGTACAACGCGAGGGCTATACAAGTCGGCAACATCCCGAACGGCGTGGTAAATCAACCGGTCGAGTTTGAAAGTGAGTTGAGAATTCTCTTTCGCACAAATAAAAATAATCAACTGTGAAAACTGGACTGCCTTCCTGATAACGGAACACGCAACGGGAACGTATGCTTGATCAACATTTTGCTTTTTATTATTTTGTTTAGTCGATGGATCTCGAGCCGGTTCCGGAAATCTTGAGATACTAGTAAACGGCGGTCACGTTACGAGTTTTGTACGAGCACTGGGTAGTCAGAGGTTTTTGGCATCTTTTGTACCACACGAGGCTGTTACTCATTTGGTGGAAATGACTTTCAATGGCGAAACGGTACCCGGTAAGTAAGCACTCGAGATTTTTCTCGGAATATTGTAACCGCGAGATCGTCGTTTGTCGAACTCGATTGCATTTCGACACGGTTTCCTGGCCGTTTGAAAATGCGTCGGTACGCAATGTCACTGGGACAATTTTTCCCGGGTCACTGACTCCGTTTTCTTTTCACTTATACGGGGAAACGATCCCTTCTGCGTACATACATATATCGTGGAGTGAAATGTTCTCGGGAAGCGCTTTGCACTGCGAGCCTCCGGCTCAAGAGTGGTGCTTTGCGAGAAACATTTTCTCGAGAAACGCATTGGTGATTAAGTACGCGTCAAAACGACTAAATAGAAATCATTTACCGGTAACCTGTCTCAATATCCACTTCAATTGTAAAGTAGGTGCCCCATTGGGCTGTGTATACATTTCGCTATAAATGTCTTACGATACTAACGTTTGGCAATAACTTTTTCCATTTTTATCACATTACAACCAGTAATATTATTATTTCCTAGGTAATTAGTACGAAGGCGACGTAATGTGTTAAAAAGACTATTGCAACGTGAAGGTTAAGAAAATGAAGGTTAAATTATTTTAATAAACTTACCGCGCTTCAAATTAAACTCTAAGCAATTTCAATATTTTTCTTCTCTATCGAAAATTAGCAAATACAACTTTAAGCAGGAATAAAGATAGAGAGCAGCCGTCGGAAAATGTAAGAGTAGCGCCATTGCCTTGATGTCGGCAAAACAATCGGGCGTCATAAGCAATTTTCAATACATTTCATTGTTTTTTTTTTTTTTTAAATACTCGACGTCGAGACGCTACAACGAATTTAGAATTTTCTCTGAGCAAAGAAATTTGTCTGTAGTTCATGTGACAAGTTTGTTTGAATCCACGAATGCGTAACATCGGAAGAAAGAGTTGGGTTTATTTTCTATTGTTAAAAAAAGCTGTTTTACAAAGTAACACATTTATAAACAAGCGTGACGGATGTGTTCAACGTTTTGCTGCGCATGTTGAACGTTACGATTTCGTTAAGTACGTTGCTCGAGACGTGTCAATGACGGGGACATCCATATTGCATTTTATTTGAAATTCTTTTTCATACGTCTCGACGTGTTCGGCAACAGACATTCACAGGTGGACTGTCTACAATCTATAATGTAAAACAGTAAAACATGGCATACGAACGTACGCGGATAGGTCATTGACTTGCGATTTCACACGCACACACGCGGCGTTCCACTGACCCACATGCTACGTCATCATTTTCTTTTATTACTGTCTTGGTACGCACACGGGCCGGCCTCTTTTTCGCTGACCCGCGTGAATTCCACGGTCTACCGATATGTCTTTAAACTATTGTCCCAATTGGTTTCATTTCGCGAGGCAAGCATTATTGTAATAACTCTTGATCTTTCTATGTCGCGGCTATTGCCCATCAAACAGAACTACCAAGTGCATTTCAAAGAATTCTTGGTAAAGAGCTCCAGTCTTTCTAATTAAAAACTATTATTTACAAAACTAATAATATAATCTTTTAACAATTAATATTTTAATGAAAATTCCATATCGAGTTCAAACAAAATATTTTTTTTAACCATAAATCAAATATTTAAAATAATTAAAAAATTCCCTTCAACCGAAATAATTTCAAGTAACTTTATACTTTCTAGTATTATTTCTATATTATTTTTATCAAATATTTATTGCAGATCATTATGATTCGTATACTTATTGGAGAAAAATAATAATTATTCAGTCAGTGATCAATTTAACATTTGCAACTCTATTCTATAACAATAAAAATTATATTTAAATTCACCCGTTAATGGACTTGTTCTTGTCGTATAATTCGCTTTGGCTTATTATTGTACATACGTACGGTTGCATTAATATATTACAAAATTAGTCTCTCTGACCTTAGGACTGTGGCACGCACGCGACCGGTGCACCATTCATGTATATCCGACGTACCCAGATGCATCTTCCGCACGTGTTTGGAATACGTAACGAAGAGTGAGCTGGTGCTAGTGGAAAAGTAGTACGCGTATGTTGAATATTATATTATACATGAGAAATCGGTGTAACGAAGGAGGGAGTAAGGGCTCTATGACTCCGACGAGCTTCTTATAGGTGTGGCCGGTACGAAGCTAGTATATTCAAAGAGAAGCTGGCATGTGGACGTATTTGGTTACGAATGAGGATATACGCCTACCGTTGCTTCCACCACGTTGCTACATAATTATATAGATACATCCGCGTCTCCCTCCGCAACCATGATACCAGCCAGTACAGCTCGTAAAAGTGTAGGCACCATAGGAACCAAGATTTTATATCTAACTGCCTACGCGCGCATTTAATATTGCCACTTCTATTACGTTTCACTGTTATATTTTCTTCAAGCGTGCGATCAATATATTTCCGAGTTTAGGTGAAAAGTTATTTATCATTTTACAGACTGTTTTTAAATTATTGCTACAAATATTTTCTCGTTCTATTCAATTTGTCGTATCAATTTATTTGATTATTTATCTTCATTGATGAATGAGTGAAAAATTATTCATGGTTAATCGATTATAACAAATTAATTATCAAAAATATTGCAAACAATCGATACAGCGTATGAAAAAAATGTTAAAGCGCAATGTATGCATTTTTTAATTTTTATTTCCGGTCATAATTAAGGAAGTTCCTCCATGAGAACGTGGGAGGGATCGGTGCGGGAGTGCGGCGACGAAAAGGACAGGTTCCTCGGTTTTCAATTTCGTTGATCCTTTTCACATGTAGAATCTGAGATTTTATTGCGTATGATTTCCAAGTTTTTAGTCACCTACGACTCTTTGAAGTACTTGGTAGCGAGCGATATATTTAAACGACTGTGTAATGCCATAAAGTTATGTTTCTTTACTGGACATCTTTAAGATTTTTTTCTTTCAGGAGGTAGCAAGTCAATCGGACTGAAATTTAACGTGATTTACAACATCTAGTCGCAAACCTCCCATAAATATTTGAATGACCTGCATCTTATTTTTTTTTTTTGTTACCGAAGGTAAAATCTTTAAACAAAGTAAATTACGATGTTAAAAATAACCCTCGCGTGGTGTTAATACGACTTCACACTGCAGACTGATGTCAAAGGCCTTTCAATGCATTTTACTTGAAAATAAGTGAATGAAATTCAATAACATTTTTGGATTATCTTCGTGGCATAATTCTGTATTGATTCCTAATAATTTATTGATCTATGATTAAATATATGATTAAAATCAACGATTTCCGAACATATATATGTTGTTAATCTTTAGATCGGACCTAATGATTATAACATATACGCTTGAGCAAATTAAACACTCGGAAAATTGTTAAAATTGACACCATAATGGGTCAACACCGATCAAAAGTCTACACCAATTGCCTTTAACGTCTTTAATTTAACATAATTCGTATTTATTAATTTTGCTATGAAAACATCGCCGAACAAGAAGATCTGGTCTTTAGCATTCAAATGTTATTAAATAATCGAAAATTCTACAAACAAATTTGCGACTATTGCTCTACGTACAAAATACAAATAACACCTGGAAAATTAAATTTTTTTTTCCTTTCAATTGTCAACAATACAGAAACAAACAAGGCGTCTACATTTGAAATGTTCAAATTACTTTCCCGTGATTCTCATCAACCCACGGATTTTCTCGTGCTATTAAAATTTCCAATAAAATTGAAAATTTGGTAAAATTGGAAATTTTGTAAAGCTTAAAACACCTCAATTGATTTTCACTAAATTCAAGATCAAATATCCTCGTCCCCTAACCAATTTGTATGCCAAGTTTCAGTTTGATAGATGAAAATTTACGAAAATTAGACCAAAAATACATTTTTTTTTTTAAATACAAAAATTCATGATTCTATACAATCTGAACGCCTCGATCGATTCATGCCAAATTCAATACCGAACAACCTTGTCCACTGGCCAATTCTTGTAGAAAGTTTTAACTACGTAGCTAACAAATTTACGGAAGTTTGAGAGCGAACCTCCTTTTTTCAAAAAATTGAAACAACCCTAAAATGAGACACCCGTTAGCGATTTGGCCGAAAATTGCAGCAAATTGACGGGGATCCTGATCCGATTCGTGTGCAAAGTTTCAGAATGATCGAGTAACCCATTTTCGAAATACATCGATTGCGATTTTGCAAGCTCATCACACACAAACGGGCGCGCGCGTGCGCGAACAGACATTTTTTTTTGTAAATATGATTTTTCGACGTTTTGCGACATCAATATCTCGAGAAGTTTCCTTTATGGGGAAGCAAAAACATAATAATCAAACGTAAAGTAGAACAAGAATCAATTGTTCTGAAGTTGGAAAATAATGTATTACGTCCGTGACTCAATCTCACGTGACTCTCGGCAGTTTATATGGGTTTCAACTGTCCCGGTTAAACGTGCGAGTAAACTATGCACGCAGTCAAGATCGAGACTTCAATTACGTTTCACTGTTATACTTTCCTCAAGCGTACGAATAATATTTAAGCGGTTAGACGTCTGTTTCAAATATATAATTTCTTTCATTATATATTCAATAACTTTAATTAATTTATTTTATAACTTATCTTCTTTGGATAATAGATCATGTGTATATATGCGTGTATATATAAAAATGTTCATGTGTATATATGCGCGCGCATGCTTGTATGTGTGTGCGTGCGCGCGTGTGTGTGCAACTCGAGTCAGTTTGCTCCAATTTTCGGCTAAATTGTTAACGGTACTTTCATTTTTTAATTGTTTGAATTTTTCGAAAAAAAAAAGAGGAAAGCTCTGTAACTTTCGTAAATTTTTACCTATTCATTTTGATTGTTCGGTATTGAGGAAGCTAGAATTGAGATAACCATTCCTCGTAGAGGACAGTCTGTGGCTTGGCGAGAATCACGAGGAAGCAATGTGAAAATTTATATTTTACACGCGTTGTCTTCTTTAAGAAAGCGAAGTTAAAAAATTGTTTTTACAATTATCGTTAAAATGAGAAAAAAAATTGATAGAACAAGTGACCAATGACAGATAAACACGAAATAGTCGACTACGATCAAGTTATCTCCGAGGTGTTAGGACTAGGAACACTGAAAGTAAGAATTGTATTTGGAACTTTTAATTTTTTGTCCATGAGAATATTCGTTTAGTTATCTTGACCATCTTTAATAAGTTTCACTGTAAAAAAAAAAAAACAGTCCATGTAATAATAAATATAGTCGAATTGATTAACGATTGATAGTTGTCACTCAAAAGTTGTCAAAATTGATACAATTTCTTTGAAACGTAGTGAAACAAAAATCTAAGGAAGGTTCTGAATCAAAACGTAAAGTAACTAAACTTTTTTAGTACTCCCAACATCTCGGAGATGGTTTTGATAATAACCGACTGTCCTTAATACCAGTATAATGATATAATAAAACGTAAAGAAGAATCAATTGTTCTAATATTAAAGAAAATATTTTAAAACCCGCGATTCAATTTCACGTAATTAAAGGTTTTCGTGGTTTTCAACCGTGAGCACTGTTTCAAGAGTGACTAAGTTATGTTACCATGCTTTTAGCATATCGTTATTGCCGTTCGAATTATCGAGTAGAGAACAAAAGGAACAGGAGTATTTCGTTTAAAGCTCTCCTGTACAATATTCAAAGGACTGGGAGACAGGTTGCACACGTTGACACGGAGAATGCGCGCGTCTCACGTGTGCATTACCGTGCCAATGCGAACACTCCAATGTTATCTGGAATCTCTCGGACGCCAGTTGTACCGCAAGTCATTTCCGTACGTGAATACGTGCATACGTGAACATACATGGTACAACGAGTTGCGACCTTATTCGTAGCATGTCCGATCGACATTGCATCTTTTGATTTTCACACGATTTATGTCTCTGTTTATCGCGCGTAACCGACGTTTCGTTGCACCGGACACGACGGTAAAATACATTGCTCTATATAGTTTGACATTGTTGCAAGAAAATTGACAGAGAAAATGTATGAGAAATACCATACGTTATTTTTTTAAATTATAGACACCAGAAGGAAGTAATTGCGGTGAACGAACGTGTACTCAAGTCGACTGTAACGAACGTGACGACATATCATCTCATTTCTTCGCGTTGCAATGAGTCTACTCTATATGTATATAGGTTACTCGAAACATTACTGTGACGCATAGATCGTAAATTAATTGACGTCAGTTACAGAGAACACAAAGCTATTTGACAACGTGATAAACAGTTCGAGAGATTCTACATAGATTTATAAATTACAATAGGTAGCTGCGAAAAAAATTTGAAGAAAAAAAATGGCATACAGACAAAAAAAAATAAATTAGCTCTATGCAGAAGCATCTTCAAATTTCCATTTAACGAAGTATCGATAAAGTATTAATAAACTAGAAGAAGTATTAATAATATTTTGCCATTGTTAGTGTTAAAAATTTTGTGGAAATATCTCGATAGATTTAAATGGTTGAAACAATTTATTTCGAAAGTTTTATGCACAAAATATTTTAATTAATGTAAAGGTTTCATTGACATTCCAACCAAAGCCATTAGATAGAATAATATTAAGAATTTTTTTCGAATAATCCTGGGTGTAAACACGATTGGAGAATGATCAATCACTTGGAATACACGCGGAATGTTCTTACGCAAAATTTATTCGCATCGCTTACCGTATAATTATATGATCGGTTGTAGAATTTTTTCGCGTGCATGTATATTCGCTGTATCTACAGCTATTTAAGAGCCGATGGCAAAATATATACGAGCGCAGGGCTCACCGGAATACTGATAAAAATGCTTAAGTGCTGTACGCACATGCATTATCCAATGCAATGCTTGGGAAGGGCAAATAATAATACATTGACGCTAATAGACGCTAGTCGCGTAACTAGCTTGGAATGAGTTGGAAATCGCACGTTGTGCATAGACGGAATTACTCTCAAGCCGGCATTCGTGTCACCAGCATCAGTGGGAGCGGCGATTTCAACGCTTGAGCCAGCTGCAAAGACGCGATGTCACTGTCCTGCTGATGGTTTTACTTTGACCCGGAATGGAGCAATAGAGTACACCTATAGTATGATACCGAAAAGCTCGAGATTTCTTCAATCGCATTAGCGTCTTATTTGCCATCTTCATAATTCCCGTAAAATAAATCCCAATCCGTTTGAGTGATAAATCAATCATTTTCTCTAGCATTTATTCTCAAATTCCGATAAAAGTTGCTAGTTAGCAGTGGAACTATTATTCGTGTTATAAAAAAAAAAAATCGATCAGTAGTTATCGACCTTTTCTTATTTACATTTTAATTTATAATATTTGAAATACTTAAAATATTTTTTTAAATAATTTTCTTTCTTTGTATTAAGTGTGCTAAGTTATGGTACAAAATCATTGATAGCGTAAAAAAATAATCGATCGATAGTTGCAGACCCTTTGAATAATTTTCATAGAATTTTTAATATAAGAAATACTTTTTAGATTAAAAAAAAATTGTTTTCTTTAGATACATTGAAAAAAGTGCTCGGTTAACATTTAGACTATATACAAACATATTAAAATATTCAGCAAAATACTCAGACGTTGAATATAGATGCTCTGAGCATAATTACATTTGTTACATAATCAAATGACAAAACTACTCCAGATGCCAAACGAACAGTCGTTATTTCTTGCAATATTGTGTAACGAGCTGCGAAATTTAGTAGTTTTATAAGTCACAAGAATATCCCCATTCCTCGGTTCTACCACAATAGAGTTGGGATAACCACGCGTAACCTCAACTCTACTGTTCATTTACCAAATAACCGGGACGGTTTCGGGCGTTGTGTCACTCGTAAAGAGTTCAATTCTGAAATACACTCAACTTCGTTTCAAATGAAACCATATATTAAACACTAGTAACTTTTAATTCATTTATTCCAAGGACCCCATGAAATAAATTCATTAAAATACAAGACAAAACGTTTGAAAATACACAATTAGTAATCCTTCGCAATGTGTCGAATATTTTTTGTATGACAATAACTTATCGGTTGCCACAGTGAACGTATTCCCTGCGATAATACTTTTGTACCAGGTACCAAAGCTATCGCTGCCAACTCCGTACATGCTCGGTATGTTAATAGTCGCGTGTAAATATAGACGAAGACCCATTTTCCTGTCTGACCCAGATACGAGGTCGTAACTAAGGTTAACGGGCATTTTTTTTTCCCCAAAAATTTCGGAGGTACAAACGAGGCGTTGGGCAAAACGTATTCAATAGGGGAGGGGGAGGGGTGCCCGTTATGTCGGGGAATGCAGCGATTCAATGTCTATAGTCGCTTCACCATGAGCTCGCTTTGGGCATACAGGGACCTAAGACCTCAGCATTGTAGGAACGAAAGATGCGCGTATATCAGAGATAGTTACACCAGAGCGAAGATATAACCACTAAGCATACGATATAAACTTCTCTTTTCATTCACTAGATTAAAATGCTATGAATATTCATGAGTTTATCCAACCATCACATAAAAGCCTCTTACGAATACATATTTTCATAAATATTCGATCTATACCTATGATTAAAAAAATTAATTTACTTATTTATTCATTGTAGATGAATTGACAAACGATCTTATTCGATACAATATTTACTAAACAATTATAATTTAAATGATATTTATAGAATGCTCAAAGGAGATTACACAGACGATTTAATGCAAATTTTACTTTTATGGTGTAAGGAACTGCGCTTATGCAATGAGGGATCCGGTTCCTTGACCAGCTTTTCTATTTTTTTTTTCTTCTTTAACGCTAATCGTGGATTGCCTTTTACTTTTTTTTTCAATATTTTTGATATTCGTTGTACAGTTTGGAATATTTTTTCAAGAACTCTACCATTTGCATCCAATCACAAACTATCGGAATACTACAGAGATCGGATGTCTCTCGTTATGTAGTAATAGTAGTGTATACACGGATTACGATGAGTCAGTATTGTGTTGTAGCGTACTGTGGCTGGTCGAGCAAGCAGCAAGAAACGGATGGGATAGCAGGAGCGGGTCTCCGTTCATTCGGACCCTCTTCTACGCGACTTCGTATAACTCCTTTCTAATGACCGTAAATTCACAGACGATTATTAAATATTACAACGGGTTTCTCGTTACAGAATTTTAACTATTCTTCTCCCTGAAATTTCAGGTCTAAACGGTTAAAGTAAATATCTCAAAAAAATGAACACGATATGAATGACAATCAAATAAATAATTGTACGCGACGTACAGATTATAGAAATGAAATAAAAATATCATGAAGAGATGAAGAAATATAATATTTTTCTATTGCAATTTAATCCAGGAGATGACACTCGTGACTAGTGAAACAAAAATGTAGGAAATATCTATCGAAATATAAAATTAATACTGAACGATACAAAAGTAAGTAGAAATTAATTTTAATTAAATATCTTTGAATCATAATTCGAATTTGAAATTGTCATTTCGTACATGAAAGATTTGAAACAAGTTGAATAAAGAATCCAAGGCAAATAGAATTTTCTTTCCGATAGAATTCAATTAGATTTCGTTCATGTCTGATCGTACGAACACGCTCTTAGGATAAACTTAAAACAGAACTTGAAGTATTCGCTTTACTCTGCATCGATAGAATAACAATTTTTTTTAAAAATGAATATTTTATCGGTAGACGTTATGTACAACACGCACATTCAACGAGATCTTTAAATAAATTATGACGCCACTATCGTGCAAAACAGGTTGTCCTTAACGCGTCGATAATGACCTTTCTAGTATCATTGGAATTCAAAGAAAAATGGCTGCCCTCGAATGAATTTCCCGTTAAGAAATGGAATTTCGATGAAAAATTTGAGAAAATTTCTCTCGACCGATATTATTCGATCGGCTGTACGCCGTTTGGCTTCTCGGTTTCTTCGTCTTTCTTACGGTTCTGGGCAAATAGCATCGGAAATTCTGACGCCCCTTCGACTCGATACGGCCCTGGTTTTCAACCGGAGTGGCGGTCTTGCCACAGCCAACACACTTGTCTCGTCGTCGTTCGACTCGGTTGACTCCGTCGTAAGAATCGTGATCTGCTGACGTTTCTCGTTCGTCCTCGCTTCATCGCCGTGTGTTGCCAAATTGTTTTCTTCGTATAGACGTGATTATTCGTCGATTTTCTTTATCGGTTTACGGGTCTGACGATTTACGTGCCGTTGGATCGATAGACGCGAAAGAAAAGTGTTTGGAATCGTTGTGAGTTGGAAGGACGCGATGGGTCGTTCACGATCGCCCGGACATCGATCACGAATACCGTACAGTGACGATCGGCATCAGGAAGAAACTAAAATCGTGCTCTTGTGAAAATTTACGTGACTGAGCGAACGCAACAGAGCCACTGTTACGTGTCGTAGATCTTTCTCGTTGTGCTGGATGCATCCGCGTCACAAAACCATACGTATATGCAATAAAGATCTATAGATCATCGCAGTTTTGTGAACGCTGGTCGTAAAATTTGACGTATCGGGTCGCGATTTTTTTTGTGGCGCACCGACCTGTGCTAGTTTCTTCTTCTTCTTCTTCTTTTTTTTTTAATAAACTTTTCAGGAATTTCAGGAAATTAAGGCCCCCTCGTTTCGGGTGATTGAGGTAAATCGATCATCCATTCGTGTAGAACGGATTTTAATATAAAATTTCCATAAATGTTTTTTTTTTTTTTTTTCGTGTGGTAAAAAAACAATTTGTGCATCCGGCGTTTATTGTGATGTTTAGTTTGCATGGATATATCTATATATACCGATGGTTCGAAGATCAATCGGAAGTGCGGGTGATTGACGTGAATCGATCGATACAAAGCGCGCGCACTTCCGGGGAAGACGGATTTAAAATTGTGTGGGAATTTTGAAGGAAAGATTTTCTAATTATCACAAAGTGTAAATTGTTGGTTTTATTAATGTCGATTATTCTTAAAGAAATTAATGTCGTGATTTGTTAAGGTGGTTCGTGATCGATACAATTTTATATAAATTAAGCTATGGATTATTATTATTAGTCCTGTGATAAGAGTGCTCACAAAAAGTATCCTGTAAGGTTAAACGGAATTTATTTCTCTGCGAAAGCCCTTAAGGAAATAAATTCGTGATATTTTAAGGTAGCTGAAGAGAAATCAAATTTAACGTAAATCAAACTGTGGATTAATCCTGTCCTAAAAGTGCTGAAAAAAAAAATAGCTTGCGGGCTTTAATAGAAAAAAATTGGTTTCTCTGCAAGAGCCATGAGGGAAATGATGGTTTAAGGTAGTTCGAGAGAAATAAAATGTTATGTAAATGAAGCTATGGGTTAAACAAGCGTTGAAAGTGCTCACAACAAATGCCTTGTGAGGTTTACTAGAATACAGTTGCTCTTGCAGATAATTTCTTGTAGAGAAAAATTTATTGCAAAGAAATAAATATTTATTTCTCTGCAAGAGTCTCGAGGGAAATAATTTCGTAAAATTTCCAAGTGGCTCAAAGAAGAAATCAAATTGTTTACATTAAAAATGATGGGTTAGTTCCGTGTCTTACGAAAATCCCTTGTGAGCTTCAACAGACTACATTTTCTCTTGTGGATTATGTTATTAGAAGATATTACATATTTTTGTAAGGTTCAATGATAATTCGATTTAACAAAATGACTTGGCAACGCCCTGTACTCTCCAGGATACAAAACTCTATGAAATGGATTTTAATTGGTGCAATTATTAGCGAATTATTTTTTATTGAAAGTTATAAGAGTCACTAAGAAAATTTAACTTCACGTGCTACTTCTGATAAAATCCTTGCGTGAAAAAAAAAGAAAACACCAATAGGATACATCACTGTAGTGTTATTTGGGAGTAGAAACACTTGGTTTTTTAAAATGTTTATAAAATTCATGAGATACAATAATGAAACCAGTTATACAAAATATAGTCCCACGAATTATTGTCATACAGAATTAATTTCATTTATCGATACTCATTGAACTGTAAAAGAAATGACAAAAATAACCAATGTGATGAAGTAAATAGGGCATTTGAGGGATTTTTCCAATTATATTGTAGTGTAAAGTATATTTTACTCTTTTGTTGTTTACATTATTTCTATTATTATCATTTGTTTACAATTACATTGCACAGTGTAAAGAATATTTTACACTTTTGCTTACTACATTATTTATATTATTTTACTAGAGCACCCAATTAATATAATTGTGTGCACCTCGGCTTCGCTCAATTTCTTCCTACATTATTTCTCGTATATTTTAGTTGTAATTTCTTATTAAATATATAGACATTTCCACGAAGCACTAAATACGCCATTATTTTTCCACCTGTCACGTGCCACGATTCATCGTTATTTATTTAATTACAGACCACTTATTACCAGAAACGGCATTCTTCAACATTATCATTTATTTACAAACATATAGCACAGTGTAAAGAATATTTGACACTTTTGTTTATTATGTTGTTGTTATTATTATTATTATTTGTTTATTACGTTTATTTTTATTGACATTTCTTACATTTCCTTATGATATATTATTTTTCAAAGATTTGTAAGAAATAAAAATAATATTGCTCCAACTACATTCAAAGGTTAAAATTATTTTTTATAAATTCTTTAAAAAGATCAATACCAATTTAAAACGGCCACATAGTTGAAAACTTTTTATATATTTTAACTAATTTATTATTTATTGAATAAGAGCGTGTTTATTGAAGAATTGAATTTACCATAAAACTCTATTTGTTTCAGGATCACCTTGGAGAGTAGGCATAATGCCTGGTCCAAAAATGTCTGTGGTCGGGGACTCTGTAAGATTGGTCCCCGCCGGCAGTCCCGCACTCTTTGAACTCTCGGCTCTTGGTTTCACAAGCAAAGAAATAGATGTGCAAATAATAAGTAAGTACATTAATTCCACAATACTCTTAGCAAAAAAAAATCTTAGTTAACCGAACGATAAGTTAATTAAAAATGTTCTTCATTGCAGGTCCTTCCAAAAGACACATATCCGCACACATAGACGAGGAACCGGGTAGGGCCGGAGAGTTCAGAGTCGAGTTCACGCCAACCGAAGTTGGAAGCCATCTGGTAGAAGTGAGCATCGCGGGACAAAAGCTGCCGGCAGGACCTCTCGTCGCCAAAGTTTACAATAGCAGCCTCATTCAAGTTACTGACATACCTAGTGCCGTTGTTGGACATGCTTGTCAATTTAGAGGTACATTCAACGAGACTTGTCACTCGATAAGCGATATAAATAAAGTTTTCGAAAATGTACGAACGCAAGATAAAAAAGTTAGAAGCAATAGTACATTGTGTGGCTAAGGGTGAAACAAGATGATTTCAGACGCACGTGAAGTTTGCTGTCCGAATCGAAGGCGATGGTTGACATCACACGAAGTCTCAAATTATCTTTCATCACGTGCCCCACACTATATTTTTTATATTGTCTGTATTGAAACTGGGAGTTCGAATGTCTGTAGCCAGTCGAAACGAGACAATTTTAGAACAATATTCAGAGACTTACAAAAAACAAATGTGATTCTGGCAGATACGAAATGAAGTTAGAAACTAACGTAGCGGGCAGAAAACGTCTACTTTCCGCCCGCTGAATCGCATCTGTCTTAAATTGGCTCGTTTTGCCTGGCCAAACAGGCATTGAAACTCGCTGTTTCAATGCAGGTAATATGAAAAAATAAATACGTTGGGCTTTTATCGATCGTACGCGATTACTAGCTTACGATTAATTAATTAAAGTTCTTACAAATGCAGGCAACGTTTTTGTAGTATTTGATTGTTTTTTTTTCTCTACAGTTGATGCCAGCGCTGCTGGTGAGGGCCAGTTGGAGATATCGATAAATGAGGGCGAGGTACCGAATCACGTGCAAGTAGTCGGAGGTGGTCGTTGCCTCGTATCTTTCACGCCTGACATCGCAAAATCCCACTATATCGACATAAAGTTCAACGGTGAAGCCGTACCGGGTTGTCCCTTCGTCTGCAACGTCTCGGATACGAGCAGAGTTATTCTAAGCTTGAACCACTTGGAACTTATACCGGTTGATCAACCGGCGAGCTTTCACATGGCTGTAGACGGAAGTGGTAGCGCCGAACTCGCAGTTTCCGTGAGGGGTAAGTCACCCAAGGAAAACTGAAAGATTTCACGGTCAACAATTAAAACTGCATCTAAGATCGATAATTTTATAACGAATTTGTATTTCTATTTAAATCGTTTTTTCTATCTCAGGACCAACCACAGAATTACCAGTCAAAGTTACCGGAAATATTCACAGCGGTTTCACCGCCGAATTTACACCAAGAGACGTAGGTGTTCACTCGATAAGCGTCGAGTACAATGCTCATCCCGTGAACGGTACACCGTTCTTAGCTAAAGCTTTCAACGCCGACAAAGTCCTCATCGGACCTGTTGCGCGGGGTAGCGTCGGACAACCTACACACTTTACCGGTAAGTCGAGAATTTTTATTATTCAATCGACTCTTCCAGTTTTTGAATATTCAGACATTTTTCTTTATCTGATAAATAAAATCCCCTCGAATTGTCAAAAAAACAATTCTGCCAATGTAACAGAATTTTTTAATTGATAATTTTTATTATTTTTTCAATGAATTAACAACTCCTTAAGTAATTCATACCTTTTACGAACGTTTTCATTTCTAGAATAGCATTCCTTCCATAAAATGTCTTTTATTCTAAAATGTACCGACTTTGGTCGGTAAAAATGTGCTATCTCGTGATCTACGGATATGCCTCACATTGTACAGGACTTTAATATGAACGTAAACGTTTCGACGCTCGGTTGAATTTCGTTTGAAAACGTGCAAAAAATGATAATCGTATATCACTGATCCTTCAAAAATCCAATATGGCCGCTCGAAATATCAACAATATCATTTGTGTAGGATATAAACCTTTCTGGAACTCACGTACGTCAAATCGGACCGGACGTCGATTCCTTAAGGCTTTCTAAATATTTCAATATCGTCAAAAAGTCGATCGATACAAAAGAAATTAACGTAGAGCGTATTCCGCGTTCGCGTAGTCCGACCGCTTACGGCAATGAGAATAGAAACTTACAGTCTTATACAAAGTGAAGTATATCCTTAGACTACGAAATAGCGTATTTTTACCGATCAAAACCGGTAAAAAAATCTACTCCAGCATCCTCTTACGGCGAAGTGAAGCCTACTCAGTCGGTAACAAAAACTGTAACATATGCACAGCGCAACATTAACCTGTTGTGCTATGCATTGTGTAAAATTTTGCTTCGTTCTGATATATCAATATTCTCTGAAGGGCATGGTCTGGAAAATTAACAGATATTTCCTTTGTATTAATGTATCACGTGGTACATGTTTTGCCTCACCTGAACGATGAATCCACCGATTTCAGTAAAAACTATTTTTTTAACAGATAAAAAAGTGTTTTTTATCGGTAAAAAATATATAAAAATGGTAAAGATTTCCAATAAAAAAAAATATATATAAAACCATATTTAAATAGAATACGACTTCTACAATGTGTTATATTCGACTCTGAATTTTTTTCTACATGATTAGAACACCGATACAAACACTCAATCGCATGGGATATTTCATACGATTTTTTTATCGATAAAAATGTTTTTTTTAACGAAATCGGTAGTCCCCTCACCCTTCCTTATCCGTAAACGGTTAGATATCGAGCGATTGTCGCTGAATCCTTTATCCGGAGCAAGGTCAAGTCCATCTACTCGTGATTAACATTTGCGTAACGCTAATTTTTTTCTTTTCCTTTACAGTCGACGCGAGTCAAGCTGGCGAAGGAAACTTAGAAATAACGATATCGGCTCGTAGCCAGAATATACCCACCCAAGTGACCCCTCAGGGCAATGCCCGTTTCTCGGTTAGTTTCGTACCGTTCGAGGCGTGCGAGCACGTTATTAACATTGCCTTCAACAAACGAACAGTGCCAGGGTGTCCAATAATAACGAGGGTAGGTGGTGACAGCCACGTAACGGTGAGCGGTCAGGCTCTGAGCAGCGCTGGATTAGGACGGCAAAGTTATTTAACAGTCAGTAACGTTGCCGGTAGCTTGGAAGATCTTGAAGTTAACGTTGAAGGTCAGTAAAACTTTTCAATCGCGCTTCGAACCCAAATAAGAAAGCAACTGAATCATACATTTCACGTTTCTGTTATATTTCACTCGAGCTATTCTAATCACGTCACTATTGAGTCACACGCAGCGCCCTAAGAGCATGGGATTGCACAAGCGGTTGTTCATCTTGCGACAACTGCGATTCTACTGTGTATTATATTTTTTATTTTATTTTTTCATTTGTTTTCCTGCACATTTTCCTAGAGGGTAAAAAAAAAAGTCGATTAACAAGCGACAACAATTTGTGTCAATTTCTTCTTCGGTATTTAAATAAAACAAAAAATATATTTGCAAATATTCTCTTGCGAGAACTCGTTGAAGAATCGATTTTTTTTATTCCTGTACTATATCATCTCAAGCAAATTATGTGTTTATGTGTGCAAAACAAACGTGATATCTAATCAATTTTTTAAAAAATACAAATGTGTTTTAGTAATTGTAAATACGTTGTACTAGAAGTGAATTTATATAATACGCGTCATTAGACAAGAATCTTTTTAAAGCAAGAGATCGTCGACATCTTCATTCTCTAACAATTTCAAGAGGATATTCATCAACCACAAATCTGTGTCTCTGTCCATCACGTTACCGGTAGCTTGAGAGCAATATTCTCTCTCTCTGTTGCAGGTCGGCCAGCTTTCAGACTACGACATTACTAGACTTGTCAAAAACAAACAAAAAAAAAACAAAAAAAAAACAAAAAAAAATGCTTCATTTCGAACTTCTAACTCTTACTTTGTAATGGAAAATATAATGCAACGAATGGTGGTGGGTACATAACTCTTGAAAATCTTCGGGGAAAAAGCTTGCTCCGCACTAAGATTAAACCGATCTTCTTGGCCGTCCATTCGTACTTCCTCGAATCTTTATAGATCGTTTCTTCTTTAAACTTTGTTTTATGTATAAAATATATAAATATTTAACGAGATCGACGAATGATCGGCACGAATATCGTTACCACGTAGGATCTAACGTTCTTAGAAGTTTAAAACGCTTTCGTTAATAACACAAACGCTATATATATACGATTACGTCGTCTCGGGTACATGACTAACACGAGTCCGTCAAAAGCAACAAATGGTGCTACATAATATAGTATACACGAATGATTTAATTCAGCCGCGTTATTACAAAATCAACAGTCGATTTATTCGAGTTTCCTGTCGTTTGATATTGCCAATTCGCGAATTACGACTGAAATGCCATCAGCAAATCGCACGTATCACGTACGAGCATGCTCTTTTACAAGTTTACAAGTTTTTTCCAGTTACCACATATACACGAATACACGGTGTTTACGAGAAAGAAGGATCGTTTTGAACGAACGACTAGCATTCCTAGATAGTGTAACCATTCGCTTTCCTGTAATATTACGAATTTATTATTAATTGCTTCCCTTAACGCGTGGGTTGCTTGTAGTTAAAAAAAAGTCTTAGCACTTTGATTTATCTTTTTTCTTTTCTTTTTTTTTCTCTTTTGAATTTAATAACATTTTGATAACGATGATGGCAACTCGACGCCGGTACAAGAGCATTCGCCCACGAACTCCACCCCAGCGGAAGTTAGAAGAAAAGTTATTCCTCCCTCTATAATCCAAGCCCCCCTTAGTTTGGCTTGCTAAATTGTATAAAACGACTAACAAGCGGACTTGATAGGGCCCAATGGACAGGCCGTACCAGCTCAGGTTACTGACAACAAAGACACGAGCTGCAGCGTCGCTTTCACCCCACGTGTCGTCGGTGAACATAGAATATCCGTGAGCCATCGTAACGTACCAGTCGTCGGAAGTCCCTTCAGTTGCAAAGTCTATGACGTTGCTGCTATCAAAGTCAAGGATGCCAAGCGAGGAGTAATCGGGATGCCTGTCACATTTTTAGGTATTTTTTATGAATTTACGAAGAGAGAATATTCATTTCTGAGTGCTTTAAGACGTTGCGGTGCGCGTCGTCGATCCGCGAGAGATATAACATAATTTTCCCATCGCTAATTTCTTCGCCACGACTCATCTTTCGTACAAAATACGAGAACCGTAAACTGTTGAATTGTAAGACGCAGTTGGAGAAATTTATATTAGAGTTTTTGTTACTGACCGAGGAGTAGCGCACGATCTTAAGGTGAACCTCGGTACGGATACTCCACCTTAAAACTTTCAAAACCAGATTTTTGGAGGGACGTCTAAATTTGTGGGGCTCACCGCGTGATTGACGAGGAGTGAATCCTACTCTTCAGAAATTCAAATTTGTTGAAAGTTTTAAGGTGAATCTTCGGTATCGAACCTCACCTTGAGACGACGTGATACATCTAGGTCGGTAACGAAAACTGTAATGGAAATTTCTCAGCCACCGTTGATCTTTTAGGAGAATCAAAAATGGAGAACGGTGAACTACGTCTCTCAATTTTACATTTCACAGTTCTTGTTGTTTATCCGAAAGATCAATCGTGGCGGAAAAATTGGCGATAAGTAAATTTTACTATCTCTCTTGCACTTACGGCGATCTGAGAGCGACAGGTAACGCGTAGTACATCACCTTAAGGTACATTTGATAAGATGAAACCTGAGGGATTTAAAAATGAATAATACTTTGTAATCTTCGAACCAAAAGAAACATTCGTAATTTGTTTTGTGAAAAATTGACTAATTAATTGCACAAATAATCATTCGGTTGTCTTAAGAACTTATCCGTTGGCACAAGCAAATAATTCTCTGTTGCATATGTGATCGTGTTGTCAGTTGTGGCGAATATTCATGTTTTTCCGCAGAGACTTCCAAAGAAATCTAACGATTGTAATAAAAATTACATTTCGATGGGTTTCACAGGAATGACAAGTACTTGTAGCTTCGATAGAACGAGTCTGTAATTTTATTTGTTATTAACAACTGTAAAAAAAACAAATGCTTCATAGTTGAGACCAGTCAAGCGGGACCAGGTAACTTAGAAGTAACCGTGAACGGTGGACGTGTTCCGACATCGGCTCAGGCCCAAGGTCCTCATACGTACGCAATATCGTTTACACCTCGTGAACCCGTAGTTCACACCGTCGACTTAAGATTCAACGGAGAAGATGTACCCGGTAGCCCGTTTAGCTGTCAGGTATTTTTAAAAGGACCAATCTTGATAGAAATAAACTAAGTAAATTTAATTGTTGCATAAAAAATAAGTTAATCCTTGAGAAAAACCGAAATAATTTAAGTTAATCGACAGGTGAGCGACACAGCTAAAGTTTTGGTTACCGAAGGCCTCGAAAAAGTCTCGGTAAATCGAATGGCAACGTTTTCTATCGAAGCTGACGGTTCCATGGGGAATCCGATCGTCGAGGTTCTCTCGCCTACCAGGGAAAGTCTTCAGGTTCAAGTAAAACAGGGCATACACGGGTCATACACTGCAGGCTTCACGCCCAAAGATGTCGGTGAGTACAGAAGAAAAAATTACTTTAGATTAATGTTAAGTTGTTATTTGCACGAAAAAAAAAACTTCGTATTACATAAATTATATTTGAAATAGGTGATCATAGTGTTGAGGTTAAATTGGGCGGTTCTCATGTTGAGGGCAGTCCATTCCTTGTCAAAGCTTACAATGCCGACAAGGTAAAAGTAACCGACATCAACAGCGGAGTCGTAGGAAAGCCCGTATTCTTCAGTAGTACGTATTTCTTCACCAAACAAAAAACATTCTGCATCGATACAGAATGTTCATTATTATCCAAAGAAATGTGAAATTTATTTATTTGTATTTCCAGTTGACGCCAGTCAGGCAGGCGCTGGTAACCTCGAGATAATAGTCGCGGTTAACGGCAAGAACGTGCCAAATTATGTACAGAGCGAGGGTAACGCTAAATTTCGAGTGAATTTCAAACCACAGGAGGCTGCGATGCACAGTTTGAGCGTAAGATTCAACGGGGAGCCTGTGCCAGGTAAAAAAATTACGGAATTATTTATGTATCTTAAAATGATGTGATGTACCTTTATAAACTATAATATGTAATAGAAATTGTAACGAAATTGAGGCAGAGCTAATATTTTAGACAAAAGCAAATTCGGTTTCACTTCGTCCGTCTACTTTGCAGTGGAACTGAATTTGCTTTTTTTTTTTCAAGCATCTATCGTCTATAAGTAACATTGGATTACATTTTTTGCTACCGATCACAGTTTCCGAAGGTATGTCGCGTAATCCTAATTGTTAGTACCCTTGACTATTGTACCAATTATTAATATTATTTTTTTAATTGAGGGATTTCATTTCTTTCCTGCGAAACGGATGACTCGATTGAATAGAAACTTTAAGCCATCCAAGATCTCAACAGTAATTTTAAGTTAAAAAATAGCAACGACGGGAGGTCAATGACTTTAGGAAGAGGAAATAAACAGAGAACGCGAAACTCATCCCTGATTTTAACTCAATGAAATAAAAATGAAATAAAAATATTTATCTCAATTATTTCATTTATTTTTTAAGGTTCTCCGTTCAATTGCAAAGTCGTAGGAGCCGGGCAGGCGGTACTCACAGGCAACAACTTGAAAATGGGTGCGGTGAAGCAACAGATATCATTCACGGTGGATCCTCAAGCGCACTCGATGAATAGTGACGTTATCGTGACTCCACCGTCCAACATAGCTCTTCCGATAACGATCGAACCGATCGACGGCCGATACAACATAAGTTTTACCCCCGTTGAAGTCGGCAGGCATAACGTGAGCGTACTCGTTGACGGAGAGCCGATAAAGGGCTCGCCGTTCGCTTGTAACATCTACGACGTTACAAAAGTACACGTTTCCGGTTTGAGCGAAGCTTTGCTCGGTCAAGCGACGACTTTTACCGTCGACGCTGCGGAAGCCGGCGAAGGTACTCTCGAATTGGTCGTAAGCACGGAAAACAATACCGTCAAAGCCGAAGTCGTTGCTTGCGCTCGTGGACTCTACGACGTTACCTTTGTGCCTCAAACTACAAGCCCTCACTACGTAAACATCAGTTTCAATGACGACAATGTACCTGGGAGTCCCTTCAAATGCCCCGTAATCGGCGGACTGCTCGATGGCCCTTCTGTCATCAGAGTCGGTAATTCGGCTTACATGGATCTCGACATGCCGAAATTGGAGGGACCCGTGTCCGCTGAAGTCACAGGTAAGTGCAAACTTTTCTTTTTAATTTATTTATCGATAAACGAATGAATGCTATCGATATGCTTCTCCCGACTATTTGGCAATCGCTATTTTCTCGTGAAGCGTAAAGGGCCATGATCATTAAAAATGTTTACATTTTCAGGGCCCGATGGAATAATCATACCGTGCACCTTAACAAAACTCTCGTCGACTCTGTATCGCGTTGAAGTACGAACTCGACAAGTCGGTATTTACAACGTTATATTCAGCGACGGCCATAAGGCTATCAGTTCCCAGGCGTTGCAAGCTTTCGATCCCACTAAAGTGACGATCAAAGAGATTTCGGATGCTATATGTCATCGTCCTGGCACGATAATCGGTACTGTTGTTCGGTCTAACTATTCGGTGTAAAACCTTAACGTTTTTATAAATCAAAGAGCAATAAATCAATGTCATCTTGTTTTATGTATTTCAGTGGTAGCTGCAAACGACGCCGGACCAGGAAAATTGACTGCCAACGTACGAGCCGGTGGCGCTGACGTTGACAGTGTCATTCGCGAAGCCGATAACGGAATTTACGAAGTTATCTTTCATCCTACTCGCGCCGCTCCTCACAGAATTCACATCAAGTACAACGAAGTTCATATACAAGGTATATTTCACAAAGTTAGACAATTGATTAGTTCATTAAATCGCGTAGCATCGAAATTTATATTTCCTTTATTATATTGCTTTTATATTTGATGAATTATCATCGTTTCTTTCCTTTGTTTTTGCAATTAAATTGGGTAAGCGATAATTTTCAAATGTTTTCGATTCATTTCGATAAGTTTCATTAATGAAATATAAATAAGAAAATCTTTCGTCTACGCTTGCAGGAAGTCCCGTCGAAGTGGCTGTGCGAGGTCCAACCGGTGGTCGCGAGGTAACCGCGACGGGTCTCGGTCTCTACCAGTCCTGCGTCGGTAAAGTTACGTCATTTACGATCGAGACCCTCGGTCGTCCGGGCAAAGAGTTCGACGTGGTGATAAGCGGTCCACAAGGAAACGCGGTGCCGGTTCGTTGCTATCAGCATCGCGATGGCAATTTGTTGGCGGAATTCACGACGAATTCAGTTGGTTAGCGTTATCCCTCACCATTTGTTTTTTTCTTCATTCTTCCTACATTCGTCTTAAGCGCGATTCGTTAATTATCCTAGAAATAATTATTTTTTCGCTCTTGCAGGGACGTACAAAATCGACGTACTGCAAGGCGCCAAACCCGTCCTCGGCTCGCCTTTCTTTTGCCAAGCGTTCGATGCATCGAAGGTGAAGCTGAAAGAGCTCGGCCCAACTACGGTCTCTGTTCACGATAGAATCGCATTTAAACGTGAGTTGTTCGCTTTGTATTCGTTATCCGTTTCGCTTTGAGATATTTTCTCCAGTATCACGGTATACGAACGATGCTAGGACGCTATGTTATTCTTATTTTCACCTCTGTGTTAAGTTTTTCGGATAAGTTACACAGTTATTTTATAAGAGTAGTAGTAAATGATAATTTATCGACAATACACAACAAAATAGATTTACATACATTGGTTCTTATAATTGTAGTTTTGTAAAGCATTGCCAACGGGCCATCGACCGGGGTCCTTTAGCCCTTTTTGTAAGATTTTTCTTCAATCAACAATTCAATGTCGCTCGAAAACAAAGCTACATCCAATCGTTATTATCAAACATATTGTACTTTGAGGTACACTAAAAATCCCTTCGTAGTTTCTTATAATTTTTTTAATTCACATTCTTGTTAACTTCATGTTTGAAATCAGTGTCTCGGAAAAGTGGGATATCGACCGATCAAATACGTCGAGCACATTATTCTGAATATAAGATATGATATTTTCTCTTACGATTCTCGAACGAATTGTCCTTGGAATCACAAACGCTCAACATTTCTTACACTGTCATTGCTCGAGCATTAAAGATAATGCTTCAAACTCGTCGTATCCTCAATTTATACCGTAAAGCGTACTCTTTTAGGAAGTAGCAATCACTCGAATGAAAACGGAGCAGCGACGATGTGAAACGTCCTCGACAAAAAAAAAACGGCAACTGTTACGGTATACTTAGCAATTTGTTGGCATATTACACCGTCGTTAGCTTTTCCTCACGTGTTTACAACGAATCTCGGAAGACCGCATAGAAAAAAGCGATAAAATGGAGAAAGTCGTAATGGTGTTGCGGTATGCCAGAACGATGATGTTTCAAGGCTGCTGACGGTAATTACGGTCCAAGTAGAAACTGGGAGTCAGCGGCAGTGACTGCAGATATCGTGAATTCTAGACTACTTTCAAATAGCCTTGTTAATGCATCGCTGTGAACAGTTTCAACGGTGTTGTTGCACCGTGTGCGCCTACAGACGTATGAAGTTCACGCGTGGTGCGAATTCCACATAATTCTAGGATCGTCGACGCTGCAGTAACACTTGTTCGACTTTACTTCTATCCGATTGTCTCGATGTCCACGCACGTCTCGCGATCGCGGCGTTACGGAAACGTTAATGTTTCATTATTCGACAGTGATAAAAGTGGACGCCGGCGTTGCGGATTTGGATGTTACCGCCACGAGCCCTCTTGGACAGGAACTACCCTTGCAAGTTACCTCGCTCAACGACGGCTCCGAGATTATTGAATTCTCACCGAGTGTACCCGGCTCTTACATGGTTAACGTTACTTACGGTAAGTTTTGTACAAATTTTTCGTTACAATAATGTTTTAAACAAGGTTTTGCTCTTTGGTTGTGTGCAGAGCATTAGATGAAGCATGGAAATTATAATACATGTACTACACAGTTGTAGACGTGCCCTGGTTTCTTTTAATAAACGTTTTTGACATTCATTTCTGTACTTTTAGTGGAATTAATTTTGTTAAATTTTAGGATAATTATCTGTAAAATATTAAACACGATTTTCGTAAAAAGGAGAAAGATAGTATACAAGGCTGAAAGGTCATACGTGAAAATAAATAAATAAATAAATGAATATTAAACACGATTTATTTTTCGTAATGAACGTAAACTGCGAATCAAATTGTTGCCAAAGATGTTTACAATCGTGAGACATTTTTCGAATGGATGGTTTCTTTTGACAAAAGAATCTTTCACGTTGTTGCCTTGACCATTTTTCCATGCTTCAATATGGACAACTCATTGAACTGTTATTGAAAATTAAAATTTTTAAAAGTGTTATTTTTTAAAATTCTACACGACATGAAATTTCTTTGAAAGATAAATGTTACGAATAAAGCATCGACGGTACTAATAAAAAATCATCGATGGTTCTAAACAGGAGGTACTCAAATACCCGGTAGTCCAGTGGTATGCACGGTCGAAGCCGCGGGACAGGCACGGGCGAAAGGCGAGGGTTTGCTGAGTGGGCACGTGGGAAAGCCAGCACATTTTATCGTCACCGGTACAAGGAGTCCACCGGCCGTTCAGGTACTCGTGGAATTTATTGCAATTCTACCGTGAAACCGACTCTCGTTGCTCATCACATTCTTTGAGAATTAATTTATCGTTTCGTGCTTGATTCCAACTAATTTTTCTTCTGACAATCGTCAGGTCGATGGCCCAGACAGCGTATCTAAATCAACAATCGAGGCCGGTGCTAATCCAGGCACGTGGAACGTATCTTATTCGCCTACGGAAGTCGGAGTTTTCGACGTGAGAGTCGTCTGCGCGGGTCAACAATTGCCAGGTTCACCATGGCATCCTAAAATAATCGATACGAGGAATCTTCGAGTGATCGGTGGTTGGGCTGCCATATGCGATGACGTAGGTCGCTTGAAATTTAATCCAACGAGCAAGATTAGCTTCGACACGGCCGAAGCAGGCCCCGGTGAGCTCAGCGGTACCGTAGGCGATCATCCCATCACCTTCGAGATGACTTCCAACAACAGACTGAAACTCGTACCACCTCAACTTAACGGCGGCGAACATCGCATGGAAATCTTGTTCAACGGTGCACCTTTCCCAGGTGCGCCGAAACTCGCCGTTGTTCAGGAATTGGAACCTCCCGTACAGGACACCAGCAGAGTAATGCTCAGAGGGCGAGGCTTGACCTCCGCCAAATGCGAGGAAGAAGTCAGCTTCACGATAGACGGCTCGCAGGCCGGCAGTGGTACACCGAAGGTTCAGCTATTTTCGCCTACCACGGAGGTCAATGTCATGCTTCAACATCTTGGTGAGACACGCAATCTACCTAAGCAAGGAAAAAAGATTTTATCGCTCAAGGGGATGGAGGTTCATCGAAATATTTATCTACCGCTGATAACGTTGGCGGAGAGCTAACAATTTTTATTTGGGCATCTAATTAACAACGAAATAAGAAGCCGTAGAGGTCAGGATTTAAAAAAATGTTAAAGCTGTTACGATTGTTTCTTCGGGACTGGAGTAATCGATCTAAAGTTCAACTGAACAATCGAGCATTCCAACATTTTTATCGTCCAAGTCTATACGGCACAGTCCTATTTAAGTGTTTATGTCGAAATAAAAATTCTCCGCTAACGTTTTATCGGTTGTTCGACGAGTGAGGAAAATCAACTTTCGTGATTTGTCTTTTTTTTTTTTTTTTTTAAATTTACTCTAATGGAATATTAAAAAAAAAAACAGTTTGCAATCTTGATCCAAAGTTAGACATCTTAGAAATGTTTTATAACGTAAGCAGTAATTATGTTAATTGAGTTTTAAAAATTTGATTCCAGGCGACAGTGTTTACCGAGCGAGTTATATACCGCTAACGTCCGAGTCTCTCCTGATGACTGTATCCTGGAACGGCAGGCAATTGAAGGGTTGCCCGCTTCAAATAAACGTAACTTCCGCTGCTGATGCGTCGCGTGTTGTTTGTTCTGGCGACGGATTGAAACACGGTATTGTCGGTCAGGAGATAAGAAGTTTCATTGACACGCGAAGAGCAGGCCCAGGTATAAAATCGAAGCGTTTGAATTGAACTTTTAATAAAAATGATTGTTTATCAATCTAATTTCGTTCATCTATATTTATTTGAATAATAATTTACAGGTGAGCTGACGGCACACTGCGTCGGTCCTCACAAAGTCGCTTATTGCGAACTTTACGATCACGGCGACGCGACTTTCACGCTCAACGTAAAACCTCAGGAGCCTGGAAGACACGCGTTGACGATAAAATATGCCGGAGAACACGTGGCCGGTTCGCCATTTACGTTGCGAGTCTCTGGTGCGCCCGACGCGTCGAAGGTACTCCATTAACTTTTTTCTTAACTTTCTCGATTAGCATAAGCTCCCATTTTTCTTCCACGATCATCATTGCGTTGCCATTTTTTAACAGGTTCGCGTCTACGGTCCCGGTATTGAGCATGGAGTTCTCGCGACTTTCCAATCGAGATTCATCTGCGACACTCGCGGCGCCGGCGCCGGTCAGTTAACCGTGAGAGTTCGAGGACCAAAAGGCGCGTTTCGCGTTGAGATGCAACGCGAGACGCAAAAGGATAGAATAATTCTCTGTCGGTACGATCCAACGGAACCTGGTGATTACAGAGTCGAGGTTCGCTGGGCCGGTGTTCTCGTCCCCGGTTCACCATTTCCCGTTAGAATCGTCGACACGCAAGACGAATTGTTATTACTCGCGCAGGTAATTTACGCCAAAAAGTTTCTGAATCAAGACAATGTTCTAAAAGTCGTTTATCTCTATCGGATGGCTATCTCTTCCGAACGGAAGAGATAGGATAAATTCTCTGCCACGATCGATCTCTCGGATAAAATACGAGACCGGTGAACAGCGTAAAATTGTGAGACACAGTATTCTTTCCGAAAGATCAATCGGGGCAGAGAAATTCCCATTTGTTTTTTGTTTTTACCGATCGAGGCGTAGTACATCAATTTAGCGAATAAATTATTTCAAATCACAAACGAATCTTAAAATTAGATATTTAAAAAATTTTTTTATAAAACTCTAATATTCACTCATTGATCTCCGATTAAATTTTATTAAAATTTTTATATAATTATTTCATTTGTTGCAATATTTCAGGGTGCTGATAATTATTCAACGGGCCATCATACTCTTACATCGTGGCGAGGTTCCCAAGCTATACTGTAAGACAAGCCACGAGTAACATTGTTATTTACTTTACACAAACTAATAATATATTCGATAATATATATGTAATTAAAATATATATATATATTATTGTAACTTATAGATATATATATACGTTTTCAATAAAAAAAAAAAGAATAAAACAACGTCCATTTAACATTCCGTGACTTTATTCGAATAACAAATATATTTACAAAATGTACAAGATTCTCAAGGGATTTATTTTCATTTATTTTTCATTATATTATTCGTTCAGTGACCTCTTTTCTTTGCATTCTTTGCTTCCATCTTACTCATTTGCGTAAAGACCTTTTTCTTTAGTTCCTTCTGACGCTTCAGTTTCTTCATTTCTTCGGCTTCGACGCGCGCCTTATAGGCCGTCATTCTCTGCGACGTAGCTTCTTTGAGTTTCTCCTGTTTGTGGCTATAAGTCGTTCTTATCATCTTCATGAGCTTGGCAACATTTTCCTCCTTTGGCTCACGTACCACGGCGACTCTTTTCTCCGAGTCCTTGCCATTTTCCTGTGATCGGTGAAATTTCGGTTTGTCTCTGTACGGCAAATTCTTTTGAAGATTTCGGGGTATAACGAGAGGTTTGAAAACCTTCATCTCCCTCTCGATCGGAGTGTAGAGCGAATCCTTGTTCGGCAGCACCTTAATATTATTTTCTCGCTTTAACTGTCCTGTCGTCTTCATTCCTCGCCAATGATTTTTCTCCTGCGGGGGAAGCAGTAGCGAATTCACCGGATTGTAAAACTTGGGAACGTCGACCTTGTACCAGGTGCGACAGAAAACTATATCGCTCAAGAGAATCTTATCTTCGAAAGTCGCGCGGAAGCAACCCTCGGGTTTCGAAACAGCCTTCTTGATCTGTCCTCGAATTCCCGAGACAGTCCTGATCTTGGCTCCCTCGAATTTCGCGACTTCGAGGGTCGAGTTGAACATATCTTTGATAAAAGCCGTCTTCTTGTAAATTTTCATGGGTACACCCGTGAGCTTCAATTTTTTGACTATTCTCGTAGTTTTGTCCAACTCGACAACGGCTCCAGTGGCGGCGATCCTGAAGCCAGGCTGTCTCGTGGCAACGTCCTGAATCGCGAGAACTCCGGTACTCTGGGGTGTAATCGGTCCCCAAAAGTGCGCCATGCACGCCACGTGCTCGGGCGTGTACTTGAGCATTCTGTTTTTCATGTCGTCTTCGAGTTTCGAGTATATGGGAATCGTTTGGAATCTCCGCCATCCAACGGAGAGTATGAGAGGGTCGCGAGTTTTGAGAATTTTCGAGTACCATCGATGTTTCTTTATTCTCGTTTGGACGTATCCGATGTTTTCCTCGCCATGGAGGAGTCCGCCAACGATGAGAGGATACGTCGGATCGAGATTGGTGATTAATTCGCACGGCACCGAGTCAATTTCAACGCGAACGTACATTCCCGGTCGGAAACCTTCGAGCTGGACTCTGATATCGTCGTCCAGTGCCTCGAATTCCGATTTATTGAGTTTTGCCTGTTTCTCGACTTCTTGCTTCAGCTCATCGTAATAACTCTTCGTCTCGTTGTTGTCGTACTCCGAGTCAAATTGTTCCTTGAGCTTTCTCTTCTTCTCAACGAGTTTCTTTTTTTCCTCATTCTCGTTCGTAGTCAACTCCTTTGGAACTTTCTCCGCGTTCTTATCGATGGCTTTGTGCTTCTCGCCGGTTTCATAGTCCTCGAAATCGCCGTAGAGCTCTTCGTCGTCCATATCGTCGAGCTTCAAGAGCTCCTCGGCATCCTCGGACTCCTTCCACTTTCCCGTCACGAAGCGATTCGTTATGAGAGCTTTGTTGTCCTCGGCTAACCAATCGCGAGGTGGATCTTTCGAGAAAAAGACAGATTCTTCTTGATTCTTCAGTTCACGCTGTTCTATCTTTTGCCTCTGTTGCTCGCTCACCACACGGAATATTCCACCGATTTCTTCATCGTCCTCTGTTGCTTTTTCCTCATTCTTCGTTTCCGTCACTCCGTAAACGAGTTTCATCAGATTCGTGTTGTTCTGCTGGCGGTTTACGAATGCCTCTTTGGCTTTCAATGAAAGATTCGATTTCCATGTTAAATCTTCTTGATGCTCATTCTCTCCATCTTCCTCTTCTTCCTCTTCTTCGCTCTCGCTTTTCTCCTTCTCGCTATCCCCTTCCAACTCAGTTTTCAACTCATCGTTCTCCTCGTCTTTCTCCGGCTGTCCTTCAGCATCGTTGTCGCTAAGGTCGTCGAAGCTCTCATCATCGCTGAAATCACTTTCAGACTTCGGTGTCCCCTTTCTTTTCTCCGTTTGCTGATTTAACATACTCAGCGCCTCACTTATTTTATCCTTGACGCGAAGATCCGAATTCTTCGTTAACGCTCGATAAACTGTTGGTTCTTCTGTGTTGTCTTCTTGCTTCTCGGTTGTAGTTTCGGCTCTTAGATGCGCCAGTTCATTTTCGAAATCGTCCAAGTCGGAAGAATAGTCCGTTTTTTGCTTTTTTGGACTCGTATTCGCTTCTAATTGATGAATTACTTTTCGCTTGCCGCTTTTTTCGTCCACTTTCTCGTCATCGTCATCGTCATCGTCATCTTCATCTTCCTCCTCCTCCACTTCCTCCACTTCCTCCTCTTCTTCATCGTCCGATTCACCATCATTTTCCGAAGCAGCCGCGTCGTTCGCCTCGTTAAAAATGACTTTTCTTCTGACTCTGCCATCCTCTACAACATTTTTCCCGGTAAAACCAGAAGCGAAACTTTCTTCAACGTCCTTCGACTTTATCGGGGCGGTATTACTGAACAATTGCAGCTCGCTCCTCTGCAGCTTGTGATCGAGAGTCTCTCGAGTGTCTATAAGATTGGTAATAAGCCCGCTGTCTTCTTCCTTGTGCGAGTGGCTTCCTCCCAATTCGACGTAAACCGCGTCTTTGTCGTAGACGATACCGCCGACGCCGGAAAACGGGGCGTAAATAAAGCGCTCCTTCTCCACCAATGCTCGCTTTTTTATCTGTTCGGGCAGCGGACAAGGATCCGGCAGGAAACTTATGTCCTTGATTCTAACGTCGCCACAGCCTGGTATGTGAATCGAAGTTTCTTTGTTCAATGGAACTCCACGAACGTATCCGTACAGACTAATAGTTCTGTCGACTTTAGGATTCTGTCTTATCAATTCGGGTGGCGTCAGATCCTCAACTCTGTCGGCTAGTAGATAGGGATGAGTCGTTCGCCAAGTCAGAGGTCTAAATTTCATCACGGAAATGAATCTCGCGAGATTTTTAACTTCGGTGCGAAGATACTCGTTGTGCATAAGACCAGAAAGATAGAAGAGTTTCGCACCCGCGTAAACTTCAGTCCAGAATCGTTGCTTCAGAGTTTTCTTAGTTTTTCTCAACTGTTTCGCATTGCGGATTAAATCGAGATGCGTGAGAACACCCATGATTCTGGGCATACCGTGAACTTGGCAGATATTGAGAAATTCGAAAATCTCCATCTCAAAGCCAAACGAAGCATCCACGAGCAGTAGAACGAGATCGGCTACTTTTGCTATATCGATCATGCTGTTTACGTCGTTGTTGCATTCCATGAATGTGATTCTTCGCTTTTTCCCAGATACAACCGTTACAGGACCGAGAATATTGGTGAGAGGTTGTCTCGCGTAACTCTTTATCAGACATTGTATCAGCAGTGATTTCCCGACTTTTGGAGGACCGACGACGGCTACCAAAACTGGCGGAGGCTCCAAAGGTGTTCTGTCCACCAAAGGTATATGCTGCTTCTTGGTCTCGATATCTTGTTTCCGTCGAAATCTTCGTTCGGCACGGATGGCAGAATTAAAGGTGAAGGCTTTTGGATTCTTTTGCTTGTCCGTTAAAAACTGATTGAAAAGATAAAAGAAAATTATAACAATAACCTCTAGAAAATAATCATTCGTTATTACAGTTATTAATATTAAAAATAATAACAATTATTATTATTAAAAATAATAACAACTATTATTGATAATTTTGAATGATTCAATTTTTTATTAATAGATCTGAGTAAAATAGAAACACGCGTTACTGAGATACTTTTGATTGATAGAAAAATATAAAAACCTGGTTGTGCTCCTTCTTCGCTTTCTTCTTTTCGGCTTTGCGACCCGCATTTCTCTCTCTGTGTGACTTGTGCTTGACAGTATCGTCAATAGCTGCGCTCGACATTATAATTCTTTATTATGTCGTCGCTGAGAACATACTATGATACAAAATTATTTCATCTACTGGTTAGAACGATGACACTTTTTCGGAAAAGAACATTTTTGAGGTTACTTTGCGACAACCACGCGGTCAAGTTTGTTGCTACCGCTGCACAAGACTGCGGTTGAATACGGAAACTGCGTGGAACTAGATTTTATCACAGAGATAAGAGATTATCTGTATCTGCATGAATTGTAACGCTCTTTTCGTAAATCCGTATCGATACGTTAACGACGAACGTCGTCGTGTATAATGCCGGTATACGTCACGACCGTACGTCGCGTGTCTTCGCAATGGCAATGGCCGTCGTTCCACGGCGTCGTTTCTTTGTATCGGTTGTCGCCAGCCACGTCTCAAACTCTCAACGTCTCGAAGATTGGTTCTGCTCGTGCTGCATGCTGTGTGCTGCCAGCTGCGCTGCGGTGCTGCCGGGCAATTTGTGACGTCACACACTACGCCGCGCGCTGTTGAAACGTTTAAAGTACAAAATAAATTAATGCAATTATTAGCTGTACTATTATTTCTGTGTACTCTTAATCGATGAATAAAATGATTATTTTCATTAATTATTGAAACTGTTGATCGTTTCATGTGTTTTTCATTAGTATTTGTAAGAAATTCATGTCGTTGTAGCGGTTTTTCACTAACAATCGGGAAAATAAATGTTGTAGTGTAAATGATATGGATACTTAGCAGGTCGTATAACGAAATTTTTCGATTTTGTCTTTTTGTCGCAACAATTCACTTTTCAAAAATGAATCGTCGCGAGAAAAAAAAATTCGAATTGACTAGCTCGAGATTCAAATCTGCTATTTTCGGATTAACAGTCTGGAACGCTACCACTGCGTTACCCAGCTTCTCTGGCATTTGATGTTGCACTATTAATATCACTTATCCGTGCTGACGTTAATATCGTTAATCATGTGCATTTTCGTACTCAACACATAACTGTTTTATGACAGCATAGCCTGTCATTTTATAGATTCTGCTTTGCGGGGAAAGAGCTTCCAGTATAGTAACGGCACAAAAAAAGAAGATAAATATATCTATTTATTATTTATTAATTTAGAAAGATATGATATAATACCGTTGATTATATATAGCAATTTATTTTTTTCCGAATTTGTAAACACAGCAACTGAGGGCCTCAGGGCCTCATACAACCACCCGTCATCAACGACGGAGTGGCGGACGCTAGCGCCGCTAGCGGCTAGCCTGATTAGCCTGACACCTTACGCGCAACGAATCCACGACTGACGACGGCCGTTACGACGCAATAGCGCGAAAGTACGACGCGATACGGGCTACGAAGCCACTGTGTACCCTATTAATATTCATTTCATTGTTATTACTTATCCTGCATTATTCATCATTTCAATTACTTATTATATTGTTTAATAAACCGACTTTCGATTATACGTATTATACCCATACGTTACGTTGCCTATCTCTTTCGCTACGACTCTACAAGCATCGACTCCACGTGGGCCGACGAAGCCGGTCGACCGATGACATCCCGACTACTTAATGCTATTCGAATCTACTTGCCACGAATAAGCAGGACGTAAGTATTTCCGTAAAACAACGAGGACGCCTGACACACGAGTATCCAGTCGACAACGAGACTAGATCCTCAACACAACCATGGATATAATCAGGACAGGTCAACGATTGAACAATTTAAAAAATTACTTTGCTGTGATAAGAATGATCCGTATAGTCACAACTATGCCTCATTGATTGTAGATTTCGATGCCAGATTCCAACCAAAATTCTGCTGCTTTTATATCAACCTGGACATTGGTTCGACTGTGGTCGCAGTGGTGAACATAGTGAGTTGAATATAATTGTCGATCTATGTGATTACGTGGATAATTAAAAAACACTTGTAACCTGATTCGCGTGAATTTGAACAGATTTTATCGGTATTAATGATATATCTATACCTCACTTACGGTGATATGCAACTCGCGGTAGACGTTCTAACTTACTCGTCTCTCAAAGTAAGGGAAGATAGAACTGAGCCAACACGAGTGTTCAAGGCCATATCGTATCATCTATCGTTGTTCCTGTCTGGGTTAATGCTTTACGGCAATATCAAGGTTGTCGAACACAAATTCATTCAAGTGAGATTCGTGCGAATAATTAATTTCTAAAAAATTATGTATTTCATCCAGGGTAATAAAAAGCTAATGTTGCCATATGTGTGCGTGGGATTCATCAGTTTGGGAGCTCTAATTCTGATGGAGTTTGTTGCAACCCTGACACTAATCTTTATTGGTCATTTATACACTGCCTTCATCAACACTTTAGTAGTATCAATAATCTTTTGTAAGTCAAATTAAATTGATTCAATCAATTTTTAGTATAAAATTCAGCTTGTTCTGAATAAAATAATTCGAGATTTTTATTATTATTATTATTATTATTGCAGTCGTACAACTGCATTTTTGGGAGGTTGTGCGTTGTCGCGTCTTGGATCTTGATCATATGAAACAGCCGCAAACAGGGAATCCTCAAGGAGGTCCAGAGCTACCGGCTTATGGAGATATTCAGGGTACTACTGTGGTGGACATGCCTGGACAAGAAAAAACGGCATTACCCAATGATAGCGTTAATTCGACTAAACTCGAATTGGTATGACATTAAAGTGAATAAAGTTGAGCGGTTCGTCGAGGAAGATATGAAAGATTTTAGAATATACATCTTGATTTAAAAACTTGTACCATTTTGACCTTGTCTAGCTAAATACTGTTGAAATTAATAATTCTTCTAGTATAACATATACACGCATATGTTTTTATATCTGCTGTATGGTTACATCAGGTATATAAACCTTCGATTATTGGAAAAAAAAAGGTCACCTTTCGATAATTATAATAAATTTTCATATTTTAAAATATATTTATATTTATTTTTTTATGCTTAGTATATTTTTTATATTGTGTACATCGAGTGCGATTACTCTCAGTAAAGCTTGTACCGTCAATGCTTATAAATAGTCGAAACGCCCTTTGACGTTACACTATCGATATGTTATGTGAATTTACTGAGTCAAATTTATATTGTTGATCAATATTATTGCAACAATGATTACAATAAATGTAGGGTAAATAAACAGTACTATAATTATATTTATACATAAAAAATAAATATAGATATATATATGTACGTTTATGTATATCTATTTATATTATAAAAATACGTGGCTCCCGCCGTGTAATTGACCGAACCCGACTAGGTTGGGTTGGGTTTAGGTGGGGTGTCTCCCAGGGGGTTTGGTGCACGAAGCACGCACCAACGATACGAGTACGCACCGACACCTTCCTAGACTATACATATATATACACAGATACTTTACTATATATTGTGTTGCATGTGTATCATTAAAATTTTTTTATTTCAACTGCTACCCAAATATAGATTTGGATTTTTAATGAAATCTTACGAAAGAGAGAGACCGGTTGAAAGAATCCAAAGTGGTACATCACTCGACGTTTATACTTAAGTCATGTGACATCTCTTCGACTTAAGTGTTAACGATCTTCTTTCGCGTAGTGTTTTTAATGTTGAAAAAAAAATGTCCAATCGGTAATAGCTCTATTTTTATTTGATACCGATACAGGATGTTTCTCTTAGGGGTAAATTTTCTTATAAGTAAAATATTCTAGAAATGGTTGATCTCATCAGAATAATTTTCTCTACAACCGTTTTCGGAATTTACAGAAAATATACAATGTCCAAATGATCAATCGCGTTGATGGTGGAGTGAAGGTCAGATAAATGTCAGCTTTCATTTTTTCAAACAAACCCATAATGTTCATTAAATAATATTGTAGTCCGGTTCGAAACGATTGTAACAAGAAAAAAAAAAGTCATCTTTCCTTTGAATTCTGATACTTCAAAGTGCTATAAATCCGGTGTTTTTCCGGTGACCGTTTCAACTGAAAACAAAATTTTCCACGTAGTATATTTTTCCGGTGTCCGACCCTCTAGCCCCACCCCTTCTACATTTGAATTTTTTTAAAGTCCTAATCTATAATTAAACAGAATGGGAGCCGAGAAAAGTATAAAAAGTTAAAAATGAAACAACCTAATATCCTGTAACGTGGTGAAATATTCAATATATGAGGGCAATTCGGATTAATTAACGATAGGCCCTGGATTAGAAGTCTCGCTACGTATACACTGGTGTTAAAGTATTGAATACGATAAAAATGTTAAAACAAAAATCCTCAATTGTCATCTGTTCTTACGGACAAAACAAAGTGTGAGGATACGCATATTAAAAACACACTTTAAAAAACACAATTCAAACACGGAAAGCTCCTGCTGCTTGTCTAATTCATCTAGTCCATCCATATATAAATTTCATCCCGAACTACTAATTCTTGTTCCTCAGATTATTGGTATTGAAGAATAAGAATGAATAAATTATTGAATAAATCGTATGACGTATTTGTTGAGATCCACATTTATTTCATCACATTTCCTCATGCTGTCTCGAGACCTTTAAATTAGCTGTGAACGCAATTATTATTAAATATCATTTAACTTATTTAAATAGCTACCAATTGATACGGTTATTTCCGGTTATTTAGATGTCGATGATGTTTATTTCATACATTTTTATGTGCACGGTATTTAACATTATAATTCATTCGTGCGTTTTACATCAATTCATTTATCTGTATCTCAATAGCGAAACTATATGCAAGTCGGATGTTATATACTACGAGAGTCTCTCGCAATCTCGTAAATACTTATGAAATGTTATCCGGCTGTATAAAGAGTCAATAGTTGCGATTTCTATACGCATATACGGGTCCATAAACCGTATTCGCTCATCCGTGAACCCTTGACTGCGCTTACACCGGGAGGCAGTGCAGCAGTGCGTAGAATATTCTGGTATACTATAGTATTCTGTGTGTTTCCGGTTCAAACTCGGGTTGTAGCAGAATTTTTTTCACAGTTGCTTTGTTAAAATAATTGTCGAATCTGGTTGCTTAATCAATTTTTATTTAATTGGTTCAAGCAATTAAATCTGATGTTTATACGGAATACGCAAATACGGAATTTGAATTAGATCTTTTATTCCCGCGCTCAGAATCGCGATCGCGCATCTCGTACTCTGAGTTGTGTTTCGCGAAAAATATCCATCCTACTCACCGGACATAGACGCTATATTTATATTTTTAAAAACCTAGAACCTTGTATGTAATTATTTTTACACGCTTATTGCAAAAAAATTAGTTGAATGCAAAAATCATAATTGATGTTATGTAATCATCCTCTTTCTGGACTTTTGGAATTATTATTAAAACTTGGACAGCTTTTTCGGGCTCCATTTGGCTTCGCTAATAGACGGCCGTTCTATTATCTATAAACTCACATGTATTATAATCAGGGCTAGATTGTTTAAAGTTAAATTGGTAGGTAGCTGACTGTTTGCAAAAACGTGAGGGCCATGATCTTCATCCTCGAAAACGGCAGACTCGGCTATTTATAAATATGACGCACATGCAGATTTAAGGTCTACTCGCGTTTTGTTTCATAAAGTCTACATACTATACTATATTATATTATATTATATTGTATTACTTTGGATCAAGTGTATTGTTTTTATAAGCGTGTATTTGAATAAAACGCTACGATGCGTGTTGTACATATAACATTGTTAAGGTATATAGTGCAAGCGTATTGTTTCAACATGTCAAATTGGTCCAACAAACTTACTATGTGCATTATACGTTGTTTTAACACGCTTAGCAACACGCTGTTCTAGCATTTTGTACAAGAATGGGCGTTTTGCCATTAAACAGAGCAAGCCAGCCTTCTCGGTAGCTCTGGACGATGGGTACAGTGTACGATAATCCGCCAGGCTTCTTCTCAACGTCATATCTTGTATCAAAATGAATTTGAATGAAAACACTTTTCTTTGTTACAATTGTTGCATCTAGGAATAAATAATGGTTTGATTATATAAAATCAATGGTCATTCATATGTTTTATTATTCTCGAGATTGCAGACCGTAGCGATATTCACCAAGATCGACGGTTTTTGAGGTATATTTAACAATTTCTATGCATGCTTATCCAATTAATTATTATAATTGATAGAATATAATAATTATGATCTTACATACAAGATCAGTTCTTATAGATGAAAATACAATAAAATAAATTAAGAGTAAATAAATAATTAATTGATTATGTAGAAATTACAATTTTTCTTTGTTCTTGACACTTATTTGTCATTTTTTTTTTTTTTAACAAATTATTATTATTAAGGTTCTTTGTACACATTGTTTACCGAGACCGACGATTTTTCAAGATTCCGGAATAATCGGAGTATGCAGCGTCGCAGGATCGTAAGGTACAATCCGAATACTACCCGGCAATAGCATAGGCGTTACCTTCACCCGAAAATCATACGGCAAATATTCGTAGCAAAAGTCGTAGAAATCATTGCGAGTCTTTATAATGCCGATCCGCGCCATTTCATTCATCAAGGCATCGACCTCGGTCTTGTAGCTATCGTACTTTTTCCTTCTTATCGTCAACGCCACGACTTCAGAGAGTTGCAGGACGAAACGCTCCGATTTAATTCTCGTGTTCAAGTCATACTTGGGCTCCAAACGTTTCCAAAGATGGCGATAAAGTCTATCCGTAACCCAGGGCTTTGGTCTCGGAAGCTTCGGCCTCTTGTAGATCTGTCCATTGACGATATAAGCCTTGTCCACAACTTTCGGAGGTTTCGCCGCTTCTTTCGATGCTTTTTGCTTCGGATGTAATTTTTTGACATTCGGAGCGTTCTCCAATCGTCGTCCCACTGAAATTTCTTTCTTCTTAGCTATCTTCTCGATCATCATAGCTTTTATCCGTTGTCTCTTCATCTCCAGTTGCTTCCGCAAAAGATCCAACTTCTCTTTGTCGAAACTCGTGTCCAACGTCTTCGAACTGTTACTTTTTTGCAGAAATTTTGACGGAAAGAAATCTGTTATATTTTTCTGCGTTCGAATTGTGTTGCTCTTGCTGAGGACGGAACTTCTATTTTGCTGCAGTGTTGTAGAAATCGAAGCCACTGGTATCTGCTCCGATGGAATCGTCCTCGATGCATTCTCCTTCATATTTTCTACCGTGGAAAATAACGATTTGTTGCGATTCGTCGCGTTTTGGAACCTTGAGATATCGGCAGGTAGCTGATTACTCTTGTTAACGCTTTTGTTTAACGCTGGATTTGAGTTCTCGAAAAGTTGTATATCTTCTTCTATACTGCTCTCATCAGACTGTATACGCTGCCTAGAAACGTACGACCGCGCAGAACGTGTTCCACTTGCGCCACTTTTATCATTAGACGACTGATTCTTCGACTTGAAATACAATTCCTCTTCGCTAATACTCTCATCGGATTCTATACGTTTTCCAGAAACACTTGGGCGTGTAGAGCTTTTTCTGGATGTGCTTGCTCGGTTACTTGCGCGGAGATTTCTTTCCATCCTCTCTGAAGTCTCATTTTCCGCTATATCCGTATCTACGTCGCTATTTCGTTCATCTGGCTCTGCATCTTGGTGAGATGTATTTGTAGGTTCTATACTTTTTTTAGGCTCGATTTTCTTCTCTGCGCGAAAACTTTTTCTCGATAAACTCAAATTCAATTTCTCGGAACGATGCGCTTCCTCTTTGTTTTTACTTTCGTTGGGACGATGTGCTTCCTCTTCGCTGTTACTTTCGTCGGGACGATGTGCTTCCTCTTCGCTGTTACTTTCGTCGGACTGCCCACCTTGCCGAGATGCTGCTCTATTAGAATCCTTGACTTTTCTTTTCAGACTTTGCCGAGATGCTGCTCTATTAGAATCGTCGACTTTTCTTTTCAGACTTTGCCGAGATGCTGCTCTATTAGAATCGTCGATTTTTCTTTTCACACGAGAATTCTCCCTTAATGAACTCGAATTCAAACTCTGTTCACTGATCACCAACTCCTCGCTGATACTCTGGTCAGAATCATTCGTATTCGTAATACTTTTTCTCGATATCGCTTCTTTCTCCATAAAAAGATTCTTCCTGGACTTCGCACTGTTTCGAAAGGCTTGGGGCGGGTCGCCTTCACTGGTGCTCTTACCGAAATCGACAAGGGCCAAAGTTGCGTCAGGAGTCGCAGCACTTTTCCTCGATATGTTGGACCTTTCGTTTAGAATTGATCTATTGACTGGTTCACGCGTACTTCTGCTATTAACACGTTTATTATTTGAAGGTTTTCGCGCAGAAGTATTGACCGTATTATTTTTATTTAGCGATTCACTCTCAGACAAGGAAATTGACGGAGAGGTGCTTCTTTCCTTATCGGGGAGTTCGTATGCAGAATTGACAGGGACTCGAGTGATCGACCTGAGAAGTCGACCACTGACTTTCCGTATTTTCTCCTGCCCCTTGACTTCTTCGCTGCCTTCCTCCAACTCTTCGATCTGTCGACTAAACGAAGTTTTTGGAGAAGACAATCGACCGATTGAGATTTCCTTGGTTTCTTTTATCAAAGAAGAATGACGAAAAACGTTGCTGGGTGGTTCGTTAGCTTTATCGTCTCCCTTGCTATCACTCGTTTCCAAGTTTTGAGACCGATGGCTCCGCGAATTTTCGGCAAGAGAACTGTGTTGTATCAACTGCATACTTTGTCTCGTGGAAGCCGTACGTCGTTTCGAATCTTTTACGTTAGCATTAACAAAGGATGTCGATTTAGAGTCGTTTTCCTTAAATGCAAATGATTCCTCGATCATCGTCGAGCTTTTTATACGACTGGTCGATTTTCTCGGGCCTTCCCGAGTTTCTGGTACATCCCAATAGCTCATTGCAGCTCCTTCTATAGTCGAGTCTCTCATATTTTTTTTCAAAACACTCAATTTTTCTTTTAATGCAGAGAACGATCTACCAACCTTTTCCCGAGCATCTGGCGATTTCTCGATGTCCATGGATTCCTCGATCATCGTCGAGCTTTTTATACCACCGATCGATTTCCTCGAGTCTTCTTGAGTTTCCGGTACATCCCATTCGCTTGTATTAACTTCTTCAATCATCGCATTTCTCGTATGCCTTTTAGAAACCCTCGAATTTGCTTTCACTATAGATAACGATCTAGGTTCCTCTTCTTGATGTTCTTGCGATCCCTCGTTGCCTATCGCTTCCTCATTGATCATTTGCTCTGTACCTCGCAATTGCGATTCCGAAGTAAAAACCTTTTTCGGCTCTTCTCCCCCGTAAACACTCGTTGAGGCCGGAAGCGTGTGACTTTGCTTTAAACTCTTTGACATTCTCGTCGCTGCATTCGACGAACGACCGCTCGTATTTACTAATCTTCCAGCGCCTCTACTCTCGTTCAACTGTCCGTCAATAATATCATCAAATGAATCAATTGAAGATTTTTCTTGAGAATTTTGCCGAAGAGTTTGTCCCGTTTTACTCAGCCTTTTACCTTTACCTTTAGCCCTAACCGCCGAAGAATCGCTGACTATTGAAGCATTTTCGCCAGAATTTATTCCAAAAAGCCCCTTACTCGCCAAAATTTCTTTGTTAACATCAGGCGGTACATTCGTAGTTTGTTTTTTGACTGCTTCCGTTTTTGCTTTTATAACAATATCTGGGTCGCTGCTCAAGTTCATGCTATTGTCCCCTCGTTCAGCATCCGCAAGGCTGCGACTATGACGACTGCGAATTTTCCTCTGAAGAAGCTCTACGTCTGATGTTCTTGGACTCTGATTGTTTCGTTTTCTACTAGGCAGTGGCTCCGAGTGCGCAACATCGGAGTCGTTGGAGGATTTCAACAAGTTTTTTGTATCGCCGCTCCGTTTCAGACTCGCTCGGAGCAAGTCTTTTCTCTTTTTTAGACGGACGTCGTAATCTCCTTCTGATATTAAAGATTCTTGTACAGCGTCTTCAGGATTCATGCTTCTTCTCGTCGAAAATCTTTTGGAGGATTGAACATTCGTTCTGTCTAAATTGTCCCACCATTTGTCTTTGAGTTCAGAACTATCGAATAGCGAGTCCGTATCCAAGATTGGCCCAGTGGTTTCTGCATAGGAGGTTTGTGCGGAGGGTCTGTGCATCGTTGCATCTTGAATATTCTTCCACCATGCAGGATTTTCTGAAACCCCAACAGTAGGTAAGAACTAGAAATTACTATCGCTGGAATTACGTTAATTAATTTGCATTAAGAAAATCAACAAATCGATAATGAACAAAGAAATAATAATAAAACTATCAAAGTGATAAGTTAGATAATAATTATCTATTCTTCATTGGTCGATTGCAGTGTTGAGCAATTTTACTGCTATCAGCATTTACCTGTGTCAATGATATCTGAATCTTGATCAAGTTCCGTTAAATTCCCTGATCTCTGGGACCATCGCCGATTGAGACTCCGTCTCCGAGCCATTGTGCTTCAATACTATTTCTTCTGAACCCAAAATTCTCTGTATAACAAAGATATAATTATGGTTGAAGCAGTATCTTTAAAAATAACTTCAAAATATTATTAAATAGATTAATTAAGGTGAATCGCAAATCACGCGTCATTGTATTTATTGTAAAACCTTCAATCGAAAGGAAACATCAAGCTAGTACCAAGTATTTCAACTATGGATATTAAAAAACAATACAATATTAATTATTCTTTACCGCAAATCGCAATAACACCGCGATTGCAAACAATTAAGAATTCGAAGCTAACCTCAAATTAAAATTGTGGCTATTCACTGTGAGTTCCAACTGTGTCTCATCGAATTCATATAACGTATTCTCATACCGAAGGAAATATGAAATGACTTAATAAATTAATGAAATACGTTTCTACTGCGTGCACTTGTATTATTTATTTGTATTTAAAAAGAAAAAATGTAATTTCCTCCATGAAGAACCAAAAACAGTTCAATGGTTACATCCCAATCCCGCCGGTTTCCTTTCGGTAAATTAGTCGACAGCTTTCCGGTGTAATAAATGATCGAGCATGTATGTATTCTACGACAATCTGTATAACCGATAGTCGATACTCAAATCCGTCTGTAAAGATTTCTTTGTAAAAAATGAAGGTTGAAGAGCGCGATTCGTATTATTCCACCTTTTTTCATTCGAGAATTGTGCCAATATATTCAATCAAAGAAATAAACAAGTGAGCCCGTATATATTGCAGACTGTATTACCGACATTGATATTGGGATTCGTAATCGTCGGTAAGAGACATGTCGTTGCAGTGCGAGGAAGGGAGAAGGTTTTCGATGCAAGCAAGTAGATATTTCTGTCGAACTCTCTCGCTCCTCTATAATCGGTAATGGTGCTATCTCATTAGCTCTCATATTGACTGATGTGTGGAACATAAATATCCTGGAGAAATATCCTGGAGTGCAAAAGAGATAGAAGCATACTTACATACTTATACAGCCGTGAACGCCATACTAGCTTGTCTCTTTCGCCTCGCCTTAAGGAAAAGCGAAACGTCTATAAGTGAAGCAGCGCATCTGCTTAAAGAGTAAGTAAGCACATCTGCGTAAAAGAGAAGTAGCACATCTGTGTAAGTATGGGGGTTTCGCCCCCCGTTTAAAGTACATCTTAGCAGTTACTTACTATAAGGATTCTAAATGGTACAAAGTGTCGATTAATTTTTTAGTATCCTTGGGGATTATGGTTAATATTGGTCGGCATAACTACTAAAAATCTAAAAATTTTCTGTAGGCATTTCACTGATACAATTGATACAGACAGAGGATTTCTTAAAAATTGCTTATAACTCGTATCTGTACGGTAAGAATGACCAATTAATGGTACATACTTTTTTTTATTATTCTGCAATATAAACAAATTTTTGAAACGTTTTTTATCTCTTCTTATATGATATGGAACTAAGTATTCCACCCTCCCCCTATTTTCTTATTTCGTAAATAGAAATAACAAACTTTCGAGACTTATTTTTCCTATCAAGCCAGCATTATTACCCCTCGTTACAGATTAAAAAATTCAAACCATCACGGTAGGAACTTTCCAAAATATTTACTCCCCGAATTATTCACCCAGGACTCCGCGAATAACGTTGCGTCCTAATTAAAGTAATATCTGGGCCAGGAGATCGATACAAAGCTCATCAAATCGTACGAACTTTGAACTTTCGGAGAGCGTAGTCGCGTTTATGCTCATCCCGATTATTTTCCTTTCCCAATAGCGCACTATGACGTATCAACTGTAACGTTAATTTTTACCCCAACGTTCCACACGTTACGTATAGCCAGTCTTGGTTATTTTTCCTCCCTTTGAATTTTGCTCTCTCGAGCTGGGCGCCAGGTGCTTACACACCGGGAGGAAAACAACGGTGTTAGCGACCGGACTCATATAAGAAAACATAACGGACAATTTAACAACACGAGATACGCCTCGGACCATTCAAAACCTTCGAATCAACGTACAAATAACGGGACGACGGCCGATGACGCATTACACGAGCTCTCGGAAATGATAATGCGAAGTCTAATGAAATAAATAAAAATAAATAAATGAAACAAATAAGCGTCAATTAATCAGAACAATAGGCGATGAGGTCTATCACGTGACAATCCCTCTCACACAAAACACACAACGGAACGGCAAACTAACTAGCGCGCGACTTTATAATAAACGAACAAAGGAAATAGAAAACACGGAGTGACTTATTCCCGGTTCAGGACCTCAAGCGATCTCGATGTTGCGCTTTATGCAACCTGTCCCGATACAAATAGTACTTTGCGTGTGGTACACAGAAATGGCAGGTACGAACAAGCTCTAATTATATAAGTTGTATAAATTCACGATAAAATTACGAACGACTATAGAGAGGGAAGAAAACTTACCGGAACTTACTCGATAATCCCAAAATTGTCTCCAAATGGTCCCCTCGTGACTTAGTTCTCCGCTCGATTTGGTTTTCCAAAAGAAATACTCCGGTACCCACGATTTGTGCCAAAAGATTTAAATAAGGTCCAAACGAGACAATATTACGCTCGACGAAACGTCCCGCTTGCTCGACGGTAACTGGAAAAAAGTCCGAAGGGCCCTGAGGTCCTGTCTCCCCTCATAACGATTCAAAATCGTGCTAATTGGGGGAATCGCTGTCGTTAGATGACCGCGACTAGCGCCTCGGCTGGACAACGCATAAATTAAAATAAGTAATAGAGACGCGTAGCTCAGTCTAGCAGGTAGATCGCTCTTGATAAATCCCGCAGATGATTGTCGAGCGAGACTGCTTCAAGTCCCGACGGTGAAAAACGAAAGATGGCTGCATCTTCTCACGCGCCATGTAGCGATGCGAGGCCCCGCAGCTGACTAAATCGGCGGATAAAATGCGTTCCTTCTTTCTCTCTCTCTCTCTCAGTCCGTCCGAACGTAAAGTAAAATAAAAAAAATAAAACAATTAATTATTATCCTACGCAACTACCCTAGGGTCCTGCGAGATCGTGCTTGTAGCTGTTGAGCGAGGAGGATGCGCTTGCTATGGCTGCCTATTTTTGCCACGTTACACAACTTAACGAACACAGCGAACGACGGAACTGTCGAATCCGATGAACTCGATGATTCGTCGACAAATGACAATCGAATGAAATTGAGACGCGTGATACAGCCGAAGAGTTCGGCACAGGCACCAGCAACAGAAGTGCGTCCTTTACCACACAACAATGACCTATCTCGATTGGAAAGTCATCGATCATTCATTGCGAACAGGGCACAACGGTAGGCGCACGTGATGTTGTAAAATTTCAACGAGTGATCGATAGCTCTCTCTTGCCGCAACGAAATTGGCCTGCGCATCCGTCATATCGACCGTCCGACGCGAGAACGTTTCAACTTATGGTCTGCTTGCTAGAACGCCAAAAGCTACAACTTCGACGTATCGCGAATGCGAGCTTAACTCGAAGCTTTTGTCTCTAAGATTCAAACCGTTCAACGATTTAATCTCTTATCTTGTAACATTGTAGACAATCAGACTGTTAATCTCTTTACCAATAGGTCAGTCTGGTGTCATGGACTTTGGTGAATTTTTTTTTCTGTTACGAATTAATTTAATGAATTTTGCGGTTTGTTTTTGAATTGATTGGTTGAATTTTGCGCCCCCCCCATCCCGCGCCAAAGCCAACATTATAATCAATTAAATTCACAACTTAGCGACATTAACTTCGATGAATTATTTTTATATTTTATGAATTATATATTTTTTTATTTGTTTAAACATTAGTAATATGCATTTTTATATTTAAAGTGACATTCACTTTTTAATAATGGGAATGGAAATTTCAACGACGTTGAACCAATCCTTTTAATATCAACAATTATATTGAAATCCAATTCGGACATTGACTTAACAAAATTGTAGATTGAATTTCAGACACAGCTCTCTTAATGATCGAAATCATATATACACCTGTAGAAAATCTCAAGTTCGTATTGAAAATTGATGGTAAATAGTACTTGAAATAAATAAATGAGGTTATCATTTTTCAATGACGATATATCAATTTCCAATCGAGTAGTTGACAATCTCTAATTAATCTTTCATTTATATGCACCCAAACAAACCTTATTTTATAAACAATGTCGCTTTATTTTTTATGGGAAAACGAAAAGAAAAAAGGAGTATGAAAGAGATACAAATAGTATGACGCTCACGATGAAGTAAAAGGGAAGCTGCACATCTGTGTGTAAGTATGGAAGTCTCGCATTGACTTAAGGAGAGGCGAAATATCCATGAATTCGAAATGGATAGAACTACTATGGTGGATACACCAAAGTGAAATACAAGTAGCACATCTGTGTGCGAGTATGGAGGTTTCGCCTTGACTTAAGGCGAGTCGAAACCTCTAACTCCAGCCATGAGCGCGAAAGAGATATGCTTGCATGGCGCTCACGGCGAAGTAAAAGATAAGCAGCACATCTTCGTGTAAGTATGGAGGTTTCACCTTGACTTCAATCTAGTAACTGAAATTTCTATAAACTCTACAACACGTTTAATATGGGTATTCAATTCCAATGTAAATATTGCATTTATGAAACCATTTCTATTGATATTCGTAAACAGATATATCAATGATCGAATCAATAAATTCACATATTGTTTTCAATCTTCGGTTTCGAAAATTTCATATACAATTATGAAATTTACATTAAAAGTATATTAATATGTATTTCATATACTTATTCTGTAGATTTCACACAGTTTTGTATAATGATTTCATTAAATTTTTTAACAGTCTCTTTACGTACGACTCAGCGAAAAATGATTTCGCTTACAATCGGTTAAATGTCTAATAGACATCTGAGAAAGTGTAACGTGGATTTTATTGTTAAAACGAAGTTTCCTCTATAAGAAATCAAACTGGCAGAAACTGAAATTCAACGAAATTCGAGGGAACAAGAAATAGAAAAAAATTATAAAATATTATCAAATCAACCTATTTTAACGAACATTGTTACAAGTAAGGAGATTTTATCGCGTATCGCATCACATTAGTCCGTGTGCCTCATTAGAAGATTAGAAATAGAGACATTGACATTTTTTAATATTAAAAGAGGAATGTGAATAGATTTGACGTAGCACTCATCTGATTATTCAGCTGATCAAAGCGATCAAATGACCGTACGTAGCTCGGTGTTACGAACTAAAAACGCTTATAATTGATCGACACTCGTCGCTATATCCTTATCTCAATGTACATACTGATATTTCGAAACGTAGTTAAGCAGTTGTGCTCGTGATTACAGTAATGAAGCATTATTCGTCGTGCAATACTTTGAAATACCGGATTGCGAGAGTGAGCACAGTTATAGATTCTAACGCTACCAAACAGAACTGTATTTATACAGTTTATCGTACTTTAGTGAGAGAAAATTCTTTCAGACTTTGTCGCTGTTCTGAATGACAGTCAGCTATATAATTGTCCGAAGTAAAGATGTAAAAACACTGTAAAATATTCATTATTTTTATCATTTATTTACCAATTTTCTATATGTAATTGATATTCTCAAAATTTACTGTGATTAAATCACCGTGTTGACCCTTAGACGGAACTCCTTGTGTCAAAGCATTTGGTATTTTTTTTTTACCAAAACAGTCACTTTGCAATAGATAAAAATATGGATTACGTACAGTCAAAATTCATACATTTTTAAATAAAAATAATATGAAAATCAATATACCTCAACATGTAGCCTGTACAATAAATGCCAATTATATGTGTGTTCGATTAAGAGTACTTCCCCCCTCCAATATAAGCAATTCAACTCTCTACTTGGCATCATTAACGACAATGAATGTTTATCTATATTATAAATTGTGTTTATTTAAAATTCGGTAGTATACATTCGTATACGAATAAAATTAATGAATTTTGCAGTCAAACGAAATTCCCCTGTGCAAATTATAAGCAATTGAGTTCTCAGCTTATGTTACGCTCTGTCAAACGTCATTGTCAGCCGTTTATCGAAACAGCAATTTTGCAATCGGTAAAAATACGGATCACGTTCAGTTAAATTAATGTATAACTGTAATATATTTTTAAGTTGGAAGCAGTTGTGCGAAAGCCGTATCTCTAACATCAAAGACATTTGTGTTTCGATAAAGAGTTGCTGTATATGAAAAAAATGCCCCTACCCCCTTCATTATAAGCAATTCAACTCTCTACTTGGCATCATTAACGACAATGAATGTTTATTTATATAATAAATTGTGTTTATTTATAATTCTGTAGTATACATTCGTATACGAATAAAATTAATGAATTTTGCGGTCAGTCCAAACTCCCCTGCACAAATTATAAGCAATTGAGTTCTCAACTTATGTTACGCTCTGTCAAATATCGGTGACAGCCGTCACTCATTAAAATCACGACTAAAAAAATTGTTTTCAAACGGGGTTGTCAGTAACTAGCGATTCACAAGTGCGGTTTCAGTCGAGTTGCTCACTTGCAGCGCAGAGACGGTGGTCTCTCCGATTCAGGTTTCAATCGTATCGAATCGCTATGACGATTAGGGTCTGCTGGATTTTAAACAGGGAAATTCATAGAGGGATAATATCCGATTCAAGGGTCTGCTCAATTCCCAGGCTGAATTACATTTAAACTATTGTACAACAACTTTTTTTTTCGCAAACTGATGCTCGCGTGACTTCTCGAGCGTAATAAAGTAACTTCTTTTTACGGAAAAAACTTATTTTTATTGTGGGAATTCGAGATTGGTGTAAATCGATGAAATAAAAAACGTAAATTGAGTTGAAAAAAAATTTACGGAGTCGTCAATGGGATTTTATTTCAAAAGAAAACTCTCTAAAGCACCATTTTCATGCCGTGTATTGAATGTCAACTTTTTTTTTAACTGTCGAAAATAAAGACGTAAGACGCAATAGTATTGTAATAAATATCATTTTATGTTTTTGCATTGAATCGTGTTCTAAATTCCGATGTGCACGTTTCGAGCAAGCTTAATCTCTTGCCATGAATATAACAAAAGTACAAATCCTTCTTTTTCTTCTTTTAATTTGATCGATACCGTATACCGACTACCGATTTGGCTATAGAGTCTTCTAGATACATTCAAGACAATTCATTTCGGTGTTGTATCGTTTGCGATCTGCATTTGGGACTCGTGTGGTGACCGGAAATAAGTTTTGAAGAGATGTCGTGTCAATTTCACCTGCGAAGTGAGACTCGCACAGAGACACAGGAATACGCTTTTATGGAAAATCCAACTTCGTTGCTTATACACTTACGTTTCGTGTAGCATTGGATTTGTATAGATGGCGACGAAGCGGTCAAAGTATGTAATTGTACACACAGATGGCCCGTTAGCGATGGGGTCCTGCCGGTGACTTGACGAAATAAGGAAACAGAAGTATCCGGGAAAATCGTTGTACAAATCCTTAATTGGAAGACAAGAATCCTGGGGTGGACGATGGCCTCTCATTGTGTACATTCTAGTTGGCACCACTGTCACTACTACACACATATCAGCGCCTATAGAACTCACGACTGGCTGTTGCAATTGAAAACTGCAGTCCTGGACTATTTCGCAAACTCGAAATTGATGTATGAGAAATTCGTGACGAAGGAAATAAACACGATTTTCATTACTTTTTTTTAAAACGCTGTCGCGATAAACGTTAACATGGCGGTTAAATTAAAATCGCGACTGAATTCTAAGAATTCTGATTTTACCGTGGACTCGTGGTTGTTGCCCGAATCGTAAAATATTTGTCAATTTTTTTATACCAGAGAGTTGTCCTTGAGTGGCGTAAAACTTTTCGAATAATGGCTGCTTCGTTTATCGCACAGAATAGAACGAACAGCTTTGTTTAAATAAGAACCAGTATTAATCGTTTGTTGAACGTAGCAGTGATGCAGATAGACTTCTGAGGTTGTCATAATCTCAACAATCTATACATTTCTTAAGGAACGTAAGTATTTAATTTTTCCACAAAGTGCACCATCAGATTTCGCGGTTATAAAATTCTCTGTCTCAAAATATTGTCAAGCGTCAACCGTTTTATATAAGAAAATAAATGAAGGCGTCATTGATTTTAACGCGAGGTCAAACACTTCAACAATTACACACAGCTATTTGACAATCTTTCGTGGCGCGCCATTTTAGTTCTAATCTCTTTCAAATCTACGTATGTTTCGTTATGCCGTAAAACCGAGGCCAAATATTATTTGTATTGCGATAAAACTTCGTAGACACACATTAGAATCGAAGCATCAATGTTCGAATAACTAAACATACTAGTCGCGACTCATTCTCGTAACTCGAGATATCATCCCCTGTTTCATCCAGAATGATCATTTTCGCAACACTTTGTAGAATTTACGACGGCAAACAAGAGATCGGAGAGGCGTCAGAACGGCGAATAAACCGTATCGTATGATACATAATATATCGATATTGAGAGCGCAATATAATCGGTGATAAATTCATATTTTCGATTGTAGCCAAGTCGGCGTGGTCGCAGCAACAAATCGTAAAGTACGTAAGTGCTCTGCGTACGCGCGATAAATGTCCGGCACGGTCAGACAATGGCCCAATTATCGTTGGGGGATTGTGTCTCACCAACTGTCGATAGGGGTCAAGCGATTTGGTACGGGGGAGTGATTGACCAGTGCGACAAATCAATCGGTCGAACAAACTAGCTCGGAACGACGGACTTGACCGCTCTATTCTCACCCTGACCAAATGTTTTTATAAGAAATGCGAGACGCTTCCCGCGGTGCTCGTGGTTACGCGATCACTTCTGTACGCAACTAAGCAACAGCAGCAGCAGCATTGATCAGTAAGTAGCATGTATGTTCAATACACGTAATATATGCGTGTTTGTTTTACGCATGCTGGGGTTGCAATAAACGCAATTCTATTCCAGCCATACATATAGAGGAACATAGCGAGAAACGGGCGAACTTTGTTTGTCCAGAAGATGGACCAACGCTCGACAAACTCTCACTTGACCATGACATCATACGCTGCTACATAATCGAAAGAGGATTATGAATAAATATTGAATATTAGCTTATTCCTGGTGCTCTCAATATAAAAAGAGGGTAACAGGTTTTATGCGTATATAGGCGAAGGCATGGTTGCGATATGATTTGGTACCTAACCGTTTTCATTCCGTTGAACAAAAGAGTTCCAGTCAATTCGTTTGGCTTTTAATTTTAGTTTTATTATAATAAATGTTAATTTTATTATATATTTAGATGGACAGTGGGTCAGTTCTTCTCGTCGTCCAATATTTTTATTAATAAAGTTGAGAATTGATACTCGTAACACGTAGATGATGCGTTGACAACTCGGATCAGAATGATGGCGGAAACTCAAGTCTTTTCATTGTGGATTGCCCGTTGCACTCGTGGCAACGTCTTAAACTACTTTAGGTTCTTTAATTAAATTAGTATTTAAAGTTACTACGGTTTTGGTTACATGTTTGTTCTCTCGATATATTAAAAGGGTCACAGGGTACCTGCCTTTATAGGCGAAGACATGATTGCGTTATGATTTGGTACCTAACCGTTTTTATTCCGTCGAACAAAAGATTTCCAGTCAATTCGTTTGGCTTTTAATTTTAGTTTCATTATAATAAATGTTCATTTTATTATATATTTAGATGGACAGTGGGTCAATTCTTTTCGTCGTCCAATATTTTTATTAATAGTATTGACAATTAATACTCATAACACGTAGATGAATCGTTGACAACTCTAATCGGAATGATGACGGAAACGGAAGCCTTTCCATCGTGGATTGCCCGTCGCACTTGCGGTGACGTTTTAAACTATTTTAGCATATATCACACTTTTCTCAACTAATTTGTTTAAAAAAATATTCATTGTGGAAAATGTAGACAACCTAGAGCAAAATTGTTTCTACCCGGATAGAAATGAAATCGCACGCCCTTACCACGCCACATTGGCGTCATAATAACGAAAGTCATTTCAGTAAATATCATCATGTACGTCCGCATTTGACTGCAATGGTCTTCGATACTTCTTTCTTTCCTTTATCCTTTTATTTACTTAATACGTAACTTCCACCGTAATTGCATTTACTCTAGTTTCCGCCGAGGATGCGCTACGCTCTCAGAAGTGCGTATAAACTGTAACTCGACTGACACTTCTGGGTCTCACTATTCGCCTTTCTCAACTGGATCCGGTGCACGTGTAATATATTAAGAGGGTATCAATAGAAATCGAGATAAGCGTACTCTGTAACGCACTCTACGATGTCCGACCGTAGTCACGCTTGCACACGTTCTTCTAGCAATGCCACGCGACTTCACGTGCAGAAGTCGCGTGTAGACCGGAAGTGCGATGCCGGATGACTTAGCGTCGCATCCTTCCCGTCGAGTGACGATGGTTTCTATTTGGAAATACAAATATGGCGTAGGAATACCAATATGGCCGACACTAGTAATCTTTTAACCTCATAAGAAATCGTATCAAACGAAAACTATATGAAATCCTCCGAATTAGAGTCTGAAGAAATTAGACTTAACCCTTTATAAGTCACAAGAATATCCCTATCTCTCGCCTTTACCATATGAACTCATTACCATATGAAATTCTCCGAATTAGAGTCTGAAGAAATTAGACTTAACCCTTTATACGTCACAAGAATATCCCTATCCGTCGCCTTTACCATATGAACTCATTACCCCCATTCTGTTCTTCATAGTCCCGTTCCGGGGTGATTTCGGGAGGTATCACTTATAAAGGGCTAAAAAAATATATATATTTTTGCTAAATTTGTTAACTTACTTAAATGGCAGTTTCATACGTATTAATTCGTCTAAATTCTTACATTTACTTTTGTCCGTCGGTATTGACGCCATCAGAATGAAACCGATTCCATCTTTATTTTCTTCGTAATCCTTCAAGCACTGCAATGACGGCGAAATAATGATGTTACGATGATTTTAAAAAAATGTTTTCATATTTTTTAGTTGCTTTTTAATAAAATATTTCATACGAAACGACCACCGCTCTGTAGTACAACACGTCGTAAGAGTTACGTTCAATCCAGATAAAAATGAACACATCAATATGCATAACCAGTTGCAGCGATATCGATTCAGAGGCGCGTCTGGTGTAAGGTCACGCTCCTTGGCTTGTTTCTGTTTAAATCACCATAGAGGGGTAGGTAGCTGGACGGTGTCCAGGTGCACTCTGAGCTGTCCGAAATATTTGCATTTTCTTCTTTCATACTTGGATGATTTTTCAAACATAAATTATATCCAGAAATAAAAAGAAAAATTAATCCATTTCATATCAACTTAAGTTTCACCTGGACTCACTAAACATTTAAAAAAATTTATATATATATATATATATATATATAAAATTCTCATCTTAGACATATTTATTTTATTCCATAAGGGTGATTATTAAATCTGCAAGAAAAGCTGTCGTCGTCGAAAAATAAAAATCATTTTATCTCGATGAGGATTGTCATCTGTATACACTATTGTATGTTCGGGACAAACGGGTACATACCCGTTCGACCCGAACATTCGTCCACGTGTCTCAGGTGCCACAGCACCTTAATGCCCCTGGGTGCAAAAATTCCCCTCATTGTTCGGCGAAATCTGCGTGCAGATGGGAGACTGGCTCATAGTCACGGTCTTAAGGTGTACATACACTTATATATATATATATATATATATATATATATATATTAATATGTATATATAGTACAGTGGATACGTACTATAGTTCTTCCTACTACGTTTCATTTTCTTCTTCTTCTTTCAATAGGGGTGTGCTCCCTTCCGCGAGACTACCTTCTGTTCCTCGTCTAGCTTCTCCTTCTCCGGTGCTTGGGGTACCTGTGGGAAAGTGCGACCCAGACGAGACGCGAGGTATATTCTCGATTGCAGAAGCAGTAACAGCAGCGGCAACACCATCAGTCAGAGCGAAAGGAAAGAAAGATCGGAAGAACAAAGTCAGGAAAGATTTTCACAATGCTTACAACTTTCTTCCCCTCACGATGGAACAATATTTTCGAGGGGAATATTCCGTGGAGCCTCAGTCAGGATCAGCCGCAGAGCTCCTAAATGTGGATCGCGGCCAATTGCGAGATATATATTGCCACGAAGCAGATGAAGAGAAAGAAGAAAAAAAAAGTAGAACGGGACACGCGATCCAATTTTTTTTCTTCTTCTTCTTTCTCTTTTTCTCTTTTATCCCCGATGCTCGGACGTGTGCCGGACGTGTGCATGCTTCAATCTCTCGCGTATTCGAGCTACGCGCGATACTTGACCGGAGAATTCACGCTGTGACTTTTATTTTATTCATTCATTGAATTTTGTGTGTACTGGCACACGCGAGCTGTTTTTATCCTTTAACGTTCTCGCGAATATCGAGCTTGCCGTATAGAGCGAGTGTTTTTATGGTTATAACTGTACGATCTTAGGATTTGGAACAAATTGCATGATAAATTTTGTCTAAAAGCCATAAATTAATTTAATTTATTTATTTATTTCAATGCCCATAGTTCTTTGTCGTAAATTTATTAAACACGAAAAGTTGTTTAATAAAATTATTAACATTTTTAACTGCTTGAAAGCTTCTTTATTCGTATGCGGCTCCTTATTATTTAAAAAAAATATATATTAATACAAACACACAGACAAAATCGATTTAGTTGACTCGTTGCTGATAAAAATGTAAGTCTACAGCATTCGGTTGATACTATTTTCCTTAAATAAATGAGTTTTCACGTTTTACAAACGTGGATTATCGAAGAAAATCAGATCAGCCACAGTAATTCTGATCGATCTGTTTTCTTAGAGAAGTAAAAAAATAAAATAAAGTTAAATTTTTGAAGGAGCAAATGTTGTATTATTCTTTGGTGTGATTTTATGCTAGTAAAACTTTCCATGCTCCAAATATATTTCTTTTTTTACGTGAACTTAATAAAATAAGTGAATAACCTAAGACTTTAACAATCATTTTAACAGATGGGACCAACCATGGGAAATTGTGTCTATCGAATGGCGTAAGCCACCGAGTAATCTCGAGCGGTTAATCAGCGTTGAAAAGTTAACAATTCGATTAGTCAGCGAGGTAGCAGAGGTTCCCAGGCCCAGCAGAGGGTATCGATAATCGTGTGAGCGCGTGCTACGACCGATTTCTGTGTGAATTTTATTGTGTACACCCCCACGATTGGGACAAGCTATACGGCCACCCCCCGTCAAAGTTCGAACTCCCTCGATCGCGCGCCTCAGCCTCTCCTCCCCCTTGTACCCTCGAGCCCCGTCCACCCTTCGGGTATCGTCATCGTGCCATTTCCACGGCCACCGCACGAATACGATAGACAGAATGCAGGACAGCCGAGTTATAGAGTTGAAGCATCGGCCAATGCGGGGGTGGGGGCAGTGGCTGTAGGCTTTAGGGTGATTTCATGGTGGCCTGCATTGCTTGTACAATATATTGTATAAGTATATACCGTAACATATCATTTCGTAGGATCGCGAACTAGATTTTCGAGACTTATCATCGATCTTTATAGATTATTCGGTGCAATGAATTTTTACATAGGCTATCCGTCGCTTGCGAGTCACGTGGACGCGATATATCCGCGTGCTCGTTTATTATTTACACTCCCACAAAAGGGATTGCATCATTTCACTGTTGATGGAACTATCGAAAGGCTGAAGGAGCCATTGTAGCGCAAGATACGAACGAAATTGACTGAGTATCAGCTTCACGGCGACTAGTGACAATAAGAATCGGATTAATTCCATTTAACGATCGATTTCAGTCAAATTTTTCATAAAAAGTGTTAAATCCATGCTTTGGATTGTAAGACAATAATTAAAATATTTAATCCAAATATTTAATGCAAATATCAGATTTTGTAATATTCAAATCGATAAATGTCCCTTAAGACGACAATAACCATAACGAGGTACCTCACATTTATTTTCTAACCTACCCGGGAATTCTCACATACCATGAAAGGTTATATAGATGAAATGTATGCAAAATACTTTTATCTTTGTCGATTCACCCACTTTTTTTAGAAACTCTGTCAGATATTGTTCATTGTAATTGGACACATTTTAGTGCAACTCGATTTAAAATCCATCTCCGCGAATGTCTTTTTACATATTTAAATCGACCGTTTTTCAAGTTTTATTTAAGAAGTATTTTTCTTTTACTTTCTTATAACTTAGAAGTGGTAAGTCGAGCAACTAAAGTGTAAATACAACAACAACAACAACAACAATAAAAAAAAACGGTATTTACACATTTTTTAAATCCAACAAAGAAACATTCGGAGAATGCTTCGTACGTTAAATATATGTTTAAAATATATTTCATGTATGGAAATAATATTTTATATTTCATTGATGAAAATCTTTTGTGTTTGTTTTACATATAAATATTAATAATAAAGTCTTACATATATATATAAACTATATAAATTTCCATGGAAGACTGAGCGTTTCTATGGAAGATTAATCTCCAAACAATAAGTACCGAGTACATACAGCGCTAGGTACCAATGTACACAATGTACATAAGTACTACGATGAAGTATAGGAAATACATATAGCGCCACGCGTTCCCACGAAATCGAAATCGCCCTTGCGTCTCGAGTCCGCGTGCTGCCCCTCGGTATTCCCGTCAGCATCCCCCTCCGCGTCAACCTCTTTCAAGCCAAAGAACCCCCCTGCGATCCTCGTTCTCGGGCCCCCATACCGGGCCACGAGACATTTTACTATATATCCCCACTGCGCCTCGCGTGCAAAACAAAGACGGATCGTACACACGGTAAAAGATATTCGTACCCCACCACAACTACCACGTGGCGGCAGGCCGTTCTCCCTCCATCGCGAAGGTACAACGGGTAGGTCGTGTGTCGTCCTCGTACTCCCGCACACGACATACGTTGGCCGCCACGCGACCAGTCCACACGCATCGAGCGACTGGGCCCGCACATCACAAATCGCGTTTACCGCTTTACACACATCCTTCTTCGCGATCTGCCTTACGTTCGTGCATTCGACTCAATCGCGCTCGTGACCGACGTATCGTCGGACACGTGAGGAGTCTTGGGCATCGTCTTCGTCGTCACGTGTACCAAACTCGGCTAAATACCGTCAAGGTCACGCGTTCTCCAATCGTGATAAATTTTTATACGGATTAAAGAAAATATTTCTTGTCCAGTGATGAGATAGCGTCGGTGCTCGAAAGACAATTTTGAGTTTGTAGAGACTCGGTGTACGAGTGTGAACGTGCGTGTGTGTAACAATAGTTTTTTTTTGTATCGAGTGTATTGATAAGAAGATAAATAAATAAATAAATAAATAAAAAATGTGGCGCGTAGTAGTAGCTAGAAGCGATGAGAACAGTACTCTACTCTCGTCGGAGATAACGCCAGGAGGCGTCGGTGGCGGACATATTTCGACGCTCTCGGGACCAGCGACTTCCCATCACTGGGGTTACCCACCGCCCCCCCATCATCCGTCTTATCAGACCGCCGGACCGCAGCATCCGGATATGCGTCACCATCACGACATGCGCGGTCCTGACTTGAGACACTCGGGTGGCGGTGCTATTGTGGAACTGAGACACGACATGCAGCGCACCGATCTTCGGGTCCATCAGACGGATATGCAAAGACCGGAAGTGAGGCATTCGGAGATGCAGAGAGCCGAGGTGAGACATCCGGAAATGCTCAGGAGCGAAATGACAGCGAGGCAACAGCAGCAGCAGCAACAGCAGCAGCAGCAGCAGCAGCAACAACAACAGCAGCAGCAGCAACAGCAACAACATCCGGAACTGAGGCACCAAGAATTGGGACATCAGACTGATATGTCTGGCATGAGACCGGATCTCACGGAACTCAGACCCAGCCACGAACTTCCGGAACTCAAGATTGACGGCGCCGAGCTGAGAACTCGGGAGAACCAGCAGCAACAACAGGCACAGGCTCATCAACAGAGAAGTCATAAGAGAACTATGAGCGACTCCGACGGCGATGATGTCTTCTCGGAGGAGAGCAGCAAGGAACCGTAAGTTTTATTCTTGTTGTTGCAATAGAAATTCACTAACAACATCGAATAATTTTTATAAGAACGCGGACAAATCGAGTCTATACAGCATTTAATAATAATTTATTAATCGTCAAAGAGCAATGCAGACTTGACTAAAATTAGATTATCTACTTAACTTACCGTAAAATTAATTAAATTAGCCTAATACACGATGATAATTGATGATAAAACTAATTGATAAATTACCCCCAATTGGATGGTTTATCTTGAATATAAATGAAACAAAATAAATAACAATCTTTCGCTTATTTGTTATTATCAATTAACTCTTCATGATAATTTATTAGATTTTCACGATATTTAATGTATTTCACGCTCTGCCACGCTCTTATCTTTTCGCTTCTTATCATCCCTCCACCGCACACTGTATTTCGACGTAAATGCTACGTGACATAGACAAGTACGATTTGCTATACTTGATTTCGTGCGCATGATTGACATTTAATATTCTACAATATTTACCTCGTGGCTATCAACATAGTTTAATTCTCATACGAGTCTCGGCCACGCGACGTTAACAATCCAAACGAATCATCTTGAACTATCATAACTTACACGATAAAAATCAAAATGAATATACTCTCAACAAACATTTCAAAAGAAACGACAAAAGATCAAATTACTGACCCTTCGTACTTTACTTGGTTGCAAATTTCTTATACTTTACAGCAACGCTATAGATATTTACGTATACAGGGTGGGACATTTAAAATATTACAGAGCAATAGCACTCGAACTATCGGTGATATCTACAAAAATATTCAGATGAAAATTGTATTGTTCGAGAGGGACGTCATAGGGGACCATCGTAATTTTTTTTCGGTGGAAGCGCCAAAGCCACGTCAAGGTAAACTCCACTTTTTTAAATCGTACCATGTCTTTTTTTTTTTCATGACATCATTACCGACGTTGAGACGAATTCAGTGACCTACGATACATTTGTCATTCAAGTCACGCAAAGTATGAAAATAATCGAAAAATCGAATGTAATCGGAATAATCACTTTTAAATGATTTACAAATCTTGTTTTGGAACAACTTACGGAAGATGCTCGAAATGATGAACCTCGACTCGCCAACATTTGCTTATTCTCTGATAAAAATGTCGTCTAACTTTAGCCAACATTTGTGGTGTCATTTGGATACATCCTCGGCGTATTCTTTCTTTAATATCGTCAGGTGTATCGATTTGCTTAAGTGTTTTCTGGATTTTCGGTTGACGTGTCAAGCAGTCACGCAGTAACTTCTAACGTGAGTGTATCGTATTGCGAAAATGAATCATTTTCAAGAATCTTTTGATGTGTTGATGGTACTGGAGAAATGTCGCAAAAATGATAAAAACGTTCAAAATTTGTATCCGGCAAGTTATCTGGACAGACAACAAAAATCGCGATTCAATTTATCGATTATCTTCATACTTTGCGTGACTAGAATGACCTTGTATCGTAGATCACTGAACTCGTTTCAACGTCAGTAATGATGTTATGAAAAAAAATATATATGGTTCGTTAAAAAAAAAGTGGTGCTGACCTTGACGTGGCTTTGGTGCCTCCATTGAAAAAAAAAAGATTCCGTATGACGTTTTTCTCAATTACAATTTTAATCTGATACTTTTTTAGATATCGCCGATAGTTTGAGTGCTATTGCTCTGTAACACTTTAAATGCTCCACCCTGTATAGTGTTATGAGCTATGAACATTCGGACTATTATGGGACTTGACTCATTTAAGCCAGTGAATATTCATGATCTCAGAATCCAACTGGGCTACCGATAGGTCTTGGAGGTTCACCCATATGTCATGCCTCGCGGTTTGCCTCGGTTACAATCACTGAGGTTGATTAAGTCGGCATTGTAATTTCTCTGCAACCCTTGCTCGAGAGATTGTAACCATTGCTTTCCCTCACTCGGACGTACGGCAAACCTTGGAATTAATTAAACCGTACCAAGCAATATGAGTAACACGACAGCTGAACATGTATTAACCCCCGACTGCTTGCGTTGTTGTCACAACATTGATTATTTTATTCATGAAATTCATCGTTGTATTTTTTTTTCTCTTTATTTTCGTTACAGTTGCAATTCACCGGGTGGTGACTCGTGCCAGCATGCTTCCAGAAAACGCAGAAGGGGCATGATCGAAAAGAAACGTAGAGACAGAATAAATGCTTCCCTCGGTGAACTCAGAAGATTGGTACCAGCCGCTGCCAGAGATCCTCACAGTGGCAAACTCGAAAAAGCTGAAATTCTTCAACTCACTGTCGAACATTTACGCACTTTGCGTAACAAAGGTGAGCTTCGTCAGACGTTTGTTTTTTTTTTTGTTATTTCTTTTTCAGTTTTTCATATAGGAAACTGTTTTCTCGAAAAATTTTGTCGACATTTGGATGACAGAGTACTTAAAAAGTACCAAAACGTCGAGCAATCATATTTAGAAAAATGTCTGTGCGTCCGTGTATCCGTGACCGTGTCGGTGTTTGTGGCTCTCTCTCTCTCTCTTTCTCTCTCTCTCTCTCTCTAATTTCTTTTTAATAACGAAACATGCGTTTAAGAGTCAACATTTTTTATTTGTTTTCAATCTGTTTGGGATTTCTTGACTATTAAAAATCAACACAAAGGAAAAATGGCCGCTTCAAGCCAGTCGATCGAAAATTTATAATTCTCAAAAATGATCAATATTAAAGTATTAATAAATATTTGTAAGGGAATGTCTCTTTTGAATGTGAACAATTGCTTAAACAATGCAGCATATAATATTTTTCAAAAAATTATAGTATCGAGTAGTTGAAATTTTTCCACCAGATGTCACGGTGACTTTTGTGATTTGTCAAGAGTTCTTCTTTTTATTTTCACAAACAGTTTCTAATTAATGAATTACCGATGTCAAAGAACATTTTATTAGACTGACAAATCACATTTAGGTACACGTAGAAAAAATATTATTTGCCATTAACAACTAACGGTGTACCGATGTCAATTAACTCGTTGGAATTACCAAAATTTTGATAGCGCTAACCGATGATCGGTAATCGCAATTAATATTTTTCCTTGGTGCAGAGAAATTAAGAAATTGCGATTAAAAAAAAATGTCAATTCTATTTTTATATATTCAACAAATAATTAATTAATATTTATCTTATCATTACACGTAATATTTAAGATTCTATGAGAATCGTATTACAGATTTACGAACAGATGTGACGTTATTACGAGTTGAGAGATTTCGTAACGGTTTGCACGAGAGCACCGTTTCTAGTCCGGAAACGGAAGTAGGCGGTAGCGAACCGAAACGGCACTCTTTAGCGGTATATCCACTTGTCCGAAGAGTTTCGTTGATTTATTTTCGTCAAATTTCCTTATATTATGTTTTTCAATTTAATATTTTGATTCTTTCGTTTCCTCATTGAGAAATCTATGTTTTCACTGATGTCAGAGTAATATAAAAGTTCCAAAACGTCGAATAATCATATTTAGAAAAGAATGTGCATGCGCACACGCACACCTGTGTGTTTGTGCGCATGCGCACGCGTGTTTTTTAGACCAAATTTTAGGCCAAATCGCTAACGGATATCTCATTTTAAGGTTGTTTGAATTTATTGAAAATTTTTAGGTATAGAATTAAAAACTTTTACAAGGATAGGGCAGGGTACAAGATTGTTCGGTATTGATTTTATCATAAATCGATCGAGGCGTTCAGATTTAATAGAATCAAGAATTTTTTGTCATTTTTTGAAAAAAAATCTATTTGCTCTAACTTTCGTAAATTTTCATCTATCAAACTGAAACTTGGTATACAAATTAGCGAAAGAACAACGATACTTGGTATTGAATTTGGTGATAATCGATTAAGGGGTTTTAATTCAATGAAATTTACAATTTTACTAAATTTTCTATTCCATTGAAAATATTAATATCACTTTCTCTATGAGAAAGTCACAATTGAGATAACAATTATCCATAAAGGAGAATCTGGAAATATCTCAAATTCGCATCTTTTTATCTTTTGTTTAATAAATTTCAATCAGGACTTTGAGAGATGCCGTTTATTTCGACATAGTTGCATCAACGAGACTACCGTGATACGATTCTCTTCCTTCTCGTTTCAAATTCGCTTTCCGTGAATGCCTTTTGCGGCAGGAAGACACCTGTTGACCGCAAGGGTGGTGTCCAGGGTGCACGGCGTAGCTAACTAACTGTAACGTAATAACCGAATGGCCATCTGTTGCCACCGTATATGCTCTATCTTCCGTAGGTTCGATACTTGTTTACACCGTAATTATCTGAGTCAATAGCGAGTCGTTAGTAACTTTGCATACAAATATCAATAAAAATTAAGCACTTAATTTAGTGAAAATGAGTGTCGTGGAAAAATAAATTAAAGAAAAACTGCAGCCGTCGATAACAAAAAAAACTAAAAGACGTGCGTAAATGAATCTTTTTATGACTTGACAGAAAATCCATTCTCTCTTTTAATTTATAATTCTTAATAAATAAAACGAATCAATTTCAATGAGTTAAAATTTAGTAAACGATAGTATCTCTCTTCGTATACTTGGTATATGATGAGAAAGTAAAAATCTTGTAGTACGGTAGTTTTCATCTTCTACACGAAGTGTAAAACGTGTGTTTACGATTTGTCTCACGTTTCTGAGCTACGCATATTCGTATACGCGAAGCGGTAATAGCGAAAAGAGCCAGTGCTAGGGCACCAGAAAGAGAACGAGCTATTTCCGCTAAGCAGGATGGTGAAGCAGGTGCTGGACCCCGAAGCTGAGATCCTGTGGGAAGCGCACAGGAAGTCAACAACTCTTCCGAGTGGCGTTCCCACGATTGACGTAGATTGGCAGGGTAAGAGAGAGGGAGGAAGGGAGGGAGGGAGGGTGAGCGCCCCAGAAGGCAAGAAAGCATTGGCGAGAGTTTAAGGGGTGCGAGAGAGACGGAAAAAACTTCGAGCAGCTCGAGGGTCCCGGGTGCGTACCCCTCTTAAGCGAGAAAGAGAGTCTCGATGCTAGGTGCCGTAGGGCAGATGTGGAACTCTGTGGGAAACCAGCTTCGATATCGCTTCACCGATTGTTCCACTGATGTATGTATACACATGTATATTGAAAAAAGAATGGGATGGGGTGAGAAGGGGATGAGGGGGGGAGGGGGTGACGATCCTCCAGAGGGTGGCCTCGCAGCAATATTGAATTTAGTATTTTCACTCGACGGAAAGTGAGCAAATACGAATAAATAGAATAGTGATCCACTTCTAAATTGTTTTCATCCATGATGGAAATTTGATTTTACTATTTCTAAGGGACCCTCGGTCTATATTTCACAATCAGAACACTTTTTATTCACCGCAAGATATTCAGATTTATAGCTGTTTAGGGAAATTCGCTTTATGCTCCTTTTAACGTTGTCGGTACAAGGTACAATCATTCAAACGCGAGTATGCATTCCCGCTCCCCTCTACCGTTATAAAATATTATTATCGTTAACTTTTAAATAAATATGAGGCGTAAAAATGAAAATAACATTTTTATTTATGTAATTAAATTTTTCGCCAATTATTGTACAATGATATTCGTTTTACGGAGTACTCGTCTTGCGGCGGGTACCTACTTGCATTTATTTTACCCAATTCTATCATCAATCTTATTTCTGTTGTGAAATACAAACAATTAAACAATTGTATAATTCACCTTTGATTGAAAAATATATCATGAAAAAGTTTCCAAAAAAAATCTAAGATACGCTGTATCGCCTAAAACATTTGTATTCCAACAAAATTACGTTGACAAATATTATTTAATTTCTCATTCGATACTCCAATACCATATTTTACAATCGGACATTCAATTTTTATTCTACACGCAAACGTACTACTTTGATGTAATTCAGATTCTATAATAATCGACCCTTTTAAAATGTGATCAAAAACAGATATCGCGTAGATTCAATGACAAAGTGATTGCGCGATATAATTTAATCAGTCTTGACGCTTCGAAGAGCCACGGTAGTGATCCCTCTAATTCTCTTGGGGGTTTCATGGTGCAGTTGTATCCAGTAGTCACACGTATGGACATACAGACAAGGAGGTTTCACGGTGCAGTGAAACGACCGAGCTGTATAGGGTATATCGAGGGATTGCTCGAGGTGGGGTGAATTCGCATAATATTATGGGACATCGTGCGTGTACATATATATATATATATACTTGTATATGTATATATATATGGGTTGTATGGTGCGGACGGGTCACGTACAAACACAGAGAGTTTACGGGGGTCTAAACGGTTCCCACGTTACCTGTCCCGTTCCCAGCATATAGCGTGTACCATCCATACACCGCAGTAAGCTGATTGTTGCTGTCATGCTATGGATGAACCGACTGACGATGAACGCACGTATTATCGTTTCGCTTATAAGATTTCCTTTCGTTTTATTCTTTCTTTGTTAAAAAAATATTGATGGAAATTCATCTCTGGTTGCATAAAAAAATATGTTTGTCATATCGATGATATTTTATAAAAGTATCAAATGTCATTTTTTTATGGTGTAACTGTTTCGCGGTAATTTGATAAAAAATTGAAATAAATTAGTTTCCGAAAAAAATGTTAGGTTGTTCGTTAATAAACTAGGCAAAGTCATTAAGTTATTTTGTTTTTTTTTACAAGAATATTGGATAATTAAATAATTAAGTTATAAATGTTTTCAAATTATTTTTACCAAGTTTTCTCATTATTTTTTGATATCGTTGTTGCAGGACCCGAAGGTTACGACAGCACGAAATTGGCGATGGACTATCATGCTGTTGGATGGGGCGAGTGCGCCGCTGAGGTTGGACGTTATCTCGTGACGATGGAAGGTCTGGACGAACGGGATCCCCTGAGACTGCGATTGCTGTCCCACCTGCAAAGTTTTCACCGAGAGCATCCACCGAGCGGTGTAGGGGGACCACCACCCCCCTTACCATCAGTCTCCTCGTTGGCGTCATCGTCGACAGCCACGGGCTACGATCCGCCGAGTTCCGTGTCGGGTGGCATGGGCCCTGGTCCCGGAAGCATGCCTCCCCTTCTCGGCGGTAGCGCACTCGGATGGAGTCAGTATCCTGGACAATATCCTCAACAGCAGCATGGCAAACCGTACAGACCTTGGGGTGCCGAATTGGCGTATTGAAGATAGAAGAAAAAACCATTTACTCGCGCCTCTGATTATCATTTACAAGTGTTCCAAAGACTTTGTGCCTTAAGTAAAAATTTTTTTTTTTATGAAAAAAAGGATAAACCTGAAAAGGCTTTGGTGGAACGATAAAAAGAGCGAGTCAGGAACGTTCGGTGCAAGGCGAGAACTATCGACGAGTGATATAATCGAATAATAGTCATAAACGAGTACCTTATAACAGCGTGAAGACAAAGTATTTATTTTATAGCGAATAATACGTAACTTATTTCCCGTGAGAGCGAAAATTCGAGGTTTAGAACTGCAATGTTCGATCATCGTGACTCTAAATGTACAGTGTAAATATTACGTGTATATAATGATTACTACTTTGATGGAAAAAAAAAACAACAAAAAAAAGTGTCATTGACATATCAAAGTATACGTGTGAAAGAAACGTTTAGATATTTTTGCAATACGAATTTGTAATAAAATTTATATTGCTGCCTATCAGATTGTTTTTTCGTGTGATTTTGTAATTACTACACCCTCTGGAAATTTCATAATGGACCGAGAGAGCAAGTCTAGACGCATTTATGGTAAAAGATGCAAAATTACCCCTTAAATTATTAAATAGCTGCCGAGGTGAGCTTCCTTCTCATCCCTTTCGCATGCTAAATCCTTTTCGCATATTTTGCGAAACGCTTTCAGTCTCCGCACGTTTTGCATTGTAGAAAACGAGAATACCTTTTTTATTTTTTTATTTTTTTCGGGGACTAGTTGGTTTGCGAAATGGGCTCGTTTACAACTCGGAACACATTTGTTCCTGAAAAGAATGCAAACCTCGACGCATCATCGGCGAACAAAACAGCAACAGCCGGCTCCAATTAGCCGCTCCTTCTCACTCATAATCGAAAGCGCTTTTCGAACCCTGAGTCACCCGAGGGTGAGATGTCCAATTTGTCGTGAATAGGAAATTCCACAGCCACGTGCTGCTTCCTATTGTCCTTCATTGTTGCTACGAATACCACATTTTTTTATTTTTACGTTTACCACGTTCTCTACGTTTCTCATTATTTTTTTATTTCAGAAGGCTTGACGATCAATGCTATTTCTAATTATTATTGGACCGGTTTTTCAACAATTTTAGTCAAAAAAAAAATATGTGCAGGTTTAGAATTTGCACATTGTTTTCTCGCGATTCACGTCAACCCACAAAATCTTCTCGACGTGTTATGGTTGTCTCAATTCTGGTTTCCTCATAGAGGAAGTGGTATTGAATATTTCAATTAAATTTAAAATTAAGTAAAATTGCAAATTTCACAAAGTTTAAACCCCTCAATCGATTTTTGCCAAATTCAAGACCAAGTATCCTCGTTCTCTAGCCAATTGGTTTGCCAAGTTTCAGTTTGATAGATAAAAATGTACGAATCTTAGAGCAACGATATATCTTTTTTTTTTCGAAAAATTACAAAAATTCTTGATTTTACAAGAAATGAACGCCTCGATCGATTCTTGTCAAACTTAATACCGAATACAACCTTGTCCCTTGGCCTATTCTTGTTGAAAATTTTAACTCGATAGCCAAAAATTTATGAAAGTTGGAGACCGTACATCCTTTTTTCAAAAAATTCAAACAACTTTAAGAATAAGACACCCGTTAGCGATTTGGGCGAAAATTGCATCAAACTGACAGGCGTTACGACCTAACTCATGTGCAAAATGTCCGGATGATCGAGTAACCTCTTCTCGAAATACGTCCATTGCAATTTTTCAAATTTATCACACGCGCGGGTAATTAAAAAAAAACAAAATTTCTCGACGTTTTGGGACTTTTTAAGTAATCTGACGTCAAAATCTCGTGCAAACACGAAATCAGGTTTCTCTATGAGGAAGCAAGAAAGGTATTCGATGGCTATGCCGAATATTTTTAATGCTCGATAACTTTTTTTGTTCATTCGTTCATATATTTGATGGATTATACATTTAAATTTCAATTACAAAAAAAAAAGAATGTTCGACGACTTATGATTGTTCATTATTTTATTTTGAGGTTAATAATTTTAACGACAACACCGTGCGCATCTTTGCCAATACGTATTTACCGAATGATAAAAGAAAATAATAATTGCCTAATCCCGAATATTATATTTGATAGAATCGAATTTATTTGTGCCACCCACGTCTTACAAATTCACAGCCTTAACTTTACAGTAGACGTTCTTACAGAATAATTATCTATTTACATAGAAATCTGCACCTTCCAAAGTTGATTCGTACGCTCTTATATACAATTGTCTGATAAGAAGAATAAATATTCCTCTTTTCTATTATATAATTTTTCCTCAAATGACTACCATTGGTTTTCCTTTTATTTTTATCTTTCTTTTCATTCGTGAAAGAGAAGGCAGTTGAGCAAAGATCTATACACCCTATGTCATACATTTGTCGTGAAATCAGACAGGTTATATCAGATTCTCGACTTAAAATATTGCGTTAATTACTTCGTTGGACGTGATGGTGTTATTGTTTATTGCTATACTTGTTACTGTCACATTTTGCCTCGTGGCTATTAGGTCCGAATTCCGTATGAGCCCGATTCGTGAATAAGATAAAGAAGAAGAAGAAGAGGAAGAAGAAGAAGAAGAATAAATGAGCTTATACTGATAATTTGACAATGCATATGATATGTCAATAAGCGATACAAGGTGTTACGAAATTGTTTTCTCCCCCTCGTCTCATCTACCGTCGTTACATTTTTTTTTCTTTAATCTACAAAATTCACAGGAAGACTACGATCGGAGTAAATTATTGTGTCCTTCGTCTAGAAGCTAAGTCAAGTGCAACCTAACGATCGATAGTTGTGTGTGACTTATCTACAACATTCTCGAGATTCATAAAGCTATCCATTAGCATCCTTGATAATAATAATAATAATAATATAATTAAATAGAAATAATAAAAATACGACAAAATGTCCTTAGAAGATAGATAGAAAATCTAGATTCGTTTTACAGCTTATACAATAGATAATATCGAAAATAATACAAATGATAGTCGTTTATCTTATCTTTTTCTTTTTTTTTTCTTATCATAAGAAAACGTTGATGTCGCATTTTTTAGTTTATCATCTCGTTTTCACGATTCTCGTTTCTTTGATTCTCATCGTGTTCCCTGCAGTAACAACACATTGAGGAGCACTCGTCCATTCCCTCTGTCACGTACGTCAAATATGTGTCAACGCTCTTAGTATCCAGCGAGGGTAAAGACCAAGAGAGCGACACGGATTCGGGATCCGGATAACTCGGTGTCCAATTGTTTCTTCGCCCTGGACTCATCTCGTAATGCGATATTTGTTGGGACTTTCTCACGACTCGACTACGCGTTGATAACTTCTTGATCGCCTGAAATTAAACAAAATATTTAATACATTAAAAAAAATGTTATTTCGGTAACACCCGGTAGAAAATTTTATAAATGTTATTTTTTAATTTTAATCCGATAGAAAATAATTTTTATTCTTAATTATTTTTTATCACTTTCGTAATATATCGCAGTGAGTTACAGCAAATAAATAGTCGGCTATAGCAACAAATCAATAAAACGTTTTGTGCTAATAATAATACTTGAAAGAATTTTGTAGCGATAAAATGGAACAAGTGTCCTATTAATGTCCATAGACAAACGATAATTTTCAATCAACGAATCACAATAATTAAAATTATTTAATTGTCGGATTATAAAACACATTTTAAGGTGATTAGATTAGCAAACATAGCCTAAAATTCATTATCTATAAAACAAAATGACAAAATTTTCGCAACAATTCTTAGCTAAGAGATTTATTTTGTATCTTCGGTCGATCAGCAAAAAGTGTTTCACTCCCTAAAGCAAACTGTATTAAATATTTCAACTTGACATGAAAATTTGTCGAAAATGGAAAAGATTTTTTTATTAAATTGTTACTCTAAGTAAAATTATATTCGAAGCTCATGTTCAATAATAATAATTACAAAAAACTTGCTCCAAATGAAGAACTAGAAGTAATAAAAGTTCTGAGTTCATTAGATTGAAATAAAACACACAATGAGATTGATAATTAAAGGTTCAAAGAGGGCTGAAAATTTAAAAGGAAATAAATAAAAAATTTTAATATCATCGACTTGTACGACGTAATAGAGAACGAAGAGTACGAGCGTTGGGTGAACAGGCTTAGCAAGCGTCGTTGCGTGAATCCCCTTCGCACATAACATATTCAGTGGCGTCGAGGACTCAAATATTAAGATTAATCACAACATCATCTTTGCGTCTTGCTATTTAAACGGACAGTGACCAAAGCTCAAGTGTTTTATATATGGAACACTAGATTTATGGGGGAGAAGTCGCTCACCTTCAAAATTCGTCTGCCTGAATTGGTCAGCACCTCCTTGAACATTTTCGCCGTGGTGGAAAGGATTTGGGTTCACCTCGGTACAGTAAAAAAAAAAAAAAAACAAAACAATTGTTTCGAATATCCTCGCACCCACGACTCGAGATAACAAATTTTCGTAGAACAAATGAGATAAAAAAAATTGAATGCACCGAGAGTGTTGTGCGATAACCGCGAGGAGGTCGCGGAGTAGTGGGAAATCGATTCGAGGTCGTCGTCGTCGTCAGCGACGTCGATGTTGTAGCCGGCTCGGTTCTATGTGGAAAATCGTCGGCGATGTCTCTTTCTCCGTTGGTTTCGTTCGTACGTTATCGCGTTTCGTATTTTCTAGCCTCGTAGTACTGCGACGTCATCTGACAGTCGTCGATGCGCACCCCGTGATGTCTCGACTCGTAATGCTGCCAGGATGTCTGGCGCACCCCCCATTTATAACTTCTCCCACCCCCGCGGGTTTATCAAAAGGCTATGGGGGGTCGTAGTCGTAGCTGTAGCTGTAGTAGTAGTTGAGGCAGCGATAGTAGTAGGTACAGTTACGATAGTAGTGGTGGTGGTATAGATGAGAGCCAGTTCTGTGTGTACCGTGGCTGACGACGCTACTCAGGGGGTGGTAGACTAGGGAAGGGTGGGGCAAAACGAGATATATCCTCAACCACGGAAAGTAAGCTAAACCACAAAAAAAAAAAACAAGAAAAAAAGTTTCTACCTGCAGCATCAATTTGATTGATTTAATTTACGAATATAATTCAAATGAACGAATGAATGAAAAATAAAGCATTGAAATATTATTTTATTATCGCTTTCAAGCAATTAGTTTAGAACCAATGCAGACAGAGTACACGAGACGAGCAATTTGCAAGCAATTGTCGTGAATAATTATTTTAAACAAATTATTTTATGAGTAATGATTTTTTTTCTCTTCAAAACTCGTCAATTTTAGTTTTTCAAAGATCTCATAACACAAGCACCGAAGATCATTGATTTCCAATATACGAAATATTGTCAACTGACAACAACAACAAAATTATATTTTTCAATTAATCTGATTGTTCTTTTGTTTTTTTTTTTTTCTTTTTGTTGGAAGTGTCAATATATTTTTTCTTTTAAATCTACAGATGAAACATTTTTAACTCGTCACTGAGGTTTCGTTAATTTTTTATTTATTTAATTATTATGTTTCCCTTACATGTTTATAAAGAAATTAATTATCATACAGTACAAAGTATCTAAAAAAAATTATTTTCATATTATAATTCATAGAAACATTGTATCTTACTACAGAAGTCAAAGGTTTTTCATTTTACCCCAACATTCTATAGATTCGTACTCTACACCGACTATTCCCCTTGCCGCGGCAACAACGGTTCTGACTTTAATATTTCTGAGTGTACGACGGTACATTCGATATTGTACGATTCAGGGCGAATTATATATGCTCCAGATCGACTGGAACATGTAAACCAAATCTATATTTCGGCACATGTGTCTACATCTAATACTCATATACCATTTACACCCCTCAGGACGAGTCACGTGTTGAGACGGAGTGTGTGCGTAGTATCAGGGTGTTCCGGGTGAGTGTCACGTATGGTACAAGCTATACACGGAGAGCCACCTCCGTGGCAAATAACGTTTACAAGAGAACTCCGGTAGTGCGTCGTTGGTCCATTGGGACTCGAAACAGTGAAGAGCTGACTTTGAGAAAATGATTATTCGAATTTCATTAACGTCCCGTTGATCGATGTGCGTGTCTGTCGCAGATTCTCAGTTTTTGATACACTTATTATATATATTCTCTGTCTCTCTACATATATATCAATTACCAAGGAACGGAAGGACGTATCTAACATCCCTCAACATGTAAAACACTATGGTAAACACCCTTCTGTTTCTTAGCAGTCGATATATGTATATGCGCATGTGGATGAATAGCTATGGTGGTTTGTGTATTGCATATTGTATTTGTTATATCGTCGATGAAACGCTATAAGCAGATCATGATGAAAATGGGATATAGAGCACGGGATTTAATACGTTTCTATCGAACCGATTCCATTCCAACCGATTGATCCTTTTTTATCGTCTCATTCGCGCTCAGTGTGTACCAGTATTCACAAAAGAAGACACATTGTAGGATCCCGAGTGGGATATGGGGGTGGCTGGTGGTGCGCCAATAATTCGTTAGAATTATGTAGGGAAAGTTTGTCGACTCGACGGATACGGGTGAAGCGCATAATGGAACCACGTTACGAATTGATTTATTATCATTGCGGAGCACAGATTTGTATTTTTTAGTTTATTATTATTTTTTTCGATGCAATGGAACGTTGCTTCGAGTGTATTTATTATTTTTAATAATTCTGTTACTGTTTTGAAGGATTAACATTTGAAAAACAATACTTCTACTCACGGTTACTCACAAAGACTTGTTAGCTATGTTAGTAAAATAAATTTAAAAATTTACTTTTTAATAGAATTTTATCGAATTTGCATTTTCAAAAATATTAGATTATTATTAATTGATTTATTTACAATATCAAATGGTCGTTCAAATATAATTGCATGGGCATCGATGACGTTTTTTTCTTAAAATTCTATTCTTTAAATTGGAAAAATTAATTTCGATATGACAGTATCTTCAGTTTCCGATACAATACTTTTCTAACAATACTTCTACTCGCAATATATATACTCGCAATACTTGTACACACAATACTTATAATCGCAATACTTCTAATCACGATGGTACAAGAAATTACATTTATTTCGATATGACAGTTTCTTGAGTTTCCGATCTATTGATCCAGCTATAAATATAATCCGCGAACATTCGTAGAAGCATAGTAGTGCTAGGTCGTGTAGATCGCAGGTGCATTAACACAGAAGTGATTGAACTGCGATGAGAATTCGAAGAATATGTAGGACACTGGTCGAGTGCACGAGGAGTCGCGTGTACGACGCGTGCTGATGCGGCCGCGTGTCTTCGACGTACGTCTCGGTCGCTTTTTGGCTCGCTGTAATAAAAGAAAATATTTCTTCGATCTAAAGTGATCGCAATATTTTGACAAAACCGAAAATGTCGATTAAAATGACTTTCTCTATTTATTTTTATTTTAAAAAGGGAGAGCGGGAACGAACCTTGCTAATAATTCACGAAGAAGATTAACCACCCAATCCTTTGCATCTTGACAGAACAACGAACGAACCGATCGAAGAATGCGGCAATCCGGTGACGCACGAGGCACAGTCGCGTGTACGACGCGTGCCTACGTATACGTCACGTGGCCAACACTTTTTCGTTGGATTATACTCTCCGAGATTCGTTCCAATGTCGTCACAGTGACACACTATAATACTTTACGAGAACTAGAAATAGCACTCTGGGTGCCTTAATGCCCATAATTATTTATCTGTTGCCAAAAATTTTTTTTTTTATTAACTCGATACGATGGAAGCTTAAACACGTTTTAATCGTTCCCTGATTAACTGTTGGTAAGATTAAAATTAACTTTATTCGTAGAATATTTAGTTAAGAAAACGAATAATCGATTAAAGTTGAACTATGATTTCACATATTTGTATACAGTCAATGTATCATTTTAAATATTATCTGTTATCATGCGCATGAAAAGCATACTTGATGTATTCTAAATCATACGAAGCCTTTTTTGGCCTAACAAAAATTGGAGATCCGTTTAATTTCGTTTAGCAAGAAAATCAAAAAAATGGCTTCACTAAATATCATTTCATATATATTGATTCGTAGTCACACAAAATGCTTATTACGTATCATCTATCGCATATGTATGCGTACATGTTCGCACCGCATAGTGCACGAGGACAGTAAGACTCAACATGATGTGCACGCGTGTTGGCGCGTGTGTGTAACGCGTGTGAGCGACGCCGTTCTCACGCGACGCCACGCGTCGAGCGTTCTCTTCGCGCGGTAGTCGCCCCTCTCGATATGCAGCTCACCGTACAGAGGGAACATCGACGATGTCGATAAAGGCAAAGCGGCGACGGGGCCATAGCACGTGCCGTTTCATGTACCCACGAAAACCTTATAATTGTCATAACATCACCCTTGGCACACTGGTCTATACTAGCACAGAATATAACACGCACATTATACGCCATCCCCGTCTCAGCTTTCTTCCCGATTTTCACCCTCGCGTTCAGCGATGGACCAGCATTGAATCTACGTCGCAGTGCTTTTAACTTGAGGATCAACCCTCCGAAAAGCCCGAGAGACTGAATCCACGACGAATTGGAGTTAAAAAAAATTGTGAAAATTCAATTCGTGGTGAATCCAACGCTCGAGGGTTGATACCGTGATATATGGGTCACTGTGGTCATCCAAGACAATCGTTTAATTCGTTGGTTCGACTAAAATAATTGAGTTCCACTTGTGACGCACGCGAGCTAAGCTTTTTTAGTCTCGCGATAGATGATAAAAAGTTGAAGCGATTACGTCCAGAGGAAAGTTGTACATTATTAATCCCCCTGGCGGTAAAGTATCAACAACTAACTATACACTATATCAATGACAAATTATATATTTATACAACTAACTATGCGATATTTATAACTCATTGATTCCTTTAAAAGTTTCTTCTTTCATGTACAAAATTTTTACTATTTTTTACAACTAATTACAATCATCTGCAACGAGAAAACAATTTGTTGTCATTTATTGCTTTTTAAAAATTTTACACACATTTGACTGATACATTGTAAAGCGCATTCGAGCCTTCTTAAAGGTCGAACCTACTGTGGATTCTCTGTTAATTTAATGCAACAAAGCTTCTTTAGTATCAAACTTCTTTAGTATTCTTTCTTTATTTTGTATTATACACTTGCAGGTGTGAAATAAACTTTTTTCGAAGAGGGTCCGCGAATTTAGGAACGAAACGTTAAAAATTCGAGAAAATTATTCGTATCTCTTCTATCACTTTTAAAGAACATGGAGTTGACCAACGTGTACTCGTTTCTTTTCAACTTCTTCTTATTTAGTATCTTTAGCATTCTAAATTGAAAGTTAAAATAACAAGTTATTTGCTTAGGAACAATCGAGCAAATTTTTTTTTTTTCCGTATCCGTGGTTACACGACTCGTTTAGATATTTTTACCGGTAATACGTTATTCTTTTTTTTTTGCTAGGAAAATCCTACTTTTACGATTACACAGTACGAGTTACAAATATTGACACTGAACTTCCTCGTAGAAAATCTTGGTTATCAATGAACGTTGATCGATCAAGACAACGGTGTAGCATGAATAATCGTGATAGATATCTACATTGTTGTCTTCATCAATCGGCGCGCTTTTTTGCTGTTTCACGTAGATCGTGAATCAATATTTGATCAGTCCGACCATAAAACCAATCATAAGATCTACTGTCTATTCTATTATGTGCCATGCTCTGCATTTTTCGTATGTGTAAGTACGCATACATACTTAAAAGTAGCCGAAAACAATATGGGCGTGGCTGGTCTCGTAGCACATTATGTACTTTGCAGCCCCGCATCCGTATAACGCTCCTCCTCTTACCATTTTTTTTCTCTTTTTTAATCTTTACCGAGCTTGGTAACTCAAGTAACTAAATCGGCGTGACACGTGTCCCTTGGTACGCTAGAGGGAGCCCTCTCGTTTCAAATATACAACGACGCTGTCCAGCTTTTAACGAGTTGAGTCATCGTCCTCCTTTATTCACTTTTAATATTATTTATCTACGCGTGACATCACAAATTCTGTAACCAAAGATTTCGAACGAATCGAATAATAATTCGATATTGCTGAACAAACATTTGTTGTTTTTTTTTCTTACAATTAAAAATTGTAGGCGTATAGTTAGTACAATGGTTTAAATTTATTTATTACTTGAACAAAACTTTAGGATATTTTATTCATTCTGAGTAACTTTTAACTGTCCGTTTAGTGAAAAGACATCAAGGACTTACGATTTTGTAGTTCTCACATGAAATTTCATGATTTTTAGATATTTCTAGCTAAATAGGGTCTTAGCAGTAAGAATTGCGAAGAGAATTACTGCTGAATACATTCGAAACTCCATCTCAATGCAATGCGTTGCGAAAATTTAATTAAAAAAATTATTCCTTATTTTTAGATCCTACCTCGACGTATTTTTTCTTTCGTATCAGAAGCTCGCTATCAGCTTTCTCGAAAGCTCTAATATTTCTATCATAAATCCAGTTAATTACAACGCCTGCAAATAATAATTGCAGAACGTGCTCTAACGTTCGCAAATTGTTGTCTATTGCGTCAAATAGCTCTTCAGAATTGCGGATACGTTTTGGATTGTTTGGTATTGAAGTAGATCGATATCGTAAAAGTGGTTGAAATTTTAGGCGTTTTTTCAATTTTTTAAAAAATCTAACATTGTCGAACGAACTTTTGCAAAACTTGAGCTATCGAGCTTAAAGTTTACAAATTGTGAAAGCAAATTGAGGTTTAATATTTTTAAATAAATAAACGGGAAAGATCAGTTGGAATATAAATGAAAAAAAAAAAAACAATAGATTATGTTCTTTTACCCAACAGCTTTAACCCTTTACAAGTCAAAAGAATATCCCCACTCCTCGGCTCTATCGTAAAAACGCGTTACCCCCACTCTGCTCTTCACATTCCCATTCCGGGAAGGTTTCGGGCGATGTCATTTATAAAAGGTTGACGGTATTTTCTTATATCTTGTTACATGAGAAATTTTTCATAAAATACTTGAACAAGTATTTTATCGCACGACGATCGATATCGACTTTACACTTGAAAACTTTAAACATATTGTTCTCATAGCCAACTTTTTGGAATTCCATAGGAAGAGTGTGACTCACTGAATCGCGTGAATCAGACATTGAGTGAATCCCATAAATTCGATATTGCTAAAAAAATCTGGATCCGGGAACAATATGTTAAAAGGTTTTAGTTTCGCGCTTCTCTCGCACTTGTTGTTCCCTATGGCCGTGCTCCGTCGGTAATGAGCTTCCCTTTAAAATATTTTGTCCCCTACATTTTTAATTAGATATAAGATTGCTCATAACAAAAACAACTTTTATTGAATAAAATAATAACAATTTATTGAAATATTGAAACAGCTTGGCAAACTAGAAAAAAAAATGCTGTCAACGTGTGATTTTCGTTCGCCGGGCGGACGCTTTACCAACTGACCTACCCAGGCCGCACCAAACTCATTCGCAACACTCGACGAGGCTTCGCGGGAGCCCACCAATCCCACGTTCGAAGGCGCATTTAAAAACGCATGTGAAACGATATTTTAGAGCATGGCTTCGCGGATAATTACAGCTTTACTTCGAGGAAAAGTTTTGCTGACCTGGGCCGGGATTTGAACCTGGGTCCTTCCGCATACCGGGCTAGCGCTCTATCCACTGAGCTACGCCAACAACTTGGAGAACAAACGTCTATGTATACCGTCACGTTTTTCTTTATGCCAGAAAAATATGTTAAAGCTTGATTCATAATTTTTTTCTGCTCTATCTGATTATTTTACATTATTTACATTTAATTTTAACAATCCAAATTGATTTTAACAAAAAAAAATCTTTAATTATTATCAATTTATTGAAAAGAAAATTAAATAAAAATACAAAACAAATATTCCAAGTTGATTAATTAGGTTAAATAGTTGTATCAGTCACGAACACTGTGCCTGTATGGTCCTTTGGCTATCGCAAAATCTACACAGCGTGTCGATAATCCATACAATATCCCTGACTGGTACAATAACATTTTGTTTTCTTCTCTTTTATTAATTGAAGTACAACTTACAATATATAAATAAAATTAATTATTTATCACTTCATTTAATTGCGACATGAATATTATAAAAATTGGGAAAGAGCTAGAAAAAAAAAAGTCTCCGCACGGGGAATCCGAAACTGCGACCATCGCATTACGAGTCCGAGCTCTTACCGCTACGCCAATCACTGCTTGGCAAAGATATTAACATAAATGGGTTGTACGTTGCCAGAGTCGCATCAAAAATTTTATTTTCTAAACGCTTGGCCATCTGGAATTCCCACTTTGGATACTGTAATGTAGTGAGTTGTGGGGACGAATATCGGTTTGGGAATAACATAAATGATGAACAGATAACATGTCTTTATTTATATACGAGTAATGACTGGACCTATACAAGCAACGGTTAGGTTCCGACTGACGCTCGGATAAGATGTTCCGAGCTTACTGTTCGCGTTTAGGCAGAGGTGCCAAATCTATACGTTTAACGTTTGCGCTCTGACGAGCAGCGATGTCGCACTTCGATACATTACATTTCCTCCCCGACAAGTTCAAATCACAATATTGCTGTATATCGCTCATTTATTAATTTTAATTTCATCGGTTTTTTAATGTTCTTAGCGTCCTTAACTGATGAGGCTTCTAGCTAACTTTTACAAGTTCAACCGTTGTACGGGTTTAATAACCCTTTTCGGTCTTTGATTTATAATTACATTTTCGTCGCGTTTAATATTTCTTTTTGGCGTTAACGCCATATTTTCGCTTTCCGCAGGTTTTTGATTAATATCTATTTTTTGTGCGCCTTCATGTGGATTACTTTCTTCGCTCAGATTTTCCACATTTTGCTTAGGTTCAATCTTTGAATCCTCACTTGTGATTATTTCACCCGTGATCACGCCAGCATTTAGTGCTTTTTTCGCGTCATCCTCCCGCGAATAATGATTCATCTCAGGCTCTCTCCGGTCGTTTACGCTTGCTAATACCTTATCTTGTACGTTTAGTTCTGAAAATTCTCGATTATAAAATGTACCGCTTTTCATTAATTGATCTATGTGTCTCTTCCATTCTACGTTTTCACCTTCGGGCTTACATAAGTAATTCCTTTCTCCTAACTTTTTCTCTATTACGGCCCTCTGCCATGTTGGTTTACTCGGATTTTTATAACAACGGGCGTAAACTATTTCTCCGCCTCTGAATTCTACCTCCCGTTTACCGTTGAATTGTTCAATTTGTTTTTCTCTCATTTTGTCCGATACAGTTTTGTTCAAAAAACTTAGTCGTGTTTTTACATTATATCCTAATAATAATTTCGCGGGGGTTTCCCCGGTCGTACAATGTGGGACGTTACGATACGTTAACAAATATCTGCTTATCATTGTTGTCATACTAACGTTACTATTACATTTTTCGCTTAATGCTTTCGTGATGCTTCGTTTAAGCATACCTACTGCGTTTTCGGCTTGTCCATTTGTCGATGGATGGTATGGCGCTGATGTTCGATGGAGAATGCCGTTTCGTTTACAAAAATTTGCGAATTCGTCAGATGTAAATTGTCGGCCATTATCCGAAAAAACCATTCGCGGAAGACCAAATCTCGCAAAGCACTCTCTAAGTTTTTCAATTGTATTCGTGGCATCTGTTTTGTTCATTTCAACAATTTCTGGCCACTTTGAGTATGCATCGATTATTAACAAAAATATTTTCCCGTGAAACGGTCCCAAAAAATCTATATGAACTCTTTCAAAGGGAGCTTCGGCTTCGCGAAATTTGATTAACTTTGCCCTTTCTGGTGCCCTAGCCGTCGTCATACACGTATTACAATTTTTTACATAGCTTTCGATGTTTTTATCAAGATTAGGCCACCAGAAATACTGACGGGCCAACATTTTCATTTTTGCCATGCCTAGGTGCGTACTATGAATTTCGGCTAATAATGTCTGCCACAATTTCTTAGGTATAATCGCTCTGTATCCCCACATTAAGATACCATTTTCTATGCTAATTTCATTTGCTCTACAAGCGAATTGTTTAAAATCGTTGTCAATTTTTTCTGGCCAACCATCCCTTGTGTATACAAAGACTTTGCTTAAAATAATGTCGCGATTCGTTTCTTTACGAATTAGATCGGCCGATATCGGCACTCGATCTTCGACTATAAAATGAAAATAATCAAAATCCGCTTTTTCTATTGTTCTTTTACTCTGGAGCGGGAGTCTCGACAATCCATCGGCTCCGCCGTTATCTGTGCCCTTCACATAAACGAATTTATAATTTAAACCACTCAAAAACAATGCCCATCGTTGAAGTCGCCCGGCCGCCAACTGAGGCAATCCTTTATTCTCCCCGAATAACGCTTGCAATGGCTTGTGATCAGAGTATAACAAAAATTCGTTTCCTACTAGGTACTGAAAAAATTTGTTTGCAGCCCAATAAATTGCTAAAGCTTCGCGATGAATGACTGAATAATTTTTTTCTGAGTCTCGCAGTATTCTTGAAGCAAACGCTATAGGTTTTTCCGATTCGTCCGGAAACACGTGCGAAAGCACTGCCCCTATACCTACGTTTGAGGCGTCACACGCGAGCTTTATTGGCAAGTTTGGGTCAAAATGAGTCAAAAAACATTCAGCCGACATTTTTTCTTTAATCGTTTTAAAAGATTGATCGCACTCTTTTGACCACGTCAATTCTTTGTTTTTTAACCTTTCGTAGAGAGGCGATAGAATATCGGCGAATCTTGGCACAAACTTTGCGTAATAATTGACCATACCGATAAATGCTTGCAATTCTTTGATGCTCTTTGGTTTAGGTGCGTTTATGACGGCCTCGACTTTTTCTGGATCTTTCCTTAACCCTTCTCTGGTTAAAATGTGACCTAGATAACGCACTTCGGATTGAAAAAAAACGCATTTTTCTGATTTAAGTTTGAGACCCGCTTCCATTAGTCTTTTGAAAGTCTCTCTTAAATTTTGCAAATGATCGTCGCGATTTTTTCCGGTTATGATAATGTCGTCGAGAAAAGAAACTACTCCTTTTGCCCCTTGCAAAATTTTTTCGATAGTTCTTTGGAAAATCGCGCACGCTGATTTGACACCGAACGGCAATCTATTTACAACATAAACTCCACGATGTGTGCTCCATGCTAAAATTTGTTTAGAATCTTCCGTTACTTCTAACTGATTGTAAGCTGACGACAAATCTAATTTTGTAAATTTTTTCCCTCCGCTTAAGGCGGCGAAAATTTCTTCGATTCGTGGAAATGGATATCTAATGTCCTCAACGTGTTGGTTTATCGTCACTTTATAATCGGCACACACTCGAATCTTACCATCCGGCTTCAGTATAGGTACTAGAGGAGTGCCCCACGCATTTACGCTTTTTAATGATATTACACCGTCCTCGACTAATTTTTCGAGTTGCTTATCAAGTTGCTTTTTAAAAGCGATGGGTACTGGTCTCGGTTTGAAAAATTTTGGCGCTACGTCTTGTCGCAATTTAATCTCAATTTTTTCATACTTATATTTTCCTAATTTTCCGTCGAACAGCTCCGCGTATTGTTTTAACATCTGTTGAATTTCAAAGTCGCTCGTAATACAATTTATTGAAGCAATATAAAATCCTAATGGTTTCATTAAATCTTTGCCTAATAGTGGTCTACAGCCGTCTTTGACTACTATTAATTTGCTTCGCACTTTACAATTTTTGTTGCTAATATCGACATTGATTTGGCCAAGAGGAACTAGAACCGTACCGTCGTACATTCTTAAACGAACTGGCGTTTTTTCCAAGGTGCAGTGCAAAAGAAATTGTTTGTACACTTTTTTTGGAATTACAGATTTGCCCGCCCCGGAATCAATTTCAAACGTTATTTTGCTTCCTTCAACAATTAATTCGACTAACTCTATTTCTTTTTCGCTGCCGTTACTAGCGAGGTTTAACATGTCTGACATTTCAAACGATTCATTCGACTCGACCCCGATAAAATTATTGTTCGACTGGGCGTTTTTATCTTCGCGACATACTTTTGCCAAATGGCCAACCTTTTTGCAAATTTTGCATCGATATTCTTTATACTTGCACATTTTGAAGTTGTGCCGAATGCCGCCGCAGTGCTTACAGGTAGATTCTGCGCTAGCCTCCTTGGCCCGGCTTATTGAAGTTCTAGCTGTTATCCTCGATGCTGACCGATTCTCTGTTGTCCATTTGTTGTTCGATGTCTTTCTTCTAGTTGTTCCATTCGAATTTCTCGAATTAATTTTATGTAGTTCCGATGTATTTGGTTTGGACGATACTGCCAGGGATGCCTCTTTTATCCTCGCAACCTCGAGAATTTCCTGAAGCGTTGTGGTCGGGCTTTGTTCGAACACCTTGTTCAAAACAGGGCCACTCTTCAGACCGGTTATGAATCCGTCCTTAATTTTATCATCTAGCAAAGATCCAAATTTGCAATTAGACGCTTTATTTTTTATTCGAGCATACCACTGGTTTACCGATTCCGAATCACCCTGGGTCATATTGAAAAACTCTCTTCTTTCTTTAAAAGCCGTGACCCTGGGGGCAAATTGTTTTCTAAGAATTTCGCACAGCTCGGCATACGGTCTCGCTGATGGTAATTGCGGATCGCACAGATCTTTCAAAATTTTATATGCCTCTTGACCGACCAATGTTATCAAAACAGCTACCCAACGGTCACTTGCGACCTTATTTGCGATGAAATACTGATTTAGCCGTTCTTCGTAAATATCCCAATCTTCACCAATACGAAATTCCGATAATGCTCCAATGGTAGAAAAAAAATTAACATTTTGTACCTGGTCTGTCGCTGATGTTATGGTTCGATGAGCTGACCTTGCGGCTTCGAACTGTTGTCGCTCCGCGTCGAATAGTTCCTTCTTCTTCGTAAGCTCCTTTTGCTGATTTAGAAGGAGTTTGTGCTGTTCCGAAAGTTTTTCCTTAAAACTTTCCAGTTCTAAATGGCGATTCTCCAAAATTTGTTGCTGCTGGGCCATTTGTTCTTCTTTTGTCCCCATTTCGCCGCTGCTTGTGCTCGATTTCTCTTGCGAGATGCTTCACTTATCTTTTCGTTTGGTTCCGTACCACACGATATTTTCTTTGCTCCTTGCAAAAAAAAATTTTACTTCAGTTTCTTTTTATCCTCGTCGCCAATGTAATGTAGTGAGTTGTGGGGACGAATATCGGTTTGGGAATAACATAAATGATGAACAGATAACATGTCTTTATTTATATACGAGTAATGACTGGACCTATACAAGCAACGGTTAGGTTCCGACTGACGCTCGGATAAGATGTTCCGAGCTTACTGTTCGCGTTTAGGCAGAGGTGCCAAATCTATACGTTTAACGTTTGCGCTCTGACGAGCAGCGATGTCGCACTTCGATACATTACAGATACTTTCATTTCTAGCGAAGCCCTACATATGCTATAAATTTGAGCGAAATCCGTGATGACGAGCAGGTGCCCTTTCCTTGTTAGTTCGTTAGAATTACACACAGATTACGTTTAATGCGATAAGCCATTTTGTTTGTATCACAAGTTCGCTATCAATGTCCTCGAAAGCTCTAATACTTTCATCATAAACAGAATTAATTGCGTTAAACCCAAAAAATAGATTTCACGAAATCTCCAAGCTCACTATATAAATGAGGTCATTATGCGCACACTTCGTATCGTGCATGAGAAATATTTTTGTATGAGCGCGCGGCGCTCTTTCGCCTCGAAGTGGAACCAAAAACGAGAAAGAAAAGAACGAGATGGCGCATCATTCCCTCTCGCTTCAACTTATCGCTCACATGGTGTAAAAGTACTGTGCACCTGTAATTAAAATTCAGTTTAACCTAAAAAACAGCACGGCATCACGGAATACAAAATGGAAACTACATAATAAAGAAACAATATAAAAAAATCAACGGATGCGACAAGCCTGCGCATGCGCTTTTGTTAGTGTTATTTAAAATTTCAAAAAACAAAATCACTATTTACCATTCATCGACATTTTCGTAAAAATAGTTTGTCAGGACTGTGTCTGAGGAGACGCGATGCAACCAACTATTACTGTAGTCGGTGTACCAGGTCCTAATAATTTTTCAAGGGAAACAATTGCCAGTGGCGATGAGGTAACGATCGGCGCGTGGCGTTCACGTGGCCGAAATGCGTTCAAACATCGTCTATATAGTCGGAGGAGGCGGACAGACGTGCCTCCTCTTTCACCGCGCAGTTCGACTCTCGTACTCGGGTATTCAAACAGAGAATAAGCCTCGCCTAATTGCGTTGGGAGTCTCCCCGTTCCATTAGAGATTAAACTTCAAAAGAGTGCGTAAGCGAACTTTGCGCTTAATGCTGTTCGACCATTAATTAACGCATCGGATACTGTAACGGTAACTGTATATTGGATCGTATTACTGAAGCAAATATCTTGAAAACTCAATGGCGTATATATATATAGAATTAAAAAACTTTTCGAATCAGCGAATCTGACGCTTTGAGGAAAAAAAAAGTAGAAGATCCCAAAGCGATCTGCCGATCGTAATTGCCAATAGGACTTTGCGCAAAGTCGAATAAGTCTCGTCCTTCTTTCTCCGTCTCTTCCATTTTAAGTCTTTGTGAAAATTGGTGAAACAAGTTGTCCTTCGACCCGCGTTAATCCCTCGATTTTAACTTCCCGGTTCAACACGTTTGATCCCAAAGTTTTGTATTACCGAGGCTCGTTATAACAGCCCTTAAAATGTTTGTAAAACCTGCGATCTCGTAATCAGCACGTAGAAGTAATATACGTTAATTTGAAGCACTCAGTTCGTAAGCCTGGTTACTCGAGATCTTGTCACGTGCTAATTTTAGCCATTTTCAACGAGAATTTTTTCCTTAATTATCGAGATAGGATAGAAAATATTGTTATTTTTAATGTGGTACGTTTAAACTACAAACGAATTTACTTCGTTATTGCTATTGCTAGTACTTTAACACGAGAGGACAATTAACCAATTATCTATTATTTATTGATTATTGTTTTATACTTCGATATAATTATTTAACACGTACAACATTTTTTCGATATTTTAGATAGATTTTTGCTTAGTTATTAAATCGGATTTGGACAGTTAAGAAGACAAAAAGCTGGAATCTCGTAATCAGCACGTAGAAGTAATATTCGTTAATTTGAAGCACTCAGACAGTTTGCAAGCCCGGATAATCGAGATCTTGACACGTGCTAATTTTAGCCATTTGCAACGAGAAGATTTTCCTTAATTATCGAAATAGGATATAAAATATTATCATTTTTAATGTTGAACGTTTAAACTACAAACGAATTTATTTCGTTATTGCTATTGCTAGGCCTTTAATACGAGAGGATAATTAACCAATTATCTATTATTTATTGATTATTGTTTTATACTTCGATATAATTATGTAACACGTACAACATTTTTCTGAAATTTTACGTAAACTTTCGCTTAGTTATAAAATCGGACAGTTAAGAAGACAAAAATGCAATGAAATTGAATAATACTTCACCTAGAATGATCATTTTTTCAGTGAATGGAAGATCAACATGAACGCACACTTTTAAAACGTTTTTAACTGTCAGTGACGTGCTACGTTCAATTTGAATGCTTCTTCTTACTTTGTTCTTACGTTAGATGACTTAAAATTAAGGTAACTGTTGCAATAATTATACTAAATGATAACGATAGTACCGCAAATATCGAAAAACAATTAATCAGTCATTTGTTATTACCAAAAGTACGCTTTTTGTTTTAAAAAGTGTTTCTAAAGTGATTAGAGGCTAAGAAATTATTTTTTTCATGCGGAAACACATACGCCCATCTTAAAGGGTTAATAGACAAATACCGTGAAACGAATAATAAAAATAATACATCACCCGATGTATCTCTACAAGACCCCGAAAAGTCTTTGAAACATTCTTTCGTTTGTGTATAATTACTTACCGAGTCAAAGGATTAAAGAGCTCCCCGTTGGTTTTTTTTTCTTTTGGGAAACTCTTTATCGTGTTAAGTATATACGTACAGCGATGTCTACTTAAATAATGAGGGAGACAGTCGGTGGTTTGTATTTGCTCAAGTCTGAGTAGAGACAGACATTGCCCTCCCGCACGAACTAAAGTTAAGTGGGATTGTGCGAGTGTACGAACGAGGGACGTTTATCTGTGTGCAATGAGAGGGGGTAGTGTTAATCCTTTGGAGTGTCAAATGCGTGGGAATCACTTCGAGTCCGGCCTCACACGCGACTACCGATTGTATCGAAGTGGGTGGGGATTAGGATGAGTTCGACCACTGTACAGGGTTGCGCGTAGGGGTGCGAAGTCGTCCCGAACGGAAACTATGTCTGTTAAATTTGCCAAAAATTCTAATTAGCGGAACACCCGAGGTAATTGTAATTAACATACTCGTTAAAATCGCTGAATTTATTTATTTTTTATTAATTGTTAATATTTTAACGTACTCGTTGATACCTACGTTGGCTTTAAAAACGGATAATTTTTATCTTAATTATTATGTCGCGTAGAAGAATATATTTTTAACAATAAAGTATTACAAAGATTATTTTTTTATTCACGAATGTTTATCAATGTTTCTGTTTTATCTGCTGCTGGCAAAGCTGAAGGTTGGAGCATAACACTAAAGGTAGCAGCATCGTGTTGTCGTAGGTTTTGGCTTTACTCTTTGAAAAGGGTCAAAACAATTGATAAATTAATAATTAAAAATAATCATAATTGCTTAAAGTTCTCAGAACGATATATATGTAACTATTAATATTAAATTATTTCGTAAGGAGTTTAATAATAAAGTAAACATTTTCGTTTAGATACGACTGCGGAATTTAAAAGCTTTTATTGACTCTTACCATGCAAGTAATTGTATTCCTTTGGAAGATAAAGCAAGGAATTAACTTAACGATCCACTTTCAGTCAGGCAAAGCTTGCGTATACCGACGAAGCTGCAGGGGTGCTCTTGGAACGTATTCTGGAATATTAAGGGAAGGCGAAACCTCTCTCTTTCGCTCCTTCATGCAATCCCGTAAACGCCAATTCGGTCGGTAACAAACCTTTCCACGCAAGTTATTTCTAAGGTGTCAAGGTTTTACAGATGAAAATAAAATTTTAGCGGGTGTCGGTCAAAACCCCGAACGGTAAAAATCCCAAATGTGTATATATACCACAATACGCCATGTGTATACACCCACACTGTTAGAAATATACGCATTCGGAATTTTAACCATTCGGGAACAAACGTTTCAGATTTTTTTTAGATTGACATTTCAGAATAATAACGAACATCGTGTAAAGCTCAGCTTTTATCTGTAAAGTTCCACCACATTAGACAAAATTTGTCCGAAAAGGTTTGTTACTGACCGAATTGTCGCTTATGGAGATCGCGAATGATGGAGAGAGGATTGTCACTGAAAGTCAAATATCTTTGTAAGTGAATTGTAACAAGTTCTGATAAAAACATCCATTTGAGGCGGGGTTGGCGACTGTTGATGGATTAGGGGATTGCACGGTTCAATTTTCAATTGTTTTTTTAAATCGAAAACTAAATCTTTGCCAAAGTCATTTACTATATTTTGATATCGACCATAAAATAAATTATTTCAAAGCCTTTAAACAAAATAAAACTATTACGAGCGCAAAAATGTATGAAAATTGTATAAATGTTAAGAATCAATAATTAATTGAAGACTTTGATAATATTTTGGCGTGCACCAATAATTTTTACTCCGTAAGGAATATTTAATTACAATATATCGTGTATCTCAAAATTAAATCAAATTTCTAGATGAACAATTGATCGAAAATTATTTAAAACGTATTTGATTGTCAGATATTTGTCTCGGTCTTTGTTGATATCTGACATATTAATTCACAATTGTTACTTAAGCTCCCGTCTAATTATAAAGCGCGATAAGTTGTTTAAAAATTCATTGATAAACATTGATTTTCGTGCAGAATTGGGTCAGATATCAATAAACCACAAATATAAGGTATACAAGAGTCTGATAAAATATTAACGATGAAACGCAAAAGGAATCGGCAAGGAAAACGAATTTGCGACGAGATATAAATTGTTCATCAGCTTTCGTGTCGGAAAAATCGAACGTTATACAATTAAGAGTCGCTGTGTATATCACATTGACGAACTTTTATATCAGTCTCCTACATGAAAACCGCTACTGCCACATGGGGATTACGTGCGTGACAACGTGCAGTCAATGGAAAATGGCGATTAAAATGTAAGAACAAACATTTTTTTATAAATGTATAGAAAGAGAGAGAAAGAGAGAGAGAGAGAGAGAGAGAGAGAGAGAGAGAGAGAGAGAGAGAGAGAGAGAGAGAGAGAGAGAGAGAGAGAGAGAGAGAGAATATTGTATATGTGTACATACAGTATGTATATGATATTATGTGTGTATTGTAATGCATTAGGGCTCGTCAAGTCGATATATCGAACCACCAACGCTTCCGCAACGAACCCTCTCAGCCAACTAGCTATTAGACACTATTTCCCCGGTGACGAATCTCCAATAATATTTTTCTCCATGACGTACTATGCAATGCCATCTATCACTATAGTTACGAAGGGCAAAATACCATTAATTTTCGCAAAATGAGAGTTATTTTTTTTCCCAGCTTTATACATGGACCGAGGATGAAAGTAGAAAAAGGAGGAGGGAGGATATTGCAGAGTGAATGGCTGCGAGGACAATAGTTCGCACTTTTGGTTACCAGATTCGTTCGGTAAATACTTTTCGCTTCTTCATATAATGCAAGCTATGTTTTCATGACTAAAAAAAAATTAATGGTACAGTGTTTAAAATGACTCATTCAAAAAATTATATTAAGAAAAAACGTCGGGGAGCACACACACACGCACGTGCGCGTCCTCTGACAATTGGAACTGTTATATCTCACGAATACTTAAACAAATCGGACTCAGTTTTAGCTCACAAAGCACAATCACGAACTCATTTTTGGTACAATTCTCGGAAGAATTCTTTTAAAAAGATTCAGATTATATGAATTTCTGAATATTGTGAAAGAAGAGCGTGCGTCTAATGTTCGTTAATTGTTGTATATCGCGTCAAATAGTTCTTCACAATTGCAGAGACGTTTTAAATTGTTTGATATTGAATTTGACCGATATCGTAAAAGTGGTTGAGATTTTACGCGTTTTTACATTTTTTCAAAAAACTAACATTGTCGAAGTAACTTTTGCAAAACTTGAGCTAGCGAGCTTAAAATTTGTACACAAACGAAATAATGTTCAGCGATAGTTAATACCATATTTCGTTCAAATCAATTTTTTCAGCATTGGACTGAAGCGATTTTGGTTGGACTTTACATGAAAAGTCGCTACTAATAAAAATTGCAGACGATTCTTTCGACTTTACCAGTTTGCAAAATCACACAACCCGCTAGGGAATACTCGACATCGACTTTACACTTGAGAACTTTTAACATATTTCTCTCATACCCAACTTTTTGGAATGCTATTGGAAGAGTGTGACTCACTGAAACACGTGAATCTGATGCTCAGCCCCAGGAATTCGATATTGTTAAAAAAAATCTGGATCTGGGAACGATGTGTTAGACATTTTAAGCTTCGTGCTTCTCTCGTATTTGCGGTATCCCTTATGACCGTGCTCCATCGGTAATTTGCTTCCAAAAATCAGGTTCAGTGTCAACCATTCGAGCGACTGTTTGGCCGTATTCCAAGCGACGTGGACAGTCTTCTGTCGGCAATATTCTTTGAGTCAATTGCACTTTATATGGAAACAAATGCATCCTTTAAAATGCGCCGCAAAGTGGTTCCACTGACACCAAAATGCTGAGCGCAGTGACGATACGACATATGTGGGTTCTCGGCAACACTCTCTCTTGCCGCTTCAACCAGTTCATTGGAACGTCTCGGGCGTCGATGAACGGCACGTGGATGATCTCCCACTGTCCCGTGCTCAACAAAATTCGACACCAAACGACGAATAGTGTTGTCAGACGGTATTTGTTGGCCACGATATTTTCGATGACATGCACGTTGAGTTAACACAACTAAACGACTGTTTTCAATGTACAGCGTCACTATTTCGGCGCGTTGTTTCGGTGTGAAGCGATTCATGATTAAAATTGTACTAAATTGACGTTTTAAAAACATGTCTACTCAAGTCAATCGGTTGATAAATGTCAAAGTTATTCATTGTTTACATACCGACATAAAAAATGGCGCACCCTATACAATATAATATAAAATAAAAATAAAGAACCTAAAGAACTTAAGATTTTTTTTGTGTGTCGTATTTTTCGGTCTCCCCCCATTGATTATTATTGTTGGAATCCCCACAAACATTTGTAGCGCAAAAAAAAATGTTAAATATCAAAATTTGGAAAAGTCCTTCTTGTAAATAATTACCCAACTTTTATTGAATAAAAAGAATAACGATTTATCGAAATATTAAGCCAGTCTGGCAATCTAGAAAAAAAATGCGGTCGACGTGTGATTTTGATTTTCCGGACAGACACTCTACGACCAACCGAGCTACGCCAACCCGAACTTCACACTCTTTCCCAAATATTTAATGATACGGGGGACGATATCAAACCTCCACGTTCGAAGGAAGCACATAAAACTCATTCGAGAGCAACGTTACAAGGACAAAGACCGCGACCATTTGGGCCAACGAAGCATCGAGGAAGAGTTTTGCTGACCTGGGCCGGGAATAGAATCCGAGACCTTCCCCATGTCGGGCTAGCACTCTAACAACTGAGTTTCGCCGACCGCTTAAAGCACAAGCGTCTTAATACTATGTATACCGTCACGTTACTTTATTGAAAGAAAAAATATATAAAAGGTTGATTCACAATTTTTCTCTACGCCATCCGCTTATTTTACATTATTCGCATTTAACTATAACAATTCAAATTGATTTTACCAAAACAAAATCATTCATTATTGTAAATTTATTGAAAAGAAAATCAAATAAGAATAAAAATACAAAACAAATATTGCAAGTTGGTTAATTAGGTTAAATAATTGTACCAATGACGAACAATGTGCCTGTATGATCCTTTGACTGTCGCAAAATATACACAGCGTGTCGATAACCCGTACAATATCCATGACTGGTACAATAACCTTTTGTTTTCTTCTCCTTTATTAATTGAAGTAAAACTTAGTTCGTTAGAGTTACACGGAGTTTACGTTCAATGCGATAAGCCGTTATATTTGTTAACGTAACGCTTTGCAAGATGACACGAACTCGAGAGATATCTGCTCTCTGCGAGGCAGAGTCAATAGCAATCCTAAGATTGCATATGAAAAGGAAATGAAGGGACGCGTATATATCATCGCAGCATTCGTATAATACCATTCACATCCTATTCATGCTATTTCCACATTGCCAGTGAGTTCACAGTCAACAATTCCCGTAAGATATTAATTATAATGTTAATACGTACGTACAATTATCTCTAAAAATAATTTCATTTCTTAACCCTATAATAAAGAGGAAAAATGATATAATACGAGAAATGATTAAACGATTAAATCTATGTAGAATAAATTAATCAACGAGAAATTTTTATTTCATTTATCTCGCTACTTATTTATCGTCGAGTTATCGACAGCTATCGATGCAATTAACTCGATGCAATAAGGAAAAAAAAAGTAAACGATATCGAAAGGTTTTCCTCACTTATCCATATCTGAATACAGAATAGCTGAAATTGTATTAAGGATCACCGTTGCTTCTCTGCTGTCCTTCTGGCTCGCTGGTTGTCTAGAAGGATATCGTGACACGCATGAATAATTCTGCGAGCATTCAACCGATTTTCTCTCACAACCCCTCGGCTCTCCGTTATTCGTCCCAGTCTCCACGATCTACACGTATATAAATTATATCTCAAGCGTTCGGCACGTGCTGTTACGAGAGTTGATCTTCCGTTCTTCGCCGGAATTTCTATCTGTGTATATTCTCAAGGCAAAGTGTGTGCGCGCGCGCGTGTGTGTGTGTGTTACATAGTTTCTTGCATATATAGAGTATGAAAGGAAGGCTTCGAGAGGGAGGGAGAGAGGAAGCATTGAGCCCGAGTAGGATTAAGCGAAGGCATAACCCGAGACGAAGAGGCGATAGGGGTCGCAGAGACGACGGGTTCTTCTACTCGCGCACACGGCGTTTAACCCGACTCTAGTGCGCGCGTCGACGGAGAAAAGGTTGAACGCGCGCGCTCATTTAGTGCGCCACGCGAGGATTGAGGGACATTTCTGTGCGGCACCTACGATCGCGAGGGTGTACAGAGGGTGAGAGAGAATGTATGAGTACGGCAAAATAGTATATGGTAAAGTCACTAGTGAATCAACATTTAAGCATAACCACTTCTTTATCATACGTTTTGATGACAAGAAATGGTTTTTGCACAAGCTACGACGATTTTTTTCAATAACCTGTATAACGTTGTGAAATAACTTTGAAAAAATCGTATTTTCATTACAAAGTAAATAAAAGAAGACATTACAATAAAAAAAATGTGATAACGCCAATGAATGAACGGGCCAATCGAATCTACACTTTTAAACGAAGTTCATTTTCGATGGCAAACCGAGCATGCCGAATAGCAAAAAACATAGACGAATTTAACTGTAAATTTGTATCCGAACCATAAAAAATTCTCATGAGCCTTAAAAAAGCCTTCGTTCATTCACCGGTAACTGTTCGTTCACCGGTAACTTCATCCTAGCTAATAAAACTTAATTGTTTATGGGCTTTGTATATAGATTTAAGTATCGAACATAGGGAGGACTTGGCTCACATTTACATAGCTACATGTTATAACTTTATCAGATCGAAGAGAGCTTATCTAACTCTCTCGTGTTACATTTTTACGAGAATACAAACCTCCGAGAACATCTCTATTGTATCACAATTCTATCGTATTACAAATGCACCAGATTACAACTCTATCAGAATACGACTCTCTGTAATTTTATAAACAACAATCATTAAAATATTTTTATTATCATTATATTAACTTAATGTAATCATTATATTATTTTTTAAATAATTAGATTATTAAATTGCTGGGTAAAAATGAGAGAATTTCTATCACCGGAGTGTTGTTTTCTGGTAAAGCTGTAACCTAGTAAAAATATAAGCTACTGTTCGACCTGGTACAGTTGTAACTTAGTAAAATTGTAAGCTGCTGTTCGATCTGGTAGAGTTGTAACGCGGTCGAATTATAAGCTGTTGTTCGATCTGGTAAAGTTGTAACGGAGTACAATTGTAAGCTGCTCTTCGATCTGGTAAAGTCGTAATGTAGTACAATTGTAATCTGCTGTTCGATCTGGTAGAGTTATCCGGTAGCGCTAGAATATTTGCATATTCAATCTTTGTTATAAATTAATTATTTTATTAATATATACGTGATGATTTTTAATTACTTTTGTTTCTTCTAGGTCTCACATGTTTACTTATATCCGTTTGAGATCAGTTAAAAGTTAAATGAGCGCCCTCGTAGAGATTTATAGGCTTTAATTAAATCAACAAATGTCCTCTCACTTGTACAACGTTTCCCTGATAATCTAGAAACAGTATTTTAGAATTAGTTTACCAGACTAAATTGAGAATCAAGGTGTGGAAGAAGGAGATTGTGAAGAATCGATGTATGGAAAAACGAGATTTTGCTGAATTGACACGTAAACGAAAGAGATTGTGTAGAATCGAGGTGAGAAGAAAAGATATTGTGGAGAATCGAAATGCGGAGGAAAGAGATTGCGAAGGAATCGAGACGCGGAAGAAAGAATTTGTCGAGAATCAGAATGTAGACGATCGGAAATGTGTACAATGTAAAATGTGTAGTTACGGAAACGTGTTTCGAGCTTGTACAGAATTTAATGTGGACATTTCGGTTTGCGGTGAATAGGATTATATCGTAAGAGAAATGTGAAGAATCGAACGACCGGAGAAACAAATTTGAAGAATCGAGAATGCAAAGAATCGAGTTGTGTAGAAAAGAGAAGCTACTCTGCCTCGCGATCGTTCACGCAGAGGCGCGCGACTCTTGGTAGCGAGGGAAAGCAGCCGGGTAGTGACCGAGATGGAGGATGAGAAAAGCTCGACCGACGGTGGTGCTCGTCGACGACGACGACGACGACGATGACGACGACGACGGAGGACGGAGAATCGAGCTTCTCTCGTGCAAACGAGAGAGACGAGAGTCGATCGGAGTCTGCGCGAGTCGAAGGCAGACGAGTTTATAAAGGTCGCTGGTAAGGGCGAGGGGGATAGATCGAGAGGACTCGAGAGGAAGAACGGCGTAACCGTGACGGCGCGGTGGAAAAACGAGAAGGACGTACAGAGGATAGATCCTACCGCTATCGCCCGGAGAAGAAGGGATAGAGAGAAACGCGATACAGACCGAAAGAGAGAGGGTAGTTCTACGGATGGCCGGCCGGCCAGCCAGTCGTGCTGTGGCGGCAACGACTATCGGGTTGTGCTTTATCGTTGTCGTTGCTGCTGCTCGGTCCTCCCTTTTCTCCCTCGCCACGTTTTCGCAATGTTGGCAAACATCGGAACACTTGCCTCTGGCATCCCATCGCCACCGCGCAATATTTAACCGCCAAGCTACTTCGATAATGCGTTTCATCTCGATACCTTAAAAATAATAAAATAAAAACGTTGAATTATTTAAGTTGATCGGTACGTTCGCAAAATTTTTTACTCGCGTCTCTAAAATTCGTTCCTCAACGAGAATCACGACAACAATAAAAGAGACGGGGGGAATACAAAGAAGAGGAAAAGTAATCAATTTAAACGTAACCGAAAGTATGTGCAACTTGGCAGCATCCGCTGATAGATCGAGTTAATTCTATTCATCCGGTTAACCGGAAGTTAATAGTGTTTGTACACGGCGAGCTCGTCGCGCTCGAAGAGAGAGAGAGAGTCGTGCTCGCTGAACAGTGCAACCGTGATGATAGCGAGACGAAACTCTCGTTGTTTTCTTCGCAACGATATTAATAAAATTAATCCTAATGCCTCTTGAATAAAATTACGATTGTGATACGAACAAGAATAATAATTATAGCAATAAGGGTATACAAACGGAATAGAGGAAGAGGCGGGGGCGCAGCGTTGGTTATCGATTCAATATTAGCAACGATATCTTCTCGGCTCGACTGCTCAACGCGGTGTTGCGACCTGTTTCGTCTGTGACGTTGCTAGTCGGTCGGTGTGTACGTATCATCGGTGTGTTTGTGTGCGTGAGTAAGAGTGCGATCAGGCAGCATTCCTCACGGCTCAACGTTTTGCATACTAATTCATAAAGCCTGTTAAATATTCAAACGATAACCGTATAACACGACCCGGCTTTACAATCGTTGATTTTTTACAACCGAGATTTTTCGACGGTCAATTTCCATTTTTTTTTTTTTTTTTTTTTTTTTGTCGAGCTATTACCGTTCTTGCGCAAGCATTTCGAACGAACGAATACTCATTCTTTTCTATGGAAAAGGGCTCACGCTCGCTCGAAATCCCTTTACGCCTAGCAAACTGCAATTTTCCTAAGTGATGCTTCGCATATGCTGGAAGGTACGCACTCGCCAACCGGTGTTGTACCTCGCCCCTACTCGTTGCTCCGACGTTGTTGCCGCTGATGCTTTGTAGAAACGAGAAGCTTGCCGCTTTTTAATATATATTTTCCATTCGTTGATAACGAAATTCGTTAAAGAACGATAAGTTGCTGCATTTGATACTAGAAGAACACCAAGTTTTGTGCATAAAATGCATCATCGTGGAGAGGAGAGAAAGAGAATTCTTTTTTTTTTTATCATATCGTTGTAATTACATGTGTTTAAGAAAAAATGATTAAATGAAACAATTCGTTAAACGTAAAATTAATAACGAATATTGTGAATAAAGGAAAATTCCGTTTATTCAATATTCTCCATTAATCGTGAGGAATTTAACGAATAAACACAGATTAAAAGAAATTAATGTACACTTTTAAACGAATGGGAATTACTAAAACGTATATCAACTTATTGGAAAACGTTATTTAAAAAATATAAATAGTTTCACCGTGATGAGATTTTAATGATATATAAAGAGAAAAAAAATGAAGCACCACTAATAAAATCAATGGTTTATGTGGAAAGAAGTGATGAGGAAACGCGGGAAAATCGCCTGTGGAGAAATATGTTGAAAAAGATCGTTTAAAGAGATTTACAAGACATTTGATGGATCTTAGTGGTTGCGAGGAGATCGTCAAGGGTCCGAAATCACCGGAGGGCTCCGGTGAGACGCGTCAAGGGGATCACGGATCCAAGAGGTCGACTGCGCTGCCACGAAATCCTTTAAGACAATTTCATCCGGCGTGTCTCACTCGGATTCACCGATGCCAGCAAACACATCGAACAAACAGTGAATTTGGTTAAATAAATTCGTTACGGCCGCTGTACGCGGACGACTCTTTGTATCACTCTCGTGTATCGGTGATAAAAATCGGAGGTAGGTACGTCGCGTGGCTAACGCACATTAGAATTATACGATTGCTTCGATCGTTTTTCTACTTTGAAATAAGGGGGAGGAGTAAGGGTGGATAAAAGCGTTTTAATTGATAAGAATGAAACACGTAGAGAATAATAAGCTTCATTTATAAATAATGCTACGAAACATAAAGGCCCAAATCGTAAAATCTCCGGTTTGAAAGGTACCGAAATATTAAAGACTTGAAGTTAGCTCTGAACGGAATTATCGAGACCCTGAAGGACAAGAATTTAATAAAATGAGAGAGAGAGATGGCGATGATTCAGCGATAAATTCATAAATGTATTAAAGAAATGTTTTCAAGAAAAAGAAAATTTTGCCTTTTCAATGTTAGGGTGCTCGATACATTAAAATGTTCACCAATAATATTTTTTATCTGAATGGATGTATGTGTCCGGCTATGTGACAATCTTGTAAAGTTCAAACTTCCTTAACTACTTTATAGTGCTAGAGAGGAGAACGCAATCTATTGACTTAAAATTTAATATGCTAACAGAGCAGTTACGCTCTTTTGTTTGTTATAATTTACGCAATAATTGAAACACTCGTTAAGATTTTATGCCAATGGTGGTATCTCACTGGCACTCACGGTGGCTCAGTCGGTATTACATCTTCTGAATAAAAATGAATATCATGACAGTTATGGCACTTTCCATTGGTGCACTCAGTGTATACCTTGTCCAGTTTTCTGAACGAGAGTAAGTGAGATAAGTATACACCAAGGGCGTGCATCTTCGACATCTTTGTATATTAAAACGCGCACTCAGTTTTATCAGTGGAAAACGCTATTAATGTCAAAAATATTTCCATCTAGATTCCTCTGTATAGTTTCTATATAGAGAAATGTCCCTTCAAATGTTTTTTTTTTAAATATCGCCAAGTAGAACATTGCTTCATCATTTCTCTTTGGCTCGTGGTATTTGCAAAATGGTTGATTCACTAAATTTGATCAATTTCGAGCAGATAAACTGGTATATACGGTGTTCAAAAATTTTAGCATAGTTAAACCTCGCACATTACTTCTTAATTGTTTTCCTTGTTTCACAAAGCTTCCTTAATGACGACGACAAAATTGATCAACATATATACTTCCTCATCGTGTTAATCGAATAATCAGGAAGGACTTCTAGGGGTTGACAGCTCTTAAGTGCGAACACCCATCCAAGTACTGATCGCCAGGGTTAGTCATGCGGTCATTCAACTGTAGTACTGAGTAATAGAGTGAGCCCGTTGGTCACCCATCCAAGTACCGGTCAGAGGTATAAACCCCCTTGGAACGTAATAACGGGAAGGTTCCCGGTCTCGTATAAAGTGGAAGAATCTCGTATAGCAGAAAGGATATAAAATAAAATAAATAAATACTTAGGTAATGAATAATACATCGGGATAATTATTGTTGCTGTTGGAAATGTATAGTTAAGTAGTTGTGACATCGAGTGAAAGGACCACGACGTCACTGATACTTTGATTCTACGGTCTTCCGCATGACAAAGGCGTCTATCGATTTGTTTTCGTTTACAAAAGCGCGCGAGGATTCGTAGCCGTCGGGACAAGTTTCCGACAACGAGCTAGAATCAAGAACCCAATTGTCATTAGAGTTTTGAATTAGGTGATAGATCCACAACAAAATAGCATTTAAAAAATGCTACCGCTGTCACTACAGTCGGAAGACGTCTTCTTCTAGGTTTGAAAACGTCAATATCGTATATAATTTTTCCTTCAAATTAAACTCCAGACGACAGCATGTTTTTTGACATGTCAATGCAATCGTAAATGTATGTGGTTGCAATGTTCAAAAGACGTCTCCCGACTGTAGTGACAGCGGTAAATGAATTATTGTCATTTAAGTATGAAGTTAACTAAAATGACATTGGAAGTTATTTCATCCTTTTAGATTTATTATCATATGAAAACTGTTAAAAGCTTAAGTCTTGTTTATTATAGATTTTGCAGTCGGAAGTTTTTAAAATGTTTCATTTTTTTTATTTCATACTTTTCAAAGCTAGTTCAATGTGAGTTTCTACAGCATTTTTATAATTGCTATATATTTTTATATTTAATATATTTTTTAAACCTAAAACAGCTAAATTATTTTTAATAACTCTATTTTATTTAATCGCTCAATCATTTTTGCACTCTTGTATTTAAAATGAAAGCCACAAAGGTAATTAGAAAAGTATAAATAGATAATCATTTAAAATAATTTATCTTTATTTTATCACTCAATCATTTTTGCACTCGGGTATGTAGAATAATATCAACAAACGCGATGAGAAAATTGCATTGCATTTTCATTAATTTCCAGCTGTTAACAACATCTCTGATGTACAACCAACTTATTCAAATTTACATGCTGTTGAATAACAGACATATACGAAAAATTGACTGAATCCTCCATGCTCTTTCTCTCACTCTTCCGTGAGCGCTCTGAAGTTAGCCACGGATGAACTATTATAGTAGGAATGACGGCCATCTTGTATTATTTCGATATATACAACCGTGCTTTCCATATATTTGTTGAAAACGCTTTTATCTTTTTCAAATCTCATCCTAATATATAGAATCTAGGACAAAAATATAAGTTACGATGCACAGAATCTTTGTACTCAGTTCTTTTAAGGCATCTTTAGCCGATTCGGAGAACATTGGATGCATAGAAAGTGGCATATTGGCAAGATGTCAGTGAAACGCGTATTCCAGTCGGGAGTAAAATGCAAAATGGTCAAGTTTAACTGCAAGGCCAGTCGGAGTCTAATAGAATTACAGAAATATCTTTTACCACATCAATATCAAGGTTTTCACTGATATTTCCATTCGCGAAACAACGTTGCCTCTGTAACATATGCATAAGCCCGTTATTCGCGTACTGTTCCTTGGATAAACAAGTTTCGCAAACTTCGAGGCCATCGAGCTCACTGGCTAAACGTGGCTGATAATGTTTACCCACGTTGCTCTAAAAACGGCAACGTTGGTGCACTTCGTTGCGATAAATAACAGAGAAAAAAGCTTTGTTATTGTACACGACAGAGTTCATTTAAAAATTGATCTAACTCTCACAAAAATTTATACTGAGATGCATCAAACGACATTTCAAAATCTGGTAGAGCAATTTTTCAAGTTGTGCTTTTTGAAATTTCGTCAAAAGCTACATTTTTCAATTACGAGAGGTTTAAATAGGTAAACACTTTTTATTTGTTGCTATTAACACTTTTCAATACCCTACACGATCGTAAATTTTACGTTGATTGCGAATTTAAAGAAGTTTTCGAAAAAATCGGTAGGAATCGTAAATAAAAAATTATCCAACAAATTACAAATTTTTTTTTAACCATGGATCCGTTCAAATAAACCGAACCCTCTGATTCATAATCAGCGAGAGATTTCTAATCAGATATATTCCTTTAAAAATTTGGAAAAGATTATATTTATTCTCTTAATCTGCAATTCTTTAGATTGAAAAAATGTTAGAATATGAATTTTGTAAAAATGTTTTATTAATCATGTTCCAACTTTATAAATTCGTTAAAAAAAGTCTGAAATGTAGGACTTTGCAAATTGCTTCCTCATTAAGGTCTTCATTTCACAAAAACGCCTCACTGAGGAAGTATGTTGGTCGATTTTAGCTTTCTCATCGAGGAAACTTTGTGAAAGGTGGAAAATAATGAAAAAGCAATGTACCAGGTTCTACTTTTCAGGTTTATCTAAATATTGTATACGCCGGCTTATCTGCTTAAATATTTTTATTTTGTAAACTCCTGATCTGTATAATAAAGTTATTAAAAAATTGAAAATCTTGTTAAATTCATACGCCAAAATCGTTTGTCAACATATTCGACTCTGTTTGTCCTTTCAGTCTCTTAAACATTTGTACAAACTTTCAGCTCGATGCATGATTTCGTAAACTCGGGATGTTGATAGAATGTTTTCCGTAAAATTTAATAAATGCTAAATCTACTAATATTTCAACGATTAGATAAATTTTTTCTAAATTCAATACCGCGAATCGATCAATATTACGCTATTTGTGTAGAATTATTGAGCTCTAAAGCCTAATAATTGAACAAGGTAGAGCGCAAACAGACGAATTAAAAAATGAAAGAAACATAATGTTGAAAGCAACGTAAAGTTCAAAGTAACGTAAAATTCAAAGCAACGTAAAATTCATCACGACAAACAATTGAATTTAAATCAACGCGTTATTGAGATTTCAATTTAGCATGCCACATACACACACACACACACGCGCGCGCGCGCGCACACGCACACACACCAAGATGACATGTTTCTAAACGTGATTTTCTGATTATTTGGAACATTTTTAACACTCTGGCGCAAAAATCTCGATTCTTCTTCTTTTTTTCATAAAACGGAAGATTTCTTTACGAAGAAGCAGAGTTGAAATAATGGTAACCTTGTCGCCTGAGTATAATTTTAAAGCTTGATTCATTGCGAACTAAATGAGTACAGAATAAAGTTACTGTTGAATATAAAAAAAGTTACAACAACATGTTATTGAAGGTTATTCTCTCCTTCCACTACGGCACACCCGTCCAGTTTTGTTAGCTCTAAAATTTAATAAATTTATATAGTGAAACTTATTGCACTCGTAAGATTTAAAAGTTGTAATTTCTACCTAAAGGGTCACTCGCAACATGAAAACTTGAGTAGTCATTTTGATGCAAAATGATTTTTCTTTAAGAGAATATATGTGAATTCCGTGGCATCGTATTTCAAATCACCCTTACAAAACTATTTGCTCGAGAAGAAGATCATGATGTAAGCGCTGTATATCCACGACCAAACTCCGGAAGGATTTTTCATTCTCCCGAGAACGATCTGGTGGAATAGGCGTTAAAGACCGGGGAAAGAGGGAGAGAGAACCGCGTCCAATCGTCCGGAAGTCGTTTAGCCGTTTTTTTTCCACTATATTCTAGTGTTTCTCACCCTCGTAAACCCTTCTACAATCTATTACCGCAGCATTTAACACGATGCTCGAAACCCTTGGAGGAAAGTGAGAATATAATGCTGGCCTCGTTTTTTTTCGTTACTACGTACCAGCTATCATCGCTTTAGCTATACTCTATCATCACTGCTGCTTGTGGTGTACTTTCAAGTAGGTTTCGAGGGCTGGTGTGAAGAAATTCTAAGACTTTTAATATTACTCTTGAACCCTTTCCAGTTTTCAACCTTGAAGGGCCTTCAATCAGAGGTGCAATTTTTAAACGAACACCCGAGCACACTGGACCACTGGAATGGATATTTTACTACACGAAAGAATAAAATATGTTCCCAGTTGTAACCATGAATTTGTATATTTCTAGCCAGAATTAATGTTTTCTTTCAAACTTATTTCGTGTGCATTTCGAACATTAGTGTAGCCATATAGTTTCTCGTACTCTTAGAACAATCGAGGAATACCTCTGGGTAAACATTAATTTACGACTGACATAAATATTTAATCGTTCTAAACATTTTTTTCATTCATAAATGTTTATTTTCATCATAACCACCTGAATACATTTAGAGTTTTAGTTATCCCATTCGCACGCTATAGAATTTCAGATGCACTGATTAATTTGACAATACCGAGCGTGAAAAATTGCTTTGAAAAAGCCTAATTTTTGTAAAAAAAAAAAACCGGATTAATATTTTTCATAATTCTCAGATATCGTTAACCCTTTTTAAGTCATACAGTCCGAAATGTTCCCGGAATGGGACTATGAAGAGCAGAGTAGGGGTAATGCGTTCTTATGGTTGAGCCGAGAAGTAAGGATATTCTTGTGACTTATAAAGGTTGTTTAAAATATTATTTTCGTTTCTCTAAATTGATTAATATTTTTAAAAGACTTACAGGATACTCAATTAATTAATTAAAAACTATTTTCAACTTTGGTGTGGATACGCTTAAAAAAATCTAATATAATAATAATAATATTATTGTTAAATACTCAGATTCAATTCCATATATTATATTCAATTAGCTAATTCAGTTTGTAAATATCCAATAGAAGTGATAGAAACGTAGAACGTAAAGTACAATAAAACTGAATGACTCACTACTAACATACCTAACGATCGATTTAAGTGAAGACATCACTTAAGTAAGCACGAGTGAGTTACTCCCTCGAAAATATTAACTTTTCATCTGAGACATTTTTTCGTACGATGCTTATTTGTCAAAATATTTCGATGTCGTCATTTAAATCAACCACCCGGTATAAAGTAATAAGAAATACAAGATTTAAAGCAATAATTTGTTAATAAAATGTTGTTGTTTTTTTTGCAGACAAATTATATCAATGACAAATTACTAAATAATGATTTCACTTTGAACCTCTGTAACGGGTCTTGAAGAACCCCTTGAAGCTACTTCTGGATCGTTTGTAATCGCGATTCCAAGTATTATACCCATTTACCCAGTACTACAGTTAAACGAGAATCTATTTCGAATGGGACCGTGAACGATTCGGTGTGAATTAGAGCATCTTGTTTGGTAAAGTGTTGAACGCGCGTGTTTAGGGTGCCGCGAGGCTTTCGCGAGAGCTCGAAGGGTTGCCGAGGGTGAGCTTGTCTCGAGGGGTTGTGAAGATCGAAATAACATTGAGGCACCAAAAAAAACAAGACTAGTTAATTGGCATGAATAATTCTACTCGCTACCCTCACTTTTTTATCAAGCGTGTGGCCATATAAAGAAAAAAATGGAGTAATCATAACCAACTGACATCTTTTTGTTTAACAGCTGACACGTTAATGGCACATTTATACTTTTTGTCACGATATACGTCGACACGGCTATCCTGGCAGATAAACCTGAACACCCGCTTCTAAGAAATCGATTCAAGCGGTGTTTTTTTTTTAATCGGGAGATGCTTCACAATAATTTTACATCGAAACTTGTTGTTACTGTGTTCAGGTAAGAACAAGAATGTTATCTTTTTTACAACTGGAAATAAAGATCGTTAACTACGACGTAAGATTCATTGTTTCACTTGCAATTTGCAAAATTTCATCTTTCCCCATGGAACAAATCTACATGCAAAAATGTATTTCAAGTATATTTCACGTATATACAGTAGGGGGGGTTCAAAAAAAGGTTTGTTTTTGCTTTAAATTTTGCTCTTTAACAAGATTCTTACATCTTTTTATTCGAAAATAGTTCACACGGAAGTTTAGGCTTGAAAAAATGTTTTTACTATTGTCTCATTGTCATTGAAATTTCGTAAAAAGAACGTTTTCGGGAATTGAAAATATAAATAATGATAAAATTGTTCTTCATCCGCTTCTTCACTCCAATACACTTACCAAGAGCTGACGTGAAACAATACACCCGAGGAATGTGCGACAATATGGTTAAAATAAAATGATTGTTTTCAAAGTAATTTAAATTTCTTTCACAGAATTTTTCACGTAATTTTTCTTCAAAAATGAATCACGTTGAAGGTAAAAAACCTACATGAAGATACTACCAGTACTCCCTCGTTAAATATAAACATTTTTTTTTGCGAAAATCTACCAATATCAACACGTTGCTTCTTTTTTTTAATGAAATACTTTTTTTTTACTAAAAAATAAATCCTACAATGCCTTAAAATTTTGTAAAATTACAATATTTAAATAGCACAGCATCAACATCTTCGTTACAGCTGTCGAAACTCATGGTGTACATTTTTTCTATTCCATGGAGAATATAATTGAGTCGTCGCTGAATAGAAAAAATCGTTTTTTAAATATTCGCGCTTCACGAGCTGGAAGGAGAAGTCAAAAGTTTCTCATTCCGGTAAATATGATTGGATGTCGTGAAGCGCGCTTCTGAATGCAAAAGAAAAATCGATACGAATGAAGAGCAAAATATTTTTATCTTTAAATATTACAAAAAATAGATTGCGAAAATATATATAATACTAACGTTGATTCGTCAATGCTTAAAAAAATCGTACAAGTCTGAGGTTTGACAAAAACTTTTATTTGATCACACAAAACATACATACCGAAGGATTTAATGATATTTCAATTTCAAAAGTCTCGAAAATATCCTTTTTTCTTTAATTTTATTATGAATGAGACAGTAGTAGATAAAAATGTCAAATTCCAGGATATGCGTGAGCTATTTTCGATTGAAAAGTTGCAACAATCTCGAAGAATCAAAAAGGTGCAAGTTTAACAACGAAACTGAAACACCGAAAGGCGTGTAGATTGGAAATTTTTATAGTAATTCTATGGGCAGCGACCATGTAAGTTTAACATTTTATATAAATAAAGCGTCTATGTGCGGTCAGTATGCTGGATATTTTTGCGAAACACAACTCGGGGTGCGAGATACGTAATGGCGATTCTAAGCGCGGGAATTAGAGGCCTAATTCAAATTCAGCATTTGCAAACCATTATAAATATCCGGTTTACTTGCTTGAACCAATTAAATAAAAATTTATTGAACAACTAGATTCGACAATTCTTTAACAAAGGAACTGTGAAATAAATTCTGCCATAACCCGGGTTTGAACCGGGAATACCCAAAATTCCTGATGCGTTACCAATTACGTCATCGTGGCCCTGGCAGAATTCATCTCACGGTTCTCTATTATTTTATAGACAATTTTAATACCCATAGTAATTCTGATTCTTTGGAATCTGTACATTACTTTCTTGTGATTCTGACAAACCTACAGACTTTCCTCTACGGTGAATGGTTATTTTGATTGTGGCTTTCTCGTCGAGAAAGTGGTATTAAAATTTTCAATAAAATTGATAAAATTACAAATTTTATAAAGTTGAAACTCCTTAATCGATTCTCACAAAATTGAAGACCAATTATTCTTGTATCCTAGCCACCTTGTATGCCAAGTTTCAGTTTGATAGATGAAAATTTACGAAAGCTGAAGCAAAAATAGATTTTTTTCGAAAAATTACTAAAATTCCTGGTTCAATAAAATCTGAACGCCTCGATCGATTTATACCAAGCTAAATACCGAATATTCTTGTCCCCTGGTCTATTTTTGTAGAAAGTTTTAATTCGGTAGCTAAAAATTTACGAAAGTTAGATCACGTAAATCGTTTTTTCGAAAAATTCAAACAACCATAAAATGAGACACCCGTTAGTGATTTTGGGCGAAAATTGTGGGAAACTAACGGGGGTTGCGACCCGACCCGTGTGCAAAGCGTCAGGTTGTTTTGCAAGCTCATCGCACACAGACACACACACACACACGCACACGCTGGGACATTCTTTCTAAATATGATATCTCGACGTTTTGGGACTTTTTAAGTACTGTGACATAATAATCTCGAAAAGGCATAGCTTCCTCCGTAAGAAAGCAAAAAAAACCATTTTTTATCGCCCTGATATAACGCGTATATGTCAGATATGTTTAAATATATATTTTTAAATAAAAACACATTTTCAAATATATTTTTCATAACTTGTCTTCTCATGTGCTGCGAATTAAAATAAATGAAATTCGTGATTTAAAAAAGACGAAAACATAATAAAATGCACTTTTTTATTGAATTTATCCAAGTGAACCATTGTTTAAGAATAAAATTAACAAGATGTTAATATAACTACTAAATAAAACATCATCCGTGGTTAACAAATTGATAAGTTTCCTTCGACTAATCGGACTTACTTTTTTGAGAGTACGATGACGTTCCATATTTACGCCAATACCACGGCATCGCTGTGTAAGTAGCGCGTATCACTGTGAAATTTGAATACTTCTTTTACTGTTGGTTCTTCGTCGATTCAGAGTTGTGAAGGACTTTCAAGTGACTCCGAAGTACTCTTGAGGATGCACGTTTGATTTCGTCGAGTTCACCGTTACCGCAGCTCCGCTCTTTTCATCATCGGGTAGCAAACCGAAAGGCGAAAAGAAAAGAGAAACCCGTTCTGGTGCAAATACGGAGATGAATAAACGTTTCGACGAATGAGAATGATTAATAAAAGTAGCTGTATAATTCCTTCGAGCTGCAGGAAGACAAGAGGCTGTGACGAAGAACGAACGAAAGAAGAATAATATCCGAGGGCGGAGAGACGCAGTGGAGGAATCAACCGAAGCGAGAAGAATAAAATGACTGAACGTACCGGTGGGTGCGAGCCATTTACTTGAATGAGGCAGCGAGGCAAGTCCAGTTCACAAAAATGCTGGGAATGGCAATTTCGTGAATTAATCCCGGAAAACGAATGCGTCGATGAACTCCCAATGGACACATCAACGGACTTTCAACCACAGAGATTGGCCCTATGAGGATATCGTGATATCTTTTCATCCTGAACGATTAAACTATTTCGATACGAACGATGTAACGTTCATTTCCCAGGAGCACGAACGTCGAACCTCAAAATTATCATGCGACGATAAATAATGGAAAAAAATTCATAAAAATTGAATGAAAACGCTGAAAAAATGGATCTTTCGGATAAAAATATAAGAAAGATGCTGGAAGATGTCAGCAAGTGTAATTATTCGTGCAAAATAATTATACGACGATATTAAATGAATATTACGTAATATATTTATTTATTCAGTCAAAGTATGTAGGAAATATATTTTATTTCAATTTATTTTATTTATAAAGAAAAATGTTATTTGATGGGTTGATCATTCAAACCCTTGAGAGCCTAGTTAAGGAGACCTTCGATCATCTCAAATTGATGCATTCGTCCGTTCGATCTGTTTATTTTAGGGGAAAATATATAAATATATTGTATTATACTTCAAAATATTATACAAAAATGTATATACGTTAATTAGAATGTTAAATATATAAAATATATTTTTCGGATAAAGCATCACTTCGTTGCCAGAGAGGTACGTAAGATAAATGTTGAAATTGCATTTCCCTTGAACCTTGGGAAGCTCTGATTATTGATTTCGCAAGTTGCCCAGAGAGCGGCTTGCATCCGGTCTGTGATTACAGGAAACACCGTCGATAATCGAAGAGGCCTCTAATAGTATCACACCGACGAGTTTCTCGAAATGGATGTGAGCTTACTCGCGGGTTCCGGTGAAAACGTTTATTTCCCGATAAATTCGACGAAGAAGAAGAAAAATTGTTAGTGCATCGGAGCGTTCGTCAACAGTACGTATATCAAAAGCTTCGGCAATTCGACCTGAAAACATTGTAGAAATTTATAAAAACGCGTCGAATATGTTTTCCGTGAAACAGAGGCGAAAAAATATTCCGTGAAATTGAAGGAAAAAACAAATATACGAACCTAGCGTGTCAAATATTTGAAACGAAATGTAAGCCCGATAGAAATCTTTTTGGGATTTATATCTATCCTTCGTGTAATCAGATGCGCACCAAACGAGAGATAGGGAAAAGAGGAAAGAGAGAAAGTCTTTCGTTAGTTTCCTCGATAAATCAGCGAGCGTATACACAAGCGTTTGAACCTCCGCTTTTGATACGCGGGTGAAGCTTTTACGTTTACTATTTCCGCTATATACTTTTTTGTCGGTATACAAGGGATGGGTTCAGAATTCTTTGGACTAGAAAACTCATCAAAGCGTCTGAATGACTATACAGGTATGTACGTAAAGCATAATATACGTACACGAGACATACGAATACCTTGGAGTGAAGTAAACGAGGAGTTCGAGACTGTCGTTACGGCACGAGAAGAGAGAATAGTAAGACTGGTGGAATGTTCGTCGACAACTTAACCGTCCTTGCTGACAAGAGCCAAGGAAAATATTGGACCCAATCGTTTTTGTATCGATGCGTTTTGGGACTAGTTAGTTACAGCGCTGGATATATCCCTGCAAAGGTTTTCTTTTCTGTCTATAACTAGTTGAATTCTTGATGGTTAAACTATCCCGTCGGGACTGTCTCTGTGATAGAAGTTTAGGACGCTTGACGCTCGTACGCTAGAATTTCAGCGAAAATAACAGGATCTTAAAGATAGAAATTATGTTGGCAATCCGCCGATGAGGATAAAACACATATGATCATCGAGGTTTGAGCGGTTGGGCTTTATTTCGAGTTACATACATCCCAGATAGAAATGTGACAGCACGGGGACTACACGGTGGCGGCACTGAGCGGCCAGGCGTGACAACGTGCCGCCAAGATGTTCCGACAGCACGGCGTGCCAACACCGTGTCTACACTGTTGCAGCACGATGTAGAGCCTCGTGAGTTGCTGAAACTGGACAGGCACGGTTTTGACACGCAGTGCCGTTAAAATTTGTGCCGTCACAATGTCGTCCTGGCGCGGACGTACATGACGGTATTCTGCCGGCAGGTGTTACGGCACGATTTTCTTACTGGGATAATTGATTGAAAAACAACGTAGAAGATATAGTCCACGGAGTTTGAATTACTGTTACAGACATTATAAGAAGTTTCCGCGTTGCGAACCAGTGGGAATTAACGAACCAATGGAAATGGACGGTTGAGTTTTTACAAATTAGTGAATCGATGTTTATTAAGAGAAAAGGGAAGATAAAGTCCGTAGGATTTAACAGCTTGACCCTTAAAATACATCGATTGAACGGATGAATGCATCAATTTGAGATCAATGAAGGTCTCCTCAAACTTTTGTCGATGTATGCATCCGTGACTCTCAATGTTTTAAATGATTGACCCATCAAATTTAATTTTCCTTTGTCATCTAACGAAACAACGTTCCTTGGATACATGGATACTGCAGTTTGATAGGGTTTTTACGTATCCAAAAATAAATAATGCAATTTTTGGCATGGAATAGTATTATTTAATACTAAAAGCGTAGCAAGTCTCTCTGCAACATTGCGGACGAAAGAAAGATTTTTCTTTCGAGCTTTTCAAGTTTTAAAGCACATTGCGGATAGTGGCGAAGAAAACAATAAAAGAAAAAAAAAAACAAAGAGTAAACTCAACGTTTGAAACTCTGTTCTTGCGATAGGAGGATTTTTTTCACGTATTGCCTACCCTCTGAGAACGAACGAACGAGCGAACGTTTTCCAAATAGTGGATGAAACTCAAGCTCCGGATGCTTTCCTGTAACTTAGAACGCATCGCATCAGAACATTCGACACACTAAGCGAACTCGACGTTCTCTCGGTCACGCTGTTGGAAGTTTCGAAGCCATCAATTTCGCTGAAGCGTCGAGGGAGCCTGGAGCGAGCGAGAGGGAAAATCCAGCTGAGTTTCCATCCGAACCTCGCGAGGAGCGCTCTACGTGTGTGTGTGTTTCTCTGGACCAGTAAAGCGAAAGGATTTACTATGACTTTGTCTATATATACCTATATCGTATAACTACATCTATATCTATCTGTCTCTGCTCACTCCCTGACTATCTCTACCACCCTCTTTGGGAGGAAGGGAGTGACGCCGGGTAACCGAACCAGAGTATCGACCATTTTCCCTTGGCGTCTACGGTACAGCGGAAACTGGAGACTCGACTGAAAACCGAATAGCTCGCTATATCAGGATCACGTATCCGTACATATATGCTCACCGATATATATTACCCATGCGTTCATACAAGTACTTGCACGTCTGACGATTCTCAAGGTGCACCCTTAAAAGACAGGTAAAACCTCAACGCTTACATCCGTTAGCGGTTTTCCTCTCATTCCGCCGTGGAGCGTCATATAGTTCTATCTATCTCGTACCCATACACGTTGAACCTATCTTTAAGGTTCACTCCCATGAGAATTGAAAAAAAATCGATTATTAAATAATGTTATCAGCTTAAAAATAAGAAAGATAAATCATCCTTCGTTAAGAATATCGAATAAAATCTACATTATCGCCTCGAGATATACTCAAATCCCTAACTCCCCCATCCGAATTGAAAGTCGTTTAGATACTTCCAACAGGAGATAGAAATGTGACGAGTTTTTTTTTAATTTCTCCAAGTGTCAAGGAGTAAAAGTGGCTAAATCTAGCTTTCCAAGAACTGGCATTCCGTGATGATAAAATTCTCTCCTACAGCCTTCGTCTTGTCTCTAATTGCATGAGACACAAAACGAGGGCATAAAGTGTCTGTGTCGTGACAGCCCGTCGGGAGGATTTAACGAGCCGATTACACCAACAGTCAAGCCAGCAGCTTGCTTGACATCCCATTGAGTTAGGGAATTAAGGATATTCCGGAATAAGATAGAGTTACCTGCACTGTAAAGGTCCCGTAGTCTCATGTATTTCTTATTCTTCGTTTTCTTCATTCTCTAACTTCGTTGAACCTCTGAGATATCAGTGAAGGGCGATCGAACTTTGTTAGTCTTATATACTTGGGGCTAACGTATAACGTATGAGAATATATTGAACTGTGCGATATCTAGCGTCACCTAACGAACTAAAAATCATTAGAACTTATAGGTTTAAATTTTATTATAGTAGTTATGGCAATTATAACTTTAATCATTGTTACTGTAATCATTCAATATAACATATTTGGAATTTATATCCGACATATATCTATCGTCGTAAGATTCTATGTATTTCGATACCCCGTCTGTACATTTGAATGAACAATTTAAAAAATCTCACTTCCGAATACTTGGACCACAGAAAAATGAGCTATTGATTCACGTACTCGTGCTGCAATTGAACGAGAAAAATATAAAGGAAAAAAAAATAAGTCCGCGTATTTATACCGTCTTTTTCTCTGTACATAATGCGGATGACGAGTGGAATATATAGAGCACCAGCAGAAAAAGACTGAGCGCTCTGTATAGTACATAACAGGAAAGCATAGCTAGATAGTGAAACTCGAGGGGTTGGAAAGCACATCACACGCGCGAGTAGAGTGTGATATACCGAAACAAGAGCCGCATATACAGCGAAAGGCAGCAAAAGCAAAAGCATCGCGGAGCAACAGCACCGGCATAATCAGCCGTCACGCTCCCAGACGCTTAATGGCCGAGCGCTGCTCCAGACCGATGTATCGGAAACTAAAGCGTCGAACCTAGCAGCTCCATCATGACCAACCAAACCCCTCTACCAACGTAATCCACCCTATCGCATCCTGGTGTCACTCTGTCCGTTGATTCGCACCCGCAAAATAGTTGGTCCGCATATTGACCGCCGTGAAAACTTGACGATCACTCGATTTTTCCAAAGGGAAATTGAATAGCTTTTTTTCGTTCGTAAAGTTGTCGTGATTTTTAAATTATATTCCATTTCGCTCAAAACGATCTAATAGACAAGAATTTAGCTTTAGAAAATAAATCGAATCTTGCAAACCTTTCATTACTTCTTAACTCGATCTATTTCTTTGTTACATAAATTATTTTATCAAGTTATTATTTTGTCAAATGTCCTACCGTAATGGCTGTAAAATATTCGAATATTTTATTGATATATTTAATGAAAAATTTCATTTTTAAAATCACGAAAATAAAATTAAATAAGTATGTAATGGACCGTTACTTTCAATATTGACTTATTGTTCAGTACTTGGTTTAAAATCGTTTACGTTTCGGCACTTGAGAATAAAGTAATATTAAATAATATATGAAAGTGAAATTAATGAATAGAGTGAGTTAAAGAGTAACGGAAGGGTTGCATCTCCGTTGTAAATCGTCTTGCTGAGGCAAATATTGAGCTATCGATCCAAACCGATCTCCATAATGATTCGGAGATTTGTTAAGTTCATTACTTATCGCGTATCGCTGCGGTTTCTTTCGATTAATTATGTTTCTCTATGAGAAAGTAAAAACTTATTAACGTACTTCATGGCAAACAAAGCTCTGTGAACAATTGTGAATAATGGAGCAGTCATGTTCAACGTGGAAGTTTCAATATATTGTTTGTTCGGTATTCACGGGTTCAACATTTTCGTAATATCCTCCGTTGCGGATATTATGTTCGTTCAATGTTATATCGCAGTCGCTTCGCCTAGTCTCACCGAGGCTCGGGCTACGCTCGGCCACGACCAACTTTGAATCAATAACGCACATTGCTTTTCCTTTTCCGCTTTATCCTACGTAAAACTGAAACGTGTTGCTATTGTTGTTATCATTGCCGATCCATAATTAGGCAAATGGCGACTGATAAAACGATATTGTATCATAATTATGGAGAAGGAGATAAAACTCGAAAGTAAACAATATTAGGAGATGAAGGGAAAGCGGTGAATCTGGATAACTGGATATTCCATAATGAAATTGCGATCCTATTATTCAACGAGTTCTTTAGGAGCTAAAGAGAAGGAAGAAACAGGAGAAAATACGTAGATCTTGTTTTGGTGGAATGGGAGTTAAGAATCGATGGACCAAACCAGGTTACAGGAGAGGAAGAAACAATCACGATAATTGTCTTTGTACGATGATTGAGATAGAGGAGTTGACATATATTGAGAACCTCGGAGAGTCTCGTTGAGTGAAAGAGGGGCGGGGGGGGAATGAAGCTCTGCGGTTTACGATGGTTTTGTCAACGAGATTTTTCCCTGGTTCCCGGTTGACGACGTTTTTCTCGTCCTAAGTAAATCCAACTGCCGAGAGAACGGTACTAAGGGTAGTTTGAGAACCTCTGACCAGACGAGGTCACATCGCGACGATTTCGACGAGGAAGCTTTCGTCACACCGAAATCTGTGAGGAGGATCCTAATCGCTTTTGGCCTCGAAAAGAAAGACAAACCATTATCACTTCCCTGTTCCTTAATACACGATCGACCTCGCGTTTTTTTTTTGGGACGTTCGAGGAGCTCAGCCATCGAGCCAAGAGCCTCGCGAACGGAAGATATATGACTTAAGAAAAAAATATAATTGAGGCAACGGAGATAAACGTAATTTAACTATTTAAATCGGTGGAAATATGCCTATTTAATTTATTTTACTCCTTCGTCACTGCCGACATATGAATTCAATAACAATTGTTTACAAACTACAAATTATTAGTATTTTATAATTTTAAGTACAATAATTTCTAATAAGATCTTTAAATTACAAGTAATTTGACATTGATAATTTAAATTATAAATAATTTGTAACTCAGTCGTTAAATTACACCTAATTTGTATTTTTTAATTAAATTTTTCAATTAACAGCAATTTCAAAATAATTATTGAGAGTCCAAATAATTTGTAATTGATTCTTTGAGTCACAAATCATTTGTAATTCGTTATTTAAACTATAAGTCATTTGAAATTGCTCATTTACGCTAAAAATAATTTGTAATTAATAATCGAGTCAATGTTTTTGCCATCAGGTTTACGTCCATGCGACTGGCAGCTACTGATACGATGATAACGAGGAAGGACGTTAAACTAATTAGAGCACGGATGGGATTAGGGTGACATCTCGCCGGGCTAATGCTACCCCAAACGCAGCATCGTCGAAGCGAGCATCCTCCAGGTCATAAAAAGAATACTCGTCCAGTCAACCAAAGGCGTCGACGAGAATGACGATGATGAGGAAGGATGATTGGCAATTCATCGATAAATTATTTGCCACCGATCGTCTGAGATCCATACACGAATTCAGATGAGAAATAAATACAGACGAATATCGCTTGTCCACCAGTCTCCAAGTTCGATTATTAATCATAAGAAGATATCACATAGAAAGCAACAAAACTCCATAGAGTTATACTAAATATTAATATAAAGATAATAAATCGAATAAAATTCTATAAAACATGTCTTCTTGAATAAAAATACAGAGAGATCGAAATTTGATAACGACATCTTTAAATGATATTGATGTACGTTACATTACACATAAACTAAGACCTATCAATGCTTCAAGTTCTACAAAGTAATACACCGAGTGTACGATTGTATTTTTTAAAATCGTAAGGCTCGAGTGTAAAAGCCGTGTGTCCTGCGATTGAACTATCGGTCAGCATCAAAATTGATTTCGTTGAAGTCGAGAGGAAGAGAGAAAAAGAGAGAAAATATCTGAGCTTGGTACGATAGAATCTCGAGAAAGATCGAAGAAATATACGAAGGCATCTGCAGCAGGATTGAATCGTAAGATTCAAGTATATACTTTCTTCAGGCGTTATATCAACCTAGATGGCCCAAAGCTACTACCATAAAGCGGTGTAATCGGTTGCTGATGTCCTGAAGCGCACTTTGAACTCGGACGAGGCGACCACCCATTCACCGTTTCTTTCGTAACGTTCGTTAAAATGACTCGGCCCTCGTTTCTCATGATCCCGTTCCTGAATCTGCTGCTGACGTTTCAAATGACGTACCACCGATACGGTGGCGTCGGTGGTGGACCGATGCTCGTCGAGTCTAGCAAATTGCCGGTTGAACGCGAGGCCATACTCATACCCGGTGACATCGTGCTCGGTGGTCTGTTTCCCGTCCATGAGAAGGGTGGCTCGACTTGCGGTCCCAAAGTTTACAATCGTGGTGTACAGAGACTCGAGGCAATGCTCTTCGCCGTTGACCAGATAAATCGAGAGAACAAGATACTGCCTGGTATCTCGCTGGGCGTACATATACTCGACACCTGCAGCCGAGATACTTACGCCCTTAACCAAAGCTTGCACTTTGTCAGAGCATCCTTGTCCAACCTGGATATCAGTATACTCGAATGCGCGGACAGATCAACCCCACGAGTCAGAAAGACCGCGAGTCCTAGACCCATATTTGGGGTCATTGGGGGCTCCTACAGCTCGGTTTCTCTTCAGGTAAATATTCCTCTGTTTCTTCATTTTTTTCATGTCCTAGGCTTAATAGTTCAATCAATAGTGTTTTATTTGCATAACTATTACATAGTTTTTTACAAAGCTTATGCCTTTCCTGTCGTTATTTACAGTTCTTTTAATTTCTCACTTTTCATCCATTTCCTTAAATCTATTTTCTTAAATCTATTTTCCTCATATCTACTCTACTCTCTCTACTTTGACCACTTATTCCTCCACTCTCTCTTTCCTTACTTCCACACTCCTTTTTTTCCACTCTTCCTCAATTTCCCTTATATATTCGCATATATCTTTTTGTATTCCTCCCCCTAACATCTTTATCACCTCTCCACATATCGCCATCTCTTCTATCCCTTCCATCCATATTTCCACACCTTTTCCTGTTTCATTCGTCACTATCTTTCTACTTTTCTTACACATTAGTATATGCTCAAACGTCTCAACTTGCTCGGAACATATTCTGCACATCCAATCACACTCTTCTTTCTTACCCGCTCTCCCTATGTTCCCACATCTCATTCTAGCCCATACCTCTTTGTCCCTGCCCTTTACATTTTCCTCAGACCAATATTTCCACGGCATGTTCTCATTCTCCACAATAAATTTATACCTATCATTGTACGTTGATGCCTTTATCTTCTCCTCCTCCTTTTTCAACGTCTCATTCTTAAGGTTTTCTAACCCGATCTTTATTCTTGCTTCAATTTCTCTCACCTCCCTTCTTTCCCAAATCATCCCTATTACATCTTGTATGCCCATATCTTTTAATACAGTCTCTAGGTCCCTCCCCCACTTTGTCGGCATACTATTTACCATCGACCTTACTTCCTCCATCAGACATATTTTTGGCCATCTCTTTTCATTCATTCCCAATATCTCCACCATATATCTTAGTGCTCTTTCCCTTATCAGGTATTTCATTGTAGGCACACCCAGCTCTCTTCTCCATATATAATTTGGTGTGTTTCTTTTTACCCCTAACGCCATCTTACAATATCTACTCTGTATTCTCTCAAATATGCTTATTTCACCTAATCCCCAAATTTCCACTCCGTACATAGCTCCCGCCCTTACTATAGAGTTCAACAAATAAAGCCTCTCCTCCATTAAATCTCTTCCTGCTCTCCGCCACACACCCCATACTGCATTCATTGCCTTTTGCGCCTTTCCTGCCGTCTTTTTCCCGTGCATCCAATTAGAATTTTTACACGTAAACCAATATCCCAAGTATTTAAAATTGTTTACTATCTGCACCTCCTCTCCTTTATATTTCCAATTCTCTTCTTTCTTAATCTTTCCTCCATTTCTAAATATCATTACTTTTGTTTTTTTTGCATTTACTTCCATCATATTTTCCTCTGCCCAGGTTTCTAAGTCCTTTAGAATACTTTTTAACCCACTTGTCGTCTCTGCAATTGCCGCCACATCATCTGCATATTTTATTGCAAAGACTTTTTCCATTCCTATTACAACTCCACCTTCATTTTTCCTTTCCCACCTATCTTCCAGATCATCTAAATATAAATTAAACAGCACAGCGCTCAATGCACATCCCTGCCTTACTCCTCTCTTTGTTCTAAAGTTATCCGAAATTTTTCCTCTCGCTTGCACCTCTGCTCTTGTTTCCTTATATATTCCCTTTATCATTTCCAACATTCTACCCCCGATTCCTTTTTGTTTTAGTTTCGTAATCATTTTTTCTCTGTTTACTCTATCAAAAGCAGCCTTAAAATCTATAAACGCCACATATAGTCTTCCACCTTTCCCCTTCAATTTCTTATTTATCACAGCATTTAACGTAAATATTTGGTCTCTCGTACCTCTTCCTCTCCGAAAACCAGCTTGACTTTCCTTCAATTTACCATTCTTTTCAATCCATTTACTCAATCTTATCGTCATCATCTTTGTCATAACTTTATATCCCACATTCAATAGTGATACTCCTCTATAATTTTCCGCTTTTTCCCTGTCCCCCTCCTTGTAAATTGGCACGATCCTTGCCGTTTCCCATCCTTTCGCTACAATTCCTTCCCTCCAAATACTATTCATCGCCTCTCTCAGTTCTTCCCTCCGTTCTTTCGGTATCCCCTTTACAAATTCTACTACAATTCCATCCTCCCCAGCAGCTTTTCTCTCTTTCATGTCTTTCAAAGCTTCCTCCAATTCTGTCATTGTAAACTCCTCATAAAATTCTTTTTCTGTCCCCCAATTTTCTTCATTAACATCCAGCCCCCCTTTATCCCAAACCTCTTTGTTTTCAGTCCCCTCTCTCCCCTGCTTCTTCTCTCCGTTTAGCAATTTCTCGAAATGGTCTTTCCATTCCTTTTTCGATATTTTTTCTCCAATTGTTCCTCTGTGCTTGTTCCTAAAATTACTAATGGCCTTCCACCATTTAGCCATATCTTTGGCTTTCCCTACTTGTTCCCAAATACCATACCTCCATTTTTCTTTAGCCTCTTTTATCGTTAACTTCATTTTTCTTCTTTCTGTTACCAGTTCTCTCTTCATCTCCACTTTTCTATACTTCGTAAATTCTTTTAGTTTTTTCCAAACTTCCTCTCTTTGTTTTTTACAATCATCGTTGAACCATCTTGGTAATCTTCTCACCCTCTTACTCTTTCCGTATGTTTTCAACATCCCCACTTTTTTCGCGGCTTTTAATATCTTTTTCTTTAACCCCTCCCACTTCTCTTTGCCTTCTTCAATGCTTACATCCTTTTGCAATTCGCTAATATATTCCTCACCTTTTTCTTCATTCCATATAAGTTTTTCCATTTTACACTCCTCATCCTCGCCCCTTTCTACACATACCTGCTCTTCCGTTTCCTTTCCCCACATATATATCATTAATGGCAGGTGATCAGATTCTATTCGGTTTATCACCTCCATCCTTTTAATTTCCTCCTGTCCTCCCCTGTCCAAGACAATTGCATAATCTATTACCGATCCACAACATTCTTCTCCGCCACCGACAAAAGTTACTTTACCCTCCCTATCCCCTTTCGTTCTCCCGTTTAACACTTTCAACCCCAAATCTTCACACATACTCAACATCTTTTTTCCTTCCGAATTCAGCAACATGTCCTGCGATTTTCTTATTTCGTAGTCCTCGTCATCCATTTCCTCTATGACTATCGCTTGTTCATTTCCAATTCTCGCATTCATGTCTCCCAAGATCACAACTTTATCCTTATTGCCAGCTTCTTCAAGTGTTACCTCACTCAAATCCTTTTTAATTTTTCCCATTCCAATATTATTATATACTGTTATTATAGATATGGTTTCTCTTAACTTACAATTGCACAAAATTAACCCATACTCCCACTCCTTTATATCCCATCCTCCTTCCCATTCCTTCTTTACTCCTATTGCCTGTCCCCCTTTTGCTCTTCCTTTTTTTACTCCTTTTTCTTTAATCGCCGCTTTAAAACTCCAAATGAATTTTGAACTCATACTTTGCACTACTTTACACTCGTCCTTTTTTTCAACCCAAGTTTCTTGCAAGACCACTATGTCCGCCTTTTCTAAGAATTCCCACGCTTCTCCGATTTTGAATATTCCTGCCACATTCCACAATAATACTTTAAAATCTGTTATTTCCACATCTTTCTCTCCTCTTCCTCCTCTCAGCTTCCCAGTCGAATCTTCTCTCTTCTCTCTTCTTTCTTCCTCTTCCTTGCCTTCATTGTTCTCTCCCAATCCGAAAGGGCTGCAGCACATCCCGACCAGATTGCCTCCCCTTCCTCTCATACGTTTGAAGTTCGATGTTCCCTCTTCGGTCGTTCCATCTCCACCATCCATCCCCGAATTTTATCCTCATGTAGCTTACTTCCGCACTTCTTCCAAGCCTCTTTTCGTTTTCCGCAACCTCGCGCAGCCATTTTTGCACGTCTTTTTCTCTTTTAGTCAGGTCATTTTTTATCCAAATGTCCGTTCCCTTCAATTCCCTCTTTCTATTCATCATCTCCATTTTTTCGTTCCAATTCTTATATCTTGCTATCACCAGTCCCCCACTCTCGAATTTCTTCATCGTTTTTCCTCTGATATCTTGCCCACATCTTTCAGCAACCTCGTCCAAAATCCTGTGTTTTGCAATTCCTTTCACCTCCGGGAAATAAATGCTTACGTTGTTTTTTCTGTACTCCCTTTTTCCTTTCTCTTCTTTTAAATCCCACTCGTTTAGCGGTCTCGGCTTCCTCTGCATTATTTGCCTTAAATTTTTTTCCTCCCTCGATACCTCTCCTCTGACACCCCTTACTTTCTCCGTCGAATACACTAAAGATGCCTCGCTGGTTGAGTCATAGCTGCAGTTTCCATCCCTTATTCCACCTCTTATCGTTGTCTTCTCCGGTCCTTTTCTTTCTTGTTTCTTTTCCTTTTCGTTGATGCTGTCCATAAGCATGCGACGGTCCTCCTCCCACCGTTTTCTGTCTCTCTCTGCACTCCCCCTTAATTCTCTCATCGTGCTTCTCAGCTCTCGTATCTCCTTTCGACTCTTCTCACAATTATCACAATACTCGGCCCTCTCCACCATACATTCTTCTTTCATTTTATTTATCTCCTCCCTATACCAACGCTTCATATGCCCTTCGATCTCCTCGTAAATTTTCTTCGTTCTCTCCTCCCACCACATTTTCGATCTTTTTTCGAAATCTTCAATACGTTTCCTCATCTCTCCTTTCTGTCTTTCCTCTGCTTTCCGAACTTCAACAAACCAATGCTTTCCCACGCTACTCTCCGCCCTCTCTCGCTCGCTGCGATCGGAATAGCCGTCATCCGAGCTTCCGCCTATATCCGCTCCTATCATATCCTCCTCCTCTCCCTCACTTGGGTCATCGACGCCTTCATCCTCATTTTCCCGATACCCTCCATCGTCGAGCTCTCTGCTTTCACTTCCGACACTTTGCACATCACCCTTCTCCTTAATGGTCTCTTCTCCCTCGATGACGCAGTCCTTTATATATTCTTCCGTTTCTTCATCCGTTTCTTGTTCCTCGTCTTTGCTGTGCCCCTTTTTGATCGGCGTGTGACGCAGCTTGCTTTTTGTGACGAACCCTTCATTTGTACATCCGTTTACCACTGCCTCTTTGATCAGGTAGCGATCTATTTTGCCGACAGCTTTGGATGCACTTTTACCGACCGCCTCCTTCGTCGGCCTCCCTCTGTGCCTTTTTTCGGGTATGTCAGCATGCACCTTTCCTGTGGCTCCATCTGTCAACCGCGCGTTAACTTCTAGCACTTCATTGTTCTTCCTACTCTCTCCTTCCGCTTTCTCTCCTTTTTTTTCCTTTCCCGTATCTCCCATGCTTAACCTCTCAAGCTTCGCGCCTCGGTTATACACCCAACACCTCACTTAATCTTTCACTTATACAAAAACCTACTCTCGTACCCCAAATACACCTTCTCCTTCAGCCCTCCTACCACTTTTCACTCTGAATTCTTCGCTTTTCCACTTTTCTTTCTACAATCTTTCGAGCTCTCCGAGAAACGCGTCCACTCGCTCGTCACGATGTCGAGAACCTAGGCTTAATAGTTATATAAATCAAAAGTTTTATTGCAACAGTGGAATACTTATGAAGGTAAAACTATTTAACGTTTAGTAGTACGATTGAATTGATTGTATGATTATTTTATTGGACATCTAGTTCATAGTTCGTGGGTTGCGTAAAATACTTCAGATTTTTTGTTTGAGATTTATCGATCAATTGTTTAATTGATCAACCAATAATAATGTTGTGTACGGTACGAGACCGACATTATTTATCCTGTTAAGTTCAAAGCACGTACCTACATCGATCACGTTTTTGATATACAAAAATTATTAGAAACCCCGACTTACAATTAGATGCAGCAAGAACTATATCCACGGCAGTACATCAACGTCTTTATCGGTATGTCGTTTGCTATCAATATTCCATATTGGAAAATCAAAGCCAGACGTCTGCGCGATCCCTGGAAAATATATATTTCCATCTCTCATATTTAGTAATATTTCAAGTTTGAAGCTCGCAATTTGTCTCCGAATCCTTGGGACAAAGACTGATCGTAAACGAACCCCCATCGGAATTGCTTGTTAGATGTAAATGTCAAATCTGCAAAAATAATGAGGCGGGAATTACGTATTTCCATCGTCAATTGTATCAGAAAAAGCAGCCTGCTACCGAATTTCGAGACATCTTAAGTTTGAACCTCGGGTACTTCTTGAGACTCCAATATTTCTGCGCAATCGGTGGTCTTTAACTTTAGATAAATGTCAAAGTATTTTAATTAAACGATAGACATTTGTTTATCTTATTTAATTACGAAATAATTTATGTAATACACGACCACGTAGGATTTCACGGATTACGACACAATATACAGCGTACCTTGAATGTACCGCGTCTTTCACCAGATCGTGTACCATCGAAACACGATTATGCAAACGTAACTTCGGTATTGTGGCACGTCGTTACGTGCTGTCAGAAATCAACTTAATGTAACCATATTTCACTTAATTTATGCGGTCACGTTGACCACACGAACTCTATGTGTTTCTGATGCCAATATACAGTCACTGCTGTCACTACACGTTTATCTATCTAGGGTACTTTATACCTATTTTGGCTAATAGATCGTGACTTACCATTTATTCATTCATTCGTAATGTTTTGGAAAAAAAAAAATACATTATTCAAACTATGTTCTTGTCGTTTTAACCCTTGTGTCAACACTCGGATGCCCTTCTGACCATACATTGGCAGCGGTCGTACATTTTAGGTATCGACACAACGATTCAATAGCCAAAACTGTTGTGCGCGATATCTTTACTCAACCAACTACGTAAACTATGACGGTTTTCGAGACTCCAAAAACCTGATAACATTGACAGAAAGGAAAAAGTACTTGGAAGAACTGACACATTAGTTCCGACAACCAACCGGAATAGTTTGCATAGCGCAAACTACTCAGTTGGCTCAACAAACTACAATGTCATTGATAAAATATCGGTAGTAACGGTAAACAATCGAGATGACAACCTCAGCTTACCGGTACGATTGATGCAATCCATCGGTTCAGTGTAATACGAAAAAAAAAACCAGGTTAATACGGATATTTCTATTTATTTAAGATCATTTATCTAAGGTCATCTATTCATGACATTTTACTGTATATTTACTATATATTCAATGCACTTTACTTTCATTTTTTGCAAGCCTTCGTCCATCCACAACCAACCGTCGTTAGAAACAATGGCGTCGTTTGCCTTCGTTAAAAGTTGTACTAGTAGCACGTACCAACCGGTTGGTTATAGAAGGAAAGAAATTGGTAATGGAAACCAACTGGTAGATTGCCGGTACTACACAAACGCTTGTCGCAACTAGTTGTCGACGCTAGTTGCAGTATCCAACGACTTGTGGTGATGATAACACTGCGATTGATTACAGAGGAATCAAGTCGTTGATCTTCGGTACAATTTTTCGCTAACCAATCGAAAATAGTTAAGAATATTATTTCGATTTCGTTTCTGTAACTAATTCCCGATACAGCATACGCTTTTTTCCGTATCGGATACACGTTAATGATGCATTGAACTCTTACAACGAAAATATACAAACTATAAGTAAAACAGTTGGAACTACGGATTGCTACCACATTTATTATACTTGGAATAAAAATATCGTAATTACCTTTAAGGGAACGTACGAGAGATGACTTTATATATTTTCCTGAAAGTTTGATTTATTTAAAAAATTCCCTTTAGCTTTACCTTAGTAAAGGTTAACTCGTATACTCGTCGCATCTGTCTAAACAAATGATTCAAGGCCAAGGAACCACCCCGTACGGAGTTTTCGAGGCTTCAAGGTAGACAGGAGAAGAAGAAGCCGCTTCATTCACAAGACTAAAGGGGATTACTGGCTAGCTTCCAGACAACGTCTCGACGTTGCGTGCAAGTTATACGAACGGAGTATTAACTACGGTGCTCCGATGTAACTAACACATACATTCCATCACGCGCCTATTTCCTATAAAAGTTAACTCGGTAACGGTGTTTGTACTTGATGCGAAAAGGCAACACGCTTCAACTACCTCAGCCATTCTCGGAATGAAAATTGGCGAGATTCCAGAATCAGCATGTAGATAAGCTCGACGATATTGCACTAGAGGCGTATATTCCACTGTTAGGCTGTTATCGCGTGTGTAGATTTTACGCTGCATCGTAGGGAGAAGGGAAACACGAGCAGCTAGCACACGTGCTGTGATTATCCAGCATTTTTTTTTAAACACATAATCAATCGATTTATGTAGAACATCAGATACAAGCAAAATGAAATCTTTTAATTATTTTGTGCAACATCAGAAATAGATAAAATACATTTTTTCAATAAATTACTATTACAATACGTTTATTTGTTGCTTAATATTTTAGTAAAATGATTTTGGTGTAATTCAAACTTGTTTTGTTACGTCCTCACGTAATTTTAGATAATTATTGGAGAATTAAATGTTTAGTTAATATACTAATCGTTATTGAATGGTCTGTAAAGTTATTAGAATAATTGGATTTCGTTATTTACCGTTAAGGTTATTTACCAATATCGTGTTATCGCGTAAAATGTATTATCCGATATATCGTTTTATCACATTTGCCATCTTCCAGGTTGCCAATCTGCTAAGGCTTTTTCACATACCGCAAATATCGCCAGCATCGACCGCCAAGGCACTCAGCGACAAAACGAGATTCGATTACTTCGCGAGAACCGTGCCACCCGACACATTTCAATCAACTGCCCTCGTCGACGTTGTGAAGAGTGCCAACTGGTCGTACGTGTCGACTGTTTATTCCGAAGGATCTTACGGGGAGTATGGGATCGAGGTAGATACATTCGGAAATAGATTACTTTTCCTATTGTAAAAAATATGTTTCTTTTGGAAATAATTGGAAACATTGCGTGGGAGTTGGATTTAGCTATTGTTAAAAAAAAAAATCAAATATGTTGTCAAGAGATTAATATTTTAATGACAATAAATTATTGAAAAATGAAATATTTGAAAGAGGAATTGAGGAAAGAGGTCTTTATTTAATTAATTTGAGAGTAATACGATTTAAATCAAATGCGTTTTCATTACAATTTGTTTCAATCTGTAAGCCATTGATCGGTCTTAAATTTGAGCCATTGAAATAATTTTTACGGTCTTTCTTGAGTCTCTGGTACTTAATAAATTATTTATATTCCATTTCTCGTTGTACTTCAGGTATTCACGAGACAAGCGACGGAACGAAACGTGTGTATCGCAGCAGCGGAGAAGGTGCCGAGTGCAGCGGATGACAAAGTGTTCGACAGTATAATTCAGCGATTATCGAAAAAGCCAAATGCCCGTGCGGTCGTACTATTTACGAGAGCCGAGGACGCGAGAAGAATTTTGGAGGCAGCGAGAAGATCAAATCTGAGTCAGCCTTTTCAGTGGATAGCGAGCGATGGCTGGGGAAGACAGAACAAATTGGTGGAGGGCCTCGAGGACGAAGCTGAGGGTGCTATAACCGTTGAATTACAATCAGAAAATATACCAGGCTTCGACGATTACATGGCGTCGCTAACACCGGAAATTAACCGTCGAAATCCATGGTTCGGCGAGTACTGGGAAGAGGTTTTCGGGTGTACACTAGGAGTAAACGTTCCTCTCGTTACGAACAAATCCCTGAACGTTTGCTCGCCAAAGCTGAGGCTCACAGCTGCCAGTAGCTACGAACAGGAATCAAAGGTCCAGTTCGTTGTTGATGCTGTGTACGCCTTCGCTCTCGCCCTTCACAATCTCCAGAGGGATTTGTGCGGAAAGAGCGAAACCCTTTGTCCGGCTATGATAAATTACGACAAGGGAACCTTCTACAAGAGGTACTTGCTCAACGTATCCTTCACGGGTAAGTGGGGCCAATTCTTCCGCACTGTTTATCAAAGCATCGCGCACACGTACATCATGAAGGAGTTATCGAATCGATTACCGATCAACTTTGAGAAGAAAAATAATATTTATGTTGGTGGCTGGTTCTATTGTACTTGGCAAATGAGTCGGGATTTTCATCGAGAAAAATATTACAGCACCGTGAGTGTTTCTATCGTAACAAATTGTTTGCCTCTCGGAAGAGTACATAACATTTCCTGTCTATAAATTTAAACGTAACTCCCAAACAAGTTATAAAAGAGCTCGTACACCAAGTTTTGTAGTTTTTAAATGTTAAAGATAGATTCTATCATCGTTGAGTGAATTCTGAAATATTTGGCAAAGGTTCAAACGAGAGTATTCGAAAGAACTTGACTCAAAACGCAAATTAAAAAATCTCTATTTACGTCAGATATAGAATGAAGAAATGTGACAGCGTCTCGACGCCGATTGAAAGAAATTATAATAAAATTCATGAAAATGCTTCTTTTTTTTTTTTTTGTCAAATATAAAATATACGAAAGCTCAGGGTTCCCTAATAAAATACATTCCGAAGCACAAACGAATACACTTGCTATAGAAAATTAATGTACCGAAGATACAACAGAAGTAATTTACGATGATTTCATGGAAAAAAAATGTTGAAATTTCTACGGAGATGACAACAGTGATAACCGATAGCGACAATTACAATTGGGATCGTATGTCTACGCGAGAAAAGCACTTTCTCATCGGGATTATTAATTCGCTGTTCTTCTCGTCCGACATAGACGATGACATATTTCTTCGACCTAACACGATATATCATTTCCGGTGACTAAACCGTGATACACTTCCACTACGACAACGTGTACACCATAGTCCTGTGTACAAAATGTCCTACGAAGAAGCAGCCAACCAGCAAGAAGCACCAACGGCAGCACTCACCACCTTGCGTGTGAAAGCAGGGAATGTTTGTGGCATGCACTTTGTATAAGTGAGATAAAGGAAAGAAAAGGAGCGTGAGTGATAGTGCACGCCCTTACATTACTGCAAGCACGTTCGTCAACATCCAAAGAGGATATCGATTCCAGCGCACTCGCATTTCGCATCATCCCGCAGGTTTATTATTCGCTTCGCACAAATTGCTGTCCGCTAGTCGAGACGTCTTGAGGATACAGGGTATAGCGTACCCCATTTAATGCTTCAACCTTTGCTCCTGACGTCATCGGCCTTACAATCAATTTTTCCATATGCTCGTCTCGTCGGAAGCAAAGAAAGGGGTTGAGAATAAGGAGGCCGTACATGCGATCCGGAAATATTGCTGCTGCATACTCATACACCTTCACACCGTCAGATTCGTATAACAATGAGGACTGTGAGCCGATTGCATAATGATATATATATATAATTTAGCATATTATCATTATGCAATCGGCTCACAGTCCTCATTGTTATACGAGTCAGTCTCGTATAACAATGTATGTATGTATGTATGTATATTATATATATATCTGCTTCCAATTTTCACGATCCAAGAGATGAGATAATAGTTTACGCTAGAGGCGATCGGAAACGAGGTCGCCTCGTGGTAACCGAAATAATTTCTAATACTCGTACCGCAATTTCGCTATCGGTACGGATGCACAGTGAAGTTACAGAGCTTTATTCACTATGTACATAGATAGTACAACAGACGTCACGATGCTGTGAATGACTTCGCATTTTCGCTCGAATATTATTACCGTGGATTCTCTATTATCGATTTAATCTTGAATTTCCTTTACACGTTACTTTGATATCTTTTCTATCGGAAAGACTTTACTTATGAGGAGTTTCGAAGGATTCTGAATCCACGCGATACCAGTGATTCAGGAATTAATATAATTGAAAAGTATAAATAGTAATTACCTGAGTTACGCTTGAGATAAATTATTCGAATGAAATATATTGTCAAACGACAGAATCTGATATATTTTACTTTGACTTTATTCGCTTGTAAATGAATTTTTCGGCGACTGGTTATTATCCGTAGGAACGATCAGTCTCTGTCTCTGAAAAGGCTGACTCTGTACGTTATACAAGTTTTCCGCAATTTTCCTGTACCGAGTACGAATGCGATATGGTATTAGGGGTGTAAGTCAAGTCGGGTGCGGAACCAAACAGAAGGGATGTGCGATTCGTAAAAGGAAAAAAGGAAATAACGTACGATTCAACAAATATTTTTGCAAAAATTCATCATGATAATAAAAAAAAATGTTACAATAGTATTTGTTTATGATTAGATAGATTTGTAAGAAGCAATGAATTTGTTTCCAACGATTATTTCTTATGTATCACACAGATTCAGCCGGAAGCGAGGTAAAGTTCGACGAGCACGGTGATGGTTTGGCACGCTACGAGATCCTTAATTTCCGAAAAGCAAATCAGAGTGGTACGAACGGATACTATTACCGGGTAAGTCATTGCTTTACGCGATATCTAAGTGAGGGATATGATTTAGAGTCGCCGTACCAATATTTACTGCTTTTTGATTTTTTATCTTCGATTTTTTAATTGCACATAAAAATTATAACTTTCGTTTCGATCGGACTCTTGGTTAAATTTTTAATGATCGATCGATGAACATTGAACGATTTAAAGACAAATCCGTTTGTGCTTTTCGTTTAAAATTTCAATAAAAAAAACTTGTGATTCGATAAATAAAACGTTAATTTTTATTTTCAGTCAATCTAAAAGTCTGCGAAATCCTGAAACTCGATCTAAACCGAGTTTTAATGAGCCCGAACCGATTCCAACAAAATATAAATGTAAATATCTCTCGTAGGTCGTCGGGAAGTGGTACAATCGTCTCGATATCAATACGGACGAACTGATATGGGCAAAAGGCACTGACGAAATTCCGATTTCGGCATGCTCGTTACCATGCGAGCCAGGAATGATTCAAAAGCAACAGGGTGATACCTGTTGCTGGGTGTGCGATCGCTGCGAGGAGTACGAATACGTTTACGACGAGAAAACTTGCAAGGAGTGCGATCCGGGACACTGGCCTCACGCGGACAAACGTGGCTGTTATCCTTTGCCGGTTAAACATATAAGATGGAGCAGCGCCTTCGCGGTAGCACCCGCGGTAATATCGTGTTTGGGAATAGTGGCGACCCTCGCGGTAGCTGGTTTGCTATTCCAACATCGGGATACACCGGTGGTTCGGGCATCCGGTCGCGAATTAACGATAATCTTACTCGCCGGAGTGCTCGTCTGTTATCTCAATACTTTCGTCTTGCTGGCAAGACCGACAACCGTTTCCTGTGTTCTCCAGCGTTTCGGTGTCGGAGTGAGCTTCAGCGCGGTCTACGGGGCGCTACTCACGAAAACCAACAGAATAGCGAGAATCTTTGATTCCGCTTCACGATCCGCCGTAAGACCTCGCTACATAAGTCCTACGTCGCAAGTTTGCATAGCAGCCGCTCTCATAGCTTTTCAAGTGGTGTTGACTCTTGTCTGGATGATCGTCGAGCCACCAGGAACCAGACACTTTTATCCCGATCGTCAACAAGTTATACTCAAGTGCAATATCCAGGACATGAGTTTTCTATTCTCGCAATTGTACAACGCGAGTTTAATCGCCATTTCGACTATATACGCGGTAAAGACACGTAAAATACCGGAAAACTTTAACGAGAGTAAATTTATCGGTTTCACAATGTACACGACGTGTATAATATGGTTGGCTTTCGTGCCGATTTATTTTGGCACGGGAAACGCTCACGAGACTCAGATAACCACCCTCTGCGTTGCTATTAGCTTGAGCGCTTCGGTCACTCTCGTGTGCCTATATTCACCAAAAGTCTACATTATCGTCTTCCAACCGGACAAGAATATTCGTGGCAAAGTCACGATGGGAGGTAGTACCTTCAAGAAGCAAGGGAGCAGTGTCGGCACATCGTCCGTTACCAAGTGTAAGTTTCGTAAAACAAAAAATACCTTTTTGCACCAGTTTTTTCTTCTTTCGTAGAGAAACTTTAGAAACAAAATCTAATTATCATATAATATTAGTTTCTTATAATCCCCGAATAGCTTGATGTATCAGACTGAAATTTTGTCAACATTTGGAGCAGTTACTACCTGGTGATTGTTGTAAAATTAATTTTAATCTACCAAATCATTAATATTTATAATAGTTTTTTTTTTTTTTTTTTTTTTTTTTTTTTTTTTTTTAAATAATAAACAACCCGAGGACGCTACCTCGTGTAAAGTATAAATTTTCGGGATGAAACTTTATCCATGAGAAAAAAATTATGTAATCGGCCTTCTTGGAAAAATTGATTATTCGTTAACAAACTTTGAACAGACAAAAGGTGTTCTATGCAATATTGAAGTATCAAACGGCTCAAGTATCATAATTTATTAAAGTATTTGTTAAACTTAGTGTACATACAATTGAATTTATCATCTAAATGTCTATGCGATTTAAACTTGATTTATCATTTCCAATTTGAGATAATTACAATTGAAATTGGCATGATTAGCGTGTAACTCCTATAGCAAAGACGCATTTTCGATACGTTTTGCTTTCTACAATCTGAACGAGATTAAAGAATTGAATAAAAAACTTATAATAAGTAAGACACACCGCCCGAAACCATCTTGGAATGAGACTGCGAAGAGCAGAGCAAGTGTAACGCGTTGTTTTGGTGGAGCCGAGAAGTGGGGAAAGTACTGAAAACAAATTAAGATTGATTTACCGTTTAATTTTGGAGATATCGTGAATTAGATAAAAAGTTGCAAATTGCTTCCTCGAGATTCCGCACGAAGCTCAAAGTCCTCTCTATGAGGAACTATTTTTCTTAATTTTGGTTTCATCGTATATGAAGTTTTGAGCATCGTGCGAAATTTCGAGAAAGCAATTTGAAACTTTCAATTTGCAGCTTGTTTTAATATCCAAATCGTTTCACCGGTTCTTTCCAAAATTTACTTTACTTTACCAACTGTACTTTTATGATACTCTATTGAAAAAAAAAAAAAAATCAGCACGATATCCTGAAAATTGGAAAAATTTGAGCGATTTAACGATTTTTCGACAAACTTCAAAATTTATAAAATCTTAACCATTCGACCGATGTTTCCCAAATTCAATACGAACCGTCCTTTTATGATACTCAGTTTATCTTTACAAAAATTTTCCGGAAATCTTCAAATTTATAGAAATTAAAGCGTTCGCAGACCTTTGATAATTTCAATATACCGTAAAATTTGTTTTTAAGTAATTTTAACAAGTGCTGTGAATAAAGAGGTTGTACCGATTAACATCTGTGCGAAACGGGAGCGTTGTAGCTCAATCCATTCTCGAGTTATAGACGTTTCAATTTTACAGTGATAGCGCATGCACGCATACACGCGCGCGCACGCACGCACGCACACACACACACACACACACAATATTATTTTTCGACGTTTTCGGCCATTTTAAATACGTTGACATTGAAAACCAGAAAAAAAATGTTTCACCGTCACAAAGCTTCCTCTATGAAGAAACAAGCATGAGGTAGATTATGAGTGGTGGACATATCTCTCACACATAACGTATTTGCATCGCACAGCGTACCATCGTCTTTAACCCCGTCGCTACTGTACGGATATATTATCTCAAGGAAGTATGAAAAGCAGTACCTGGCTCATTGCTTTCTTATTATTTTTCAACTTTCACAAAGCTTCCTCCATGAAGCAACAATCGACCAACATATTTCCTCATAGAGGTGACAATTAAAAGATAACGAGGAAGCAAAGAGCAATCTTTTATTTTAGAAACTTTTGAAGCGTATTATTACTTAATGCTCGAAAGAGCGAAGCGTACGCGTTTTCCAATGTTTTCCAACAATACGAGGGCTCTGTATCAGAAGCGACCTAAAAAATAAATGGAAATGGTTCCTTTTTTGCTGTTCCACCAAAGTAAAAAATCCAAGTTTATTGCTGGGGTTCCTGATGAATATTTTTATGGGAACTGTCGCCAGAAATCATATCTTCCAAATAGCATATTGATATGAAATAAATTTTGGAGGATAACGTTAGCACTTCTTCGTCTATCTTAAATCTATATCGAGCTTATGTAAACGAATGATGAAATCGTCCGTGAACGTGTTTCCTCGCGTGTTCTTTCACAGCCCCTTAAACATATAGCACCCTCATCGGATGCGCGTATGATATAAATCTTGAAGGATGATGGACGTGAGAAGTAACGACACTCGGTTACTATCAAAAATCGCTATAACATCTTCAACGTGTCAGTACCAAGTGTTCCCGTGCTTCTTCGATAATATCCGACACCTGGCAAGAGTGCTATCTAACTATATAGTTGATGCTATTGCAATATTCAGTAATAAAAAGCTCGTGAATAAAATGACGTTGGTGTCTCAAAGGGTTTGTTAGTCGTTTACGGAAATGTCAAAAGGTTCATTATTACTAACAATTGACAATCGATAATTAAATAAATATAAAATTTCAAAGAATATGTCACGCGGTGTACATTTCGCCTATTTCTTGTCTAACTTTGTGAACGCGAGCATCACTGACACGATCGATAATCCTCGTCTCTATTATTATCTATTGATTTCATTTTAAAAGCCTTAAAGGTCTCATGGATCCTGGCCGTGACACATGGGTCATCCCGCGACGGCCCTTCGACCCTGACCTCCTTTGTCTATACCGTGATCGATGCCCTCTCTGTGCCACTGTTTCGTGCAAATAACATTCCATCGCACCCGAATTTCGTTTTTCAACGTTGATAAAACGTTATCGATGTTGCTGTATCCACGTGCTAATAAACTTGTAATTATTTTCTAAATTTTTCACACTTTAGTGTTAAAATCGCGTACACTGTACGGTACAATAAAAAATTTCGGTAATTCGCTCTTGCGGTCATTCGCACAAACATAAATTTCTTTAGAATTACGTGAGGTCTGTTCGAGTTATTACATTCGCAATTTTGTTAATAGTCTTTTGTAAGGCTATTTAATATTCCACGTTGACTGTTGCTTAAAAATGTGACAAACAATTATTACAAGAAAAAATTATGATTAATTTAATGAGAACTCGGTACATTTAACTCCAATTTTATAAAATGTACGTCTTTTAAATTATTTAATAAAAAGCCGTGTAAATTTGCAATTTTCACATTGATTTCTTGGGATTCTCGCCAACCCATAGATTCTCATTTATGGGAAATGGTTATTTTTATTCTGGCTTCCTCATAGAGGAAGTATTAAATTTCCAAATTTCATCAAGTTTAAACCCCTTAATCGATTCTCGCTAAATTCAAGACCAAGTATCCTTGTATCCTACCCAATTTGTATGTAAAGTTTCAGTTTGATAGATAAACATTTACAAAAGTTAAAGCAAAAATAGATTTTTTTCGAAAAATTGTCAAAATTCATGATTTTACAAAATATGAACGCCTCTTTCGATTCTTCCCAAACTCAATACCGAACAATCTTGTCTTTTGGCCTATTTTTATAGAAAGTTTTAACTGGATAGCTAAAAATTTACGAAAGCTAGAGGGCGTAACTCCTTTTTTTTTTTTAAATTAAAACAACTTTAAAATGAAACGTTAGCGATTTCGGCAAAAATTGCAGCAAACTGACAGGGGTTGCGATCCAACCCGCGTCCAAAATTTCAGGATCACACACACGCACGCACGCCCACGCACACACGCACACACACACGCGCGCGCGGACGGTCGGACGGACATTTCTTCTAAATATGATTTCTCGACGTTTTGGGACTTCTTAAGCGCATAATAATCTCGAGAATTGAAGTAAAAATATTTATTGACATTTGCGACATCAAATTTAATGCTGATTCGTATTACTTTCATAAACTCATTGATATTCCTCACCTCTTTATAAAATTTATATTAATTAATATTGTTAACTTCCTCTATTCGAGATCTTTTCTGTAGAATAGTTTGTCTTGCATTGATAAAATCATAGAAACCACCGTGAATTAATGAAGATACCAGTTGAACGGTAATTGGACGCAATGTTAATTTATATTTACATACATTTTCCGTAAATGTCAAAGCGTAGTGTATCCAATTAATGAATACCGTCTAACATTTACCTTAATGTCAAAAGCGCAGAAAGTTCAAGTCAGAGCTATCGCTAAGCACGGCAATTTTAATTACACAAATTTACAGTCCAGTCCCTTTAGTAGCACACGTTCGGAACTTGAATCGTTTACAGAGAGTGATTTACCAAGGTACACGGTCCCGTTAGTAAACGTCTACTTTTAATGCGGTTAACTTCTTCCACTATTAGAAGAAGAACCAGCGAATGGGTAACCTTTTCTGTAATTGGTACACACATTTACATCCTTTTTTTCTTACGAATGTACAGAGTCGGAGCGAGAGATATTTTATAAAGCAATTGAGCTGTTTACTTCATAGAAAATTTGTCCCAATATTAATCTCGTGAAATAAGAGTCGACAGGACAAGAAGAACTTTTGCTCCAAAGTAATATTTTGTTTCTAATTACAGAAAGTAATATAAATTTTTTAAAGAAAATAAATTGTGGGACACGCTTTGGTCAACATTGAAAGCTTATTTTTCTTGAAACTGCAGATATTTGATTTGTAGATAATTAATAAAAACTATTCGTCTTTCAGATACTGGATGCGACACCGGAAGCGAACACGTTCCACTGCGAAGTGCCCTTTGCGCCGTAGTACAAACGTCGGTCGGCGTTACCGAGATCTCGATAGCTTCCAACACGTCGAATCAAACGAACAACGAACAAATTGCCCAACTCTAGACTCTCCGACGAAGAATCAATGCAATTTGTCGAATAGGCACTCAGTAAATTCGAACTTTGATGAATTTAATAAAAGAAGATAGAGTTCGGATACTTTGGACTCGAGAATTTTCCATTAATGATGCAGGAACACTCGCTCGTTTACTATCGTCGGAGATACTGGTGTAGATATATCGATAAAACTGCATAAATAATTGTATTTACGTTCTGTGCGCAATTGTACTTTGCAGTTTCTATCGTAATATATCAATACCGGCGATTGTGTTCATGCTCTGGAGGTAAATACGTAAATTGAAAATGATCTATAAATTTTTCAATGAAAGATATTACTTAAGATTTTTCATATTTTTCAACGTAAATTTCGTTGTATAAATATGAAAGAGTCAGGCTGAAATAAGCGACAATTGATAACAATAAAAATTGTTAATTATCAAGTTATTTGAAAACAGTGATCGATGATTATCGATTAAACGTTTTATTTTTATTTATACCGTTTTATTTATAAAAATTTGCCGAACAAAGTGAACTGAAAAACTGAAAAATGATCGATCGACGATCGATAGCGTCGACTTTGAAAGCATTGAAACGTTGCACTTGGCGTGTAATTTGTACACCAGTCACTCGACTTAAAATCGACCGGAAGTGTATCTATCTATAGATAACGCAAAGAAAGAATTAAATAAATTAAATATATTATTGTTGCGAAGAAAGGATCGTGAATTAATCTGACGATTGTGCCATGTACAAAAACGCTGAGTGAGCTGTACGAAAAATTGAGAAGAAAATCTCATTTGTACTATAAGAGTGACGGACTAAAGAAAACGTATGCGAGTAAACGAATTATTTATGTTTATTAGGTGAAGATTGAGAGAAGATTTAGGTGTATGTACGATTATTAGAGAAATCTCGATATCCTAATTCGAAAGGGAAATCGTCGTGTGTCTATAAGTTACGTGTTTAATAAGATGATGAAAAAAAAAATAACAATCTGTTATGGCAATTGTCTATATCGGCCTCATCGTTCGCACACAAACCTACCTATCGATCACCGTCATTATTGTCGTTAACTATTGTTACCGTTGAACATGTATACATGTGTTGTGAACGTGATTATTACATAGACTGCACGCACGACCTAAATAAAATATTTTACAGGCTTTCCCGAATCGTGAGACGGGAAACCAGGGGCTCCTTGTCGAAGGAACAAAAAGCGATACGATATTTCATATTAAATATGATGAAAGACGTTGATGGGCCTACGGGATGTCGCGGTTTATTCTAGAAAACGTTGACGAACAATATTATCGAATATTATTTTGCTCGTTACGTGTATCGCGAGAGATAATTAATTTAAGTTTGACAAACGCAACACCGATATCACTACTGTTGCGATCTTTATCGACAAGAAATATTTAACGAATCATCGTGTAATGTTTGTTTCTTTTGAGAATCGTCAAAAGGACACGTTTATTATTTATATAACGCGATAAGACTATTTATCGAGTCGTAACACAATTATTTATTTATCATTGTGTAGAAAATTATTTAAATTTGTTGCTTTTCGTTGACGAAAAGATTTTTTGATGGGTTTCGAGGAAACAGTCGAGGTCTCATGAATATTTTTAACTTTTTCGTGTACACCGATCACTTCCAAGAGCTCTGGACCACACGAATTATAAATAATTTAATACGATCACTCGTGTGACATTTATTATTATTATAGACCGACGATTATCGAATTAACACTGGCCCTCGGCTATTATGTATTCAAACGAAGAAAGAAAGAAAAAGAAATGCGTACTAACAAATACGGTATACTGGATGTACTAAATATTGTAAATTTTACTCGTTACGTGTATCGCGAGAGATAATTCATTTTAGTTTGACAAACGCAATACCGACATCACTACCGTTGCGATCTTATTATAATTAATATCATTATCACAGAGATGCTTGTTATTATACTGGAACGTTGAATAAAATTGAAAGGTATATCGAAGCGTAAGAAGATTGACTAATACAACTGATATAATATACATTAGCGTCGCCTTACGATATCGATTCACTTAAATTCCTCTTTACAATTCCTCTTCGCATTTAATTCCTTTATTTTATTTCCGAGTGTTGTTTTTATTTTATTTTTCTGGCTTAATTAAATACAATACTACGTAATTTACTTTTATTTTGTTTCATCGGAGGAAGCTTTGACTTGGAAAAAAACAACTTTTTTTCGAGATTTTCATGTCAGAGTACTTAAAACGTTCCAAAGCATCGAGAAATCATATTTAGAAAAAATATATGTGTGATGAGCTTGTAAAATTGAAATGGCTATATCTCGAGAACGGGTTACTGAATATTTCTTTAAGTTTATACACGAGTCGGATCGCAATCCCTCTCGGTTTTCTGTAGTTTTCGCCCAAATCGCTAACGGGTGTCTCATTTTAGGATTGTTTGAATTTTTGGAAAAAAAAGGGTGCGGTCCCTCTAACTTTCGTAAACGTTGGACTATCGAGCTAAAACTTTCTATAAAAATAGGTCATGGGGACAATGCCTTTCGGAGTTTGGTAAGAATCGATCGAAGCGTTCAGATTTTATAAAATTATGAGTTTTAGTTTATTTTTCGAAAAAAATCTATTTTTTCTCTAACTTTCGTAAATTTTCAGAGAATTTGATGAGAATTCATCGAGGGGTTTAAACTGTTTAAAATTTGCAGTTTTACTAGATTTTTAATTCTATTGAAAATTTTAATACCACTTCCTCTATGAGGAAACCAGAATTGAGATAACCAATACCCATGGAAAAGAATGTGTGGGTGAGTGAGAAATACGAGGAAGCAATGTGCAAATTTCAAATCTGCATCCTTGTTTAAGGATATTTGCGTTAAAGCTGCAAGAACGCAATGGAAGAAGGGATACATTGAACACGTTAGATAATGTCCGAGAGAAAAGGAAATACGCCCCACAAAGATAAAATATAAGATAAAATGGCTAAATCATGGTGCGCAGAGGGTTTATGTGATACTTGTCCCACTCAAACGCTCACATTTTACTCACGATATCTAAAAAATTAAACGGTAAATGAATGTTAAATTTATTTAACATCCTCGTTTTATGCTTCTCTAAAATACATTTATTTTTTTGTTTAATATTTAAATATTTTTCAGACGGTAGAAAGAAAAACGTGTCATTTGCTATAAGAGACACGCGCTAATCATGGCACCTTCAATTGTAATTATCTCGACTTTGAAACAGTAAATATTTTTTTAATTGCACAGAATTTCGAATAATGCATTAAAAAATGTGTCCACCAAGTTTTAATAAATTATTCTATGTGAATAATACTTAAATTTAATTCGACAATTTCAATACGCAATGCACAGCTTTGGGATAACATTTTTTTAACATCTCTTCAATACTTGCGAATATTTATATTTTTCTCTACTTGGTTGATACAGGAATAAAAAGAAAATGTTCCCGACGAGGCTTTGCACGCAATTAAGGTAGTACCAAGGTAAAACCACTTGGAACAAATTTTTCTAAAATTTCAATAGAGCTTCAATCGCAATAGGATCACGATAGAATCGCTTAAAAAGTTAGATCGATCATCAAACACAATCCGGAGATAAATTATGTTAAAATTCGATTGTTTTGCAAGTATCGCATATGACATATCGTTGCTAATATCACATTCTCACTAATTAAGCTTTTATCTCAAGACAGATTTTTATAAAAAAAAAACGAATACGTTATAAAGTAAAATACTAAGAATTTTCTCAATCAAATTCCAGAACCGTTTACTCATACGTTTCCGAGATATTAATGTTCAAAGTGTGATATATTAATTAATCAGTTCCACAATGTGATAGTGCGTGAGTGGCGCACGCGTATCATTCATAATCCCCCCTTTGCACCCTTCCCCCACCGCATTCATCCTCATCACTGCGAAGGCCGAGGTACTACCTTAAACTTGTTGAGAGTAATGCGAACGTAGAAATTTCGCAAAGGTTGTCGATGTACGGATGAGTAAAACCTTCTCTCCAAATTTCTTTCCAGTAAAAAGAATCCCTCTGGTTTTTCATCGTTTGCTTTCCTCCAAAAAGTATATTCTTTCCTTTCTTATTTACTAATTACTTCGCGGCCAGTGAGAGCTTCGGGACGCTTTGAAACCGCTTCTGTAGGAACATTTCTCAACAGTCCAGCAGTGCGTACACATCACCGGCGCTTCACGATTTTTATATTCTTCGTTAATACACCCGACTTCTTCGCTCTTTCGGTTTCTTGTTTATAAAGTGTGTTCAAACTTGTTCGATAATATTACGAAAATAATGAAGTAATTATCAACTTAATTTTAATAATCTTGGAGTGGGGAGTCCGCCGATTTATGACAGTAAAGGGTGTTTAATTTTTTTTATCGGTAAAAAAAAAATCGTATTAAAAATCCCATAAGTTTGATTGTTAATAACAATGTTCCGATCATATGAAAAAATCACCAGATCTGAATACCAAAAATTGTAGGAGTTTTTTTTTTTAAATAGAAAACATTGAAAAGAACTATGTTAATCCTACAATTTGTTGTATTCGAATGTGAAATTTTTGTTAACATAATCAAAGCACCGTCACTAATGATTCATTTAATAGAATTTTTTGTCCAATTTTTTTGAACCAATAAACAAGAATTATTTATTGAAATAGGACTCTTACCCCATTAAATTATCTTAAAAAAATAACAATGTTTATCTAAAAAAAAAATGTCAAGCATTACATACGCTTAAAGGTGTTTAAAAGTAAATTCCCAAAATTCGTAATGAACATTTCAGTAAATACAAAACACAAGTAAAATTCTTACAACTCGGAAACCTTCGGAATCCTATCCAATTGTAAATCATTGGCCAACGAGGTCATAACCCAAGCTGATAAACACATAGATATAAATTTGTATAAATTGTTCCAATTAATGCAACAGGAAGACGATTAAGTCGGTCGTTGAATATACTCCATCGTTATAACAATATTAGGAAAATATAAAGAAAAAATCAGTTCTTAATACATCGTAAGACCGAGAATATCGAAGATAAAAGTTGCCGTGTTAACCGAAAATCTCCCAAGTGTTATTCAGTTTCAAGCTGAGCTCGGTGGGGCCACCGCTTGCTTCTCTTATCGGGTGTTATTGACTTACATAGCCGCTGATAGCGTACGAATGAATATCATGAATATTATTATACTTGTGATTCTTAAATAAACCAACTCGCCGTTGCGAGTGGAATCATCGATGAAAACGGTTACACGTGGTCGAGCGGAAGGCACGATATCTTAAGTGCTCCGTCTTATTATTATTTTTTTTTAACTATTAAGTTTGTGTTTTAGTTGTGCTAGTTTTTTTTTTCAAATAAATAATTGAACTCAAAGTGTGCCAGTGATCCGCGACTCGAGAAGAGAATCTGTTGATTCATTGAGAATTCTTCAAGTGTGATAAAAGTGAGGATGGCTCTGACACTCCGACTCTCAGCGATCGTACGACTGGTAATTACCAATATACTCAAATGTTTCGTTGCTGTTACTTGAATATATAGGATAATTTTAAAGCAAAAGCAACGAGCGGGTGGTTGATGAAACCACTTGGCTTTTGACTGTTGGTGTGAAACGTGCTCTTCATTCGAGCAGCTCATTTTATCTGCCGTCAGGGTAAAGGTGTCTGTACACCGAATCATCGGTTTCTATCCTTCAGTTCCATAAGGCACGGAACAATCGTGCCGTTCAAGCTGTCGGATATCGGCGAGGGCATCCGAGAGGTGGCGATCAAAGAATGGCAAGTTAATCGATGAATTAAGTTTGTTAATTAATCAATATCAAACTTCATTTTTCTATTATTTAGTTGAGTTAACAATATTTGTATTGTGAATAAATTTGACAATTAGGGTGACTCTTAAGGTTATGCGACATACCACGGTCGGTATCAAAAACTGTAATTCTATTTTTTCAAAGGTATTCGAAGTTTCTGAAGAAAAATTAATTAAAGATAACTTTGCTCATCCGTTACGCAGTTTTACGTAATTAACTTTTATTGCGAACCTTTCGGCACTCTTGAAAAAAATGGGATTACAGTTTTTAATACCGACTGGAGTTGAAACTGGCGAGGGGAAAGGGAATTATAACATCTTAAGACACTCGTAAGAGTCCAGAGAGCGAATATTTTTATGTAATTCAGGGATCTTCGATATATCAAATAAAATTGATGATTAGGGTGACTCTTAAGGTTATACGACATACCACGGTCAGTATCAAAAACTTTAATTCTATTTTTTTCAAAGGTATTCGAAATTTCTGAAGAAAAATAAATTAAGGATGACTTTGCTCATTCGTTACGCAGTTTTATCTAATTAACTTTTATTGAAAACCTTTCGGCACTCTTGAAAAAAATGGGATTACAGTTTTTAATACCAATTGGGGTTGAAAGTGGCGAAGGGAAGGGGGATTATTACACCTTAAGACACTTGTAAGAGGCCTGGGAGTGAATATTTGAATATAATTCAATAAATTGACATTTTGTTTATTATTCAAAATCTCCATATCTATTTAATTAATTACTTTATGTCCTGCAATACTTTTTGTAAAACATTCGTTTTGTTATTAATACAAGTATGGTAAATAAAATTAATTTTTTAAAATAAATTACCGATAAGAATTGTGTATCAAGGGGAGGTTCGAGTCGCGTGATCCATGTTCCTAAAATCTGCAAGTGCTCTCCAAGTTTTGCAAAAATCTGGATTCTAGAAAAATGTGTTGAAAGTGAGGTGAACTTGGTATATCGTTGCTCACTGAAATGATTAAAAAATGTTTACAGGTTCGTCTCACCGGGTGACAAGGTAGCTCAGTTCGACCAGATATGCGAAGTTCAGAGCGATAAAGCGTCGGTGACGATCACCAGCCGTTACGACGGTCACGTCAAAGCATTGCACTACAAAGTTGATGAATTGGCTCTGGTTGGCGATCCACTGGTGGATATAGAGCTCGAGGATGACGTACCAGGAGTCATGAACGACAATCAAATAAGAACGGAAGCCGGTGAGAATTTAGCCGCAACGTCAATGCCGAATGTACACCTGGACGCGGCCCACAAATCCGTTGAAAGAAAAATCGGCGTTGAATCGACGGAAAAGATCCTGTCAACGCCCGCAGTTCGAAGAATAGCATGGGAAAATAATGTTGATCTCAAAGATGTCCCGGCTACTGGTAAGGATGGACGGGTTCTCAAGGAAGATATATTGTCCCATCTGGAAAAGAAATCAGGCGATCAAAAGAAATCAACTGATGTTAGTTCACAAGGAGGTACCATCGCCAATGTTACAAGCAGTGGTAGCCAAACTGTGCCATTGAAGGGTTTCCAGAAACATATGTGGAAATCGATGACTGAATCACTCGTAAGTAATCAAATCTCAAGCATTTTATTCATAAAAATTCAATACATTCAAATTGAATAATAGTTAAATCTAATTGAAGTTAACAAGAAAGTTTTTTTTTTTCATCAAATTGTTATAACTTAATATTCGTATAAACTTAACAGTAATTAATTATACATTTTTTTATTATACACTTAAGACGATGTGTTACATGTCGTCTTTCACCCTAAAATCGCTATGCGTGTGTTGAGGGACAACAGAATTTTTCCATCGCGAATTTCTCCGCCACGACTAATCTTTCGAATAAATAATGACAACGATCAACTATAGAATTGTAAGAAGCAGTTTATAGTTCTCCTCTTTTATTCGACAGATCAATCATCGCAGAGAAATTTGCATTGCAGTTTTTGTGACCGACCGACGGGTACCGCATCACCTTAAGACAATGCGCTATATGTCGTATGCCTCTCTCACATCGATATAATATATAATTTCTCCGCTATAATTGATCCGCGGGATAACAAAAGCGAACTGGTTAGATTCTGAGACGCAATTTGCCGTCTCTTCTTGTATCCGAAAGATCAATCGTAACGGAGAAATTTGCATTACAGTTTTTCTTACCGACCGAGGACTGGCACATCGACGATTCGACCGATCTTCGGAAATTGTAATCGGTAACAGAAACTGTAATCCAATTAATTCAGAGTTAGTCAATATTTTCGGCAAAAGCAAATTCGATCTCGCTTCATATCTGTCTACTCAGAAGTAAAACCGAATTTGTTTTTTTTTTTTTTAACATTCATCGTCTCTAAGTAGATTGCATCACATTTTTCGTTACCGATTACAGTTTCTCAAGGTCTGTCGCATCATTGCAAGGTGACGTAGTACTATTCAATCGGTAATAAAAACTGTAATGCAACTTTCTTTGGTAACATTGATCGTTTGAATTAAAAAGAGGAGAACGGTGAACTGCGTCTTACAATATTACAGTTCGCTGCTCTTATTTTTCATCCTAAAGATCAATATTGGCAGCGAAATTCCCGATGAGAAAATTCTGCTGTCTTTCTCGCACTTATGGCGATCTGAGGAAGAAAAACACATAACGCATCCTCTTAAATTGAAGAAAAATGAGCACAATAATAAAAATTTATACAATTTTTAATAACTTATTCTTTTTCAGAGCATACCTCATTTTGTTTATAGCGATGAATGCGACGTTACGAAGCTTGGTATTTACAGAAACCAAGTACGAGGTTTTATGAAGGAACAGGGAATTGCATTGAGTTTTATGCCCTTTTTTATCAAAGCCGCATCCAAGGCGCTCCATGAATTTCCTCAATTAAACGCGTGGATTGACGTAAACTCCCAGAGCTTACAGGTATTTCAACAACACAATATTAGTCTGGCTATGGATACACCCGATGGTTTGGTTGTTCCGAACATCAAGAACGTTCAGGATCTGAGCATCGTACAAATTGCAAAACAATTGAACAGACTTCAGGAATTTGGAAAAAAGGCGTCGATTCCCTTGAATGATATAACCGGTGGAACATTTTCACTCTCAAATATCGGAGTAGTAAGCATTATTTGAATATTTAAGTTTTATTCAAAGAAATTCTATATAAAAAGTAAATACATTTAAAAATTATTATATTATTACAGATTGGTGGAACATACACGAAGCCAGTGATTCTCTCCCCTCAAATAGTCATCGGTGCAGTCGGAAAGATTCAGAAATTGCCGCGTTTCGATGAGAATGAAAAAGTAATTGCCGTAGATATTCTCTCAGTAAGTTGGGCTGCCGATCATCGAGTAGTGGATGGAGTCACGATGGCAAAGTTCTCCAATCGTTGGAAATACTTTGTTGAAAATCCATCCTATTTAATTCTGTGACTGAAAGAAAAGAAAAGAAAAGTATTAAAATCTTTTAAAATCCACATGTTAAACCGTTTGCATTGTGTATTGTGATTTTCATTTAAAGGAACAATAGATTTTAAATAAAAGTAAATACAGAAGAAACACTGACATATTTTTCTTTTACCCGCTTATTTATTTACACTTATATTCATTTGTATTTTCTTCCATTCGCAATATTCACTCGCGAGTGAAATAGTGTCTGTGTGTGTGTGTGTGTTTTACTTCTTTTAGTGTGTATCAGTTTTTCCAATCAACACGGTACTACGTTAATTACTTTTAATTATTAGATATACAAATAATTGAAAACGTATAGTCAGTCTGTTTAGCTGTAGTAGAAGTAGAAACAACGTATTTTTATACGTGGTCCGTCGATATTGTATGTACATTTTTATTTTCTTTCTATTTTTATTTCCAATCGAACCATTTCTTACGTTCTCACTCTCGCGGTTATAATCGAAATATCATAAATTCTCAAATTTCAGCAGTGTAACTCATCCATTTTTTTTCTCATAAGTGTATTAATCACTTAGCAACGTGACTGTACGTCGTTTACCGTGCATTTACTCACGTCGCAATATCCATTCCGAATTTTATACGCGACTGCACAAAGTATCATCGCTAAATACAAATGTACGATAACTTATTGAATTTTAACGAAGAAATATCACCGAGCATTCTCGCATTAATGGTAAAGAGAATACATAATAATAAATATACGTAATAGACATACACAGTCGGACTCCATATAAATGTTAAAGAATTCTCACTCGCAATCTCTTTCCAGTATGACTAGGGATCTAAATTGAAACATCATTTACAATTCGCGGAGAGTCGCGGTAATCAACGACTCCGATGTAACACGAGTTTGTCTATTGCTTCACCGATTTCTATCTTAATCTTTTAGACTTAACTATAATCGCGACAGGCGTGAATATCCTATAAAGGGTAAACTTTGCTATTTCTTTCTTTCTTCTTTTTTTGCTTTTCCTTTCTCTTTATAGAATATAACGACGATTACATTGTTCATTCATGTATCTATATCACTCGACGTTATCTTGAGTTAATAATATATGCTAGAGAATAAGTTTTCATGGAAAAAACGGCACGTTGAAAAATTCTCGTTACTAAATATCAAAGTGCGTTACGAGGTTTGTCGTTAACAATTTCACTGGTGCAACGTTGGACGAAGACAATTCTTTCATAGAATATTCTTAATATTTTACGTCACCGATTTCTCGTGAAAATCAACGAATAGATTCCTTTTCCAATTTGGACAGTCCCTCGTTTTTACGGATCCCAACCGTACATAGATTAATCCTTGTACAAATTGTATATTTATTATTCGTGTATGCGTACCGTACACAGAGAAATCCTTGTACAAAGTGTATAAATATTTGTACAGAGATTGTTCCGTGTGCGGTTGGGATCTGTAGAAACGAAGTACTGCTCCCAATTTGTTGCTCTTAATACATGAATTTGTGAATTGGGATAAATTTTGTTGAAATGTTCTTGTAAATCGTTGAAAAGCTGGAGAATATTGCTTTTCAATAATTTTAACTTGCTCGAGAGATGCTTTTTCTTACCAAAAAAGTACAAATTTTACTGAGGGACAAGATAAAAAAATATCCAATCCCGATATCCATTTGTAAAAGAAGTTATCACGAAAAAAAAAAAAAGCAATTTTTGGAGAGTCATGAGATAATGAAAGATCGATTTAATAAAAAATATGGGAATCACAATACTTTTGATGTAAAATATCTCACGAGTTATCGGTGACTCACAAAAGGCGTAAAATTCATGCGTTGCGTGCATCAGTGAATCTGTTTAAACCGCAACAGCGTTAATTCAGACTATCATGGTCACATTGTGATATAAAGTTTATTCCGAAGAGAAGCGTAAGAATTTCATCAATATTAGTCTTATAGCTTTGCCTCCTTTTTGATCCGAGCGACATTGAAAATATTTAGGTACCGCCGTAATCGAGAAATCTACAGTGATTGGTATATCGTATTACCATAAGGAAGGAGACAGTGCGATACTTATAGTGCACTTATTATTCATCCTACGATTACGAATTTGTTGCCTGAGAATGAAAAAAAATATTTAATACAACGAAGAATAACGATAACAAACAATATATGTGCGAAAATAAGATAAAAGTAATATTATTTTAATGGCAGTTTACGCAATTGTCTACGATCCTCGTGCACGTGTTTCAAACATTTCTAAACTTCACTCTGAGAAATGCTTGATAAATTCTTCAATTTCGCGTGTTGTGATTAACGATACAAAAATAAATATAAAAAGTTTCGTGTTCTAATGTCAAGTTAAATAAAGAATAATATCGATACATATAATTGTTTTTCTTTTTTGAATCACGTACGCGATTCAACGTCTAATAATAATGCAAGTGAATATCAATAAAAAATATTTTAACAAATTAAGAAAAATCAATGATATTGAGGAAATGAGAGAAAAAAAAAAGACGAAAGAAAAAACACTTGAAAGCCATAACATCTGTGTCTCTAAATTATTGTAACCAGTCATAAAGTATCTATACCGTTGATAACAGTGCGATACGTGTATAACATTATATTCAGTAAAAGTACGGCACATAGAAGAATATTTTTTTTTCTTTCTTTTCTACGTCTTAATCGAATAACTATATCATATAAATTCTTGTGTGTATAATGTATTTGTAATATATTTTGTATTTTTTGTATTTTTTTTCTTTTCTTTTGTTAATATGCATGTATATCGTTAATAAATATTATTTTGTTTCTGGCACATTGTCAGCTAGCACGATCAAAGAGAACGAACCAGTTTAACGTCATACGACGTACATTATCTTATTATTTTCTTTCTTTTTTTTACACACAATTGTGCTTAGGAAAAGAAGAAATGTGCGTACTTTATTAAAACTGAAAAGGTTATCAATGAAAATAATGAAATCTCTTCTCTAATAACAAAAAATGCCATTTTTTAAGCCAAAATGTTAATCGTATCAACAAACAACTTCACAGCAAGTTTAGCGAAGCTCGTATAAGTTTTCAGACATTAATACTTAAAAAAAAAAACGAGTTATCCGCTGCCTATTGGTCGTGAATCGGACGTATTATAAATAGGATTTGATCTCTTTTCCCGAGGCGCCACTCAAAGGTACATATTTGTGCTTTCTTCGAACGCCTACTGGAACAAAAGATTCAACAAAAGTATTCTACTCAGTCTAGATAAAGAGGTGTGCAGTTTTGTGTGCGTGCATTATGCGTTCCGTAAGTTTGGAGAATGGCGGAGACGGCTCATCGAGGATTTATATTCATTGATGCCGGCTGATCATCATCGATACCACAGCTCCGGTTGCCCGTAAAACAGCGACTGCGTTATTGTGATCGGACTTTGTAAAATCTATTCCATCGACCTCGAGTATTTTGTCGCCTGGACGAAGCGTTCCCTGCGCAGGTCCATCCGGATTAACTTTTGTCACAATGATTCCCTATTGACAGAATGACTGTAAATACTACCGTGTCGTTTTATATTAAAATCAGTAAATTGTCAACATCAATATTTTCTTATTATTTTACAAAAATGACAATCTTTACATTCAAACTTTAGTTTTTATTTGCTTCTATATGATAGCAAAGCTGCCTTATAACTGGGCGAGCGTGTGGACTGCCCACGTCATTGATGCCTGAATCGCGTCTCTTTGTTATTAATCCACCGGATGGATTAGTCATTAACCAGGCATCGTTGACGCTACCATTAGCTAATGCCGGGATCGTGTTTCCTTGTTTTTTAAATGTCGGATTAATCGTTATTTATTAATATTTCTTAATAAATTCGAAATATATTTGAGTTTATTAATTGTTAAACTTAATTGAAATAGCTATTAAAAATCAAATAGTGAGCAAGTAGCATTCAAGACGAGCGAATCCCTTTTAAATTGTGAAAATACTTACCGTTTCGGCACCCGATATTCCACCCGCGATGCTGAATCCGAGACCTGGATTTTTCTTCACTAAAACGGGCAACTGTAAAGAATACATAGAAATATAAAGATAAAATAATATAACCTTTTGATACAACGTCAAATTACCACCGGGGTAAGTTAATATTTAATTACAGCGTTTGAAACGTTAATCGTGTTAAAAGATAAACATTTGACAGCATCAAGCAAAAAACCTGTATCACAAAAGCCACCGTAACGCGTTAATTACATCCGCGTGTTAATAATAGCTTACGATGTTTGCCAGATTATTGAGATGAAACGAATATGATCGACGTGATGGGGAAAAAAGGCTACAGCAGAGCTAGAACGAAAGAGCTATAGCCGATCGACGATGAAACCGTTAAATTCTGACTATGTAGTCATTCTAGTTGTCAATGACATACCACGTTCACGTTTTTGTGCTGTCCGAACATCCATTTGAATCTGGGCTTTCCCTCCGAATTGGCAGTGTCGTTGGACACGGGATTATCAAATTTAGTGATTTCAAGCGCGCTTATATCAGCCAATGGCTCGACACTCATCGATATCGGCGTGCTCCTCGCCGAGTTGCATTCGTTTTGTAATTTCACGGAATTTTTAACAACAATAGGCAACAACGAGAAAACGTTCTCATGCGAGCTTTCCGCAAAATCGTCACGGCTCTCATTACCCACCGTTTTCATAATTGACGAGCTGTACGAGTCGATCGATCCGTTCGGACTGTTACGCGAGTTAACGTCGTCGCACGACAAGTTGCCGTTGTTCATCTGACGTTTTATCGAACGATCGGAAAGTCGCGGCTGCAGCGACAATGGACTTCGATACTTCTTGCCGGTGATCGGCGAGGTCGGTATATTCGCCGGACTCAGTTGACGCGATCTCTCGTAATCGTCGAGCGACGAGTACGCGCATTTCTCTGCTGAATCGTTGTCCGAACTCGAGCCTTCGAGGTTCTTCGCGCGAAGGATCGGTATTCTGCTTGGTTTTGCCAGACGTTCGGAATCGAGAATTATCTCGGAACTGTAGGTTTCCGTAGGTGTGAACGTGCGACTCGTGTCCACCGTATCGAAGGACGCTCGACTTCCGTTGTCGAGTGAATTTCGCTGGAGAATCTCGCAATCGTTCGCAACAAATACGCGAGGAGAGTCGTCGTTCGGATTGTGCAGCGGGGGAGTTGATTTTGTGTTTTGCAGATGTGGATGAGACGAATGAGAAATGCTGTCGTGATTGGCTCCCACCACCGGTAATGACGACGATGAAGTGTCCGATCGTGGAACTGAAAGAGATTATAAATCAATCAATTTCATCAGGCTATAAGGAACAATTTCCATTGGCAAGAGCTTCGTAATCTTCTAATCCAAAAATACCCCGTTTAGAGAATCTTACATTGAAACCAATTGAAAGTTAACAATAGTTTATTACGATACATGGGAATCTAACATGATTTGTAGTAATACCATCATGTACAATGCATTGTCAAAATTAACAACACATAACATATTGATGACAATTTGTTATCAATATTCATGATACTCCAAATACAGAAATTCAATAATGTTGTGAATTGTAGCTCGTCAGCTTCAAATATTTTTAATTGTGATACGAAGTTTTCTCCGTCGATTTAATCACTTTTTCTTTCGATCCTCTCCACGTGAATATACTCTCGGTGAATCTTTTAAGTTTTTTTCAACGAACCTTTCAGAAAATTCTGTGTTTCTTTCAAGTCTATGTATCTCAAAGACTATAAAGTCACACGAACAAAAATATCTCACCACAGAAGTTGTAATATTATATTATCTTTTAAATAAAATATTTCCAAATAATTGTATCGATTTGATAACGTTCATATTTGTCGAAGTAGCAACGATTGACGTTGCCGAATAGAAAAATAAAAATAATGCGAAATCGTACGAATCTGTGACAATTATCTTGCTGAAATCTTTTTTATTCCAGGATACGATAAATTACTATGCATTTACATGGTAAAACTAACAATTTAAAGTACAAGTAATATAATTTCCCGGGAATAAAACATTTTCAACGATGCAAGTTTCTCAAAAAGAAAAATGCGTTTTATATTTTTTACGCAAGATTAACGTTATCAGGTCGATACAACCTTTGTGAGAAAATTAATTAACAAAGGTGATACAAAACGACATTTTTCTGTGACTTGTAACTTTCAAGATACATTGACTTGAAAGTGACCACCGGCTGGAGAATTTGGGGAAGTGTGTAGAATGATAGTGACGATGGCCTGCTGAAGCATCTAACAGACAAAGTATATGGTGATCACCGGGGATTGAACCCAGATTATTCTGCTACTGAGTAAGAACGCTAACCACTGCACTGATGTCACCTATATATTTTTCTCATTCGAATCGTCTACTTATACGCAAGCCAAACATCGTTAATTGAAAAAAAAAATACATTTTCTGAAATGTTTAATTCAAAAACATTTTTAAAATGCATTGAGAGTACCCTCGAGTGATATTAAAATGTTATTAATTATGAGACAGTTCTGAGAGGATAAAAAAACAAAAGGGCTGAGGTAATAGAGAATGCCTTATATATACGTATTCGATCAGAAACTTGGCAAGAACTTTATTGTCTGACTACTTGGATAGCACAGACAGTGAATTAGTAAAAAGCTTAATGATAACAAATGTTGACCTTCTTGATGTTGACTTAAAAAATCTCGTATTTCGATAAATGTATTGTCAATAATCTTACCGTGATTAAATTGTTGGAAGAGGGCAGCTTTTTTCGAAAAAGCAGCGGCGATATGATAGGGCGGTGGTGCCGGTGGAACTTCATTGACTTTGTTTGTTTGAACGTTGCTTCTGTCCAACAGTCTCGAGTTTGGTGAAACGTTTTTATACGGTTCGGTGAATTTCTCCGATTCGACGATCTTGGCCGTGTTTGTTTTCGAATACTCGTCGGGTTTCCAGGTGGAATTTACGTAGTCCGCGATTGTAGGTGGCCTTGTCAAATATTCCGTAGTCGGATTTCGAACACATTTGGCTTCACGAATCTCGGGACTCATTTCTTTTGCGATAACCGTACGATTCGCATCGTCGTTCGAGGCCTCGGTATCGATGGTTAACGTATCTGGGCCATGAGAGCTGTTATTGTTGTAACATTTTTCGGGATGATGTTCGGCAGTCGTGGAAGATACGTAGGAAGAGTTCTGTGAAAAATCAATATCGTTGTTCAAAAGCGAAAGATAATTTTTCCCTAAAAGATCGAGAGTGCAATTTTGCTACAAACAAAAAACTTTTGTTAATTTTTTATAAATACTTAAGATTCTCTTTAAGATTATATAAATAAATGAAAACTATAATCCGCTGATGTATTCTACTGACAAAAAATTGATTAATTTTACGGATTATATTTGATGAAACGAAAAATTGATTATCATCGATGGCTGACGATTTTTTAATTCTCGTATTTCCTCAAACAAGTTCGATAAATTTTAAGTCAGCTTGTTCGTTTACCTTATTGCTTGTAGTTTGCGGTAGGCACGTCCCAGTAATAGAAGCAACGCCGAGAATAGGTGTCGCTTTCGCAACGACAGCTTCTTTAATCATAGTCTCACGTTCAGCTTGGACCTGAAACAATGTGGGGCGAGGGTGGTTGTGTGGTTATTTTTTCGTTCTTTCAACATGTGCCCTTTTAACGGAAGAGTGAATCCAATCAATTAACGAACCCTCTGATCGTGCGCAGTCTGATGATGAAGGTTGCGGGCGTGTCTAGCAAGGTTTCGCAACTCTTTAGGATACGGGGTAGGTGCTCGATGGAGTTGTCTGGGTACCTCGGATTCCACTTCAGCGGCAAAACATATTCTCCTTCCAGTTCCAACTATCGAGCCGGAAATGGGACCCACTGCCTGCTCCATTTCTAAACTCAACCAACACACGTATTCCATTATTGATCGGCGGTCAGGCGCGCACGATGTGTTATGCTTTCGTCTACCGATTCGATTACTATAATAACGTTATGCGTCGTCGCGACTCCCTCGCGTGATGTACATTACCATTTCATTCCTCATCCTCCTCGTTCTCCTCTGCGCAGCGTGAGCACACGAAATATAATACGATTGTTTATCGAATAGCATTTGATCAATGTGCTCATTAATTAATTGAAGAAAAAAAAGTTTTATTCATTCGAACAACCAATTATTATCTTAAATCCTTATTTGAATTAGCAATTTTTGTTTTATTTCAATATTGTCCAGTGCTGGCAATGCCTGAGTCATTACTTGTATTGAAAACATTTGTAAAATACCCAACAAAAAATGTGATACTTGTAATTTAGTTGTAAGTCATATTAATTTGCCAGCTAGATTATTCTATCGAGACAAACAGTGTTTAAACACTTAATATCTTTCTATGTACGACAAAAATCGACGAATAGAAATAATACGAAAAAGTTGAAGTTAGAAACATGAATAATAGGATTGAACTTACGCTCAAGTTCCTGGCGTTGCTTCTGCGGTAGCATGAAACAACTGAGAACCATCATATCTTCTTCCGTGTTGAATTCTTGTTGAAGAGGAACTAACGGTTGGCTCTGATTGTCGCTGAGCCAGAGAGCTTTCAAGTTTGTAAGATTCAGCATCGAAACCGGCAAGAATTGTATGCAATTGTTAACAAGATTTAGAACTCTGAGTGACGACAGGTGACCCAATTCCGGTGGTACACCGGAGAGATTGTTCGAACGCAACGATAGAAGCGATAGCGCTGTGCAACTTCCGATTTCGGGCGGAAGGCAACGAAGATAATTATTGTCAGCGTTCAAGCAGTGTAGCTTACGCAACAGTCCAATAGAGGATGGCAGGTACTCAAGAAAATTCTTAGTAACTATAAGCTCCTCCAAACTTGACATCTGTCCGATGTCGACTGGCAGTGAGTTTAATTGATTGTCGTCGATCTTCAGCGTGACTATCGTGCGTAAGTAGCAGAGCGAATCCGGGAGCTGATAGATCTCGTTTGACGAAAAATTCATAATGGATATGTCGCGCCAGCCCTGAATCTCCGCTGGCACAAGATGCACCGCGTTCATCGTGCAATCAAAGTGATTTAGTCGGTAAAGCTGCTCTATATTAACTGGTATTCGACGTATGTCGTTACCGTCTATCCACAACTCCGTCAGATTCGTCAGATCACCGACGACTTCGGGCTAAAACATTTTTACAATTGTCTCTATTGAAAATTTCGCAAAACTGTAATACAAGTTTTATTTTATATTATCAACGTTTTAGCAGACATTTTAAAAGTAATTAATCACATTTAACATTTTTTTTTTATTTTCACAGGCAAGTATGAATGCAAAAATGATTTGAATCAATCTTTATCTACGATACATTCTATCTTTGATCGAGAATGTTACGTACCAACTCGGTGAAGTCGTTATTCCCGATATCCAACCTCTGCAAGTTGACCAATCGACTCATGCTCTTCGGAAGCGTCATCATATTATTTTCTCGAAGTTCGAGTGTTCTCAGCGCCGAGAGACGCCCGAAATTAGCTGGCAAATATTCTATGTAAGCATCATTTATGTACAATTCACGCAATCCGGCTATGTGCGTTATCGCGTCTGGGAAACGCTCGAACGGATTGACACTAATATCGATAGAACGTAGGTTCTTGCATTCTTTTATACTATCCGGCAATTCCTTTATACCTGAAAGCGTGGAAAATCAAATTTTTTATAATTAAATCATAGCGAGACAAAAAAAAGTTTACGACTAAAAGCTCGTTACCTTTTACATTTTCTACAAAAATGATTGCACCGTTACAAGATATCTAAAAAATCACAGGGATGTGACGTTTTTATTATTTTCTTTGCAACCGTTGTAACGTCAAGATCTAATTTTTTTAACTTCACAAAAAATTGCTCGATACGGTAAATTAATACAAATTGTCTCAGAAAATTGTTTCATTCTTACCGAATATTTACCAGCGTGACCACACAAAAAACGTTTAATATTAGCTCAACGGTGCAATAAAGTTGATAAAAATAATTTTTTAATTGTTAAAATCATTGCAAATCAGAAAAAAAAACAACAATTTACTAACTGTTTTTACTAAGATCCAGATGTTCCAGATTTATGAGCGATGCTATGGCGGGTGGTAACGTCGTAACTTCATTGTCGCTAAGCGATAGTACACGAAGTTCGTGGCATTGAAATAACGGCCTAGGTAAATCCTTTATCTGTGCAACAAAGAAATTCAAAAATCATTATCGTCCTCTTCTCAAGACTTTTCAAATTTCTCTGCGGTAGCTGCTCGTATCGAAAGACATTTACTCTGTTAGCGTCGAGGTAAAGCTTCTCCAATGTTCGTTCGTAGATGAACACATCCGGCGGTACGTCGTACAGATTACAGTGATTCAATTGTAACTCGCATATATCTTCTTCCTGAGCTCTCAGGCATGCGGTGCACTGCCACCAAGAACTACCCATTTCAGGCTTAACTGTATAAAAAAAAAAATATAATAAAACAAAATAATTTAAGATAAAAATATGTAATATTTCAATCTTATAAGATAAACGCAATCTCCCAAGTCATTAAGAACAATTTGAAGTTGTTTAACGAGAAGCTTAAACTGTTACTTTGTCTTTGCGTAAACGAATCTTCAAATATTCGTAAACGACAATATTTTGTCAGTTAAGTTAATTTAAAAAAATGATGACTCCTACGAATGTAGAATAATCGTTGATAAAATTAAATAATCATTGAATATCTTTGAAATTTTATACATCGACAAGAATTTTATATCAGAAATTATTAAACAGAGTTAAAATAGGGAAATAGGTTTTCAAAGAATTCTAACAGAGCGATTAAGTTAAAAACGTGCAAACCTTTATCCGTCAGGAGTGATCCATCAACAGCATCTATTATCGAATTACAAATCACGACGGTTTGTTGTCACGATAATAATAAATCGATATAGCACACGTTATCGTAACGTCGATTAAATTCTTCGTCGATATTACAAGACGAGAGAGAAATACGCGCTCCCTAATCTACCATTGTCACTGGGTAATCACGTTTTCTTCGAGTTGGTCTCGCGATCCCGATGATTCCTAGTATCATTTTAAATATCGAGGTGCCCGATGATACCTCGGAGAAACGCGAAACGAATGAATATAACGAGATACTCGAACGAAACGATCGTCGACACTCACGTCAACGATTTATTTTCGGGCATATGCCGATGATCCGCGTGTGTATAATCGTTTTTTCAAAGCATTTCGTTACCAATGAACAGCATTTAAGTAATCACACAGTATCGAGAAGGCTTTCAACGATGACAAGCCGGCGCGACGCGAAGCATCGTCGTCGTCTCGCGTGTCACAACCATAACGATCTTTGAAGGAGATGCAAGTGAATTTAAGAATTACTTATTTCAAATGGCACATTATAGATAATAAGAGAGAAAAAAATGAAGATACATTCGTTAAAGATATTCACGGATCGGTTACTGATCCATCACCGAACGCGAGAGCTGATAAAATGCTCGTTTACACTCCGGCACGTAGATCGTGCATTAATGCTTGAACCTCCATCGCGCGGCCATACTGAATCAACGAGTCACCAATTATTGAATGAACGTGTAGTCTAACTTGCATACTACGCGACGTAATGACGTCAGAGGTAGCGGACGAATTGGAACACACGAGGGCTAGGAACTTGCTGGAAGCGATGATAACTCGAAAATCCGAACACACGAAAGGTTCTGCTCACTTTGGTTAACAACGAAAACAATGTGGGATATATCTATTTTTCTAAATTGTAATTGTAACTTAATTTGAAGTATTTGTGGTCGACGGGTGGGTTGACAATTAATTAAAAATCGGTGATTTCGCTTGTTCGAGGGAACTGTCAAATGACCAGAGTTATATGACGTTACAATACATAGCGAACATTTGACAGTTTTGTAAGTTAAGGTTACGTGACGTACCGCGATCGGTATAAGAAATTGTTTACCTGTTTTTTTTTTTTTTTTTTCAAAGCTACCAAGAGTCTCTTCGGGATAACAGCAAATTAGATATCTTTTTATTTATTTGTTACGCACATTAACATAATTTGTTTTTGTGCCGAAGCATCTTGCTCCCTTGAAAAAAAAGGTAAGTAATGTATGACACCGACTGGGTCCGAGATAGTTCCGAAATCTTACAAAAATATGTTATTGACTGAAACGTTTGTTACTGACTGACTTGGCTGATGTCCACAACATCATCTGATGTGACAAACTCACCCTGAGCAACCCTGAGGTTAGGCATAATCTCTCTCTCACTCGGTCTTTGCAATCCCGCAAGCGCCAAGTCGGTCGGTAACAAACGTTTCAGTCGATAACATTTTTTTCTAAGATTTCGGAATTTTACAGATGAGAGGAAAGCTTTTACACGATGCACAGCACATCAGCGTATTATGTAAAACTCGTTATTTTTTTTTAGAAATCTCTATGCATATTAAAACAAAAGTGATTTGGAAAGGTTTGTTACCGACTGAGTAACTTTCTCACGGGGTGTTAACCAATGTCTCGAAGACTCAATCTCTCGAATGACTTTTGACCGACAGGAACGACTGATGCAAATCGTCAAAATGCAATTTGAGAGATTGAGTCTTCGAGACATTGGTTACCACTCCTTATATTTTCGTAATTTTTCTTAATGTTACTAATGATCTCACTATGAAATTCCATCCATTAGATAGTGATTACTTATTTTTAATCAATTATCACAGTAATCCACTCTCAAATGCAATGAAACTGAAGTGTTTCACTTTCTTTCAGAGGAAACTTGTGCAGTGATTTTCATTATCTACCGTTAGTGTCTCTACAATTTAGCTAATCATCTTTTTTTGAACGGAATGTACCAATACGTTAAGGGGATGCTGGAGTAGATTTTTTACCGACTTTGGTTGGTAAAAATATGCTAACTTCGTAGTCTACGGATATGCCCCACATTGTACAGGACTGTAATATAAATGTAAACGTTTCGACGTCCGGTCGAATTTCGGTTGAAAACGAACAAAAAATTTCATTTTAATATCGTCAAAAAATCGATCACACAAAAGAAATTAACGTAGAGTGTATACCGCGTTCGCGTAGTCTGTCTCTATTCTCATTGTCCTTAAGGAGCCAGATTATATGAACGCGGTCTATACCCTCTACGTTAATTTCTTTTGTGTGATCGACTTTTTGACGATATTTAAATGTTCGAAAAACCTCAAAGAATCGACGTCCGGTCCAGTTTGTCGTATGTGAGTTCCAGAAAGGTTGATATCCTACAAAACTCATTGGATTTTTTAAGGATCAGTCATATACGATTATTATCATTTTTTGGACGTTTTCAACCGAAATTCGAAGCGTTTTTACCGACCAAAATCGGTTGAAAATTCTACTCCAGTATGCGCCCTTAAGCATAAAGCAACATTTATTTATTTAGATAAATCTCGTTTTGATATTTTTCCACGTTTACGTGCTTTCCATTTAAATTTTAATTTTCTCGTTTAATCCAAACGTTTTTATTGTGCAAATAGTTTGTTTTTTTTGGCATAATCTGTATAATCTGTTAAAGTTTGTCGAAGCAGCTAAGGCTCAGGTTCAATAGAGGATTCCTTGCGGCTTGCTTGACTCCGTTGGACTTATTCTCCTTACGTACGATGGCAACAGAATATTTTGCATACAGTAACTAGTAGCAACGGCAACAGGTAGGAGTAGACTCGATGTCTCCTCTTAAGTCGGTCTGTGCGCAGTAGTTAAAGTCCGGTTGTAGTTCGACAACCGCACTTGCCACTACAAAGTACATAACTATGCTCAAAGGGCTTAATTACAATATACACCGTAGACCACTTTATATAATCAACGAATTTAACTTAATTACAATCAGAATATATTATTTTAGAATTGTAGTGCGCTATCGGGTCGGAGGTTTATTCATACGCTCGAAGTACAAGGATTCCTAAACAAATGTATAGAAAATTATAATTAAATTATAGGAAAGTCATTGACACTCTGTTGTCTAACGTTTTTAAAGATATTTTTGTATAAAATATATTTTAAAATAATTTTACCATGAGAAAGGTTGCACCGAGTAGCAAAGTTTTGAGTTTCACATCCATGTCGAGTGGAAATGTTAGCATCAAGGTATAATCCATCGCTTGACGATTCCAATTAAGAGTTATGGATGCCAATGGTCTACAGTCATCGGTAGAAGATATCTGTAGAACGTCGATATATTTAATTGCGATTATTCTTTCAATTATTATTTTTTTCTTTTACAAATATCATTATTAATAATTATTCTCATTGTTGTTATAGATACAGAAATAAAATAAATTGCATAATTGGATGAAAAAGTCTGGTTGAGGAGCATTGTATCGATAATAATTAATTCGAGTGAAGAATAACGTAAAATAAATTTTGATTTATTTATCATTTAATCGTTTGATCAACTTTTTGAAAATGTTTTTAGCATTTCATTGATCCAATTGCGATTTAATTACTCCAACAAGATTGTCCTTTTATTTATTATATACAAAGGACTTACAACAATTATAGAATTGCACAAGAAATATCGAAGATTGTACCTGAAAACGGGTGTTCTTGTACGTACAAGAGCAGAACGTAAAGGGAGCAGAGACTATGCGACACAACGGTTTGTGAGATGAATCATAGACGGTGAATCCAGAAGAGAAGATCGTAAAATCTTGTTCTATGCTACCCACCAGCTCGTTTCCTTCGACCGTCAATTTCTGAAATGAAACATTGACATCATCGGAATTCCAATATTCACAGCTTTTCAAATACATAAAATTTTTATAATGTGTTTATACGATATATCGAAGTAAATAGATATTTAAATAACTTACGTGTAAACATCCCGGTACGCATCCCCATGTCCTAGTTTTCTTGAAGGTAAAAGCCGTCTGACCCGAAGCATCCTGAAGATCAACGGTGAAACCTCTCGAAGATCCAATTATCCGTGTTTCCGCGAGTTCAGTAGCGAGAAACAACGTCTCCGCTCTGGGTACTTTAACTCTATACTTGTAATGATTTCCACTTTTACAATCACCCATAACTGCAATGTCATAAAAATGGTACAAAAATGTTATATTCATGACAAAATCATTGCGTAGTCTATCATTGTTATCTCGATAACGATGGTCGTAGATATTATTGCCCACCGGATTGTCAATTTGATGAAAATGAAATTACGTATATGGACGAGAGGTGCGTATACGTGCTGATTGCGCCAATTTGTGGAACAAGTTAATCGATGACATTTCACAGTATAACTGTACACAGTGAATAGACAAGACTTATCGATTCTGCGAATGATATACGCCAGATAAAGTTGATTGTCAAATTCTACTTTCCATATTATTATATCAAGGATGTTCCCTCGGCGGTTAGTCGTTACTACACGTACCAACTCAACGCAGCAGCGACTCTACACGCGTCAACTGCACTCTGTTCATTCTAAATCGTACCAGGTGTACAGTTGAAGCGCGTAGAGTCGCTGAGTTGGAATCTGTAGAAACGACTTACCGCCGTTCTGTCATTGTAATTTGATGAAATAAACACTGGGATTGAAAAAATATTCTTCATACAAGACAAAGACCCGTGTGGAGAATTAATTAAAGAATATGCTTCGTAAATTATAATTATTGTTGAGTTGAATGCTCAAGAAAAATTACGCACGTGATCTGAGGTCGACGGATTGTTGAATCTCGAGTTGTCTAACACCGAACAAAAACTGAGTGCTGCATATTGGATTCGAAACTGTTCTTGACGTTGAGGCCCAACCCGTTGTATCTATCGGAATTGGTCTACGCTGTGGTTTTCCGAGATCTGTAAATAAAATACGATCAATGTTGAAATATTCCGGTAATCTAATCATTGCGGAGACCCGAATTCTCACCGGTACGCGGTTGCGATGTTATTACACATTGCTTATGATACACTGGTGGTGGATTAAAATCTGTAAGAATAATAATAATATTTCGTTACTTAAAAAATCTATTTTTATTTATTAACACTCACGTTGGTTGTGAAAATTTACTTGTTTGTTCGGTATCGTCGAAATGCAATTGTTCTTCGCAATGCTGTTCGGAAATGGTGGCAATATGAATTTTTGACATCGTGGCGAAACCCTCGTACCGCGACTGTATCCCTTCTATATCGCTGCGCGATGTCTCTGTAAATTATTATCACGGGAACACGCGTAGACGATAAGCGGTATCTATCGACGATAGATATGGCCAATGGCATTCGGTATCGGAGAAAAAATTCGGAAAATATTACGGGTCTTTGCCATCGCGACTCTCAACAGTCGGAGTCAATGACTAATCCCTCAAAGATTACTTTTCCTAATTGGAATCGTCGCATCTTTAAATATTTTTTTGTGAGTATCATTTGTCATGCAATTTTTTATTAAAGTAAAACGATATTAAATTGTTACAATATTTCAAAGGGTTCATAGTCTTTGTACAATTTTACTAAATCACATATCAATTAAAACTATATTAATATATATATATAATATTATAATGTCGATCCTTTATTGCATTAAGAGCGTGAATACAGTCAGTTATTGTCCACCTGGAAATAAATACTTATCGATTTATATCGCATTTAAAAGGAAAATATATTTTATATATATATTGCTATAAAAAATGATATATTTTAAATATATTTATTTTTCTCTAAAAAGCTATATAAATCGATAAGTATTTATTTCCAGGAGGAAAATAACTGACTGTATTCACGCTTTTTATGCAATAAAGGATCGATATACACCCCTCGAAGCTTGTTGTTGTTTTCTTAGGTCAAGAGGGCAACCACCCCATTAAACCTACAATTTCAAAACAAAAACTAAAAGATGTTGTTCAAAAGGGTTGAACGGAGCAGCTATTCGCAAGATTAATTTCTAACTCTCGTTTATTATTCAAACAAGGGGATAATTAATTTATTCTCGTTAATATTTATCTCGTAGGCTCTAGGGTGGATTCTCTTAGGAGGAGAATTCGAACGGTCAAGAGAATCCGTGGTGCGTGTTCAGGATATCTTATGCACAGTTTTCATATCGTTTTTCATTGTGAGGTTTGGCGGGTTCGGTATCGCAGGCACACCCCGCGACGTGCCGTCGATGGGATGTCCCATCGCGCCATCGTCAACCCCCTGCGACACCCCCCGCTCGTTCTCGTCGCTTCTTACTTGTTGCTGCGTCGGAAAAATGACATGCGCCGTTCTATCGATCGCCGCACCGACTATATAAGCTTTCGCACTTGAAGGTGGTAGTATGCAGAACGAATCGCGAGACGCAGCAACCGACTCGACACGTAATTTACTGAAAAACGATATTGAGAGCGTCAAACAAGCGGGCTCGTTTTTACGATTTTCAAACGTATCGACGTCGAGTTACGAGTCATTCTGAATACCGCGTTGATGAGGGAGGATTAAAATCAGGTAAGTTACGATTATTGTCATTGTATTTGACGACCTTGTTTGATCTACTTCGCGTAATTTCGTGGAGAACGTGCCGGGGATGGGCGAGTTGAATATTTTCCCCTTAAGATTTGTTTTTTTTTTTTTTCTTAATTAAATTTTTGATTCAAACGATGATTTTTCGATCGGTTCATTGAATTAATTTAGCATCTTGATAAAGCGGTTTTGTTTCAACTACGACGAACAGAATGCAACATCTGTTAGCTCGGAGTCGCGACCTATCGTATTTATATAAAGACCGAAAAGATCGCAAATGTCAAACGTGCATTGACCATCGTGTATCGTACTCACTGTCTATAGTCTATGCCATTTTTGCGTGTAATGACGTTTGTTGCAACGCGTGGAATATTAAAGTTGCTTGGTTGATGGACCCGGTAGAATAACAAAATTTAATCATGAATGTCGATTTTTAAAAATACAGATGAAAGTTCGTTTTTTTAAAGTAAAATAAATATTTTTCTTGCTCATAAATAAAGATTTTGTTTATAAAAACAAGTTTTCAATCTTTCATATTAAATATTTTATCGTAGAATTGATTTGGATCGTTTAAATTTTGAGGAAACTGATTATTTATTGTGATTATAATCTGAAATAACTATTCAGTTATTAAAAAAAAATAATAAATTATACAACATTTATAGATGTTCAGGAAACTTTATATCAGCTACGATGAGATCTATCATTATCATACCTATTATCGTTCCTAAAATTGACATTGAAAATTCTTTTAAAATTGTTTATAACATTTTATCAAGTTTAGTAACAGAGTAATTGCATTTATTTCTTCTTCTTCTTTAATTGAAATTTTTATGTAGGCACTCCCATAATAGTAAAACTCTGAATTACATTCACTGAGTTTTATTATCTTTTAAGCACGCTTTATATACGTAAGACGATTTAGGAAAAGTTTTTGGACTACTTTTTGACCTACATTTTGTGGAAAACTTGTTGAATCATCACTTTGGATCATTAACTCAAAGATTGAGGTAATAAGGCGAAGAGCAGACTCTTTAATCAGTGAATACACCTACAAATGCATCTGAAAAATAAAATAAAAACGATTTAAACAATTTCTGTATGAAAATTAATTTGTCGATTCATATTATTAATTCTTTGGGTTGAATCTGTGCACCCGTGAGTCGATACGCTATAGGCATAGACACAATTATACCACAGAAGAAGTTGGTTAATGAAATGGTAAATGAAATTGAACGCACAAGTATACGTAACTTTATGTAACAGTTTATTAAATTTGATAATATTTGTAACTCTGAATAGGTCACGCCCGCGGTGAAACGCCCAAGCTTTATCGGATCGTTAGCATTAAAATAAAATAACATTTATCCAGTGTAAATTCTACTGTTATTTAAACTAAATGTTATTGAATTGATAAAAACCTCTCGCGTTTATTCGAATTAATAATTCCACGATAGACGAGACATCATTCCGTGCTTCTTAAGATTTATATTTAAAAAGTAATTCCAAAAACGTTCGCATCGTTCAAAACGAAACGAAGGGCTAACAAGTAAACGCCGGTTTTTAAATAACAGGGCGCGTAATGAACTTTAAAAAAAATAATTATTACAATAGGAACGATTACAGAGTTTACTGCGAAGTAATGAACTAAAAATCAAGTTTTCACGTAAAAATTGTTTTTAAAAAATGATAAAACTGTCACAAATTGCGTTTATCACGATAAATCACGTCATCAGCGATACGTGACTATCGATGTATACGGCGTCAAGAAACGATAAAGTGGATACCTCCTTCTTCGACAAGTCGTTGTCAATGTCGTATCGACCTTTGCGAACAAGTGTTTATCAAAGGAGGTGCATGCTTCTTAGTTTTGTATATAGAAAATTACTTTTATCGATCTGCAGACGCATTGGATAAGCGGGGGTATTTTTCGTGCTGTACACAGTCGCTAAAATGTACTGCCAGCAGAGTAATAATATCATATATATAGGTATAGCTTTCTATAGAACTCATTATGGATTTATATATAATTACTTCTGCGTGTTGCATAATTGCGTGCATACTTTTTCTTCTTCTTCTTCTTCTTCTTCTTCTTCTTTTACCGCTACTTCTTGGTCCCTTAGGCAAAGTACTTCCAGAAAGTGATTTTATAGATAATGGCAGGAGTACGAATAAGGTTATTTATACTCAACTGTTATGAGTTAACAAAAGGAAGTGTGTGTCAACGATTTCAATGAAATTTATGTACAGTGTAGAATTAATGGCCGTATAGAAATGGCGATTTATATTTTTACACTCGCTCATATACTTACTTTGAATAGAATTTAAGTTTACTGCGATAACGAAAACGGCTCGTTACATCGATTATCAGATTTTCATGCTATCGATCTAAGTAATCGATTGATTATATAAACATTTGTACAAAATATCATCTCGATAGCTTGAGATTTTTCTGACTCGGGATATCGATACTTTGTTTTCCATAAAACAAAAAAAAATTACAAATTTTATGAAATATAAACGCCTGGACCGATTCGCGTTAAATTTAATCCCAAACCGTGTTTCACGATTGTCCTCTTGTGGATCAAATTTAAGCCCGATATCTCACAAAATTGCGAAAGCTAGAGTCTTAACAACAAAAAATCACACGCATGTACATACGTTTTAGATCATTTTGACTTTATGAGGAAAGAAGAAAAAAATTTACCGTAACAAGTCTTAAACTCAGGATCTTATTACCATCCCCGTTTTCACGTTAAATTTAAATTCTGTAAAAGTTTTAAGTGCTTTTTCACGTGAATCGTGGGTCGTCTGACTTTGCGACTTATACGCGATGAACAATGATATCCCTACGCTGTAAGTAAACTTTATCCAAATCGGTGACCTACAAGCTGTAGAGTTCCCTTCTAAGTCTTCCGATTTACTGCTAATTCCTCATACTTATTCTCAGCTCCGAGTATATTTACGCCGAGCGATATCGATTTCCAATGTAATAATGGCTTCGCATCGATGTACCTCGATGTCTCGTTCATCGAACGTAAAAATTCCAAAGTTTTTTTCATTCTCGACCTGCTCACCCGATAATATAATCAAGAGTTGTATTCAACGGTCGTATAAATTCCAAGGGGTATCGCGTGAATGCCTTTCTCTGGGGTCACAGGATGAAAATGCTGAGGGCTTGTTCGATCCTGGGATTCGTGGTCGTTCTTTTTGCGGCCACGAGTTCCGCTGTGCCGCGTCAAATTGATCAGGAATCATTGAAGAGCGCTCTCGACGCAGTCACCAGGAAGCAGAGATCACTGGATTATGTACCACAGGACTATTATAACGAACTCCGCTCGTTCAAATTTCATCCTGGCGATGTTGCTCCTGATGACAAATTCGAGAGGGAGAGACAGCAAAATCAGAACCTGGACGACGACGATGAAGATCTCGAATTTTTACCAATGGGTAAATCCATTTGTTTAAAAATTTTGAAAATATAACATTTTTTTAATTAAATTTTTTTAATTTAGTGAAAAAAAAAACTTTTTTTTGCAGACAACGGTCAATTGGAGAATATTGGGGGTGGTTATCAGAATTTTAATAACAAGCGTTTGGAAAGGGCCCTCATAGACTATTTGGAAAATCCCCTAAACCAGGTAAACCTATGCCAACCACCATTAACCACCACCAAGAACCATTTAAAAATATATAAATCTAACTTAAAAGTTCTTAAAATGTCTGCAAACTATCTTTCAGAGAGAGAATGCTCCGTCCCCGTTTCGTGAGCGCGAACGAAGCGGAGGTCACAAACGAGGAATAACGAATGAACGTGTCATGCCAAACGACGATAACAAAGAACTTGCTGCCTTGTTCTACAAGGAGTTGCAAAACGGTCCTTCCTACAATACAATGGGTGATGTCGACAATCAGGACTACCTGCTCTCGGACTCTCTACAATCTTATTACGACAGATATCGAACCGAGCAGAACAAACTGGATAGAAATAAGCTTTACGAGTGAGAGTTTTATTTCTTTCTCATCGTCGTTATAAGTCTACAAAAAATATTAACAAAACATTCTATCGGTATACATTATGAAAGAATGCAAAGCAGGACCTTGCATACGCCTTTCGCCATTATTTATTAATATGATTTTTTCAAGTCTTGGGACATTTTGAACGCGTTGACATTGAAAACTGGAAACAAGTTTTTTGTTTTTTGTCACATAGTTTCCTCTATAAGGAAGCAAAAACCAATTTAATACGGATATTTCTATTTATTTACAATGTCGACGATTGGCACGTACCTCGCTTCGATAGTCGAAGTTCATCTATTTAACATAATTAACTATGTATTTAACATATATTCAATGGATTTAATTTTTATTTTTTGCAAACCCTCATTCATCCGCTATCACATATCAGTTGAAACAATGGCGTCGTTTGCCTTTGTGAAAACTTTTACCCGTAGCACGTACCAACCGGTTGGTTATAAAAGGAAACCGATTGGTAATGGAAACCAACTCGTAGATTGCCGATACTATACAAACGCTTGTCGCAACTAGTTGTCGACGCTAGTTGCACTATCCAACGACTTGTGGTGACGATAACACTGCGATTGATTACAGAGGAATCAAGTCGTTGATCTTCGGTACAATTTTTCGCTAACCAATCGAAAATAGTTGGGAATACTATTTCGATTTTGTTTCAATAACTAATTCGCGACACAGCGTATGCTGGAAACGGTTATCGCAATTAATTTTTTTTTTTTTTTCGTGTATGAGAATTTTTAAAATTTATTTACTTATAAAAAGCTATTTAGCTCGGCAGCAAAATATTTGTGGCAGTTGGAGCGGTTACAGAAATTTTTTACAACATTAAAAACACGACAAAGTCCTGATGTATGCATCAATTTTGGCAAAAATTATACCAAAGAGAAGGATTTTTTGGTTTTACACGGATACTAAATTTCAGTTCGATCGATCGAGTAATTTTTGAGATAGAGACTTTTGAATTTAACGAGATCTTAAGATACACATACGTCCGTCGCGTACACTCGCACGCGCACTATTTTTAGTATATTAAAATAAAAAAAACTCGAAAAAAAATTCACCCCTTGATAATCCCTTGCAAAATGGTTGCATCTACGTCTGCAGATCAAATTCGGGTCCAATGCCATGGAGCGAGATATTCGACAAACAAGATTCCACGAGAAATCGTGCCATTCAGAAAAACGACGAAAACCGCAATGACAACGATCTCAACGATCGAGATAACGATCAGGAACCGATGTATCTCTTACCAGCCGAGCGAAGAAATGTCAACGGACGTTATCCTATTGGACAAGAATACGGGGTCCTCCTGAAACGTTATCCTCTATTGACCAAGAGGAGTCCAAAACCTTTGCAGAATGAACGACAAAACGCTGGAGTCATCACCGATCCTAAGGTATTTTTTGTAGAAAGATTTTATTTTTCAACGATCGACAAAATGTTATAATAATAATTATCATGATAATGATGATCATGAAAAACTCGGAGGGATGCAACCATCGTTCATCGCGAATCTAACGATCATCTCCGCCTGTCGGTAATGAGCCGAATGACTAGCAGGATGGATGCAGAATGCAGTTATCCTGTGTCCCTCAGTTTCCTTGAATCACGCGATTCTGAACTGACGCGAATGCTCACCTCCACCGGATTGGAGGGATTGTAAGGAAGAATTATTTAGAAAGACCATTGTATTGATTTTAATATCAATTATTGTCACTTGCCAATTTGGCGTATTCGGTTGCAGTAATTTAGTTGAATTCGAAATTGATAACAAACAACTTCTCGAGCAGTGTGTAGGGTGATTCCCTTGAAATTTACGGGTGATGACCGCACTTGTACACGCTGTTAAGGCACCGATAATACAAGATCAAAATGTCTATAACTGAGTTCTTTCACGTCACAATCACGCACATCGTGATTGTGACGCGTTCACTCGGGTGGGAAGGCTTGGTCGCGAAAAACCGAAGACACGTAATAGACGTTTCGCGGAGGAAGGAGGCAAGACTATATTAATTTTACCGGAGCTCTTTGGCGAGTTCCGTCGGATATTAAAGTTCGCGAAGGACTAACGAATTTTTATTAGACGGTAAGGAGCGCGTAAGATTAATTGCCCTCGATTTTAATGGCATTGTCCTGTAAAATTGTCGAATGTGCAGCAAGAGTTGAACCACGAACCTCGAACTAATGCAGCATCATCGCGTGGTCAGACACTCAGTTTGATCATAGGTGATGGGGCAATTGAAAATTTCGATGTACCGAATGGAATTTATTCTTCAAATATCCGCGTTGGGGTATAATTATGGAAATCCGCTAATCAATTTTGACTTCCTCATGGACGTAGCTTTGCGAACGACGGAATAAAATAATGAGGAAGTAACGTGTAAGATTCTACCGATGCAACTTGTTTTTACCTTTATAGGAGCAGTTCTACCGTATTTTCTACAAACTTGAATCCAATTTTGGAAATAATTAAATAGTTATGATGTTAAAATATACAAAGTCTCATAAAATCAGATGGTTCATAGATATTTTAACGAGAATTGTAATAAACGATGAGCTCTTAAAGCTTGAAACGAGTGTCAAATCTTATTTTCATTGATCAACTGATTTTCAAATCTTTTATTTTTGCGAATAAGAACAACATTTACTGTTACACGATTTATCCTTTAACGTTATCAGTTGTGTGTACAAATTTTTAGTTTATTGTCTCAACATTTTCGAACAATAAAAGCCTGAAACTCGTAGAAATGTGTAGAACAATTGATCTAGAATTAGTTATAACAATTGCGCGGTAAATTTTCTTCGTTCACATCGATTACAGTATACTGAAGCAATAAGATTTTAGAGCACATTTAATTATTGATTTTTCAACCACTAAAATTTCGTTAGGCTTACATTTTTACAATTGCCTTTAAGCAAAGTTACTAAGTAGAACTTTGCACATTGCTTCTTCAATATTTTTAATTTTTACACATAGCCACCTCTATGAAAAAGCCAATATCGATTAACATACTTCCTCGGAGCAATGTACAAGGTTCTACTTTGCATCCTTGTGTTACATTTTTTTTTTTTTTTTACAAATATAATCCGAGTTTAATGTGCGCCTAGATAATTCTGAAAATTGTCAAGAAACTGAATGTATTTTTATGTGTATCGTGAAAGGTTGCAAAAGATCTGGGGGCTCTGTTCGGCAGCCAAACTGTTGAGATAAAGAACAATCACACGCACGATCACCGCGACAATATGCAGCATGTAGCCCACGATCAGAATGACCGTCACGAGAGTTTTCGCGTCAACGAGCACCTGAACAGCGAACATGCTCACAGCCATGACCACGATCATGAAAAGGAGCACACTGGGCATGATCACGATCACGATCACGACCACGACCATAATCACAATCACGAAAGACACGCGACACCGTCTGGGGTGCACGGCCTCGAGGCCACTTCGTCGGAAGCTTCAACCAGCGTAAATTTCCCGCAAGGCACTGACAAACCTGGCCAAAAGGAAATTTCAAACAGAGGCAATAAAGCTGGCAAGGTTTTGAGTAAAAGGGATCAACGAGCTATCGAAGTCAAGAAGAAGAGCGTCGACTGGTCGCAGTACTTTGGTATCGATCGCAGGAAGAAGAAAGCAGCTTTTCTCGCGAGACCCGGTACCCAGGATCAGGACGACGAGTGGATGCTTCAACGATACTACAAGGTACCCGCGAGATAACGTTGATCGTTTAAGTTGAATTGATTAGTTAAACCAACGGTTAAATATCATTTACTGACAAGTTTATCATTAATTCTTAAGTTTCGAATCTCTATCGAATAAATTTAATATTAAAATTTCAATACGCCGAGTTGAAATAATTGACAATATTCACGGAGAAAATTAACTGTTCGAATACGCGATATTCGATTCATTTCGTCGGGCAAACACATCGATCACCTGGAATAAACTTTTTAAATTGGTCGTATCTATAATTTCTTTCCGATTTATTTAAAATGATAAATCAGCAAATAATTATAATCAGCAGGAAATAAATTATTCGGGATTCAGATTAAAAATAAAAATATTTCCGTAAATTGTTCGTTCTTTTTTAGACAATGGCCGAAAATCTCAAATCACCGGAAAAAAATTCTGTGCTGGACAAGGACAGCGGCGAGAAGCGAGACAAGCTCGATCAGATGGACGCGAGACTGAAGAACGTGAAGAATCTCATAGTCGAGGATGCGTTGAAATATGGTTCCGAGGACAATTCCGATGCACAGGAAGTGAAGGACGTGGTGATGGCACGTTTGGCAGCGGCTTATTCATTGGAAAAGATGCGGAGAGCTTTGAACGAATTCAGAAGCAACATTGCAGCTCAAAGAGCGCTCATGAGAACGGCTCATGCGAGAAATAACACAACGAGCAATTTTCGGGATGATTCTAATGGAAATGGAAATGGAAACGAAAAGAGAAACGTAAATAGCATCGTCGATGATGAGACAAATCTTTACGAAGGTAAGAATATTAAATCGCTCAATAAAATAAATCTTGTTACGACAAATATTGTTAAAATTATTATTTCCGCAACGATTTATAGGGAGAAACTTTGAAGGGATCGACGAAGGAAGTGGCTGCCCGGAACTTGAGAGCGTAGAAAGACGATGCCGACCCGCTAAAGCTCTTCTTGCTGAACTCTACGAGCCATGTGTGATGCACCAGATCTGCAGAGCTTGCGTGAGTAACATTTAAAATAAATAGTAATCAGTTTTGAGATTTATATAAATGTTGATATTAAGTACGATTGAATAGAAGAGTTTGGTCAAATAATCATTGAGATCGATGAAAGTTCTGTAAAAACTTTTCTTTAAACTATCAAATTATTTAGACACTTGTCTTGTCGATTGATTTGTTGTCTTCGTGGTCTTGCAGCGTTTTCAGGACTCAAATAATTCATTTGTGTTCTTATAAAGGAAATTACGTTCTCCTGAAAATATTTTTTTTTTTACCTTTTAATGTAAGGATACTCAAAATGGTCCAATATGTACATACGTATGTGTCTGTGCGTATGAAGGGTTTCCAAAATTCAATGGCCTGTAACTCAAGAATCATCAGAGTAATTGGACTATAATTAAGACAATTGGGTCAATCAATTCTATATAATTGCATGTTATCGTAGTAACTTCGACAAAACTTGAGCTGGTGAGCCAAAACTTTCTACGCAAGGGAGGTGCTATTCAGCAGTGTTTGGTACAGAGTTTCGTAAAATTCGGTAAATTCGTTTGAATTTTATGGGATTATCAATTTTTTAATAGCGTTTAAGGATATTTGGTAAAAAATGTTGTCGAAATCAATAAAGGAGTTTGAATGTTACACCAGATATCATTTTTTTTTTTTTTTGTAGATTCAGAATCACTTAAGCGATCGAACTAAAATTGAATACGCAATCAAAGCAGTAGAACCTTTTAAACTATTTCAATTTTCATTAAAATATATTGAAATTATGAGATTTTATTGAATCATGAATGACTTAAAAATGTTTATTTGTTCTCGACACCGTCGTTCTTGTGTATTCGTAATCTTTGTTATTTTGATTATTCTTATTCTATCTAATTTGTAATTAATAAGCCGAATTGGTGTATATAATATTTAAAAAAGCCTGCAAAGTAGAACTTTAAAAATACCTTTCTTACTATTTCACACTGGTTACAAAACTTCGCTCAGAAAAAAATAAGCCCGAAAGGAGTCCCAGCGGGACTGATAAATCTGTCCTGGACTTTATCCTGGACTCTATCCCGTACTCCGAAAATCTCTCCTGAACTCAATTCTGGACTTTTTTTAAAAATCCCAGCGGGACTCGAAAATCTGTCCTGGACTTTATCCCGTACTCCGAAATTCTCTTCTGTATTCCATCCCGGACTCTTTTGAAGATCCCAGCGGGACTCGAAAATCTGTCCTGGATTTCATCTCGGGCTACCGGGATGTCATCCTGTATAGCGGACGGGATGACCACGGACACAATATTATGTACGAGGGAAACGTTTATCAGCGTTGGCAGCATGTCCTTCATACTAGGTCGTCTGGTAAACAGCGACTTTGAATAATAAGTAACTCATCGATCGGATCGGCCATATTGTTACTAACCATGAATAAAATATTAATCCCATTAGGACATCAGTGCACATTAAAAAAAAAAGAAAAAAGTTACAGCCGGAAAGTGAATACAGTCACGCGAAGAAAAATAAGTGACTGAGAAAAACCAGTCAATAACGGAGTGACATTGCCGTGTACGGTTACGAGAACAGTTTTTCGCACGCGTCATTCGCGTTTTAATTCTAAAAAAATCTGGGTGCTCGTATTTTGGAAAAAATGAAAAAAAAAAAACAAGCATCATAAGCATGAAGGCTATTGGCCAAGATTTTGGTCATCACGCGGTCACACGCAATTCTCGATATATAGATGCCGTAACCCAGATGGAATCTCGGGAGTTCAGGATTGGGACCGGGATAGAGTCCTTAGATCTCGCTGAGATTTTAATAAGGAGTCCGTTAATCCAGGACAGATTTTCAAGTCCCGTTAGGACTTGCGGCGTCCGTGATGGAGTCCGGGCAGTCCTGGAGGAACTATTTTTTTATACGCGGGGCTTTAACATACTCACAGAGGTTGCTTTATAAATGGTGTAAAATAATTAAGAACCAAAATTTCACTTTCAATGCTTTTTTTTTAACAGAACATAAAAATATCTCATAGAAAAAAGTACATAAAAAAATGTTCACAAAAAATTGTATGTATTGCATATATTTTGAGATATATCTGACGAATATATTCTGAAAATTAAATAACAATATGTTTTCGCGTATATTTCATAATATACACAACATATATTGATATATAATTATATTATTTATGTAGAAGCTACTTTTTTTCGGCAAAATTAAATATTAAAAATATATTTTCGAATATATTTAATTTTTATGTATAATATAAGAATTTTTTTTTTTGATATATCGATATATAAATGAAAAAAATCTAGTCACCAGGCTCAACTTACCCAATCTGATAAAATTAACTTTTATTTTATTATTTACAATCTCGCAGGACGACGAGGAAGAGTGTTCCAACATTTTCGCCACGGAGGCTGCCAACGTCTGCAAGAATATCGAGGATTCTCGCGATGTACGAGAGGAATTTGGACACTGCGCTCGAACGGCTCAGGTGATATGGCGAATGCAACCATCGCCAGTAGCATCGGCGGTCTGTCATGCGAGCGCCGATTCCTGTCTTCGACGACAGTATCGTTATCGTCATCGTGCCCTTTACTATCAGAACGGTTTGCTGCCTCGCATCGCTTTGGAAGGTGCTCAGCTACGCGAACGATAAGATCCTGCAATCACTGATGGCGCGTCATATCAATGAGAGCAAATTCTTCCGTCTTTGAAGTGGACAGTCATAGAGAGAAAGAGAGAAAATATGGTAGGGCATGATTATCGACGCGATCGAGTCATTCGTGACGATACGTCTTGCGAGTCTCGTTAAAAAAAAAATGACAAAACGATGAAACATAGAAGAGGCGAAACTTTTCGCAGTATCTCGCTGTTATTAAGATTGTTCAGGCAACGTATATGGCATTGTGAGTCTCGATTGCTGTAAATCCCATGAAAAATACTTTTAAAAAACGGTATATACGAAACTATATGCGAGATTATATGATTTTTTCACAACGAATCTACTTCGCATTATAGAATATTTAATATTACACGAAGGAAAAAGATTGGTTGCGAATTCCAACTTTCGGTTACGCCAACCAATCATCGGTGGCATCGGATTACCAACATTTTGGTATCTCAAATCGATCATCGATTATCGCGATCAATCATTTTTTCTCCATGTAAAAAGTATCTTTCATACATGTTACATACATAAAAGTGGCAAAATCTATACGTGAAATATATCTTGAATACTTATTATATAATCCCATCTTAAAAAATATTATATTTAATTTATATGTTAAAAACTTTTCGACATATATATTCCATATAAATAAGGTATAAGAGTTTTCTTATGGAATTTGTGCTTTTACAATGATTATATCACAAATATATGTGATAAAATATAGAGTTTCTCATCGATAGTAAGTATACGCAAATATGTAGAACGTATTTTCGCATATTCTTCGTATACATCGTTTTTTCCTTGTGACAGCAATTTAATAGGCATCGAAGAATCTGCGACAGATATGAAAATAATAAGTCGAACGTCCTTATAACCTCTTTATCATCGTAATTATATGATGCCACACCTATATTCACTGTGAACACGAGATAAAGGAAATCGAGATTACACGCAAAACAACAAAAAATTACCTATAATCGTTAACGCTTAATCCGTACAGTGTGTACCTGAATGTATAAATGGTAGCATCTAAGCGACACTTAATGTATACACTATATAACGTACGATATAGTTATAACCAAAGGTTCATTTTTTATTTAATTTATTTATTTATATCGGCCAAAGGACTCCGGTCGATGATCCATCCCTAACGACGCACTACGATAGACACAAACTGACATATACACATACAGTGTAAAATGTGACGAAGCAAGGGAAAATTACGTATTTGCGATTTATCGATGCAAAGAAAATTCTCGAGAATATTTTGATGAATAGCGACTCAACGAACGGACCTTATAACGATCTTATTTATTTGACAATTATTGGTTTTCATTGGATTTATTGGACAAACGAGAAAAGCATATTGCCTAATTCATTCGTTTACACGATATATCAATCTTTTTTCGCGCGCACTCACTCGGCACTATGGACGATTCGATATTTTGTACGATATATACGTATCTGCGTGTACGTCGCGTATATATCTTCGATGATTATAAACATAACAAGCAGAAAAAAATATTAGGCACCTTAACGATAAAGACAATAATTAATTGGTATATTCCAGATTAATTCGATGTATTAATCGCTATTTAAACGATCACGCGTTACAATATTATTCTCAAAAGTTTGTCATTAGTTTATTGTATTTCTATTGTAATTATTTTTGTGCCCTATCGCAATTGTGTGACATCGTCGTGATCATAACAAAGAAATATGTTTATTAATATACTTAGTGCAATAATAAAAAATTGAGCAACCTTTATGTACTCCACAGCACGTAAATTTGGGAGAAAAATATAAGAAACTTAATGAAGCAGGGTTGATATGGGTACCACTTCAGTGACGTAAGCTATATACTATATTTATTATGTAGAAGAAAAAAAATTGGAGCACGTTGCGACTCTCGTAAGCAATTGTTGATGGTACCGAGTGCGTGCGTCGCGATTAGGGAAAATCGTCACACGGATCGCATTTCAACGTTTTTGCGTAACATCGAAGATTTGAGAAATTCGATTATTTCAAGTAATTAAACAAGTTTTAATGCGAAGCGAACAAACAAATGCATATATTAAACGGAGATGGGCAAATTTTTATTTTATAATAATTAACATATTGAATAATTTTATTATAACTTAAGATTCATCAGTAAAATTATAAATTACAAAAATTAACATCAAAATGAAAAATTACGATTAAGAAAAATGAATTCCCTTTACATTAATGATGGCCTATCTCTGATGCAAAATATACGTATTACGATAAAAATATAATAAATGTTATAGCGAGAGATGTACGAAACTTTCGGCATCAATGTCTCGTGTTATTAACGATACGCAATAAATATGCGATCGCTATTTTCTACTGATAATCTCATCAGAGTCCCGAAAATGGTTTACGATTCGACATAATTTGCAGAAAAAAAAGATTCGCTACTGTCTCTATAATTATCGTGTCGAATAAAGGGCGATATGGTTAATTGAAAACGCGAAAGAATTTAACTAAAAAAAAGAAAGCTCTCGTGTCTGTTGTTGGGTCCTTCGTAATTTCATTCATTATCGGTTAAGACTAATTAAAATTCTTATAATAACCATACAAACAAACAAAAATTACCTTTTAATTACGATTTTATAGAATATTATGTCCGAGGTACTGCACAAGATCGTTTAATCCAACGTTCAATCCATTACAAAGCCCCTTATGTCATATTGTACGAATATTAATTGTGTATTTAAGAGGAAGTTCGCCGATTGCAGTAAAACGGTGTTTTTTTTGTTGTTATATCAGTAACAAAACAAATTGTATTAAAAAATCTCATGTTATATTTATTGTTCGTAACGGTGTTTTGACGGTGAAAAAAATGCCAGTTACGAATATAACTAATTGTAGAAAGAGCTACATTTTTTCAATATTATTTTCAATTTAATCAAACTAGATGGAACTCCTACAATTTTTTGTATTTCAATCTGGGGATTTTCTTCAATGATCGGAACACCATTACAAACAATTATTCCTATGAGATTTTTTATACGATTTTTTAAACTGATAACAAGAAAATTAAAGACGTCTTTTTGAACTAAAATTGGTGGACCACCGCCCCTCTTACAGAAAAAAAAAAATATATATATATATATATATATCCATGTTAAAGGCGTGGATACATAACGTATGTATCACCCTATTACATGTATATAATGATAACAATAAATCTATTTAAACATAATAACATTTAATTGTACGACGAATACATTTTATTTTCTACTGTCAATTGCATTATTTTTAGCCGTCGGCGTTATCGAAAATTTTGACGTTCTGTCGATCTTCGCGCAGACTCTCCAATTCGTCCGGACACAACGTGTGATAAAGGTTCAACATATTGAATTCCAACTCCGCACATCCAACTAATATGAAGAAGAAGAAAAAAAAAGCAACGACCGCTTATTTAGTTGTTGGTACTGAATAATCGAAATATATGTTATTACCTCTCATAGCTACGATTTGTTCCAGCAAACCCTTCAGTTGAACGATCGTCTTTTCGATGTCTTTCGACACTTCGCTAGTCGCTTCGTCTTTATTTCCTGCCATTGTTAACGGTTCCTTGCTCCTATCATCATAATAATAGTATATTTGGTGCTACGAATTCACGAATCAAGCGGAATGGGAAAAAATTATATATTGTTTTTATTTTCATATTTCAAACTGTTTGAACATTGCTGTAAATTCATTTTAAAGAGAGGCGAAACTATCATACCATCATTCAACTACGAATGTCAAAGAGATAGAACCAATATGGCGCTCACGGCGGAGTGAAAGAGAAACAGCACATCTGTGTAAGTATGAAGGTTTCAGTTCCCATTAAGGTGAGACGAACCCTCGATACTTACATTATTTTCATGTTTCAAACTGTTTGAACATTGCTGTAAATTCATTTTAAAGAGAGGCGAAACCATCATACCATCATTCACCTACGAATGTCAAAGAGCTAGAACTAATATGGTGCTCACTGCAGAGTGAGAGAGAAACAGCACATCTGTGCAAGTATCGAGGTTTCGCCTCGATATTTCGAAGCAAGCTTTTACACAATGCACAGCACAACAGACTGATGTCGTAAATTCGTTTTTTTCCCCGATACGCCTACGGTATATAAAATACATGGGTTACAGTTTTTGTTACCGACTGAGTAGGTTTCGATTCGCATTATTAAAGTGATTTCATATACTACTCAGCCGATAATCTAAAAACTGTCATTTGAATTTCTTTGTCACGGTTGATCTGTCGAATAAAAGCCAAAGACATTGCTCTCCGCCTACCAATTCTGGAAGATTAATTATATCTCTCTTACATCCATAAATCACTAATTTTGTTACCAGCCGAGGGGTAGCACATCATCTTAAGGAATGCTGCGGTAGATTTTTTTTGACCGACTTTGGTCGGTAAAATTACACTATTTTGTAGTCTACGGATATGCCTTACTTTGGACAGGATTCTAATATGAACGTAAACGGTTCGACGTCCGGTCGAATTTCGGTTGAAAACATGCAGAAAACACACAAAAAACTTTACATGAAGTACAACACATCATGATATTTTATCCAAAACTCGTTTCATTATGAAACCTTAATGCACCATAAAAATAATCGGTCTGGAATGATTAGAGAATGTTTCGTGATTAGATTTCGCGAGATTGAATTAAAAAGTTACTCGGATGAATCTGCAAGTTCTTTATCACACATCTTGTGATATGAAATGCCCCGCGTATAAAAGCAATTCTCCGTTTCCATCATTAACACAAAAATTTGCGATACGTTAAACAAAGTCCAAACATTCTGATCGTGACCTACCTTAGTACACAGCGGAACTATCGTTATCGTTCACAACGACAAAAAAAACAATTATCATTTGTTTACTACTTGTAAAAGATTGTCGTTTGAATTCAGAGAAAACCAACGAAAATAGAAAGAATCGTGTAAATTTCGCTTTTCGTGACAAAGATACTTCGTTGATGCGCTTGCTCGTTTAGCGCCTCTCGCGGATGAACCTCCAAACAAATCGCACGACTTTATCGGTTTGCCGAAAGCGTAGGCTAGGCATAGCGCAGTCCGTAAAGTGGCGGTCCGGCGATGATAATTCTCTCTCGTGTGTGTTATGTGCGCACGCTATAAAAATTCGGTAAGTGTGGCGTTTCTACGCGGCTTCCTGTATAAAAGTGTAGTACTCTCCGTTCCGAGAAGCCGGTTTGTTGTTGACGCGGTCTCTCTCTCCGTAAGTACAATTATATTAATTCGAACGCTCGAGAAACGTTAAGCCTCGTTAAATCTCGACGGATATTACAAAGAACTGGGAGCAACGTGGTTCTCATAGTTTTTTTTCCTCCCGATTTCTGTGTGTGTCGAATAGAGTGAGTAGGTGGGATTTCGAGGGCCGGCTGCAAATGCAACGTCTCGACGTTCCGGCTACACTGTCCGGTGGTACTCGCGGAGGCTCTGCCGCATGAGATATCTCCTGGTACGTACGTTGTTGCATCGTAATCCAGATAAACAACGATAGCTCGTCATTTTTTTTTTTCGGTACTGTTAACCTTGAACCAGTCAAAAATTCTTGAAACTCCTAACATACGAGACCACCGCGTGTTTCGTTCGACATTTACATCGAAAAAAAAACAATCTAAGTATACGCAGAAGCAATTAATTCGGTGATCGTTACAGTGAAATTTAAGAAAAAAATTGGAATTCAATGATCGGGTTTTATCTCGCTCGGAAAACGAACGTCGGTGTATTTTCGTTGACACTCTGGCAGTTGAATCTCGAGGAAAAAAAATTGGCGGTACGCACTGTAGCAGTCGAAGGTTAATATCGCGGGAAAAGTTTGGCGACGCACGGTATAACCTCTTTGGGATCGACGTATCGTTCGAGTCTCGATAAATGCAAAAACAGTCTCGGTATATACATTCGTGCACCTTTTGACTCGCATCCTTATGCAGATTTAACAAAAATTAATTGCACAAGTATCCTTTGTCGTCTTGACGATTATTTTCTTTTCAATCAATGTGTATTTGTAAGATTTCTGTTGATTGCTTGTTTATTATCACAGGGTTATTTTCAAGTTTATAGCAAATTCTCATAGGTCTCGCGCGTTTAACCCTAAGAATGATATCTTGGAAATGATTTTTGCTTTTTATGTCAATTTTATCTTGAAGTGAAATAGACGTTGATCTGTTATTGTCTAAAATAAATATTGTACAGTAGAAATAATTTGATTGCAATGAGAAAAAGAAGTCGCAAGCGCAAATTATCCGACTGTACACATAGCTTCCTAAACTTGAGAACATTTGAAAAAAAAATTTTTTAATTGTGCATGATCAATGGACGTATAAAGGTACGGTGGATGGTAGCGATATACTTTCTTCAAATGTTATTAATTTGTTTTGCAGGTTATTAACATCGATAGCCATGGCTGATCCGGACAAGATTCCAGACTCTCAGATGGATACTCAGGCTACTTACTATCCTACAGCCGAGCCGTCTGTACTCGATTCGCAACCTACGCAGGGAACGATGCTGTCGGAGAGTCAAGATTTTCAACTTGTAGACGAGGAGGCCGACGAGACTGAAAAAGCAAACCACAATGAGATAGCGCGTGAGACGCAGAGCAAAGACAATGTACCAGACACGACTTCGAAGCCTTCTGCGGAAGCGGAAACAAGTAAAATTATGGAATTAGAAGCACAAGCAGCTACGCGAGTTTCGGACTCAGATTCGGAGATTCTTCTGAAAAAAGAGGATGTAAGGGGTGCCGAGACTAAGGAGAAGAAAGAAGGAATTCATTCGGACGACGACGAGGATTATGTTCCAAGCAGCCAGCTTGAGGCTGCGTCGTCACTGAAAATACAAATTTCAAGTTTTATAGGCGGTGTGTCGCAAAAACGCAAAGCAGAAACGCCGGAAAAGTCGCTGGCTAAGTTTCCGCGCACTGGTTCCCAAGAGGATGCGTTGAGTAGCGCCAGAAAGAAATTGGACGACGAGGATGATATCTTTGCCACGGAATCGGCGGATGAGACTGTAGAAGACAAATCTACTTCAAATGTTATAATACAGGAGACTCAGGACACCAGCACGAACGAAGAAGAATCGGAATCTTTGCAGCAGGTTGAGAAGGAACTCGAGGACACTCTGATGCAGCAGGAGGTCAATGATGAGAATGTGAAGATGAGCGATATTGAAAATGCGGAAAAATCTACTACTATCAAAGAAAATTCAACCATCGAAGGGAACAAATCTTCAATAGCCGAAATACTCGAGGCGCAAACATCTTCGATGACGAAAGCGATAGATGAAAAAAAATCTGCTACAGGTGAATCGATCAACGAGAAAATATCTTCTGTGACAGTGGTGATGGAACAAAAAAAATCTTCCAATGGGGATGCGACGGAAGAGGCAAAATCTTCGACGACAGAAGTGGCCGAAGAAACAAAATCATTGACACCAAAAGTGGCCGAAATGGAAATATCTTTGACAGCAGAAGTGGACGAACAGAACAAATCTGCGGAAAACGATAACGCTAAGGTAGACGACTCGAAGAGCATCGAGACAGAAAAATCCGTCGGGACCGTTTCTTTGCAGAGCTCGAGAGATTCCGAACAAGTTGATCCTACTCCCGATACTACGGATAAAGATGACGACTCCGAATTTAAAAAAGTTTCGCAAACGGCTAATACCAAAGACAAAGAAGTAAATATCGTAGAAGTTAATCCAACGCGACAAAGTGACGAAAGCGGTAAAAGTTTACTGACTCCGAAAATTCGTAGTAAAACGCAAACTGAGACGTCCGTACCGATTCAAGTTTCTTCCAACAAATCGAGGATGAGCATAGAAGTAATTTACGACAAAGCAACTGCGCCGCCTGAGAAAAAACGTCCAAGGGAGCTCGTGGAGATAGACGAGGACGGAGAGAAGATTGTTCTTGACTCTTCGCAAGAAGGATGCGACAAGTCGATGGAGAAAAGCATCACTGACAAAAAAATTGACACTTCCTATAAAACTTGTGAGAGCAAAACGAGTAGCACTGACTACAAATCCGTGGATACTAACAAGGAGTCCAGTCACAACTTCAAATCCGGTTATTCTCTGACAAATGGCAGCGCCGAGATGAAAAAGACTGACAGCGATCAGACCGCGAGTCCTGGATCTGATTTATTAACCGAATATCAAGGAAAGAAAATCGACGCTATTAATCCGAACAAAAAAGCCCGACTTGCGACAGAAGTTCTTATTTCTATAAGCGACAGCGAGGGTGACTCTTTCGTGGCTGATGATCGAGCGAAAAATAAATTGGAACCGGCTAATCGGGAAAACACAACGATAAAGATAGTCGAGAAGGAGCTTTCTATACTCGTGAAGCTAAAATGTTTAGTACACATCGATGAGAGTACGAAGGAACACGTAGAGAAAGTTATTACGGCTGTGCACAGCGAAACGACCGTTCAGGATCTTTCGTCGATGCGTCGAAGAAACAGCGACGTATCAGCCTGCCTGGCTGACATATCCGGCAACGCCGGTGATAACAAAGACGCTTCCCCCGGCTCCGTGACCAGCAACGCTCAACCCTATCCGCTGAATCCTCGCCTCTCTATCGTCTCCATGGTGAGTTCTTCGAGTTCGTCGAGTGCCACTTCGATGAACGCAAAACTCGCGGCAAAATCGCAATTTCAGCTGCCGCGAGTTCCCGTAAAACACGCGAAAAAATCGACGAGCGAAATTACGACACCGGATGGAAAACAAGAGAGCCACGATGTCTTCGAGCATATGAGTAAAGAGTGGAAAAACGTCGGATTATTGCTTACTTCGTTTTTTAACTGCGCGAGAGAAGAGCTGATCGCCTCGGACCTTCACAATGGATCGACTGAGAGGGTCGACAATTCGTTGGAGAGAATTCTCTCGTCGACGCCAGAGGTTGAGCAAAAGGATAAAGTAGAAGTGCAGACTGTAACTCCCAAAAATACTCCCAAGAGAAGCCGATCCATGAAAAGACCGAGAAGCAAGACCGTACGGTCCTCCGAATCTAACGGATTAACGAAAACTTCTCCTGTAGTCGAGGCGGAAGCGGAAATAGCTGAAGCAACGCCGAGTTCCAGTAGAAAGCGGAAATCTTCACCCGAAACACCCTCGCGACAGAGCACAAATTCCAAGGATTCTCTGAACGAGACCAACGACGAATTGGTCGGAAAGGAAGTATTCGCCAAATGGTCGGATAACAAGTATTATCCGGGCACGGTAGTTGGCAAGACAAAGACAAAGTTCAAAGTGAACTTTTACGATGGACAGCACAAGTTGATTATCGAAGATTTTATCGTTGCTATGCCGACGGTTCTGCAAATTGGCCTCTCGGTTTACGCAACTTCTATCGACGACAATTACGGCTCTTGCGGTATCATTATTGACGCAAAGAAGGCGAAGGACAAAGTAACTTATACAGTTCAAACTGACGAGCAGGACGAGCTTCGCGTTCCGATAGAAAATATTTTTTTAACTAACGATCAGGTATTATTTGCCTACGACTGATATTTTTGTTTTTGTAATTCATTAAGAATTTTAAAAAGCCCGCAAAGTGGAATCTTGCACGTTGCTTCCTCATTATTTTCTATCTATCACAGAGTCACTTCTCTGAGGAAGTATGTTGATCGATTTTGGCTTCCTCATAAAGAAAGATATGTTTCTAACTGGTGTAGAAAGGTTCAGTTCGATAGCTTGACATTTGTACTAGTTGGCGTATTTTTGTCGTTTAGCTTTTTTGGGAAATGAATTGTGCTCATCAAAATATTAAGGACAGAACCAATATCAATAAAATGCACCACGATGGCTGCATAACAAGTATTCCTCTGGTGCACAAGATTTTAGCTCGATAGTTTAAACCGTTTTCTAGTTATAAGAGATTCGATTTGAACGTTTCACACAGTTTTAAATAGAAAAACATTTTTTTCATGGAAATGTTTTCTCCATGAAGATTTAAGACCGATTGTTGATTGTTAGTTGATCGATCAATCAATTAGAACTAATTGTTGGGCCACCATTGATGAATATATTCATTTTTTTTTATAAATCTACGTTCGAAGGGTCAGTAATAAAAAAATGTATTTAAACAGGTACAAGTATTGAAAGAGGAGACGAAGGTGGAGCTGAAATCTCCTCCGTCCACGCCGAAGCATCTCGGGAAAGTGACCTTAGACAACGTAGTCGAAGGACAAAGGAGATCCAAGCGAATAACGACACCGGTTGTTTTGACGCCGAAATCAAAAAAAGCACGCGGCAGTCTCGTGGACAAGAGCGTGGACTTTTCCAAGCCATCGGCGTCTGGTATTTCCTCGAAGACGAAAACCGACGAGAGTTACGTCACGACGAGCGATTCGAATTATTCGCCAATGGAAGAGACTGACTTGTTGGGCGTTCAACCAGAATTGATAGGAACGCCTAACGAGCAAGAGACTAAAGGACCAGCGAGTAGAATGAAGGGAAAGGGTCGTACCAGAAAGAGAGCCGAAGATCCGGAGGTCGTCGCTAAATTGGGACCGATACCACCGGCAAACTCTAATATATTCAATGGAATGTCTTTTCTCCTTACTTGCGCCTCGTTGGACATCATAGATCGATTCCAGGCCGACACGAAGGACTCGAATTCCGATCCTGGCACCGAGAACGAGGAGGAATGGACGAGAAAGCCATTTGTACGAGATCGTTTGGTATCGCAGCTCAACGCCGGTGGCGGTAAATTATACGAGAGCTTCGAGTTAATACCGCCCGAAGAATACGAAAAAACTAAGCTCATCACAAACGTGCCAAATCTCACCAAGAAGAGTTTACTCTGCCTCTCGGTTGGCATCAAGGCCTATAATCATCAGTGGATCATCAGATGCTGCAAAGAAGTACGTTTCAATATTAATATTTGAAGAGATAGAACTGTTAAACTCGTTAAGGAGATACAATCAATAAAAAGTTCCATTGGAGGAACCCCAAAATTTTATTTATTCGCAATAAGATTACAAATTATATAACAATATTGTCGAAATTCATTTTAATAATGATTTCACCGAGCTTCTGTTTGAAACTTCTTAAAGATATTCGTAACTAAAACTAGTTTCTGTTCGATTTCGCTTGTAATTCAGTTGTAGGAACACGTATGTTAGATTTTTTTACAATTTAAAAACAAACATTTAACGTCATAACTAAGCGCTTGTTTCTGTCATTTTCCGCTCGATCCGAATACAAAGAAACAAACAAATCGAAAGAGATACTTTAATACATCTTACGTCCAAATTCGTAAATGATCGAAGGTCGAATCTTTCAGGTTCATCGGACAAACTAATGACTTTCGGCATCCCTGACTTACATTTCGTTTTTATCTCAATTATAAGTTATTTAAACTATTTTCAGAATAAAATCGTTAATCCTTCGGAGGAAGAATTGCCGGCGGGATGGAGTTTGATGAAACAGTCCTACGTCGAGATGTTTCAACGTCGCAACAAAAAACCATTCCAAACGCTTCCAGTTATCGTGGTGATACCATTAATTCCAGGAGAAAAAGATTTCGTTACCTTCTGGACGCAGATCTGTCAGAACGCTGGTGGCGCCGTTCTATTGCCCGAAAATTCTGGTAAGCCCCACTTACGCTAAACGCATACTTGGCTTTTTCAATTCGTACGAAATTTAATTTATACCATTGCTTTTATTTTCTTTTAGATGATGTGTTTATCGAAGGAACCGTGGTACTTACGAATAAACGATGTCCCTCGTGGGTGATCGAGAAGGCAAAGAGCTGGAGCATACCTCTCGTGTCAACGACGTGGGTAATACAGAGCCTGATCGAGGGTAACATCTGTACTTACGATGCTCATCCATGTTTCGACTATAATTACATTAAGAGACCGTCGTCTCACATATCGAATTTAAAGAGACTTCAATAACTTTGGGTTTATTCTATGTACCTCATTTATTTTGTTTCATCTTTAACCAAAGGTAATCCGACATACCGCGTGAACCACGGTTTATTGGCAAAAATCATTTTTCTTTGCGCGAAAAAAAAGGAAACATAGGGAATCGTAAAAATCTATATTTCCCGGAATAAAATATATTTTTCTCAAGTTTTTACGTGTCACGCGTGCTAAAACTGTGGTACCATGCCATATAATGATGGAAGAGGCACCATTACCGACAAAACAAATAAATGAAAAGTAAAAGGTAGATAAGTAAAGTTTCCTTCCTTTGGTTTTCATTCGATAAATCAGGAGGGCTTATTCAATCAGCCTGAATTCCATGGAACCAAACGCGCTACATGCTTTCTAATCGGCGTGATGAATGACCCGTGTCTCGAATAAACATGTGTACGCATGTTCATATAGCATAGATATAAATAAACCTATATCACAATTTTCATTACTGTTAAGTTGTAGTAACCATGTACAATTTTTCTGGTGATAAAATATATTGAAATATTTTGGCAGACCCATTTTATCATTCGAAATTTATTTTACAATTGCGTTTTTATCATGTGGCGGTATTTGTTTTTTTTTTTGTCGAGCGAAACTTGCGAACATTGTATATTCAAATATAATCTGAACGATTATTCGCTTCTGTAGGGTTAAGGTGATGTGCGAGTAAGATAGCATGATTGGTGATGATGGAAGAGCGAGAAAGATCAACAGAAATATGTAGCGGATAACGTTAAGATGATACTCACACCGTCAGGAAGGGTGGTAAACACTGTCTTGAAGACTCAATCTTTCGAATTGTATTTTGAAGAATCAGTCATGCCTGTCGATCAAAAGCCATTCGAAATATTGGTTACCACCCGTCAGGAATACACATTAGTGATTTTGACAGCACCCAAGAGGTTATGTTGAACACGTATGGGTGCAAAAGAGATACAAAACTAATCTTACGATCCTTAATTTCTCCGCTATGGTTGATCTGTCGACTAAAAGACGAGAACGTCGTCCTGCAGAATTGTTAAACGGAAAGCAACGTTATCGACTTTTATCAAGTTACAGTTTTGTTACCGACCGTGTAGTTCTCACGGGCCCAGTCGATATCAAAAACTGTTTACCTATTTTTTCAAAGATGCAGAGTGTTTCGGACAAAAAATTATGTTAATGAACGTAGCGAATGGATAAAGAAATACGTAATTTGCTTTAAGCCAGAAAACTCTGGCACCCTTGACAAAGTAGGTAAACAGTTTTTGAGATACTGACAGCGATAGGTCACATAACCTTTAGGGGAGGCGAAATCTTGATATTTACACAGATGTGCTCTTTCTCTTTATATCGCCGTAAGCGCTGTACTAACCTATCTCTTTCGCACTCATGGGTAGAGTATAGAGGTTTCGCCTCGCCTTAAGACGATGTTGCAGAATTAAGACGATGCTGTAGAATTATAAAACGCAGTTGACCCTTCTTCTTTTTTATTCGAAAGATTAATCGTGACAGAGAAATGTCAATTGCAGTTTCTATTAACGATCGAGGAGTATCAACTTTGGAATACATTGAACCACCGCTTACAGTCAGGTAAATGCACGTTGTATTCTTTTTGGAACTTGTACTAAAACTATCGAGAAGGTCGATCTAGAAATTTCTAAATCGTAATACCAAAATTCAAAAATTTCTCTCATCGTTACAATAATATCACCTGATTAAATAAAAATGCATAATTCAAAATAATATTTTCAAACAATAGTTAAAAACAGTCCAAAAACTATATTTGCAAAAAGATTTTTATAAATCAATTAACCCTTTAATAAGTCACAAGAATATCCCCACTCCTCGGTTCTACCATAAGAACGCGTTACCCCCACTCTGCTCTTCGTAGTCCCACTCTGAGACGGTTTCGGGTGGTCACTTATAAAGGGTTAATCATATAAAATTCAACCTTTGAAGTTATTTTTAATTCCCTTTATCGTAGGACATATGTCTCGGCTCTTAATTATTCAGAAACATTTTCTTTAATTTATCATTTTTCCCTTATAAGTATAATTATAACGTAATTTATATAAAATTTCTCGACAATTGTTGACGCTTTTGATGAATCTTAATCCAAGGATTTAGAGAGTAAGAGAGAAGAAAAAAAACGTTCATCCATTCGATCATCTGTTAAAATAAAAAGGAAGGGGGCGATGACTCTTGCGAGTCTTCTGAGCTTTGGATTGTACGATGTACAGCGCAAGCGTAGCAACGTCTGCGTCACGCGTGTACAGGTTTAAACCTGCTTCAAGTTTATGTCGTTTAGAGTCATTGGGAACCCGAGTGCAAGAGCTCAGTTCAGTAGATTTTCTTCTATTTCCCAGAGACCATCTCCTCTGGCAACGCTCCGTTCTTAAAGCATCACAAATATATATTTTATTATTTATTTATTATATTTTTGCGAAGTATCGCATCGCGAACCAATCATCGACATGGCTCGCCAGCATCAGACTGATACGGACGAATTTTTCAACGATAAAGATAAATTGTTCGATGACAGCAAAGCGCAATGTGTCACCGAGGAGGATAATAAATTACAGGTAAGTCGTTGATTATTAATATCGAATTTAATCATAGAGATATTATTTAGCGTCGTGTTTTTTTTTTATGTATTTATTATTAAACTCGTTGGTTTGTTTTCTCGTTGAAAACTTTTTCAAGTCTCTGACAGTTGCTTAATTTGAGAAAGAAAGACGAATCAGAGCGCGAGGACAACATATGTCAGCGCGACGCGCGAAGATTCACTTTTTTTTCTTATTGCGTATATAACCTTAAGGGTTCTTGGTATTGATGAGTCGGATAATTAACAACTTATAGTTAATAAATACTTTACAACACGTGTACCGCACTGTACTTTATGATTCTTAGTGTTACATTGTATTGTTATGAATGTGCACGGTTGAGAAAAATCATTGCGTTTAGCTTAAAATATATTTTTGGAGTTTGAACATTTTTTTCAATTCCCTGAAAGTTGCTCGATTATAGAGAAAGAAAGACGAATCGGAGTGCTTCTCGCGACATGTATTTCTTATTGCGCATGACCTTAAGGGCTCTTGTCATTGAAGAGATAGCGGTATAATTAACAACTTATGGTTATTAAACGTTTTACTATACGTGCACTGTACTGTACTGTATGATTTGTAGTGTTACATTGTGTTGTTACGGCTGCGCACGGTTAAGAAGAAGAATCATCGCGTTTTTAACTTAAAATATCATTGGATCTTGAAACTTTTTAGTAATATCTTCACTCACAAAATTGTAGTGAGATTCGCATTACCGTTGTTGACAATTTTACCATGAAATTCGAGCGAATGGTCTAATTAAAGCAGAACATTAATAATAATAATAATAAATATTAAACACATTTCTTTCGAATTCAGATTTTTTTTACGCGTTTGTATCACGGAGTGAGCCCGACGAATATGAAATTTTTGAGAATATTTGGTGCCGAGAAGAACGTTTACTTTCTCTCTTGTACTTGCCGGCTCTCGTGTTCACAGGTCACGTGACTTGAGCCTCCCCTTAACGCCGTCTACTCCGTATTCCTGTCGGTTTCTCTTTCTCCTTTGCGACGCGGTGCATCGTTTCTACAGGTTTCAACTCAACGCAACTCCGATTCTACAGGCATCGACTGCACTCTCGGTAGAATTTCGAATGAATCGTTGAAACATGTAGAAACAACGAACTGTCAGCGATCCTTTGCGATCGCCAATGGTACTATGACATTCGCACAGTTTACAACTCGATTCGGTACAACACACAATCTTAAGGGGATATCGGAGTAGATGCTGGCTGCTCACGGCAACAGAGATAGTCTACGCGAATGCGGAATATATTTTACGTTAATTTTTTTGTGTCATCGACTTTTTTGACGACATTGAAACGTTTGGAAAATCTCTAAGAATCGACGTTCGCTCCGGTTTGACGTATGTGAGTTCCAGAAAGGTTTATATCCTACAAAACTCGTGTTGTTGATACTTCGAGTGGCCATATTGGATTTTTGAAGGGTCAGTGATATACGATTTCATCGGACGTCGCAGCGTTTTTGTTTGCATTCGAGTCCTGTACAATTTCAACCGCATATCCGCAGCGTATCGACGATGCACAAAGTATACTACGAAAAAGCTTATTGTTACCGACTGTTACGTTCTAGCCATTTTTTCTTAGATATTCTTCCGCTATCTCAAATCACTGCTCTATAAAATCTTCATATTTCATCGTTCCACAACCAGTTATAACCAGCTTTCCAGAGGAAACCGTTCAGACGCTAGCCATACAGTTATTTTCCTTTCTTAGATTCGTTCCATGTATCGTTACCGCATTCCGACATATTTTCCTTATTTCATACACTAATACATGTAACACCAATGCGTCGTCCGAAACGCTAGCCATTTAGCTACATCGGATGCTAGAGGCCTAATTTCCGGCTTTTCAGATAGCGACTAGTCGCGAATGATCGAATCTTCTTCTTTTTCATCTTTTTGCAACAATGCAGGTCGCAAAAGTCATGCTTCAACAATATTCTTTGGCCGCTTCACGGCCCACCCTGCTTAAAAAATCCCATTGAAACCGATTAAACGGACAAAAAAAACCCTATTGGAACCGATTAGTTTTCAATGGGATTTCTGTCCATTTAATGAAGTTCAATCGGTTACAATGAGATTTTCTAAGCAGGGCACCTAAATCTTAACTTTGTCTACCATCCACGTTTGCCTCGTTAACTCTAACAATCTTTTTAGTCAGTCTTCTTTCAAATCCCAAAAAAACAAATACAAATCTCTACATAAAATGTAAATTTCATTGTTAAGTCTTGGTCATAAACGTTGGCAGCCGCGGAATCTGTCTTCATCATTGTAAACAACGAATAAATACAAATACGCTTAATAATTCATAATCTGAATTTTAACTCTCAATCGAACAAGGAATCCCATTAATAATAATAATAATTAACTGAGAAATAGAGCGACGTCCGCTTGACAGGTAACACCGACCAAAGTCGATGAAAAAATTTCCCTCGCCGATCTCGAGCCCGGACGATATCAAAAACTGTTTATTTTTTTAAGGATGCTGGATATTTTTGGACGAAAGCAAATTAGGTTATTATTTGTAACAAATGGACGAAGAGATACATTATTTACTTTTGTTCCAAAAACCCCGGCACCCTAGATAAAATTGGTAAATAGTTTTTGATGCCGACGGCATTGTCACTTTCTACCAAGTGACACTGGTGTGAAAGAGACAGCACTATAGGGGTCGCACGAGTGCAAGAGAGAACACTACAGTGTCATGTGGTACAAAGTGGAGTGAGTATTTCACCTCGAGAACTTGACCCGCCCACTCTCCCGCCCCCATCACAAATCCATTCGATATCAAAAACTGTTTATCTATTTTTTCAAGGTTGCAGAATGTTTCTGGTACAAAAGCAAATTATGTTAATCCGCGTAACCAATGAACGAAATAGACACATAATTTGCTTTTATCGAGAAAATCATTGTTAAATTTGAAAAAAATAGAATAAACAGCTTTAAATACCGACTGCGGTATGTCACATAACCTTAAGAGAAATTATTGCATTTGGCATAAAATATTATTCGAGTTTGAAACTTTTTAGTAACATTATGCATCTTCGATCAAGAAAATCATGTTAGTTTCTCTGTTTTCGAGATATCGACGATGAAACTTGAACGAATATTCTAATGATAACGGGACATAAAGCGTGTTTCAAAAAACTAAATTATCATGGTTTTTGTATTTAATAAAGGACCCTAGAAACAAAAAAACAAACCTGAATATTTTTATATTTTTCGAATGTATATTTTTCGAAATCGTTGTTTAATGTTTATTTTATTATATTTCTTGAAAAAAATATTTATCCGACAAGATCGTCCCTTGTTGATTCAAGCTTCGATTGTTTTTACAGCCTGTTTCTCGAGCAGTGATATTAAGAAAGGCGAGCGACTACACATCGGGATCATCGCCGAAGAAGAAGTATCGTGAAAAAAAAATTTCGAGTTCGAGCGACAGCGAGGCCGACGCATCCGTTTCTGACGATCCTTCGAATCGAAAATTGCAATCTTCCGCGAATGCGTATCACGATCAATCGACAGTCGACGTTTTACACATTGAGAAAGAAATCAACGTTCTCGTAAAGCTCAGGTGTTTGCTGAAAGTTGACAAAAATACGAGAGATTACGTAGGGAAAGTATTGACGAGCGTGCATTGCGAATCCACGCACGATTCTTCATCGAGGAATCGAAAACGATGCGATAACGAGTCAACGTCAAACTCTGTGACCACCGATGCTCAGCTAAATCGGACAAATCCAAGATTACCATTCGTATCTGTAAGCAACTCCACCGGTTCGTCGAGTATCCCTACGTTGGACTACAAACAGGACGAGTGGACGCGGGAAGAGTGGAAAAATTTTAATTTATTGACGACTACGATGATGGAGTTCGCGAATACAAAATTGCACGAAACGAAACTTGAAAACGAATCCACGGAACGTGATAAACGACCACGGGAAAGAATTCACTTTACCACACCGGAAGTTGAGGAAAAGTATCGAAAAATTGTTCGAGAATTAACGCGCGAGGCTGAAATATCTTCCGGCTATAATGACGCTGCCGCAACGAAAAGTTGTGTCCCGAGCTCGAGTAAAAAGAGAAAAATTTCTTCGGAAATTTTTATCGAACCACCGGAAGATCCGAAGAAAACTGAAGCTGAAATTGTTGCTATTTTGGGGCCGATTCCACCGCCAGATTCGAATTTGTTCAAAGGAATGTCCTTCGTTCTCACGTGTGTCTCGCGGGAGTTCATCGATCCTCATCAACTGGAAACGATGGAGTCGACCGCGGACGCTGAGAACGAAGAGCAGTGGACCAAGAGACCCTTCGTGAGGGAACGATTGATAGAGCAAGTGAAGACCGGCGGCGGAGTCATTTACGAGAACTTCGAGCTTATACCACCGGAAAAATATGAGACGACTAAACTTATCACTAATATGCCGAATCTCACCGCAAAAAGCTTGCTCTGTCTGTCGGTTGGCATCAAAGCTTACAATCATCAATGGATTATACGGTCTTGTCAAGAGGTGAATCTCAATACATAATTATAAATATTATCGAGGGATTAATCACTAAGAAAATCGTGTGTACGTTACATTTCTTCAGATTTCAAAAATTCATTTCTTTATGATCTAAAAAGTTCTCGGAGGATCTTAAGATTTCTAGGATTTTCGAAGATTTTTCAAGATTTTTGCAATTTTTTCACGCTTTGTCAACCAGATATTAAGAGTGCTTAACTCCTCGATTTAATTATAAATATTTGACGTATTTGAAACGAATACTCAACCGAGAGGTTCCTCTTTCAATAACTTTATCTCACAATTTTTTAATTATTTTCAGAATAAAATCGTCAACCCTGCTGAAGAACAATTGCCCGCTGGTTGGAGTTTGATCAAACAGTCATACGTTGAAATGTTTCAACGGCCTAGTCAAAAACCATTTTTATCGACACTTCCAGTTGTGGTGGTGATACCGATGCACCCAGCGAAACGACAATTCGTTTCCTTATGGGGACAAATTTGTGAGAATGCTGGTGCAGCTGTTTTGATGGTCAAGGATCCTGGTACGTTTCGCTGATACTTAAATATCTTGTTATGGCAGAATGCAGTCTTCTACGTCTGTAGTTGACAAAATTGTGATGTCGCGATGGGCCGATTCCACCACTTCGTGTTGGTGATCAGCGCGTGCTCGAACCGTGCGGATCCAGTACCATGAGAAGTGCGCTGTGCCATCGCAATGTCATCAGATACGAATGTGGAAGACCCGCCATGTCGTAGAAACCGACATGGCTTGTCTCTGTACGTGCGACCACCGTGTGGTTACCGTATCGTCCAATTTCTGAGTATTATAACCCAGAAAAAATGGAATATACGAGAAACACTCTTAAAAAAATGCGTGACGTCGATTGCTCTGAGCTCTGAGCTGCGCCAGGTCGCTTACGTACCACATTCAATTCGAATTGTCTTCATATATTGCATATGCCACCGCGTTTTACAGTACATTCAACTAATTGGAACTCTCATCGATAGTTGCTTTTTTCTTTTTATGTGCAGCTGATGACTTCATGGAAGGAACTGTAGTGCTCACGCACAGCCTATGTCCTTCGTGGCTGATCAAGAAGGCTAAAAGCTGGGATATACCTCTCGTTTCGACCCGATGGGCAATACAATGCATCATCGAGGGTCAAATCTGTAGTTACGATGCCCATCCGAGTTTTGATTATAATTACGTTAAGAAACCTACGCCTTCCGCATTTACTTCATAAATAACGCTTAAAAAACACGAATATTTATAATTGAGTTCCTAATTGTTAAACGCAGGGTATTTTTGTATTAACACGCGGAAAGCGTTCTCTCGTTAAACATTTAATTTAAACGATGCGACGGGAACGACAAAATTAAATGATTTCCTGTAGATTTTAACATAAATCTGCTTCTGTAAAGGTTGCAAATGACACGGAAATCCGTATCAATATATAGACTTCATAAATATATTATATATATATTAATATAATATTTATATATACCGAGGTTTTGATTATTAACTTGTAACAACTGTGCAATCGTTCTGGTCATTAAAATATTCTATTTTTCTTAAGTAACTCGTTGTTTTACAACATATTTTCATTCAAGCGGTTGCGCAATGCCTTCGATAAAGAATATTTATTTTCAGGATTCCTTGCGGATCAACATCCGTGTGCAGAATAATTTTCGTACACACAAAGCGTACAGTAGACACAGACTAAATATTATTACTTCGTTAGACACTTTCGTGACAAACGTCTTTTAATAAAATAAAACAGCTGCAAACTGAAACCTGCAAATTACTTCCTTGAGATTTCGCACGATGCTCAAAGTCCTTTCTACGAGGATTGAAATATTAATGCGACGTATTTAACACAGTACAGGAATAGTGCTTTACTTTATGACAATAGTACGCTTCTCGTACATTGGTAAATCCTTTGCCGTTTAATAAGCAATAAAGCAATTAATTATTCATTCTACATTAATACTCCTCGAGCGACTATGGACTATTTGCATGAAAAGAAGACCCTAACAGTGGCTCGGTACCTGCTAATGTCGCGTCTATAGCTTTGACTATTGAACCTCGACGCCAAGCCCCCATAAACCCCCGACGTCAACCGCACTTCCCTCAATTATATTTTCACGCTACACAATTTGCCGCACACCTTGAAGATATTCTTAAATTGCGTATTGTTTTGAATATTTCATATAGTGCGGGACTGACCGTGAAACCCTCCTCGTAAATATTCGATCAGCCAATCATTTGACTCTACAGAATTCTTTTCACGATTAATGATTTCTCACGACATATCGAAATTATGAGAAGTAAATCGTCTGCCTAAATTACCTTCCGAAAATTCGGGTATCCCCTCTTTGGCTCATCAGTCCCCACGCTACTTCTCGATTCTTTGGTATATATAAGTGCAAACCTGCACGCAGTGCTCAATTCTCTCATCTATAGTGCGACAACCACATAGTTAAAGTGAACATTTTCCTGAAACTTGGTTTTTAGCATATTTATCAAAAACTTTCTCGAATCTGTATGGTAATCCCGGATAACGCGTTCGCGGGGTAATCCGACGACCACGACGTTCTGTGAAGTTTTCTCTAAATATTTAACCGAAGAATCAGAGCTTAATTTCTTTGAAGACATTTCGTTATTTTCGTTTATCGATAATTGTGGACAATTTTATGAATATTACGATGGAATCTTCTTTCTCGAAGAATATTTCACAGAATTTATCGGATAGACCGATTGAAAGAATTCGATTCGCGACACCGCAAGCTGAAAGGAAGTACAAAAGTATTCTGATTGCCCAAGAACGAAAAGTGAAAAAATCTATTCGACGAAAACACGTCACGTCAATTCGTAGCGATCTACAAACGAGAGACAACTGTAGCTTCGATTTCAGCAAAAAGAAAATATATTCTCCGAAGACTTTCGCAAAGCTTAATAGAGAGAAGAAGAAGATTGTCCCGGAGAAGAAAATCGAGGATCCTTTTATCGTTGGTATTGGTCCAATACCATCGGAAAATTCCAAAATATTCGAGAATATGTCTTTCGTAATTTGTTACGCCTCGGAAAGCGGAAACTACGCATTGCATACTCACGAGTGTACGGGAGAAGAAAGGGATTGGATCGTAGAACCTTTTTTTTCGAAAGATCATTTGCTCATGCAACTTACCGCCGGTGGTGGAAAGGTCTATCAGAGTCTTAAGCGTGTACCACCGAAGGAATATGAGAGAACGAAGCTCATCACCAACGTGCCAAGTTTGCATCCACAGAGAGTTTACTGTCTCACAGCCGAAATTCCAGCTTATAGTCATCGATGGGTTATCAGGTGTTGTCAAAAGGTAATAACAAAAACGTAATGATTATCGAAAATTAAATTAATGCGACGTACTAGGCGCATATTGTCCGATCGTCGTACATACGAGAGCCTTAGGAGAGAATTTTCCCATCGTAAATTGAATCAACGATCAACTGTAGAATTCTGAAACGCAGTCGACACTTCTCTTGTATATCCGAAAGATCATATTTGTAGCAGATAAATTGATTTATTGATCGTTCGGATAAAAAATTATTAGATTTTTAAAATTATTAATATATTATATATTCTCGTTATAATTTATCCGAAATATCAATCGTGACTGAGTAATTTGTAATAGGAAAATTCTGCTATCTCTCTCTGTCGTACATATAACGATGGAAGAGAGACAGACGACGTGTATCGCATATGTCTTAATACTTTTTTTTAAATATATATTTATATAGTAATTGAATTTTATCGTTTCCAGAACAAAACTCTTGACCCTTCTAAGGACGAGGAGATTCCCGTACTGGATAAAGTATTTGAGAGGAGCTGCGAAACGTGCTACCAGCGTGTTACTAGTTATAAAAGAAGTTATAAGAAGAGTCGCCTCTCAATATTACACTAGTTTATCATATCGTGCAAACTTAATATTTTTCTTCTTTGAGTCACGTGAAACTTACATATTTTCATTTACACTCGAAGTACTCGATGGAAATTTGATTATAACATTAGAAAATAGATTTTTCATGACGGAAGAAAGTAAATATATATATTTACTTGTTCTTAACGAAACTTCGATCTTAAAAGAGTCAATTGTATAACTACTTGTCTTTTTTTTTTACAAATATTGTGTTTCATAGAATAAAATTCTTCCAAACAAGACGATTTCCATGCGAGACTCATTACGCAATAATACATTAACAAATTGTATATCGATATACTTCTATAATACATAACGATTCTTATTATTCATTAAGTTATATCAAAGTTCTGAGTATGCGAAGGAGTTTGAAAAGTTTATCAAGCAGTCAATATATAGATATAGTCTAAGAAAGTAATGTAATCGTTATATCTTTTAAGGATAAGGGAAGAGAGATGAGTTGAGAAGAAATGTATAACAAAGCTCAATGAGTATGCGAAGAAGTTTGAAAGGCTAATCAAAGAAAAAATATAGATATATATATAGTCTAAGAAAGTGATGTAATCGTTATATTTTTTAAGGAAGAGATATGTGTTGGGAAGAAGCTGTACAAGAAAGCTCTGCGAACATACGAAGGAGTTTGAAAGGTTTATCAAGGAGGAATTATATAGAGATAGTTTAAGAAAGTGATGTAATCGTTATATCTTTTAAGGATAAGGGAAAAGAGATGTGTTGAGAAGAAATGTGTAACAAAGCTCAGTGGGTATAGAGGGAAATATATAGAGATAGTCTAAGAAACTGATGTAATAATTATATCTTTTAAGGATAAGGGAAGAGAGATGTGTGGAAAACAAATGTATATATGTATGATATGTTAAAGACTGAAACGTTATACTTTGGAGTAATAAAATCTATTTATCAAGTCATAAAGATATTAATTAAAATATACCTCGAGTAAGAAATGTTATTGTAATTTAGCTATAATTTTTTTATTGAATACGGCATCAATTTTGTATAATACATCTTCGTACTCGTCCGTACGTCAAATTAAGATTAAATTAAACATGTTACGCATAAAGAAATAAACGATTACTACAATTATTTCATAAAGATCAAACGACATAATCAGCAATTGAAAAATGGCCTCTTACAGTATGTACAATGTCTTTTTTTTATAATAAAATATATTAGCTTATTTTTTTACTACGTATTTTTACTAATTATTAGTCTCACTTGCAAATACTTTTGTAAAAGTTTGAAAACAATAATCCGAGTTTTGACTATAGTTACGTGAAGAAACCTTTGCCTTCCGCATTTACTTTATAAATAACGCTTAAAAAACACGAATATTTATAATTGAGTTCCTAATTGTTAAACGTAGGGTATTTTTGTATTAACACGCTGAGAACGTTCTTTCTTTAAACATTTAATTTAAACGATGCGACGAGAAAACTGAATTGACATTGAAAACTGGAGAAAAAAAAATGTTCACCGGCACAAAGCTTCCTCTATGAGGAATTCACGTGCCATTCATGCGTCGCATTAAAATATTAATAGTGTTTAACACAGTAAAGGAATAAAATAAATCCGAGACGAGCAGTTTTTAATATAACAAAATAATTTGCTATCGATGTGTCTTCGAAACCTTTATAGATTCGTTCATTCAACCTGTAGAGCTTTCGCTTTATACAAAATCCTCCTTCTTTACTCCTTTTTTACTTTTTTACTAAACCCAAACTAAACATACAGGAAGTACAGAGTGTAACGAAATAACCGTAAAAACTAACAAAAAGAAAAAACTAAGAAATTATCAAACTAAACAACTCCATATGCTAATACCAATTCCACCCCTCTTCTCCTTTGTTTTTATTCCTCCTCTCCACGGTCCCCCCTGGTTCGCGCCCTTTTCATCCTTGCGTACGTCCTCGGTATTCGCAAACCACTATCACCGGGACTCCCCTTTTAGCGTATTTTTAGTCCATTGCCCTAATCCCCCGCCTTCCCTTTCTCCTTTCCAGGGGTCCGCCCCCCTAACCCATTCTTCCCTTATATCCCCTCTCGCCACCGCACATTGCCATATATGCTCCAGGCTCTCCTTCTCCGTGTGGCAGATTCTACAGACCCAGCTATCGAATCCCTTTTTCCCACCTTTTTCCACGTTACCGTATCTCAGTCTGGCCCACTGTTCCTTTGCTTCCGCCCCTCTTCCCCTTTGCTATCCCAGTATTGCTGTCGCTCGCACCACGCTTTCCTGTCCTTGCACCTGACGCAAAAGGACGACCTACCTGCTTTACCCCCTCGCTTAAGAAGCCCTCCAACCCTCTCGCTGCTTCACGCATTTATCCACACCAGATCGACCAATCTACCATCTCCTACGTCATATCCATTGCCTTTTTAAACTCCTTCCCCCACCTTGACTGGTGTCCGTTTAGAATATTTCTCACTTCCTCTTTCAGTCATACCCTCGGCCATCTCCTTTCATTCGTCTCAAGTACTTGTACTATATAATTCTCTGCCCTTTTTCTCGCCGCCACTTCCTCACTCCTCCTGCCAGCTTCTAAATTCCACAAATAGCTTGGCGTGTTCCTTGATACCCCAAGGGTTATTTTTACTAATTTTCCTTCTAGCTTTTTTATTTCTTCCCTCCTTTTCCATCTCCATACTTTCACCCCGTACAGAGCTCCCGAAACCTTTATAATAATATTATACGGCGCAGCTAACACGTCGGTGTTTTTTGCATTGACTAAAAATAATTCCAATGAGTAAGATGATAAAGTATTGTTTTTCAATCCGAAATATCTGTCTCGGCGGTATAGCCAGATGATATAACACTTGAATCTGCGATTCAAGTACGACAGTAGTACGCGTCTCCCACATTGGTAGATCCATTGCCGCTTAAAAAGCAATAAAGCAATTAATTATTAATTCTACATTAATAATCCTTGAGCGACTATGGACTATTTTCATGAAATGGAGACCCTAACAGTGGCTCGGTACCTGCTAATGTCGCGTCTAGCTTTGACTATTGAACTTCGACGCCAAGCCCCCATAAACCTCCGACGCCAGTAAGTAAATCGTCTGCCTAAATTACCTTCCGAAAATTCGGGCATCCCCTCTTTGGTTCATCAGTCCCCACGCTACTTCTCGATTCTTTGGTATATATAAGTGCAAACCTGCACACAGTGCTCAATTCTCTCATCTACAGTGCGACAACCACATAGTTAAAGTGAACATTTTCCTGAAACTTGGTTTTTAGCATATTTATCAAAAACTTTCTCGAATCTGTGCGGTAATCCCGGATAACGCGTTCGCGGGGTAATCCGATGACCACGACGTTCTGTGAAGTTTTCTCTAAATATTTAACCGAAGAATCAGAGCTTAATTTCTTTGAACACATTGCGTTATTTTCGTTTATCGATAATTGTGGACAGTTTTATGAATATTACGATGGAATCTTCTTTCTCGAAGAATATTTCACAGAATTTATCGGATAGACCGATTGAAAGAATTCGATTCGCGACACCGCAAGCCGAAAGGAAGTACAAAAGTATTCTGATTGCTCAGCAACGAAAAGCGAAAAAATCTATTCGACGAAAACACATCAAGCCAATTCGTATCAATCCACAAACCAGAGACGATAAATGTAGCTTCGATTTAAGCAGAAAGAGAATATATTCTTCGAAGTCTTTCGCAAAGCTTAATAGAAAAAAGAAGAAGATTGTCCCGGAGAAGAAAATCGAGGATCCTTTTATCGTTGGTATTGGTCCAATACCATCGGAAAATTCCAATATATTCGAGAATATGTCTTTCGTAATTTATTACGTCCCGGAAAACGGAAGGTACGCGTTGCATACTAACGAGTGTATGGAGGAAGAAAGGGATTGGATCGATGAACCTTTTTTTGCGGAAGATCATTTACTCATGCAACTTACCGCCGGTGGTGGAAAGGTCTATCAGAGTTTTAAGCGTGTACCACCGAAAGAATATGAGAGAACGAAGCTCATCACCAACGCGCCGAGTTTGCATCCACAGAGAGTTTACTGTCTCAAAGCCGGAATTCCAGCTTACAGTCATCGATGGGTTATCAGGTGTTGTCAAAAGGTAATAGCAAAAATGTAATGATTATCGAAAATTACATTAATGCGACGTACTACGCGCGATTGCCGTACGTACGAGAGCCTTAGGAGAGAATTTTCCCATCGTAAATTGAATCAACGATCAACTGTAGAATTCTGAAACGCAGTCGAAACTTCTCGTGTATATCCGAAAGATCATATTTGTAGCAGATAAATTGATTTATTGATCGTTCGGATAAAAAATTATTAATAAATTATATATTCTCGTTATAATTTATCCGAAAGATCAATCGTGACGGAGAAATTTTATCGTTTCCAGAACAAAACTCTTGACCCTTCTAAGGACGAGGAGATTCCCGTACTGGATGAAGTGTTTGAGAGCAGCTGCGAAACAAGCTGCCAGCGTGTTACTAGTTATAAGAAGAATCGCCGCTAAATATTGCACTAGTTTATCATATCGTGCAAACTTAATATTTTTCTTCTCTGAGTCACGTGAAACTTACATATTTTCATTTACACTCGAAGTACTCGATGGAAATTCGATTATAAAATTAGAAAATAGATTTTTCATGACGGAAGAAAGTAAATATATATATTTACTTGTTCTTAACGAAACTTCGATCTTAACAGAGTCAATTGTATAACTACTTGTCTTTTTTTTTTACAAATATTGTGTTTAATAGAATAAAATTCTTCCAAACAAGACGATTTCCATGCGAGACTCATTACGCAATAATACATTAACAAATTGTATATCGATATACTTCTATATAACATAACGATTCTTATTATTCATTAAGTTATACCAAAGTTCTGAGTATGCGAAGACGTTTAAAAAGTAATCGTTATATCTTTTAAGAATAAGGGAAGAGAGATGCGATGAGAAGAAATGTCCAACAAAGCTCCGTGAGATAATCTAAGATAGTTATGTAATCGTTATATGTTTTAAGGATAAGGTAAGAGAGATGTGCTGGGAAGAAATTTATAAGAAAGCTCAGTGGGTACGCGGAGGAGATAAGAAAGGCTTATCAAGGAGGAATTGTATAGAGATAGTCTAAGAAAGTGATGTAAGAGTATCTTCTAAGGATAAGGAAAGAGAAATGTGTTGCGAAGAAATGTATATATGTATGATATGTTAAAGACTGAAACGTCATATTTTGGAGTAAACAAATCTATTTATCGAGTCATAAAGATATCAATTAAAATATACCTCGAGCAAGGAATGTTATTGTAATTTAGCTATAATTTTCTTATTGAATACGGCATCAATTTTGTATAATACATCTCCGTACTCTTCCGTACGTCACATTAAGATTAAATAAAAAAAACGTTACGCTTAAAGAAATAAACGATTACTACAATTATTTCTTGTTAGAATAATAATTCAATGAATAATTGCTATCGAGAATTGTCAATGTATTTTATAACGCAACATCTCGCCTCGTCTCGTTTCTACGGAACTCGATTCAATACAGAACAATCCCTGTGCGAGTAACTATACATTCTGTACAAGGGTTGGTCTCTGTCGACACACTGCCCTCAACGATCTACCTTCAATAAAAATTGATTTACAACTTTTTCATCTGTCTATCTTATAAATTTATAAAATGTATTTTATGCAAGGATAAGAATAAAAACATGTCAATCAGATGTATCACTTTATTTTCGTACATAACAGTCAGGCATGATATTTCATTTACACGAACGAAAAAAAAATAATAATAATACAATTGAAATCTACCACCAAGTGACTCGATAGTCGCATTGTACGTGATTTTTTCACAAAGATCAAACGATATAATCAACAATTGAAAAATGGCCTTTCACAGTATGTACAATGTTTTTTTTTATAATAAAATATATTAACTTATTTTTTTACTACTCGCTTCAACACTCGAATTTCCGCCGTTTAAGTATTAGTTTCAACTTTTGTAAAAGTTTGAAAAGAATATAATTTCTTTTAAGGTGATACGACACAACTTTGGAAACTGCATTCGTAAAAGTTTGAAAGCAAATATGAATTTATTTTAAGGCGATGTGACACATCTTCGGAAACTGTAACCCAATTTATTCAGAGCTGGTTAATATTTGGTGAAAATGAATTGGCTTTTTACAAAATATTAACTGTCTCCAAGTAAATTGGATTACAGTTTTTGAAGGTATGACAGGTTACTTTGAATTGAAATAATCGATAGATTTTAATCTGAAAAATAGAACATGAATTTAAAAAATTGTATTTTTCAAAATTTAATTAAAAAGATGGAATGAATGTTATTCTGTGTTGTGAAAAATCGTTCAAGGATTGTACCAATCAAGAAAAAGAAGCGAAAATGATATGACCAATAAGAAAAATAAGATCCACACCCTAAGACCGGCGTTTCGTTGAATCGCTTGTCGAATTTGTTCGTTAGCTTCTTTGACATTTTCGGTGGAGCCAACGACGGTGGTCATCAGTCGATCCAAATCTTTGTCCTGATCCAATACTTTTTCCGTGAATATCTCCTGTAGTTCAGCGATATGAACGACTTTGCTCTCGATCTGCTTGACCTCTTCGGTGAGAGTGTTGAGCTCGTTGTACAATTGCTCATTCTCCGACTCGAACATCTGAATATCTTCGGCGGAGAGTTCCTCCTCGTAGCTCAAGGTATTAACGTCGCCGTTCATTTCCTGGACTTTAAGGGGACTCGAGTCGGTGGAGCCGCTGCTATGGTCTTTTGTCTCGGCGGTCAATTCGTTTGATACATTTAATTTTGACTTGTCGCGGTTAACGGACGTATTGTGCCGCTGCTTTACGTCCAACCCGAGTTTTGCCAATTTTCTCATTTCTATAGCTCGCTTCACTCTTATAGCTTTTTGCTCGGAATAAATTTTGCAAACGCTCTTCAAATATTCCTCTATTAGAAACAACATAATTTCTCGATGTTCGAGATTCTGTTGAGAGACTTCCGCGGATGCGATTTCTCGCTTCAATTCTTTGATCTGTTGGGAACAGGTGCTCATTATTTTTTGTGCTCCGTTGTCTATCTGATCTCTCTCATCGTCCGACATGTGACCCTTGCTCGCCAAATGATTAGAGAAATTTAAATATGCCGAACGATTCTCCATGAGAAATTCTCGAAGCTTAGAGACCTGTGTCACGACCGTATGAACTTTGTTGCAAAAAGCAGAAGGGTGACGCAGCTTCCTCGGTGGAATTTTAACATCGTTTTCGTCCAGTGCCTTCTTTCTCAGTGTCACAGTTTTTACGCTCGCTCTAAAGAGAGTGCTTACGTCCATAGTGATTCGACGATATGGCTTTCCGTGAGGGTAATTTCACTATCTTCCCTTATTCGACTAATTGACTATTCAAGCGAAGAACCTGAATAGTTGCTGGAAAAAATAGGAAAAGTGTAAAAAATTTTTCTTCTCTATTTGCTATTTTAAGAATATCATTGTAAATTTCTCATTTACGCAGATCTAAGAATATGGAAATGTTCCTTATACTCGTGTGTCAACGTAGATATATTCTGGCGATGTTTTCCATACAGAATCTGTGTCGTTACCCTGATTGCGGGGATATCCGATTGACTGTCTATCGATTGTGGAAATATATACGATTGACAGTATATCGCTTGTGGTAATACACGATAGACCGTCAATGGCATATTCCCACATATGGCATATAAACATAGAAACTGTATGAAAAAAATTGCCAAATTACCAGAAAATATATGAATTGCCACACGAATGTATGAAACATTTTTTTTTATCCTTCTCTCCCTACAGAGCGAAATAACGTAACAAATTATTAATAATAACGATTTACAGGCGATAGGCAAAATTACTTTCGTTAATTTGATAAATTATAAAATAGAAACGAAAGTATCTCTTGCGATTACATAAAAATTACATACGTTAGCTGCTTTTCATTACAAATTCTTTTCTAGGTTATCCCGTAATATTTTCTGTTGACTCTGGACTCTGAAGCATTATATTGCATGTGTACACATAAATACAATTATTGCGCACGCGTGCATGCGTGTGCGACGTGTGTGTGTGTGTGTGTGTGTGTAATGCTGCGATGGTGCCACGTGCTCACTGCACAGGCGCGTAAACTCGACGCAAGTAGCCCAAATTTTATAGATTAAGGCTGTCGGACTGCGGTAGTTAATGCCGATATAGCGAATTTTTGTGAGGAGTTACGTAAAAAATGTAGCTCAGAGAAAAATTATAATGAATTGAGGTAACGCGGCGTCTCGTGAGACATTTTTCATCGGCAAACTAAGGTGATTTGTACGTACCTGGGCGCTCGACGATCAGTGTACAGTGGTACTTGCTTGGATAGCCACGATCGGTACGTCACCCCGACTCGGCAAAATGGCACGTCAGCAAGGTGATGTCGACGAGCTTTTCGACGTTAAAAATCATTTCTACATCGGTAATTATCAACAATGCATCAACGAGGCGCAGAAAGTGAAGGTGAGCTTTGGCATTATATCGAATTAGGATTCAACCGTCGAACGCGTTGACCAAGTTAAGAGTATCCGAGAGTCTACTCACACTCTACACACCGCTCCCTACTGTCTCGATTAAACCTTTCCAATCGTAATATTCAATAAATTTCAACATATTTTCAAGAGATCGATAATGTATCGGTCATTAGAATTATTACTTTAATCAATATGGTTGAATTTTTGTTCTTTTTTTTTTTTTTTACGTAAATTACACCAAAATTGTTGTTGGCAAACAAAATTTATTTTGTCGATAATTAAATATTTTTTTATATTCGTAGAGTTACAAACTCAAAGCGTTAATTCATTTTGGTAGACTAAATTTTTTTTTATTAGTTTCGGTTGAATATCTCTCAGGTTGCAATTTACACCAACAGTCGTGTTGCTCGTGAGACTTTCTGTTGGCGAGTCTGATATTTTCTTCCTCCAAAATTTAAATACAATTTAAAAATAGCCCTAAAGTTCATAGTAATTGACAAAAAATAATCTAATCTTTAGACTTTTACTCAGAGAAACATCAATTGAAAGAACAAAGGTAAAACAGAACTCTGTCATTTTTCAGAACCCATCCGGCTCTGACTCATTGCAATCAATTATAGCGGATTCAAAATAAACTCAAGCCTGCGAGAGTTCTTTTTATTTTTGTAGGCTCTTGGTTTTACCGATTGACTTATAGAGTTGTTTTAGAGTGAAATTGACTGTAGCAAGTCTACGACGTTGTTACAAGATTTAAAAAATTAATTAAATTATAATTATTAATAAAATTTATTTGTATAATTCAAGAACGAATGCAAATTTTTATGAAGAGAAGAAGAGAAAACAGGGACCGCCCATTTTCTCAGAATCACTCTTACGGCGGTGACTCATGGTCGATGAATTCTATTTTACAGACCGCTTTGCCAGAAGTCGCTCTGGACAGGGACGTCTTTCTGTACCGCGCGTACATAGCGCAGCGCAAATTTCGAGTGGTGCTCGATGAGATAAACAACTCTTCGCCACCAGAATTGCAACCCCTGAAGACCCTGGCCGAGTACTTTGCGTTTCCCAACCGTCGCGAGGCTATTCTCACGGAATTGGACAAAGCGGCCAACGATGCGACAGCCGAGAACCACAACTTCATGATCGTTGCCGCGACCATCTACTATCACGAGAAGAACTTGGAATCGGCACTCAGAATACTCCACAATACCGATCATCTCGAGTGCCTCGCTCTCACGCTTCAGATTTATCTGAAGATGGATCGTCTGGATTTGGCTAGAAAGGAATTGAAAGCCATGCAAGAGAAAGATGACGACGCTACCCTCACGCAGCTCGCCCAGGCCTGGGTCAACATCAGCAGCGGCGGCGATAAGCTGCAAGACGCTTATTACATTTTTCAGGAAATGATCGATAAACACTCGAGCACGAGTATGTTGCTCAATGGACAAGCGACCTGTTTCATCGGACAGGCTAAATACGAGGAGGCCGAGAACGCTCTGCAAGAGTCCCTCGACAAGGACAGCAACAATCCCGATACTCTGATAAACATGATCGTCTTGTCTCAGCACATGGGAAAACCACCCGAAGTCGCCAATCGTTATTTGAGCCAATTGAAAGATTCGAATCTCGATCATCCCTTCGTCAAGGAGTATCTCCAGAAGGAAGTGGAATTTCAGAGGCTCAGAAAGCAGTACTCGTCGTCCGCCTGAATACGCGGCTCTTCCGCTCATCAAGATCCGATCGCTTAGATCTTACAATTACTTCAAGAGTGCTAGACGACGAATCTTCCGAGTATTGCGGAATAATAACGAACTTCGACTCGAGTTGAACACTTTTTTTTGCTGTCTTTTCACAGTCTCTACGTTCTGTTCGATGATCAAAGAAAGAATCTTTTGTTAATTTTTCTATTTCAATCGTTTAACTTTTGTGTGTAGATAAAATTTGGATGAATTACGAGAATTTTTTCCTTTTTTCGCTAATTCTTTTCTCGTTACATTCGTTTTTCTCGTTGTATACACGAGACTAGTTGCAAGGAGAGAATTTTCGAGATAGAAACTTGAAGCTAACGTACACATTATATTTATCAAACAACAACAATTGAATTTTAATTGCGACTCGTACGTGCGATATCGTCTAACGCTCGGGAAACGAATTATTTTAAGAAAAATAAAATATTAAATTTATTAATTTTTGTCTTCATATTTTATTAATATTAATTTCGACAATTTATTTATTAATTTATGTACTTCGTTATTCCCGTTTACTTGAGTTACTTTATCGATTCGTTATCACACAAAAATTCTCCTCTTGTGGTCCACGCAAAGCTGGACTAACGATCGAATTAAAAACTCACAAATATAACGATATGGCTGCCATTTTTTAATCTTCTAAGAGAACTTAAGCAGAAGGAAAGTTATTCATCGCGCGTGTATCATCTTTTCTTATCATAAATCACGCTCCATTTCAAAGTTGAGACAACACGGTTAAAGTTTTTTTTGAAGCCGGCATCGGATCGTGAAAAGCGTTGCACTTACGAAAAAAAGAAGAAAACTAATTATCTTTGAATTGAGAAAGTAGGAAAGTTGAATTTGTCGAAAAATTATTTACTCGACACTTTGAAGGTTTAGCCCAGAAACCAACAACAGTTACACTGTCAACATTTTCTTTAATTTAATTAATATACTCGGTATAGCAAGTTTTTACACGCAAGCTGATATATTTAATTTAATATACAACCGTGATGTAAAGTAAATATACCAAACACGTTTAAAATATGCTCATGTTCAAGGTGATGATCGCTATACCGATCGAGCTTCTATGAGTGAGAGGCGATTATAAATATTTTATTATTGCTTTACAGTTGCATATTAAATTTAATATACGTTATTTATGTCTACAAACTTTCTATAGATTTATATTAATTATCAATATTTTTAACAGTGTATCGAATACTATAATATACGTAGAAATATATTATTCAATGGCGACTGACCGTTTCTATATAATTCTATGATTTTGTATAGAATTTTTCGGTATAATCGATCGAGTAATTTATCGTACAATCGTTGCGTATAATCAGATATTATATTATCTGATATTAATATTTTGATTAATATTTTCTTTTCGTAGACCATATAGATTCGCGTGGAAACGGTCGATAGCCTTAATTCAATTCCAAAAGTATTTACAGCAGCAGCGATACTCCATTATTAATTATATTCAGTCTTAAAATGATTGCAGTACTTGGATACTTCGGATAAGCGAAATAGAATTTCGCTGGATAGAATAAAACGACGAATAACCACAGAGCCAATGCATTTAATCCCGAAATTTAAATAATCGATTTACATTTGCGCGTGCATAAGGACTTTTTCGCAATGGTCAGGTAACGGTGATAGATACAGCTGAGATATAATGTAGCGTTATCGAATGCGTAATACGAGAAGTTTGCTTCGATCGAGACAATACGGACTGATAGAAAAATATAAATGACTAAATAAAAAAAAAAAAAAAAAAGGAAAAAATACGCACAGTGTTTTATTTTGTTCACCCAACTCCCAGCCTCTCCCGTGCGGCAATTAGAAAAATCGCGTAAGTAGAACTCGAGCACATCGAACTGTTTCCAACGACGACCATGGCGTTTTCCACTCTAACGTTCATCAAAATCCAATCATAACAGGGCCAATCAATTTAGCGAGCAAACACAAGTACGAGGGTTGTTTTATTTTCCTCGTCTGTAGGACTGACACTCGAGTGTATTTTTCTTCGGAAATTAATCAAATAGGTCAGAAAAAGATAGGTAAAACCACTCGAAGATTCTAACAACGGTATTATCGACCTTCTGCATTTCCGAGATAACTCGAGCGCGTCCTAATTTCGCGTACATGTTATTGATTTATTCGGTATATCACTGAGTATCGCGGTGCAGTGAGAATATTTATAATTGCGCTAAAACTCGCGGTAAAAAGTTGCAAGTGGAGTCATTACACGATAAACTTTGCATATCTATTTCGTTTTATTATATTGCATATAAATGCTCTCGAGATAAAATATGAATTTTTAAAAAATTTATTTATCAATTAGATTGTCTCTTGACTGTTATCCGTTAATAGTATTTACGAAAGAAAAGTCAAAGAAAGAAGTGGTTCGTTGTACGTCGTTCTTCTCGAAGGTCCGAGATAACGTGATTGTATTAAAAATCCCATATTTTTAATGGGTTCGTGACAAAATATTTATACAGAATGAAAGACACGATCATTAGTAAGGTCATTATAGCATTCGAGGATACATCGACGATCGAGCATAACATTATTCGTCTAAAGCAACGACTAGAAACATCTTTAACATTAATTTTCGTTGTTGGAACATCTAAATATCTCGTAAAAATATCAATTTTTCTCGTACGATATAAAGAAAATAGATAAGCCAGTACATGGAAAACGTCTGCGCACACGTGAATAAATATTTTGATTGATGGCGTTGCATATTTTTTTTCTGATCTATTGAATCGAGATAATCAGTCTTCGATCGATCTTTGACAAGGTCACCGAACAGCAATGACACTCTTTCTCAAGATAACAACATTTGTCTAAATTGAAGCATTTCCTTTATAAATCTATAATGCGACCGATACTTTTGTAATCTCTCATGTTCATCCTCGATGACTATATAGACCTCAAACTTTTCCGCCTCAAGCGATAACTGCAACTTTCTCGTCTCTTCATGTTCTTACAAAGCTTAATTACCGCATGAAAATATGTACTTTCTTGTATACATTATACAACGAACGGTATATAGTAATCGCATTCAAAACTTCTATACGCGCATAGATATTTTCATTAATTGATATTTGATTAGTCCCCTGTGCAGAACCAACACAAAACTATGAAACCGACAAACGCAATGCAATAGTTATATCGTGTGGTTAAGGTCGTGTTCAGCTGCCCTGCTTAAACAATTCTATTGAAACGGACTGAAACTTATTAAGTGGACCGATTAAAAACGAATCGATTCGAATTAATATCAATGTCGTTTTTCTAAACGAGGTCCATTGGAAGCTTAATAATTTTTATCTTCTTATGGATTTAATATACGTTTATTGAATTTGACACAGATGACATTGAAAATTAAGATCTCTTAATTACTTACGGATCTCCGTATATTAAAATAATGTAGTTTGTACCGGGTAAGAGCGTTACACTTGAACAACATATAAAAAAAAGTAAAATAAACATATGTGGCCTATAAATTTTAATAAACTGTATAGGTATTAAATTGCGTATACATAAAATTTATTATCAAACATAAATATTTAATAATGTATACTAGCATTATAGTATTAAAAATATATTTGTTAATTTAGTGTATTCGTGGAGAAAGGATTTTTGCTTAATTAGCGTATTTTTAATGTAATATACAGCTACAGAAATTAATAAGATTTTCTAAGCGGAGATACTCGTATTATATATTATACATTGATCAACATACAAAAGTACAATAAACATAACTGTTTTATGAAATTTAATAAACTTTATGTGCATTAAACTCCATATACATTTATTTAACATAGCATGTTAAATTTAATATACATATATTGAATAATATTTAAGTACTTGTATATTAAAAACGATTTTTTTACCGTCTTTAGAATAATGGTTATCGATTTTACATAATTGGACATTAACTCCAATTCACCGCGTCGTGCATAAATCATTCCTACGCAATATATTAGTTTTAATAAAGACAATTGTTTACAGTGTTAATTATAGGAATTAATAAGATTTTCTGAGCAGGGATACGCGTCTTATATTAAACATCGAGCAACATATGAAAGTACAATAAACATACCTGATCTATGAAATTTAATAAACTGAATATCCTAAAACTTGATATACATTGTCTAACATTCTATATTAGCATAACACCGTTAACAATATTTTTCAAATTAATATACTTATGTAAGATTTATACTTAAACAGCGTACATTACATTTCATATACAATTATAAAACAATATTAACGTATTTGTATGTTAAACATGATCTTTTGAATGTCTTTAATTTTCACAAAGACAATTGTTTACAGTGTTATAGCTATAGAAATTTAAAATATTTTCTAAGTTATGATACGCGTCTGATAGATATCGAGTGTCTATAATTCTTTTAACTATTCGATAAACTCGGGAATGTGATCGGTTGCTTCGTGCGTATTTCGTGACTGACACGAGACTTTCAATTAAGAGGAACCGATATATATAGTCTTCGAAACGGCCCTCGATCGTGCGGCTGTATATAGAACGACACAAAAACGTCAATTATTATTCCGAACTAGTTTTAAATCTCATAAACGTCACTTCAGTTCCGTTACGGATATTGCGTTACATAACATTTTTTTTTTTTTTTTTTTTTTTCAATGATAAATATTTGATCTTTACCAAAGCCATTCAAAGGTAATGACACTTTTTTTTATCTCAAGATAATCAAATTGTCGAAATTAAATCCTTCCTCTCGGTAACATACGCGTTATGCAATGCAAATCTCTATCCATCACTCGGGTCGTTGATAAATAATCTTGCGTACATAAATCTCAGATGTAAGCGAATAGTCTACAACTCAAATACTTAAAGTAATAAGTAAATACGCTAGTTTGAAACAGGTGTTCTCTCTTCGCTATCAGACATTCGTCGTTAAAGGAGTCTGCACAACTGTGCGAATATATATTCTCCGACTTGGTCGGCGATTCTTTAATAAACGCGTATGTTTAATCGTAACCCGACATTATATGTCGTTACATATCCATTTAAATAATCATTTGTCACGCGTAAGGCCAATCTCTACGTTTGGAACAAAATTTAGATCTTTGGACCGATACTTTACGCGTAATTGTCATTGACAACTGTTTAGTCAGCTTCTTTTTTACGTTGTCGCACGATACGAGACGTTGCACGACATTGCGAATAAAAGTCTCTCTGTCATTGCGTATATATGGCGCATGCTTTCGAACGATACTTCGCAACATTATAACAAGTGACTGTGTAGTTATTTGTAATATAACTTTTGTGTGTGTGTGCGTGCGTGCGTGTGTGTGTGTGTGTGTGCACGTATTCATAATTAACAGGAAAAGCCTTTATCCGATCACGGACGGATTATCAGTGGCTGATAGGAATGGCTGAGTCTGATACGGTGATTTACTTAGCTGGTAGCGGTAAGTAGTAGTAACAAGGTAACCAGAAGCTCTTTCTCCCAGTGCTCACTATCGATTCAAACATCCGACGAGCTTCATTCACGTGCCGTCGTCGATGATCGCTCAGTGTTTCGCGCGAGCCCCGCGACGCGTGGTGGGAAAAGCCTCTTTGCTCCGCTAATCGTCCGATTGACTCTTATTGACTCAACGCTACATTCCGGTTGTACTACACTCGTATTAATTATAACAAACCCGTGCGCAAGGAGGCATGCTACGAAGCCAAGTATCCAGTCACGAGCCTCCAGTGTTTTAGGTTTTAAATAAGGGTCAACGTCGACAGTATTTTTAAAGCATTCCTCGGATAACCTTCGCTGAGCTGTTACATGCCTTGAAGGATTTCGAAAAGGTTCGTTCGCGATTCTCAAACCGGGCAACGATCCAAAATTTAAAGAAAGATAAGAAGAAAAAAAAAAATGTAAATATACTAACCGTTGACCTTTCCGCTTAAGTAATTTGAAGAAAAATCCAGGAGAAGATGGATGGAAAGGATCAGTTTCAGAAAAAAAAGAATCCACGAGAAGGAGCGAATCCTCTGAGCGCTCTGACGTTTACGTAAGTTTTTTATTTCTTTGTGAAGACAATGAGTCGTTATTGTTGTATAATTTAATGAAATCGCTTCGCAGATGGATTCTAAAAACCTTTTGGGTGGGTTACAAGCGGGACCTTGAAATCGAAGATCTCACTCAACCGCTCAAAGAGCACACGAGCAGCAGACTCGGCGAACGTATCACGGTCGCCTGGGACGTCGAACTTGAACGTGTAAATAAAATAAATGCTAGTCGAGCAAAAAAAAAGGGCGACCGACGGAACGACGGAGAAGGAAAGGAAAAGTCAAAGTCGAAAAAACTCCAGCCTAGTCTGCTGCGAGTTTTGACCAAGACTTTCGGCCCTAGAATTATGCTGTACGGAATCGCCCTGGCGATCATGGAAATTGTTCTCAGGTAAGAGATTCGAGTATCGTCGGACATGGATAGTCGATAAACTTGGCCTAATTTCACATTGATAGAACCGTATCGAAGGAGATATTAATAAATAACTGATATTTGAACATTTTTTAAATGTTCGTTACGATCTATACGCAGATTGTTTCAACCATTGTTCCTCGGACTGCTCATTCGTTGCTATCGTCCAAAGAAATTTCAATACCCGCCGATTCACGCGTCACCGGGTATCGGCGCCTCCGATATACCCAGAAAAGAAGATGCCGCAAGATCGTTAAGTCCTTGAAAAAAAAGCCTTGAACCCCCTGGAAGAATTGTGAAATCGTACCGTTTGTCTCTTATCTTTTATCCCTATTTCTCATTTCTTTGGCATTCGTTATTTCTTTTTTTTTTTTTTCTTTACAGTTTTCTACAAACGTTTCGTTTGTAATATTTTTTTTGTTAACTTGGCTAAATTATTAACAAAATGAGGCTTAAAGTAACGCCACGAGGACGGAACGCGCGGTGCCGAGAAAGGCGAGCCTCACCGTTCGTCCAGGTATTGCGATTGCTTTCACGATACGCTCTCCCATTGATTGTTTTGCATGAATTTTATTGTACTTTTATACGTTCTTTGTGCGCGCAACGCTTTCGTTTATAATATTTTACTGCAGTTTATCTTGCATCTTTATTTATTTATTAATTTTTTTCACTACAATTGTAAAATGCGTTATGCACCCTTCCCCCCGGCCCTGAATAGCATGTTCGGCATGTAAACTTTGCTATTTATGAGATTCGATGATCCACCGATGCTAGGATCGGACCGATCAGCGTATCCGCTTAATAGTTTTCTTCGGAGACGGGCAATTTTGGGTTCAAATTAACGAACATACTTTGTCGTTGGTAACGACGACAAATGAGTTTTATAATATTTTCAAGCAGAATAGTTTAAGTCGAATGAGTACGACATCTCAGAAGTACAACTTTGTGTAGTTTTGACTAAAATTAAAAAGAAAACCAATGATGATGCTCTGATTTTCGTAGCACGCTTAACCAAAATCTTTCGATTAACCGGCTTAAGTGTTTAATTTGGTCATTGAATGAATAAAAAAATATAAATTACCAGATATCTCTCAATAATTATCGCAAACTGAATCACCCGTCTGTGAACTCGCGTTTAATTTTTGTTTCTATATTAATAAAATATTCCGTGTCAAAAGACGTTGGTCTTGAATTAAAAAAAGAAATAGATAACGCGTGACTAATTTCGGAACATTAACTTTGATAATTATCTACAACGAGGACTCGTTTGAAAGGACTCAATTATACGGTCAGCGATAAGCACAATAATGTTCTTATCGCATAAACGCCCATCTCCAATTTGTTTAGAAAGCATTAGCGACCCTTCGCACGTCGACAATTTATTTATATTATTTTTCCTCTGTACAAAGGAGCCTCCGATATTTAAACATTTTAATCATCGAACTTGCAGGGTTCTGCAACCGCTCTTCCTCGGTGGTTTGCTTAAATTTTACTCTGGCGAGAATTCATCATCGACAGACGCTTATCTCTACGCCGGAGGAATAATATTGTGCTCGGCGGTAAACATATTCGTCATACACCCGTACATGATGGCTATACTTCACATGGGAATGAAGATGAGAGTCGCCTGCTGTTCATTGATTTATCGTAAATCGTTAAAACTCTCAAAGACGGCACTAGGCTCAACAACGATAGGACAAGCTGTCAATCTTTTGTCCAACGATGTCACCAGGTTCGACGTGGCAATTATATTTCTTCATTATCTGTGGATAGGACCGCTCGAGACAATCGTCGTAACGTACTTTATGTACGAACAAGTCGGTCTCGCAGCTGTAATTGGAGTTGCGTCTCTGCTAATGTTCATACCGCTTCAAGGTCGGTAGACTAATTTACCTCGTTCCATCCATTTCTATATTATTTTCCTTATTTTGACTTTTAACTTGGATGGATATTCACGGTGACTCGACGCTTACAGGGTTTCTGGGGAAGAGATCTTCCGTATTGAGATTGCGAACCGCTATCAGGACCGACGAGAGAGTTCGTTTGACTAACGAAATAATAACTGGTATTCAGGCGATAAAAATGTACACTTGGGAGCATCCATTCAGTAATCTAATAGAAAAAGCTCGAAGGTATTTCTATTTGCGCAATCCTTTTTTCTTATTTACTTCTTTTATTGCGTAATCGATGCGCCAGTCGAGGCATAAAGTTATATATTGTCGTCAACAGGCGTGAGATCGACGTGATAAGATCGACATCTTATATCCGAGGCGTTATCATGTCGTTTATTATTTTCACTACGAGACTTTCTCTCTTCATTACCGTTCTCGCTTATGTCCTCGATGATCAAAAAATAACAGCGGAAAAGGTCTTCATTCTTACAGCATATTACAACATACTGCGACAAACCATGACGGTATTTTTTCCACAAGGTGAATATAAATGATTGTTTTTTTTTTTTTCTTCATACAATTTTGCGCATCGATGAAAAGAAAAAAATGTTGTTAAACTAAAAAAAAGTTTGTTTTTTTAAAGAAAATAACATTGTTTTTGCTGTCTGTGAAATTGACGCTCGATAAAATTCAACGTCTGGAGAGTACGAATCGAATAACGAGGTTTTGATTATTGTAGGAATAACACAGGTGGCCGAGGCGGCGGTATCGATAAAACGATTGCAGGACTTTATGATGTACGAGGAAGTCGAGGAGATACACGAGAATGTAAATGGCGATAATGTTCACGAGAAAACCGGGAAAGTAAAAAAAACGGAAAAGAGTAGAAAGGAGAAGCCTGTAACGGGAAGCCACAGAGAAGGTTCTGGTGGGGATGGCTCTGTCATTCTCGATCGGTGTCACGCAAAGTGGATCGCTAACGATCGCGAAGATACGCTACGTGGAATTAATTTTAACGTTCAACCTGGCCAATTAGTCGCTATCGTCGGACAGGTTGGATCGGGAAAGTCTAGCTTGCTCAATATTATTTTAAAGGAATTACCGGCACATTCCGGGAGCGTGGAGGTACGTTGATAGATGTTTTTATCAATAAAATAAATGAAATTAATTCGATATATTATATCATTTTATCGCAGGTAAAAGGTCATATCGCGTACGCGAGTCAGGAGCCTTGGCTATTCGCCGGATCGGTAAGGCAAAATATTCTCTTCGGACGAAAGATGGAACAGCGTCGATACGAGCAAGTCGTAAAAGTTTGTCAGCTGAAGCGTGACTTTAATCTGCTTCCTTATGGAGATAAAACGATCGTAGGAGAACGTGGAATAAGTCTTTCCGGTGGTCAGCGAGCTAGGTAATTCCCCGCTAGCATGTGCGATTCCGAGAAATAAATTTTTCTCGTTTCACGAGTAAACTCGACGCATGTTTTATTATCCACAGAATAAATTTAGCGCGCGCCGTATACGCCGATGCTCCGATATGTCTCTTCGATGATCCATTGAGCGCGGTCGACGCTCACGTAGGGAAACACATGTTTGAGGAATGCATAGAGAAATACTTGAAGGGAAAAACGAGGATACTCGTGACGCATCAACTGCAATTTCTCAGAAACGTCGACAGGATATACGTTTTGAAAGACGGCGTTATACAGGCAGAAGGGTAAATCGCGTGGGATATTAATATAAATTACTTTTTCTTTTTCTTTATGTCGTAAAAAATGATTTTATTTACAAATACTTTTATTTTCTTCGTAAGGACTGATTCTTCAATGAATAATTATCTTACAGAACTTACAACGAATTAGCAGCTATGGGAGTCGATTTTGGTCGATTGTTGGAAGCTCAACCGAAGCAAGATGAAAATCCTTCATCGCTGCCCCCAAGCCGCGCCCATTCGCGTCACACGAGCATTACGTCTCTGAGCTCTTTCATGACCAACGACACTGCCGGTGGTCATCCAATCGGTGAGCCCGACGAGGTAACGAATCTTTCGAATATCAATTTTATTCTCATAATAAAACAATTGACAAATTAATTATTACCTCATAATAAAATTGTATTATTATCTCATAATAAAACAATTGACAAATTAATTATTACATTGATAATTCATTTCATTTACGAATTATTTAATTGGACATTGAATATTTTTTTTTTGGTTCTCCCAAGATCGCGGAGATGAGAAGCAAGGGCAGTATAGGTGGACACATCTACTCGGCTTATCTGAGAGCGGGAGGAAATTGGTTCTTTGTATTCCTTATAGTGATACTTTGCATTGGAACACAATTGGCTGCTAGCGGAGGCGACTACTTCATAGCCGAATGGGTCAATATGGAAGAACGCCAAAACGAAAATGTAAGTATCAGGGTCTTGTGCAGTGTATTAAACAAATAAAAAATATATTCAATATAGAAGAAGGCTTGGCGTGCTTCCAAATTAGGACGATGTAACCCACCGACGGAGCCCATCGCGTTTGAAGCTCCGTCGTTGTATCCGTTTTTCCTATTTTTTTTCGAGACGGTTTATATTTCGGGCAAAAATAAATAACGTACGCGTGCGGTATTACTAGATGCTTTCGAATATAATTCACTTTTATCTTAAATATTCAACGTCTTTGAAAAAAACAGGGAATCTGTAATTTTTTGACTCGGTCGGTGTGTCTCACTGCCTTAAATATAATAATAAAAGTTACGTTAAATTTCTTAAGCGACTCCTTACCCCGATGAATTTAAAGAGAGGACGTGGTAGAAACTTTCTAAGATTATAAAAAATTGAATAACATTTTTTTTCCATCTTTAATTCTGTAAATGTTGTACTTATCGATCGAGATTACATGAATTTGTTATTGTGTACAGAAAATTGAGGTCGCTGGAAAGCCGGAGGAAGTTTACGAAAGGCCTTTGGACACTAAAACGTGTATCTACATATTCACTGCGTTGACTGTGCTCACGATACTCCTAACGCTGGTCCGCTCGTACGCCTTCTTCGAGATGTGTATGAAGGCTTCGATGCGTCTCCACGATCGTATGTTCCGAAGCATAAGTCGGACGACTATGCGTTTCTTCAACACGAATACCTCAGGTCGAGTTCTCAATCGTTTTTCCAAGGACATGGGTGCTATAGACGAACTATTGCCCATTGCGATGATCGATTGCATTCAGATCGGTCTTGCTCTTCTTGGTATCGTGGTTGTCGTCGGTGTAGCGAATCCTTGGCTCATGGTACCCACCGTTATAATCGGCGTTATCTTCTACTACCTGCGCGTTATTTTCCTCGCGACCAGCAGGAGCGTCAAGCGTCTTGAAGGAATCAGTGAGTATTTTTTTTTTGTTTGTTGCATTTGGTTTATCAATTTCTTCCGTAGTTTAGCTTTCCAGATGTTACCGGACGAAAGGCGTACGGTGTAAAAAAACGAAGAGCGTACGAATTTTCTTTTGTCCTGAAACGTTTGACATCATTGAAAAAACTGGATTACCGTGATACGTTGCCTTCGTCGCGGTAAAGAATCGTGCATAAAAAATTGTTTAAACGTTGCTTCGATCGATTACAGCTCGTTCGCCGGTATTTGGACATCTGAACGCGACTCTGCAGGGTCTCGCGACGATTCGTTCCTTCGACGCGGCCGAGGTTCTCACTTCAGAGTTCGATCATCACCAGGATCTTCACTCCTCGGCTTGGTACTTGTTTATAGCATCTTCGCGCGCCTTTGGCTTCTGGCTCGACATATTCTGTCTCATATACATAACCCTGGTTACGCTGAGCTTCCTCGTACTCGGAAGCGACGACGATCCGAGCGCGACGCCCGGTGGCAACGTCGGTCTCGCGATCACGCAGAGTATAGGACTGACCGGTATGTTCCAATGGGGAATGCGTCAGAGCGCAGAATTGGAAAATCAAATGACTTCGGTGGAACGCGTGCTCGAGTACAGCAACGTCGAGAGCGAGCCACCTCTCGAGAGTACTCCCGATAAAAAGCCAAAGGACACGTGGCCGGAGGAAGGCAAAGTGGAATTCAAACGAGTCTACATGCGTTACTCGCCCCTCGATCCGCCCGTACTCAAAAACCTCAATTTCGTTATTCAACCTCGTGAGAAAGTCGGTATCGTCGGTAGAACCGGAGCTGGTAAATCGTCTCTCATCTCCGCGCTCTTTCGGCTTGCCGACGTCGATGGTGAAATCGAGATCGACGGCGTTGAAACCAGCGAAATTGGCCTTCACGATCTTCGATCGAAGATCAGCATTATCCCTCAAGAACCTTTCCTATTTTCCGGAACTTTGCGCTCCAATCTCGATCCGTTCAGCGCCTACAGCGACAATCCTCTGTGGGAAGCCCTTGAAGAGGTAGAACTCAAGGAACTTGGACTCGAGGCGCACATCAACGAAGGCGGAAGCAACTTGAGCGTCGGTCAGCGACAGCTGGTTTGTCTGGCACGAGCTATCGTACGTAACAATCCTATTCTCGTCCTCGACGAGGCCACCGCTAATGTCGATCCCCGCACAGATGAGCTCATTCAAAAAACTATACGGCGCAAGTTTGAAAATCGCACGGTTCTCACCATCGCTCATCGACTCAACACTGTCATGGACAGCGATCGGATATTGGTGATGGACGCCGGGACTGCCGTGGTAAAATTTTACTTTCAAACATTATTTACTACTAATTTTTCTCAGCTCATCTAATAATATTTCTCGTCAATGTGCGTCAATGACACTCGAGTGATTAAGGTAGATACCGCGCTTCGCGCTAGTCGAACGAGCGCTACATTTTTGCAACGGTCTGTACAAAGATATACAAATTAATTGGCAGCGGTGACGGGCAATTTGTATTACAGCACGTGTCCTTAACCCAGAGAAGCGTTAATAGCGATGAATTAAAAAAAAAAAAACGTTAATCATTCTCTCGGAGTATCTCTTCCGATCCGTTAGTTTTTTTTTAGTTTCCTCGACTTTTCACGTAAAACTTTAAGCACGTCTCGCCAACAAGCTAAAACGTTAATAATTTTGTAAAAACTTGTTAAAACCTCAACGTTTTTTTTTTCTTCTTTATTTACAAATTAATTAAAGTTTCAATGAAAAAGAAAACAAGTTACTCTGAGCACAAATATCCTTAACATTCTTTGATTTTCGAAAGTTTCCAACTTTTAATACTCGTGACGATAGATCCCCGGAGTCTTTACGATGTACAATACGTTATTGTTCAATAACAATATATTCGGTCCATCCTCAATCCGTTAATAGTAAACCGTAAATTATTTCGACAAGCTGTATAATACATTTTTTTTTATCTCCACAGGAATTTGAACATCCGCACGTGTTGATGCAAAACACAGAGTCGGGATATCTGCACAGCATGGTCGCGGAGACCGGGAAAGCGATGGCGGAAGCGTTAACCACGATTGCCAAGGATAACTACTTGCTTCGTCAGAGCTCGACTTCCCTTTAACATCGGTACCGGAGCAGGCGTTGATGAGAATCGAGTTTCAATCGATTTGCCTCTCCCTCAGTTTGCCAAACTGCAACATTAACCAAACTCTAGTGAATTTTCAACATTTATCTCTATTGTTCTTGCAGAAATGATTATTTTCACCAATAATGCAGTATCGAAGGTCAACGTTTAACACTCGTAAACTCACGCTGGGACGTTGGAGTTTCTCTGTTATTTATGAAAATTCAGAGATCACGTTCTTCGAGGCCTGCATTCATCGATTTATCCTATAAAACTGTCGCGACGAGATATTAGATCGCACACGCGCCGTTAAACACACAAGAGACAGTATTATTTTATCTAATTCTTTTTATATTCAATTTATCACACTCGGAATAATCTCCTTCGGTCATACGCGCATACATGTATATACGGCCAATCGAGATCCTTAATATTACTACTTAAATCTTCAGACGGTAATATTGAAAATTTGTACATACGACAGAAGGTAATGCATTGCATACTTTTATACGCATTATCATGTTTTTAGAAAGAAATTAATTGTTGGTTTTTTTTTTTTTTTTTTTTTTTTTTTGTTAAGTCGCAATTTTTCGTTGCGTTGTTATACGATTGAAAAAGGTGCTATCTTCCGTTTAATTCGGATAAGGAAACCTTCAAAGTAGAAGTTTGTCCACTGCCTTTTCATTATTTTTCTTTTTTTTTTTTCATCACAAAATAACCTTTACGAGAAACTTATCGTAAATTGTGATTAATTTTGGTTTTGCAAAATGCAGAAAATAACGAGTATGCAGTGCGCAACATTCTCTACTTTGCAGGTTTTGTTCTTTTTAAGTCTGTACACCAGATATTCTTCTCAAAATTTCAAATATCTATCGAATCGATCGTAACGTCATTTTAATTGTTACGGAAAAAAGTTTATAACATTTACAATCTGGAGCCAAATCTTGGATCGATAGTCGAACATCTGTTTATGATTCAAGAGATTCAAAAGAAAAATTCGTGAGACACACACACACACACACACACGCACACACACACGGTGCCTCCACACCCTGATACTATTCGTTAGTTTTTCATTAAAGTTCATTATTTTAATTTATACAAATATTTTACTTTCTTCAAAATAATATATTGAGAATTTTCATACATTACACGCACACTCTCGCTTTTGAAATATACCACGGAAAAGTGAACAAACTTTGCATTTTATTTAAAGAAAAAAAGAAAAAAGAAACATCTAAAGTTAAAAAATTTCATCAAATTGGTTATATTATACATTAATTATCATCAATCCCAATAATTCTTTGTCTCTCTTGAACGTTTGTACAAACTTTCCAGCTCGATAGCTCAAGATTTGGTTCAACTCTGCAACTTTGGAGTAATTTTTAAACAAAACATCGAAATATCTCAAAAAATTGTAAACGATTCGATGGATTCACCGCAAATTTTTATATTGATCATCTGTCCATATCAATCTATTGGTCAACAATTATTTATCTCGATAGATAAATATTTATCGATATAAAAATTTATCTATCGAGATAAATAATTGTAGATCACAGATTTTTTATGACAAAATACACCAAAAAAATCGCGTAATAAATCTCGACAGCATGCATTGAAAATCAATACAAGAAATGAGAAATGACACCTCTACTTGTGTGATAAAGATTTACTTGATTGTCAAGTCGCTCTCACTCACTCACTCACTCACTCACTCACTCACACGCACGCACGCACACACACACACACACACAGAGAGAGAGAGAGAGAGAGACAGACAGACAGACACATTTTCCAAATGTCAAGTTTGTATCTCTTTTGGAACGTTCTGAACACATGAAAATCTCGAGAAAAAATTAAGTCATTGAAACAAAGCTTCCTCTGTGAGGAAGCCAAAAAAAAGTTAAGTAAATGCAGTATTCTCGTCTCGCGTTCGATAATATTTTGGAGCACTTAACGGTAATCTATTCCGACAAAAAGTAAAAGTAATGCCAAACTTCACACAAACATTTTGTTTATATATATATATATATTTTTCTTCTTGTTAATACAGAATGCACCGTGTAAATGTAAAAAAAAGAAAGAAAGAAAATCTAAGAGGACGTCGATACACCCTCTTTGATTATTTTAATTCCTGAGATTATCGCCAAACTTATTTACCGACGAGTCTACAAGAAAAATGTTTGTGCAGCGTTTAGTCGAAGAATAAAATAATAAGACGAGAATATTGGCCAAGCCACGTGGCCTTAAATGGTACGAGTACTTCATGGTGCTGAGATGTGTGACGATCAAATTTGTCGTATCCATGCTTATACTGTACTTACCAAAGCGTGTTATTGTATACTTAATAATAAATCGCCTTGTATATGACATAGATAAAAAGAAAGATAGAAAGTTTATTAACTTCTATAAAGGTTGTTGCTGTTGTCAATTCGTTAAGTCAGTTTTCCTTCCTCTGGCTCTAATCATCGGCTAGTTGAATCGGGTCAATTGATTTACGATAATCGCAACGTGTTACATTTGTATAATGAGAATCATGTATCTTTATTGTATAACTATTGTAAGATGAATGATAACGTGAAATACTTGAGTTTTAACAATTAGAACGCCAGTGTGCGTGTTTCCACCTCAAGTACAAAGTGCCTATATAAATAAGCGAACGAACAATAATGAAATATATAGATACAAACACCTATTTATATTAATCATCTGTCTTGTACATTCGAAACCTTGATCGGAAACCCGACGTTCTTTCATTCTTTTTCCCTCTATTTCTTTATTTATCTCTTTCGTCCCGTGATATTCGTGAGTCCGGATTAAATTCACCGAGACTGACGGAATGCGCTGGTGTTTTTTTTTTTCTCTTTTTTCTTTTACTTTATCCACGGAACACCGAAAGCGGGGTACGGCGGGCTTGGAATAACGAAACTTAAAAGAAGAAATGTAAAAAAAGTCCGATCCTACGAGTTCGAAGGTAACTCGCGGACGCGAATAGTACGCTCTAGTATTTTAATACTGACAGTAAAGAGATTACTGTAAAAATAATTATAAAAATAAAGCTCACTTAGGATTAAAAAATTGAAAGTAATAAAAAAAAAAAAAAAAATTCAATACAGTCACGCGCTAAGTCAGCCTTGTGTGGGCTTCGACGTTTGGAAATTGTGTAATGGAGAGTATATATATATATATATATATATATATTCTTTTGGGCTCAGATATGGCCTCACAATGGCTCGCTATTTATATTTATAAAAAAAAAAAAAAAAAAAAAAAAACAAAAAAAAAAGATCTCTTTTTTCGTAACATAAATAATACGTCTAACTAAATAAATAAAGGCGCGGCATGTGGGATAGCGAATTACTTCAGTAGTATATACAACCAGTAGATATTTAAAAAAAAAAAACAAGAAACGAAGGACTTATAATAATGCACGAAATTTCATACACTGAAAGAAAAAATGTAGGTAAACATTTTGTTGATCCAATGAAAAATGATTAATCAACAAAATTTTAATTGCATTCATTAAATATTTACTGCCATTAGTATTCTGATGTTTATAGCTTCTTTTTTTTCTTTCAGCGTATCAATTACGTTTACGCTGCATGGCGCAAGGGAGAGCGAGCGGGGGGGGGGGGGGAGAGATAGACAGTCAATTTTTTGGAGCCATTTAACGAAAAATCTAGAATAAAAACTATTTCGTAAAAAAAAACAAAAAAAAAACAAAGAACATTCGGACGGACCTTTCGGAGAAATCCGTAAAATATATAGCTGCGCCAAGATAAATAATCGCTCGGTTTCAACGAATTTTTCTTTCAACTACAAGACAAAATATTTTAATCAACGTAACAAATACTTTAGCTGATAAAATATTTGTCCGAATGGTTCGCAAAACGAAAGAAAAAAGAAAATTTTGAAACTGAATGATTATTTTTATCATTGCGGGACGCGTTATTGTTGTTATTATTATTATTACTATCATTATAATATAAATTTTTTTGGCGGTCCGTATTCGAAGAATCACAATCAGCGAGACACAATCACCGGATTTTTCCTCCGGATCGGAGGAGTCGGCGGATTCGTTTACACGAGAACCTCGAGACTCTCGCGCGAACGCGCCTTCTGCTGACCGGATTTGTTGCCGTTCGCTTGAACGATCATCGCGACCGAACGGCTCCTGGTGCTCGAGGAACATCTCGACGTTGGTGGCCTCATCGGCGGCAGGGCCATTCGAATTTTGTACCAAAATTTGTAACCACCGACGCCTTTTCCGACACCACCGTTCGCCGACTCTTCCCAACGTAGAATCGTCAAGCGCTCGAAGGCTATTCCGTCGTTACAGTGACTGACCGCTCCCAGGCCGTTGCGTCTCGAGGACTTTGCGATCGTTGTTGAATTCGGAAGATCCTTCAGAGCGATTATTATCGTTCTCGTTGCCAACGACGACAATTGCTTCAGTGCTGTCGCCACGCTCGTCTCCGTCCACACGTTCTCCAATGCGTTAGGACCCAGAACGACGATTATCCTTCGCGCTGATGATGCGTGCGGTCCGATCTCCAGACTCCCTAGAAATAACCCAAGTCGATAATCGCTTTAGTATTATTATCGGACGATTAAACAGTAACGCGAACCTATCGTTCATTTCCCTTGACTCTTGATTATTTAGAAATAATAAATAAAAATTAGCGGAAACACCATCCTGAATTACCAATTTATCATTAACTGGAGTCAATTATTACAATACAATGTACTCTATCGTTATTCCATTTCGTACAGTATTCGTTTGAGAATTCGAGTGTGTAGAATTAAAACTTACAATTGTGTTTGAGGTGAGAAAGTTCCAGAGTGTTGCACTTGTACCGGTGTCTCGATTCAAGAGTCGGGACGAGGATACCCACCGCGAGATTAGCGTCCCTTTCGTGGTAACAGACCAGTGCATCGCAGTCCTTTCCGTCTGTCGATTAGAATATTATCGGTTAACGCGTGCTCGCTTTCTCATAGCGCTCGACTACATTCATTATCCCAGCTCCGTGCTCGACTTTATCGTCGTTTTACCGACCGCTCGGGTCGTGCCGGAGTTATGAATGAGCGAGGTAATCCGAGAGAATGAAAGAAAGAGAGAGAAAGCGTACGGATTCGCGGTACTGACCCTCTCTTATCTCTTTGCGTCTCTCTATCCGTACTCACCATCCTCCTCGAGAGGGCCAAACTTGTCTCGGCACAAGACTGCCAAGGGTAACCAGCATCTCGCGTAAAAAGCTGCCGCTGAAAGGACGATGACGAGAACGAGAACAGCGAGCAAAAATGATTTTCTCCACGATCCATTTCGCAATCCAAGATCGTACCGAGGCTCTGCGAACATATAGAAACAATTGATGTTCATCGATCATCGAAGATGATTCACCGATAATGTCATAAGCTCCGTAATACTTTTATAAATAACGTGGTAATACGCTTTATAACGCATTCGATACGTCGACTCGCGACTCTAACAGTTCTTGCATACCGAGAGTCTTATTTTCTCAGTACACGAGAGTACACAGTCGGCTGGTCAAGAAACTAAAACAGAGAGAGAGAGAGAGAGAGAGAGAGAGGCCAGCGTAAGTTATTACCTTGGCGATAAATGTGAGCCGGTAAAGTCATCTCGTCGTCCACACCATTGCTGACTCGACACTCGTACTCCCCGTAGTCTTCCAATGTGATATCTTCAATCTCCAAGTAAGAACCGACAATCTGCTCCTCCTCTCTGAAAATAATAACAATAGAAATTTATCATTTAACGGAAGGATTTATTTTTTTGCTTCAGTGTCTCCGTTGAAATATATCATTGATACAACGTATTTACTCTTCTTGTTCGAATTTCGAGTAACGTTTCTTTCATGTATTTAGTAATTTTTGAGAAAAAATCACTTTACAATATTTTTAACGTCGCAAATTGTAAACAATACTTTAGCCGATAAAGATATTTTTTAAATGTAATCTTTTGTTATTCGATTTATTATTAATTTCAATTTTATATAAATTCGAGAAATTCGTCGTATAATGTTAAATTCTCGAACGTTATCTTGTTTCTCTCTCTCTCGTGACTAACGTAGCTGTGAGGTACGCCCGAAGGGACAGGATATAACCGAGTAGACAAGAAACCACCGCGCGAATCTCTTTGGAAACTCCAACGCTCTTGGAAGGAGCTCGTGTAGCTGCAAAGAAACGTGGAAGTGCCACGACCAAGATATTTTATACTCTTTGTCCTCCGGTACACACTTATCGCTCTTTCTCTCTGCGAAGAAAAGCATCGAGAATTCAGCGAATTGCAGCGTTTGTGAATCCGAGCACTTTATTTTATTTTATTTTTTCACCGCTCGGGATTATCAGCGAACGTCTATGGAATCGAAGAAGCTCGAGGCTCTCCGCTTATCTTTTGAATCCATTCGGACTGTCTCCCTTCGACATACGATTTTCTCGATCTCTCTACAAAATCTCATATTTCAGTTGCAGTTTTGAGTCGTTCGCTTATTCCAGAAAAAAAAATTTTAATAAAGGCAAAACGAATAATATTTTCTATAGGTGAATTTCTTCGTCGGTTCATTCCTCTCTTCGATGGGATTTGATGGTAGCATTACCGGGTAAACGGTAGGCAGTTTCGGTTTATGGCTGAAGCTTCGATTTACGAACGACGTTAAACCATCCACAGGGATTTTACGATTAAACATTTACCAATATCAATGTACAGTTTGGAAGTTAAGAATTTATAAGGGGTTCGAGTCATTTAAAAAGTATGAAAATGTAATTGTGTTACAATCGCACATATGAAATATTGCAATTTAAAAAATGTATTTTTATCAAATTGCAAAATTTCGTATTAATGTTTTTCAAATTACTTGACAATCATAATAGTGCTCGTAGGGAACTGTCAATCAATACCTCGTTCGATCTCAATCGTTATCCTGCTTTTTGGAAAACGACAGGAAAGCTGGGTGGTAGGTAAAACGGATCAAATATACCGGAAGAGATTCTTATAAAACTTGGTGTTTTACTTCCGGTCTGATTATCAATTTTTGTGCTTTCAATTTGTTGTAATTCAATTGTTAAGTTTTCGATTCAATCGCGCATACATCTGTTCTTGTACGACCCAGTAGCGCTTATCACCTTTTTCCAGCAATTCTACGCTGACCAGCGGGACGCCGCAGCAAATCTCCGAGACTCGCTGTGCCCAGCTAATCGCTCGTAACCCTTTTTCACGATATTGTTGCGCTGTGAATTCAGCACTGATTCTCTCATTGTTTCGTTAGTTCATATCCGGGGGATCGTCGACCCTCGTAACAGCAAAGCCACATGTCCTACACACCGTGTGCCGGATGAGAACGGCCTGGTCTTGTAATTAATTATCTATTTTATTTTTAGTGCTCAGCCACTTCTTTGGCACGTGCTTTTATTTCTTCATGTTGACGAGTGTGATCTTCGATTGATCCGAAAGCAGTGACGAGAGCCAACGGTGTGTAACTCGTAGCTAATCGCACGTTATTCGAGTTAAATATGTAATACACCGGGCTTCATTTTTCTTACATGTTTTAATACGTTCGCGTTCGCGAGTTTTCACTCTTTTAATTAACATTTAAAAATATCAACGTACAGTTTGAAAGATAAGAATTATAAAGGGGTTCGAGCCATTCGAAAATGTTCACTGTTTCTATTGTAACCTGATGTTAATTATGCGTTAAAACTTACTGAACGAACAATTTATTTATTTAAACTCCCCATCACCGGACCGTGTTCCAATCCCTAACCAGCACATTCTGTCCTAAAACATAGATTAATATAAATTATCCCTAGTTACGTCTTCTTTTGTGAATTATAAAATCGAGAACGTAACATGGTGTCAATTTCGAAGCAATTTTTTTTTTTAATCCCAAGAGTATAAAATTTAATGCACAAACGATAATATTAATTAATCGCTATATTGAACCAATTAAAAAATATTTCTTTTAACGTATGCATCGCTTACTATCGCAGACCACTTCTGGGTTATATTTGTTTTGTTCTACGTGGTCCTTCTCACATTCACGAGTCTCAATTTTCTTCTCCCAATTGCAAACCGCAAACGACTTACACTCACGCTGTGTCGCATTCACACGTGGGTACAAGAAACTGTGAAAAACCTGTGACATATATAACCAGCTCTTTCAACAGAGACCATTGTCCTACAAGGAATCCATCAGTCTCCGGAAAAATGACTACCCGCTTCACCATTCGATGCGCAAGCAAATAACGACATCACTAAATGTTCTTCAACTCGGAGAACCGTCGATGCCGCATACCAATCGCTCACCTATCACTGCCGTCGGTTCACTTCTGTATTAAATATTATTTACGTTCTTAACATAAAAACTTTTTGTACCGAATTATTCATTTTTTTTAATTATCCAATTTCAGAATTGACAAATCACGTCGAACCGCGAGCATCGTTCTGCATTTTTACTAGCGTACAAAGAAAATAATTGAACCTCGCTTCATCGTGATATCTGCTTCAAAATTGATTTTTGTAACAACCATCATTTTTTTCTTTTTTTTTTTATTCAAACAGTTTGAAAAATATTTTTTACTTCTCCTCGAACAGAAAATTGAAACTGGCACAAGTGAAAAATGGAATTGAACGTAGCTTTTGTGAAGTAAAAATTATGCGAATGAGACTACCGAATACGTCAATTAATGACAATTGTCACAACGATAAGTAAGATCGTAACTTGCGTTGTTTGCGTTATCTAAATTATTTCGACACGGAATATCCTAGCGCGAAATTGACCGACCACCATTATTCTGTTATTACCTACAGATTCACTTCCATAAACTGCACGATGTTTATTCTCGGTTTTGTTTTGTTTTGTTTTTTTTTTTTTTTTTTTTCAGAGAGCAAAATGTTTGAAGCCCAGCCTGACAGAGATTTAACTATGCGAATTTCAATATCGACCGTGGAATAAGAGCTTTTATAATGCCCGGGAATATGGAGAGACGAGTGCTGGACCACCTATCGCGAATCGAGTGGAACGAGGGGAAAAGCGAAAGAGCAAAGCTCTCGGGGTTCTCTCATGGGGGTCGACAAACCAACACCCAGACCACTATATCGCGACAGGAGAATCGCAGAGAGGAAAAAAAAAGGAAGAGAAGAAGGAGAAGGAGAAGGAGAAGAAGAGTCTCGACGAAACGAAGAAGAGGAGTTTTCGCCATTCTCCAGCTGGCTGATAGGAGGCAACGCGCATCCGAGTAGAGTTGTTCTCTCATCCGCAGCACCGAAGACTCCACGCTCCAACCTTGGCGAAATACGTTTGGACGCGATTTACGTTTGGGATAAGCCCTTTCCTAGTGCTACGGATAAACGTAGGTGATGATATCCTTCTCGTCCAACGTCGAGGATGCCTCTGGAAAGAAAACGGTCGCACGCTCCGACGTATAGCTGAGAGGAATTTCAACGAAATAGGAGAAAGAAAGGGGACATGTCCACCTTTCTCTCTCAACGGAACTCTGCTACCGCTGCTGCTGCTGCTGCTGGAGGACTCGCTGAGACATTTCTGGACTTTCTAAGATAAATTGCGGATCGAGGGGTGGAAAGCCCACCTGGGTTTAACGGCGATGCTGACGAAAGCTGACTCCAAAATAAATGTACACCACGGAAAATGCCAACAGCGATAAATTTACATCATTTATTTAATTTCAAGAGAATCCTACGTGACTGTCAAAGGCACCCACTTTTAATATATTTTATTAATACGCGGAGAAAGAGAATTTACTTCAACTAATTTCCATAACATTCAACTGGAATTCTCATGAATGATATTCCTCGTGATGCATTTTTAATATTGAATTTGTGAATAAAATTCGTAGGAATGACATCGGATTTGTTAAGAACGCATGTATCCAAATATTCATGAGGAAATTGAATGTATAGAATCATTCCAGTGATATACATATTACTGATAAACGGGGATAAAATATTAAAACACACCGACAAGCGCATACATGACTGCTATTTTATCACAATGCAAAATGTATAAACAGTAATTTTTATACAAGTTAAAAATGAACCGTGCGAACGGCGATTAATGTGATTTTTTAGCCAATGACGACACATTAATAGCAACACTTTTCAGTTTCAAATCAACAGAAGCGTTAATAGTATTTAGCTACAGCTTGAAAATAATTAATACATTTGTATTCCGGATGAGTAGATGAATATGAAGAAATTTTTGATCATCAATGCAGAATTATGCCACGAATTGAGTCGAAAAATGTTATTTAATTAAATATGTGTTTAAGATATAGAGGTTATTATGGAAATTGACACCAACTTTTCGGATTCGTAGATGCTACCGCGTAGAGTTTATTTTTAACATAATAACATTTGTTATCTTTACTTCTGTTGGGTAAATCCAACGATGGTTTACTCGGAGAAAAATTCTTTTTCGTAAAAAAATCAAGAATTTTTCTCGGAAGAAAAACGAAAATTATTTCTCAGAGAATTGATTTAATGTATCAGGAGTACAAATTGAAAATGCGGGATTTTTTTCTATTTTTGAACGTTTATTCTGAAAAAATGGTAACAAATGAATTATTCAAAGTATTGTCCATCGCTAGCCACAACTTTTTCCCATCTTTCTGGCAATTTACGGATACCGTCGCGAAAAAATTCGGCCGGCTTGGCTGCTATCCAGTCATCGACCCATTTTTGGGCTTCTTCGTAAGAATGGAAGCGCTGGTCAGCTAGGCCATGTGTCATCGATCGGAAAAGGTGGTAATCGGAAGGAGCAATATCTGGGCTATACGGCGGGTGGGGTAAGACTTCCCATTTCAGCGTTTGTAGGTATGTTTTGACCGGCGCTGCAACATGTGGCCGAGCGTTGTCATGTTGCAAAATTACTTTGTCGTGTCTTTGCTCGTATTGTGGCCGTTTTTCTTTGAGTGCGCGGCTCAAACGCATCAATTGAGTTCGGTATAGTGCTCCTGTGATGGTTTCGTTCGATTTCAATAGCTCATAATACACCACACCCAGCTGGTCCCACCAAATACAGAGCATGAGCTTGGCGCCGTGAATATTTGGTTTGGCCGTCGATGATGATGCATGGCCGGGGTAACCATATGATTTTTTGCGCTTCGGGTTATCGTAATGGATCCACTTTTCATCACCAGTGACAATGCGATGCAAAAAACCCTTCCGTTTTTGCCGTTCGAGCAGCAGTTCGCATGCAAAAAAACGGCGCTCGACGTCTCTCGGCTTCAGCTCATACGGCACCCAATGTCCTTGCTTTTGGATCATTCCGAGGGCTTTTATACGATGGGAAATGGCTTGTTGTGTCACTCCCAATGAATCTGCGAGCTCTTGTTGAGTTTGACACGAGTCTTCATTGAGTATTGCCTCCAATTCAGCATTCTCAAACTTTTTCACTTGGCCCGGCCGCTCTTTGTCCTCAACGTCAAAATCACCACTTCTAAACCGCACAAACCATCTCTCGCACGTTGAAACCGATGGAACATGACTCGGATAAGCCTCGGAGACCAATCGATGTGCTTCAGCAGCACTTTTCTTCAAATTAAAGAAGTAAATTAAAACTTCCCGCAAATGCTGTTTTGTTGGCACGAAACTCGACATATTGAGAGCTCAAAAAAACTATGAATTTGACACTGCGACAAATTGACACATACTGAAAATTAAAGCTATAAGACGTAGCTTTGACATGAACATAGTCACAGTACTGCCTGATGCGTATAGCGTTAGTAACGCCATCTGTTATCAAACCCGCATTTTCAATTTGTACCCCTGATACTTTTATAATTTAATTAATGTACATTAAGTGAAAAATGTACAATGTACGTGTTTCCAATAAAAAAAGGATGAAAATAGTCTTTCTCGCATCGATGAAGACAACAGAGTAGTACAGGATGCAGATTCGATGCTCGGAGGAACAAGTAAGATATCCTTCTAATGATTTCATTGGGCGAGCCAACCAGTCGGTGATTAGTGCCAAGACCGCACGATGGTTATGATACCGGAGAGAGGTTGACTGTCTGCGCGGGTTTTCGAGCGGTATGGGTAATGTAACGACGTACAAGGTTAATAAGAATTCTCAGCGAGCAAGAGCAGGCGAATGACGAGCGGAGGAGGACGATGGGTGCTGGGAGTCGAGCGTGCGGTGCGGTGGTTGTGATAGGAACGAGCACGTAGCAAGTTGGAGGGTGAGAAGAGTGCCTCGGTAAAAGAGAAGCAAAGAGAAAGGAAGAGAAGAAAAGATGAGGACGCGGTCCGGTCGGGTTCGAGCAGAAAGGAACCGAGAAGGAGGAGGCGGAGGTGGAGGAAGAGAGGGCAAAGGTATCATTACAGTAATGACGGAGCACGCCGGAGCGATGAGAGATTCCCGACTTCTTGTTCGATGCCTTTTCTCCCCGTCTCGCTTGCTCTTGAGTCTCGAGAAGTCTCGAAGAGGCAGAAGCAGTGGCGGTACAACTATACGTAGCGATCACCGAGTCGAGTACAGATATAAGAAGCTCAAGTAGAAAGAGCACGAGAAGAGAGGCTCGCTAGAAACGTCACAGCCGTCTTCACCTGGCTGCCGTTGAAGTTTGTCCCTCTCTTGGAAGCGTCAACGCACAAACTAGCGTATACCTATAATTAAATAGCACGCCAAGAGGAAGTGCGCTGAAAACCAGCGGTTGCGCTACTCTTTGACGGTCAGCGAGCTTCGAGGAATGTCGCAAATTCCATTTTCCTTGGAGACAGGAATACTTTGAAGTGCTTTTAAAAATTTTTTTTTTGATTACTCGAATGGCCAACACGAAATATTAGTTTTTTCTGCGAAACATTTCTCAAATATCTAAATGTAAAATTGAAAATTTGCTATCAACCAGTTGAATTTTATTTACAAAAGAAAAATCACTTTTGTAACATTTTTTGGGCAAATATTCTTATCGACCGACAGGTTCTGATCGCGCGTCACTTCGACGCTGCTGATTACTGGCATTATTCATATTTCGCTGGTATTCGGACTGATACATTCTTCCGAGTACTCCGAGTTACTCGAAGTGAAGTTATTTGAATTTTTAATTTTCCCAACAAACCATCAATATTGTTAATATCATGCAATCAGTCGATAATTTCATTGATATCGAATGATTTTTTAAAGACTATCAATTATTTTTCAGATCTTAAGAATCCTTTCTTCGATTCGATAACCTCAAATGTCGTAGGGTGGTGGTGCCAGTTGTGGTCTCTTCTAGAATCTTATAGCATCAGTCACTTTTACAAAGTTATTTAATTATAAATGTTGTTTCTCAGTATTTCTTCATTTTGTCATTTCACAATGAAACTTCAGCATTTTAATCGTGAGAATATCAAATTATAACATATTACGAGTTAGAACGAGGTCGTTTTAATAATTGGATCCGTAACCGCGAGTTTTAAAAACTTCGAAAAGCTAAAGGATTATCACAACCAGTATTTACAACCTTATTTCAATTTTTACAATCAAGCTACTAGAATCAATCTCATCTCTCCTAATCTAGTTAAGCTTTTAGTTTCTCTAAAATAACCTTAATTCCGTCATTTTCCTCAACGCAATAGTGTTGTTGCCGTTTCACGTCTCTACCCGTGGCAAAACATTATCCGCAATGCAGTAACTCATCAAAGTTTCTCGCAAACTTTGTCTTCATTTAGACGCGTCCCAAAGCATCGAGTAGCATGAAACACATTCCCGTTGCTCTCAACGAATCCCCGTAATACATTGTGAAACATATTATCTGTGCTTTTCTCTCGTTATCCAGTAGGCACCCATTAGTTCTCCCATATTTCTCTCGCACTCATACGTGTTTTCTGTCGCCTTAAGAAGATCAAGAGTGAACTCGAGCCGGTCAAAAAAAATTGTTACACGATAATACCAATATATTATAAAAATTGAATTGTCCACATGGCTTTCTCCTAATTTTCAATTAATAATTCACAGAGTTCTATTCACGAGAAATAATATTATTTAATGTTTTGGCTTCCTCCCAGAAAAAGCTTTGAAATTGATCGAAAATTACGAGGAAACAATGTGCAAATTTTTTTTCTTGAGACAGTTACTCCACTCGCTAGTCAAATTTCAATGAGTGACAGCTCAAAGAGTTTCTGAATCATAAATCTTTGAATTACACCACCTTTGTGTACACAAATATTCATAGACATTTTTAAAAAAATCACTTTTGTCGTTTAGATGTTGAAATAAATAAATAAATGTTTTGTATCCAAACAAAGTTTTCTTTGGGAGAAAGAAAGAAAATGGTAAAAGTCATTATCGAAGCTCACCTGGTGACTCTGTGTTGCGATATCCTGCCGTGTTTTGGTAGCGTAATGTTGCTACCGACCTTGGACCAGGTCACGGAGTTCCTAGCGTCCGGTAGATCCACGCGACCGAGGTAGGCCTCGCAGAAGAGTCGAGCCGCCGCTCCGAGTGGTACCATTTGCGAGGCTGGTTTATAGGTGGATAATGGCTTTCCCGTGTAACCGGCTGCGTCCTCTCCTGCAAAACAAAGTGTGCGCACACACGCCAACGCCAACACAATCGTTCTTTAGTATATGGTTTGCGTATACCAACGGACTTTACTGTAATATAAAACACGCTTGCGATCCTTTAGCGGGACTCTAGTGTGTTAAACGCTCGTCTAAGTAATCCAGGCTGCTGGTTAGGGAGTCAGCGCGGTATCCATATAGTAAGTAATACATCCGCGAACGCTAACTATTATTACTCTCGTTAAGCCTGTGAGATGGAGCATGTAAAACACTCTTAACACTCGGTAAATGCAAGAAACCGGAACAATGAATAATAAACGTTTCAAACGTTAAAGCGTTGAAGGTAGTATCGTCAAAGAGTGAAAAACTCGCGCGGTACATTCAATGACCTGTCTGACACTGCGCTCAAGCGATATTCGACATTTCTTTATCGTTTTCAATGTTTTAGGTGTAATTTTCTTCCTCATCGAATACTTGATCGTTCGACAATACAGAATAAGTAAATTTAACTTTTGGTTTCCGAGTTACACGCGAGCATAGCTCTGATTGCGCGTAATTGTTACTTCAAACACGTTTCTGGTCTCATAATTAGAAGAATATAATTAATTGTGTAATTGAAATATAAACGAAAAAATTAACCCGACGAATATAACGAGACCTCGTAAACACTGAAATCGATTATGAATTGTAGAATCGTATCGTTGAAGAGTGACGGAAACTTGGCTGCATAAATTTCCGCACTGTTTTACCGATGGGAAATTTATTTCGCGTGAATATGAGCTGACAATACACCTTCCCTTGACATAATTACGCAACTTACCGAGCACATCGAGAGTTATGTCTTCCTCCAAGGAAGTTGTGTCGTTTCTCGCACGACACGAGTATCTTCCAGCATCCGAGGATCTCACCTCTTGCGTGTAGATTGTTTGATTGGCGCTCTCCGGATAGAGAATGAAATGGCTCTCGCCACCGGGCCATGGGTATGGTCTGGTGTCCTTGTACCTGGAAAATTTCAAATTTTTATTAGTCATTTCAACGAGACAGTGGATTAAACATTTTTTAAATTATATAAATTACTATTTTCGTGGCACCGATTGGAGCCTAATTGACGAAAATTTACGTAACGGAAATATACACATTTGCCGATTATTCTCTTTTACACGCTCGGTCGAAATTGGAAATCTACAGACCTTTGTGGTTATGTAAAATGACATGTCATTTTAGTCAAATAATTATTATTCGATCAATAGTTTCGCCTAATTGACTAAAGTTCGCGCAACGAGGATATACAAATTTCTCGAGTCCTCTGTGGTTACAATGCTGCGTCGAACTCTGTACTGTGCAGACAAATTTACAGGCAACAAAGTAGATGACGTAATAATGAGGAGCGAGGTAGAATTTCTGTAGAACTTTCTCGCATCGACGAAGCAGTTGGTCGCATTAAATTGCTTTGCACAACAAAATGAAGTTGGCAACAAGGACTGTACGGAGCTATATCTATTCCTCTTTATCCTAAGGTATTCGCACAGGGCGAAAAGTGGGATCAGCAGACTGTCAGCGATCGCAGCGTCGTCTCCTTTCTAGTTAGACGATTTCGCGAGTCTTATATACGATTCGTCTATTTCAATACTATTCTGACTCGGAACAAATTGAAATTACGTATAGCGATGGATGCTACGAGCAATGGTCGTGTTTCATGAACCGTAAATCGTCGCTTTTAGGCGTTGGAAAAATTGCAACGATTTCGAAAGCAACGATTCAACACGTTTGCCGTTGTGCGGTGTTATATAAAATCATATTCAGACAGAATTGGCAGCACGTTAATGCATTCTTCGATTCGTTTTCATTTATCTGTCTGCAATCGTCAAACGCGGCAAATGTTTCGAGTATTGATTAACGTTTCTTCGGTAAATAAAATATTTATTTTAAGTACATAAGTCATTGTTGCACGCGTTGATTTTTTTAACACGATTTTCGTATTTATTCTTTGGTTTTACAGCGAAAAAATATGATAATGGTTCCTATACTCGTGTACCAATAGAAATATATACCGGCAGTCTGGCGATTTTTTTTCCATGCATTATCTATGTCATTAGTCTCGTTGTGTAAATATGCAATTTCCATACTCAATAACAAAATTTTCAAATCACCGGATTACCAGAACGTGAGTCAATTGTCACACGAATATAGAAACCAAAGTAATATTTTTCTCTCCGTCTATTCGAACTTTGTATCAGGATACATACAATTGAAAATAACGATACGGAAATAAATTATTTATCGGTAAAACATATTTTTAAAGGTTAAATATGTATCAGGCGGTTAGGCCGACTAATCAATCGGTTGCGCAAACAAATATATCGTTTGCTAACCAATTAATTCGTTGGGTCAACGAATGATTTGGTTGTTAACTAATTATTGATTAGGACAATCAAGCTAATTTGTGGGTTCATCAAACTAATTTGCTAACGCAATCAATTAATTGATTGGCGACCAAATTTATGTTGGCATAACCAAATAAATCGCTTGAAGCGTATTCAACCAGTACAGACGGGTGGAGTAACGAAGCATTTTTCTCTGTACACTACTCGTTCGCATAGCATACAGATGTACTCTGGTTTACATATCCTGTGCAAGCACTCCTCGCCCGAGGAAATCCAAGCTCGCTCGGTAATATTGATATTACGGCGGAATCGGGAATTCCAGCTTCGTATAGCAGTCATACTTTTGCCACAGCTAAAACTGTATAAATCATGTAGACACAAAGAGAAAGTTTTAATAATGACATAAATATAATTGAAATCTCGGCTTCATAAACTTTTATTTTTCGCCACAAAAATAGTATTTTTCGCCACAAAAAAGTATTTTTCACACTTAATATTATCCTTTATTCGATTCATTTCAAATGTTGTGAAATTTAATGACATTGAAACAATTAAAACTCATTTCAGCCAACAAACCCTTTTCAACTTACTTTAACGAAATTTTTATCATACTTTCTCATAGTAGCAGCTTGGTTTTTTATTAAAAACATAGAGAATAGTAGTTTAACAAATAAACGAAAAAGTTTCCGATAAAATTAAAAACTCTGCATCTCAAAGAATTACTCGAGCGATCGAACCGTAATTTGGCAAACAAATAAAGCAGAAACGTTCATTTCTTCGGTTTAATGTTCGTCAAAATTAATGACAGGATTAGCATTTTATGACATTTTGAATTTTGTGAAAAATTGTCTGTAAGCTGCCGCAAAACTTGGGCTGTCGAGCTAAATAGTTCGATGTAAGTTAATTAATATGTTCTAGGATGTTATAAGTAAACAAATGTTCTAAGACTACGTATTATTAATGCATTAATGCGCGATCATACGAAAATAAAATCATTCGAGGCTGTAAACAAGCGTTTTTTAAAAATTATGTTTAAAGATTATTAGAAAAAGCATTTATTAAATTTCTCTCGAACGCGAACATGATTGGATCCGACGATGCAACCGTCAGCCGACAGTTTCTCGTCAAATAAATCATTTGTATGGCGCAAATAAATATATTTTAAGCGATGATTTCAATTTTATTATTTATTTAAATGAAGTAAACTATTATACAAACGCTCATACGAAGGAAATAATATTTTCACGTCGCGATATAAATGAAACGGATTCCTAAATTCAAATAAATATTTTTGTGTGTAGTATATATGGCGATTCATAACTTTATGGCAGAGCGTGCGTGTGTGCATGCGTACGTTTTATGCCAAATTACAAAAGCAACGCAACCGGAAGCACATGGATGAAGAATCTCTCAGACCTCAGAGTTTACTGGAACGCGAAAAGTCCTACTTTCGGCTGTGGTACTTCTGTTTGCTGCAAATACTAGTCGGGCAAGCGTTATCGAGAGTGCTTCTACTGGTTGGTTCACTTTATATGAGCGGTTCACGCTTGAATCAACAGAAAGTGCATCCGATCGAAACTCTGTGATGTAAGTATGAGGTCTACATTCTGAATTACAGTTTGGCTCTTGAAAATTCGTTAAATAGAGCGCATCGACGAACAATTCCCAAAAGTCGAGAAGAATTAAGCGTTAGACATTAGCTTTGGCTGTACAACGATTATTTCAAGCTTCAACCGAAACGATTTGAAAAATAAATAAACTAAAAAAAAATTGTCATATTAATTTTTTACCAATTGATATTTCATATTTTTACATTGCACAATGTCAAGATTTCTTTTTAAAATCAACGAGTTATTTTTCAATTTAAATTATCATTTTGATTAATATAATTGGAGAATAAATTTTAACTCAATAACCATTGGAAACTTTTAAAGATTTTTTTATCGTGATAAAAAAAAAACAAAATATTGAAATCTTCTTATGATATTTATTATATATTGTTATCGTCTATAATTTCTCATCGGATAATGCAAGCGTCATCATTATCCGAATTGATATACCGTATTCACTACCACGAACAATATTTAAGTGATTAAACCATTCGAGACTAAGATAAGTCAGTCTCTCTCTCTCTCTCTCTCTCTCTCTCTCTCTCTCTCTCTCTCTCTCTCTCTCTCTCTCTCTCTCTCTCAGAAGCTCGCTCGCTCGCTCGCTCAAATGCACGCCACGTCTGCAAACCACCATCAGTGCGGCGGGTGCTGCAATGCATCAGCTGTAGCAGCATCGGTACTTGCTATCTGTAATGCCCTTCCATCGTGCCACAACAAGTATATGCGCGAAAGAAGTACTTATTTCATTGTAGAGTCGCGTGCCGTATACACACTACCGAGACAAAGTACCGAGTGTGGAACACGTGTTTTACATTCATTAATTTCCCGTGCTTACCGTCATATGTTTAAACGCTCGATATATCGAGCGAGCAAAAAGTGCATCAGGGTAGGTAGGCCAATCTGGATCACCCGATAAAAATTTATTAGATTAATTGTCAACAACAGACACTATGTCATTGAATATTTATTTTTTAATCGTACATCACTACGAATTTTTACGACTCTTAACTTTTACTGTTTTACTTCCTATAGTTTCCCTGTGATGCACCCACAGCCGACTTATGCATCGGTAGAGTTTAGCATTAGCACGAACGCACCGAGAAACTGCGAAAAACTTGTGCCGACATGGTCGATCCTTTCGACAGAGTCTGGTATTCCTCCAGGGAATCACCAAACTCCGGAAAAGTGACCTCCCGTTCAGCTATTTAATGCTCCAGAGTCGGTGCACAGTCAAACGGTCACCCTCCCGAGTACCGGCAGGCACGCGAAATGCTCCTTAAATCGCTAGATCACCGAAGCGACAAATAATGTTAAATAAAGTTATTTATATGTTGACGACTAAGAATTAAAGGGGCTTAATTCATATAGTAATCTAATATGGAGGTTACGATCTTTTAATTCTCAACCGTCGATACAACATACGCGTTATGCGAAGATATAAACCTTTTAGGAGCCCATAGCAAGCTTTCGTACACGCTTGAATATCGAGTATTGACGAATAATGAGCTGCATACAACATGTATGCAATGCAATGGTGTATTATATACCTACGCTTAATCGCTGCGGATACGTTTGTTACGAAACGAGCAGTTTCGAGAAATGACTGATAGTCAGAAGTGCGTGGTCGGAGCCAAGAGCGGCGGGTAAAACCTCTAGTGATTGCCGATCGACCTCTTTATCGCTGCAATAACACAGAGAACTCGAACCGCGAGTTCCGGGAAGCGTAAATTAACGTTGGTAGAAGTACCACCGCGGGCAAACTCATAGAGATGAAACTATGAATCAGTGACAATCATCCATGCATGTACAGCCACACGAGGTATACATATTGCACGAGTGTGTACGAGAAGAATGGTAGGTGGCGGTACTAGATAATTTTTCTAGTCACGTTATAAGTGATGGAAGAAAAATTAAAAAAAAAAAATTTTTTATTAGAAAAATAAAATAATTTTCAGTTGCAATTAAAAATATTATCATTCGTCGTTTGAATATTCAAGCGTCAAATTGAAGGCGATCAACCAAATGTCTAGTTTATCGTCGGAAAACCGTTTTTTATTTCATCAACGAACTATTGAGCTTGAATAAAGTATTCAGTTCGTTTGATCGAATGTTGGTTCAATAAAACAAATAGTTTGTTCGCAATCCTCAGCGCATTTAGTCAATTTTTTCAATTCTCTCTCTCTCTCTCTCTCTCTCTCTCTCTCTCTCTCTGTCTCCTTCGTTTGAAATTATTTTTATACGTTCCATGACTGACACCTTGAGTCATTAAAAGGTAAAAAATTTAATACCCAAACCGTCACGGATCCAAGAATACATAAAGTTTGATAATTATTGCGAAAAAATATTTACTTTAAATAGAATTTTCATTGTAAATAATTATTTTCGTACAGTCATTCCATTACTTTCCATTGCAAATATGAGCGCCATTTGGTTAAACGAGCATTGAGCGGTACAAAAGTATATTACTACGTTTATATTATACAGCGTATTGTAAAATTAAACACAGGCCGTGCGTGAGGGCATGCGTGCGCGAAGTTGCGCTAACTCGGACTCGGAACTCATTCCCACTGCCTCATCCTTCTCCTGTTCTGTCCCTCTTTTGGATTTTTTTTCTTTTTATTTTCTAAACGATTCTACGAAGAGAAAAGTGGAAGATTGCCCGTTCGCCCTCGTTCGAAATGGATCTCAGGACGAGCTCGAGCGCGCAAGTGGGGTATGGAAGAGTATATAGTCGTCGCTTGAGTCTATAGCCGAATGCGAAGAGCGAGAAGAAAGAGACAGAGAGAAAAGGAGAGATAGCTACGACTGCTATTTCCACTACCACTACCGGAGGACTCTCGCAACCAGACTTGTGCAGATGCCACGCACGCCGGTCATCAATTATTTTCGACAATTCGTGGAATCGCCAAGCCGCGAGATTCGAGCACGAGGGTCCTTCAAAACTGGAAATTCGATCGTCAAACGAGCGAGTACCACAGGCATATCGATGAGAGCTCTATATCGTTACTGCCTCTATTTCTCTGGTAAATTGGTGTGCAATGAAAAGAGAGAGCGATAGAGCGAGAGCGAGAGCGAGAGCGAGAGAGAGAGAGAGAGAGATGTCCATTCCCCGTCGCTATTCCACTGACGACTTAATTCCCTCGAAAAAATGGTTTTATCGAGACACGATTAATCCCTTGAACGTCACTGACGCATATATCGACAAATATATATTCGTCATTTTATCGATATATCGACGTTTGAGTCTTAACAACGTTTTTCGATGTTTTAAACGAGTTTTAGAAAATTGTCGTATTTGTTCACAGCTGACGATAAAATGAGAGTTGGAATAATTTCGAATCAGATAACCCGTCGACGGTAGATGGGTTAAAAAGGGCAATGGAAATTAAGGCGATGACACACCTTCGGAAACAATAATCCAATTTACTCAGAACCGGTCAATATTTTAGATAACGGCAAATATGGTTTTACTTCGTTCATCATCATCCACGCTTTCATTTATAAATGTTACGGAACATTCTGGGCATTGAACGACGCGAACATTTGAAAAACTATTTTTCATGAAAGCTTCCAGAGTTACCGAGACGATAAGGGGTGGAAAAAAGCTGTGTTAAAGAGTTGAATGTAGCACGTATGTACGTAAAAATAAAAAATTTGATAATAGGTTGCTCCGTGTCATTCCGTCCATGCGCGTTTTTTTTTCTTCTTGTCTTTTCCTTTTTATTCCCAACCTCCTTTTACAAACGTCCGTAATAGTCGGCGGGGATCGCAAATTCCCGAGTATTCAGACCGCGCTCGCACACGCCGAAAAGCCTCTCTCTCGCCCTGTGCGTTTGCACAGTTCTGGCAGTGCGACTCCTAGTGGTTTTTGTCCCAAAGGTGAAGAGCGCAGTGCGGGAGTCGGGTAAACCGAGAAGAACGATGGAGACCGCGGTAGGGAACGAGGTCGCGCGCGATTCCGCGCGTCGCTTGAAAAGCGTAATTGTCTTCTGGAAAGGGATAATTGCGCTCGGCCGGAGCTCACTGCTGCGTGAGAAGTCCGAGAGCTTGGCCTCCGCCACGCTCTCCGACTCCTCTCCCCCGACCCTCCAGCCACCCCATCAGCCCTCCATCCTGTCGTTCTTTTCTTCTACCCGACTGCGAATACTTGGAAACTTGTGGCGATATGCCCGCTTGCACTTGCGATATTGCTCGACACTTTTCAACCGAAGAATATAAAGAATAAAGGAAAGAGAATAAAAACACGTCATAATCACAGTAGAATTTCGCCTATTACGAGAGTCGAGGATAAAACAGAAAAAAACAACAAAAAAAAAAGTATTTCAAGAATAAAGGAGTCGCGGCATAATCGTCAGCTTGTAAGATCTTCGTTCCACGGTAGTCAGAAGAGAGACAGAGTCAGAGTGAGGGGAATGAGAATAAGAGAGGGAGAAAGAGAGAGAGAGAGAGAGAGAGAGAGAGAGAGGGAATTGAAAGGAGACGAAGCCACCTTGCCAGCAGCAGCACGTGGATCGTCGACATGAAATTGGATGTCGAACCACCGCATCCAACGTCGGCCAAGCAAAAACCTTCGGTGCAAAGTAGCAGCCAGGGGCCATCGTGAAATGTAATACAACGTGCTTGGTGGATTTAAGAAAAAATAACGAAAATAAATGAAAATGTAAATAAAAAATAAGACAGGAGAGTCCTGCTGTGCGATGGAAGAGAGAACGGGTAGTCGGGTGGACCGACTGTGACGGCAACTGCGGCGTATTAAGAGTAGGTATATATTTTCTGCCCATATAATATACGTATACCACAGAGGTGTGGTATACCTATGGACGAGAGAGGGATTCGTCGGGCCAGTCGACCAGATTGTATCGCGGGCGGCTACGCTAATTTGCGTCTGGTTCTGCGGAGTCGAGAGTGGAAAGAGGCTCGGCGGATACTCCGTAAAAGATCCTGCATCCCGGGAATGATAGAGAGAAGAGGATTTAAAAAAAAAAAAAAGATAAAAGAAAAAAATATTAAATTAAAAAAGATTAATAAAAATAGAGCGGCAAGGGTGATAAGAAATTCTACGGTGAGCTTCCTCTCTGAAAGAGAAGCCAAAATAATAATAACGATGATAACCCATGAGTAAATTCTTTAAAGTTTAAGTAGTTACCACCATTGATGACCCAGTAGCGTGATCCTACTTTTTAATATCTCATTTAAATACTTTTAACAATTTGCCCGTTTTAGATTAATTATTGATATATATATATATATATATATATTTTTTTTTTTTTCAATTAGATTTTACAATCGAGCTCAACTCATTGGAGAATCGAAGAAAAAACAAGAAATATATATTTTTTTTATTTACAAAAAAGAGGGCAATGACGCTCGCACACCCTTCGTTCAATATTTTTCTTGGTAGTACGCGTAGCTACCGTAATATTCTCATAAGATTCACATCAGTCCAGTGTACCAAGTAATCAGTCGAAGAAGTAACAAGCAATTTTCTTCCGTCGAATAATACTCGGTATAAGAGAAGAGGGGTAGGTGAGAGGGGAGAGTAAAATAGTATGTGAAAGGCTTTAATATAGTTTGCCCGAAGAGACCCGGGGAGGAAGCGAGGTACTTCTCGCAACCTCGTGCGACACCTAATTATCGTCTCCACTAGCGGCACTCTTTCCGCAGAAGAGCCGCGCGATAGAAGCGGCGGCGAGTGCTTGTAAAACGTTTGCGAGAGGCACGCACGTGCGTGCGTGCGTATGTTTTCTCGTGTATGCAGGCCTGCCAACCAACCACGAGACACGGGAGGATATTCTTTCGCCTGTGTACACGCTCGGACGTATAGCACTGTACGCCATCATACAGAGAAGCAACAGCTTTATGTACGTGCGGTCAGTAAAGAGGCGAGGAAAGAATCTCGTAGAGTATGTTGAGTCGCGAAGCGCAGCAAAAGAAACACGTACCGCAAGCCACACTGCGATGAACACGAGTTGAGAGCGCTTACAGTACGTAACCGCGATACTATAAGTTTCTCAGAATTGTTGCCAACGCTCGGTAATGGCGAGGCACCGGTCCGACTTTTCCGCGCGCGTCCGATGACCACCTCTCTCGTCTCTTCTTTTGCCTCTGTATGTCGGTGTATCCACCGCCTGCTCAGATAACTACCTCGATACATCACAGATATATATATATATATATATATATGCGTATGCTGGTTATTGTAGTACCTGCACGGCGTGTACACTGCGTGATGTTACTCGTTGTACATGAGTTCCTTTTACAGGGAGATTGTATTAGTCGTGTATACTTTGCTTTCGTGTCCCCGTACGTGCAGCGAGATTTCCCATCCACCTACCACTTTATTACGTGGAAACGATGGGTAAGTTGTGCAGGGTACGTGTAGAGAAGCTATACGTGTACCGCCGATATCATTTTTCGACAAACGATCGTAACTTTTCCGCAGTCCAAGAAATCGTTTGTCAAGTTACTCAAGTTTGTATTCGAATATGATTCAAAGATTACCAAGCAATAGTTTCAATTTTACCCAAGTTGAGATATCTCGAGCGTCAATGTATTTCGAATACTGACATATTTCTTTCTATAATCTTTATAGCCGAGAAAACTCTATTTCATAAGAGTTTTGTTGTACCAACCAAATCGTTGATGTGAATTTTCGAATAGAATATTAATTTGCACGACTGGAAGTGATACATTTTTATTTACGGAACATTACCTAAGAAATTTCAGACGTTAGTTTCAATCGATGTAAGGCCAAAAAACGCCATTTTTAACGCGTAAAGTTTCAGTTTGATAAATGAAAGTTTACGAAAGTTAAAGCAAAAATAGATTTTTTTTTTCGAAAAATTACAAAAATCATGCCCCAATCGATACCTAACAACCTTGTCTCCTGGCATATTCTTGTAGAAAGTTTTAACTCGAGGGCTAAAAAAATTTACGAATGTTAGAGAGCGGACCACCTGTTTTTCGAAAAATTCAGACAACCATAAAATGCGATTTGGGCGAAAATTGCGTCGCAAACCGACGAGGGTTGCGACCCGTCCCGTGTGCAAAGTTTCAGGATGATCGAGTAACCCATTCACAAGATATATTCATTGCAATTTTGCAAGCTCAACACACACACACACACACACGCACACACACACACACACACACACACACACACACACACACACACACACACACGCACGCACGCACGCACGCACGCACGCACGCACGCACACACAAAAACTATGATATCTCAGAGTTTTGGAACTTTATAAATATTTTAACATGAAAATTTTGAGAAATTTTTTGTTTTTCACGAAAATATCTTTATCTATGCGAAAACAAAAAAAAAGTATTGTAATACTGATTCAAATCTCTTGAAAGCTCTTCGTTTAAAAATGTTGTGAATCAGACTGTTAGAAAGGGCACAAAAAAAGCATTAACTTGAATCCTGAGCGAAATAATTTCATTTTTACTATCAGTTTTTATACGTGACTGAGCTTAGGTGATTCACTATATAGGTAACTCTTTCCTTTACCAAAGTGTATCCCATTAAGTCATAAAAAATACATTATTTTTAGGAAATTATAATTCGTTTTTCTCTTCTTTGTAACCCCACTTTGCCGCAGTGTTCAATATAGATGTATATGTCGTACAAACGATGGAAATGTCTTGTTACAAATATACTACGATACATCCAAATTTCAAAATGCTCATGCTACCCCATTCACAGTATTTTTGTCACTTCGCTCCATTGGATTTCCACGTACTATATGCGCTCTGGTACACGCGGCTATAGATACTAACTATACTCGATAACCTCGAGCACGAACTTCCATAATAGGTATAGGACGATATTCTCGGTAAAACGTAATGCAATAAGTGCAACAGAAGTAAGACACTTGTGTACAGGTACACACTGTACATCAGGTCCCGAGGCAGAGCTGACGATTTTGCTACTATACGTGTCAAGCACTCTGTAGCAGCGAGTTCAAGAAATGCAATACAGCTTCATCGTACGGTAAAGCAGTAAATATATTTATATATATATATATCAATAATAGAAGTACAACGCTTAAGTGAGATATACCCTTCGGATGAATTTGCAAAATAAAAACGTCATGCGCACCATTCATCGTACTTCGTA